>BLBF01000017.1:36072692-36119984 GCA_015471245.1 Laticauda colubrina
ATAGATAGATAGATAGATAGATAGATAGATAGATAGATAGATAGATAGATAGATAGATAGATAGATAGAGATAGATAGAGATATAGATAGATAGAGATAGAGATAGAGATAGATATAGATATAGAGATATAGAGATATAGAGATATAGATATATATATGTGCTGTTCAGCTTCCTTCGGGTATTAAAAACATATATAAAATATATATAAAAAACAGATATATAGATATAGATATATAGATATAGAGATATAGAGATATATATAGATATAGAGATATATATCTCTATATATATATATGTATGTATGAATGAAATGGGTACATATAAGAAATATAAAAGAAACAATTGGACAAGGACGGTAGGCACATTGGTGCGCTTATGCACACCCCCTACAGACCTCTTAGGAAAGGGGTGAGGTCAATAGTAGATAGTCTAAGGTTAAAATTTTGGGGGTTTGGGAAAGAAACCACAGACACAGGTAGAGTATTCCAGACATTGACCACTCTGTTGCTGAAGTAGTATTTCCTGCAATCAAGTTTGGTGCGGTTAACCTTGAGTTTGTATCTATTGTGTGCTCTTGTGTTGTTATGAGATTGAAGCTGAAGTATTCATGGTGCTCTCTGAGCTTGGTTGGTTTTTTGCAGATATTTTATTACCCAAACTAGGTAACATCACATCATCCATACTAGCATGGATATTACTTAGTTTGGATAATGAATCAGCTGCAAGAAAACAACCAAGCACCAAGGATCCCTCATTTCAGCTCTGAGTTACAAATAACCTCCTTTATTGGAACTACATCTTTTCCTGGGATTGCATGACTCTTTTGTATAACCACCTCAAGTTGTCAGGAAGGGATATGTTGGTTTGACAGAGCTGCTGACAGGTGCTTTGTGATTGGTCATGCATGCTTCAAAAAACTGCCTTGTTTTATTGCAGAATGCCTCACTGCATGATGACAATTATCATAATTGTAAAAAGAGTTGAAGGACGCCATCAAAAATGAAGGATGGGGGGCAGTGAATTAACCTATGCTGGCCAGATTTCTCATTTGCATTCTCGGCACCTAGTCTGCATTAACCACTTTGATTTTAACAGAGATCAGATGTTAATATGCAGAGCATTGCATAGCACTCAGTTGCAATCAGGTTAAAAGACAATGGGGCAAAGATTTCTATTACTTTTGTCTTTATTTTGAAGCATGTAATCATCATAAAAATCATCCTAATTAGTTGTCCTTGGATAAGGGCTCTATTTCATTAATGTCTTATAATCTGATTGCAGCTGAGTTTTATACTTCATTCGTATTCCAGTTTTATTATTGGGGCCAATGAAGACAAAGAACAGATCAGGTCTCCCCCCTTTCCCCGCCCCCTCCCAAAAGTTCAAATCTTAAATAAAAAAAAATAAGGAGGGGGATGTTTCCCCATTGTTTCTTTCATGATATCTTTCAAATTATTGTTCAAACTTTTAATCGTAAGACAATTTAAAACAGCTTCTTGTGCATTAGTTGTTAGCTGAATTTTGACCTCAAATTAGACTAGAGTAAAAACGGATATTATTTTTAAAATAGAAAATAAGATAACGTATTCTGGGGGAGGTAATAGAATTTGAAAGCTCCAGTGGAAAGGGAAGGAGAAACCTACCATTATACTTCCAAAAATAAAAAAGAGGGAATCAGATTAGATTTAAAAAATGCACTGTGCTGGATAAATTGAGTTCTATAGTCTCATTACAAAGTTATTTTTCATAAGGGGAGGGTTTCTCTCTCCTGATGTGACATATATATATATATATATATATATATATATATATATGTATGTGTGTGTGTGTGTGTGTGTGTGTGTGTGTGCGCTGTTCAGCTTCCTTCGGGTATTATCCCACGTCATTGTAGTGCTTTTAAGGTTGTAGCAACGTTTCAGCAGAATCTCATCTGCCATCATCAGGTTTCTGTATGGATGTGGGTCCGGGTCTCACAGCCGTTGGTTTTAAAGCCCCTGTCACACTGCACCAACGGATGCAAAGAGGATGTAAAATGGACAAAAAAGCTTGCCATCCATTGCAAAACGCGATGTACTCACTGCCTCCGTTTTGCTTCCTCTCTATCCGTCCAGCATCCGTCTATTGACATTTCATCTGCTCAGAAAGTTTTGGGCTGCCCAAAACTTTTGCGCAGAAAATGTATCCAATTCATCCATTCTGCATCCGCTATGCATCCACAACGCATCCGTTCCACATCCGCTATATCCGCTAGGCATCCGCTGCGCATCCGCGCAACTCGCATCTGCTCGGATGCAGGGAGGAAGCGGAACAGACACGGAACGGATGCAGAATGTATGCAGCATGGAAACAAAGCATATAAAATGGAAAAAACGTTCGCAGAGGGGACCTATCTCGGATATTAAGGATGTCTACAGGATGCCTAGAGGATGCCTAGAGGATGCCTAGAGAATGCCTAGAGGATGCCTAGAGGATGCCTAGAGGATGCCTAGAGGATGCAAAGGGACACCTATACTGCCTATAAAAAGGGGGAGCAACTCGTCTGCATCTCACTTTCAGACCAGCAGCCCAGGTGTGCAGACCTCTGCAGCCTTCATCTGACTCTTCCTCTTCCACAGCATCCAGTCATGTCAACCGTGGATCGTAACACAGTCCTTTTGGTAGCCAACATCATTCTGCAACAGTGTGAAGCCATCTACAGGCTCTGTGAACTCTACTACGGGAAGAAAAGAGGCGGCCAAGAAGCGTCTGGGTACGAAGATGGATCGGGAGAAGAGCAGAGTACGGACTGTATAACAAGCTGATGGTGGAGCTCGGGCCTTCCAGAACTTCATGAGGATGTCTCCAGCCATGTTTGACAAAGTTGTGGAGTGGCTGACACCCAGGTTGACCAAGGCAAACACCAACTTCCGGCCCAGCCTGGAACCTGGGCTCAAGGTGGCACTCACTCTGTGCCACCTGGCCTCAGGGACCACCTACAGGAGCATGCAGTACGGCTGGAGGGTGCCACCCAACACCATCAGCATTGTGGTCAGAGAAGTGGTGCAGGCCATCATCGAAGAATACAAGGAGGAGCTCCTCCACTGCCCCTCCACTGAAGAAGGATGGAAGAAAGTTGCAGAGCAGTGGTATCAGAGGTGGAACTTCCCACACACCATTGGAGCCATTGATGGCAAACACGTGGCCTGCAAACACCACCCAAGTCGGGCTCCACTTATTTCAACTACAAGGGCTTCTTCAGCATTGTCCTCTTTGCCATGGTCGATGCTGACTACAAGTTCATGTACATCGATGCTTCAGGCAGCGGCTCATGTTCAGAGGCCCAGGTATACAACACCAGTGACCTCAAGGAGGGGCTGGAAGGCAACCTCATCCTGGGCTTTCCAGATCCAGAACCCCTGCCCAACGACAAGCAAGATGTGCCCTACTTCATCATGGGGGATGACGCCTTCTCCCTCAGAACCTACCTCATGAAGCCCTACACTTCAAGACACCTCACCCGTGATGAGAGGATCTTCAACTACAGGCTGTCCAGGGCAAGGCGGGTGGTGGAGAATGCCTTTGGCATCCTGGCCAATAGGTTCCAGGTACTTCTCCCCACCATGCAGCATCGCCCAGAGACCGTGAAGAACATCGTGGAAGCTTGCTGCATCCTGCACAATCTCATGCGCACCTGCTACCCAGTCTTGCAGAACAGGCTCGTGGACCTCCAACAAGGCAATGGGGACATGGAGCCTGGGGAATGGAGGCAAGGGCGAAACCTGATAGACACTAAGGATGTGCAAGACCCCAACAGAGCCTCACGTGAAGGGAAGAAGCAGCGCAACCTCCTGAGACACTGGTGCAACTCCCCAGCTGGAGCAGTGGAGTGGCAAAACAGGATGATAGATGATTAATGAGTGCCTGTCTCATCACACTGATGAGATTGGGCCATGTATGTTGGGTGGGCCTACAATGAACAGGGCGTTTAATAAAGAGTTGTGTTTGTGTTGACATGTGTGGGTGATTATTACATTATTATTGATAATAAAGGGCCATAGGTGTGGCACCTGGGAGGGTGGACCATACAGTCCCACTATGCTTGCACTGGAGGCTTATCTATCCCACTGCTATTCTTACCCATCTCACAGCTATTACCCATTCCAAAGGTATCCCTGCCCATCCCACAGCTATTATCCATCCCACAGGTATCCCTGCCCATCCCACAGCTATTACCCATCCCACAGGTATCCCTGCCCATCCCACTGCCATCTTAACCCATCCCACAAGCATGCAAAGGCTTAAACCATTTCTAAAAGTGGCATTCTGATAAAGATGAGTTGAGCATTTGGGAGGAAAAACATACCAAGTTCTCACTAAAGGAACCTACCAAGTGTCAGGGAGATATTTACTGACATTTTGGACACAAGAATGCTACACTGTTTATGTCTGAAATAAATGAAGTTTCCAGAAAGATGGTGGGTATTAATATATCTACAATTTTTTCCTGTAGAGTGGTGTAGTGGCCTAGTGGTGAAGATACTCACCCCCCATTTGGCAGGTTTTTCTCTCTTAGGATGCAAAGAGAAAATATCTGCTGTGAACTCCACATAGGTGTCAGGAACGGCATCCAGCCAGTAAATGCTTAGTTCCATCACGTTGCCCCAAATCTATTCAGAATAGGGACAACAGAGTACAAAAGGGGAGGTTTTGGGCATACACTCTTCGATACAAAATGATTGTTCCTGTTAAAATTATATTACAAGATTCTGTGAGATCCATATCTAAGCATTGTAAAATATTTGAGAATGAAAGGAAACCATGTACGTCCCAATACCTAAACACTGTAGAATTTCACTTCACCGTGAAGTAAACAGAAGTTCCAATACTTCAGTTTATCAAAGTCTTCATAATATTTCATATTGTTCAATGACCCCCACAAACATTTATTGCATGAAAATAATGTTACTTTAATAAAACTATGCACAGGCAGAAACAAGAGTCAAGGCTGAGATTTTGCAAAGCCAGGGGACCATAAGTCAAAACACACAATTGTTCCTGACAAAGACAAGCTCCCCCTGGCTTCTTCTTAAATCAACCCATGCCAGGTCTTCCTTGTGAAGAGAGATGGGACTATCTTATCCTGAGCAGCCTCACAGCTCTTCTTTGAGCTTGTTTCTGCTCTCCATGCCCTTGGATTGAGTGGGGGAGGCAGCTGTTCTCATCAGAGGGAATCTTCTTAGGATCCATTTCCAAGCCCTCGGTGGAGATGCAGTGGTGCAGGAAGTTGATAGATGTCTGCATGAGTTGGCATTTTTGGAACTTTGCAAATAGTTGATGCTCTCACAGTTGCTACAAAACCAATGGACATATCTTCGGCAGTCTCTCATGCACAGTGACAGCACTCAATTTGTGATAGTAGCAACAGAGTCTTAACTTTACAAAAAAAAATTCTTCACAAAAAGTATGGGAGCAGCCATAGGTGACATAGAGGGCCAGATGAACCCCTTCAGCATATTTTTGTCCAGGAACTCCTGGAGAGCCACCAACTCAGGTTTGGAGAGGGAATCAATGCTGCCCACCATCAATTTTGCATCTTGGACCAGGTCTATCAGACAATCATAGGGGCAGTGAAGTGGCAACCTGCCTGCCTTCCCCCCCCACCCCAAACACATTGTTGTAGTCCGTGATCTCATGGGATAGATCCAATGACTGGCCAGTGGCCATCTCCCCCCCACAGGTGTGTAGGCAATGTGCTGGTAAAAACCACACACCGTGACAACCACAAAATCTGTGGATCATGGGCTTATAACTATTTCAATCCAAGTACCAAAGAGGCGTTGGTCACCACATAGAACTTGTGCTCCTTCACATGCGAGCTGATCCTCATCTGAAGGAGTTTCATGACAGTGACCACAGATCCAGAGTGAAGTGGATGACCATTCTCCACCAGGATAGGCAGGGTCACCTAGTGGGAATGGCTCACCACAAATTCAGTGTTCATAAAATTTGCTGTGACCCCAGAGTCTACCATGGTCTGGACTGCCAGTGGTGGGATTCAAATATTTTTACCACCAGTTCTGTGGGAGTGGCTTGGTGGGAGCAGTAGGAGAAGGATACTGTAAAATCTCCAGTCAGAGCTGGTATTTGCCAGTTCTCCGAACTAGTCAAAATTTCTGCTACTGGTTCTCCACAACTGGTTAGAACCTGCTGAATACCATCTCTGCTAAGACAGCTCTCTGACTGAGCAGCAACAAATTGCCAGATATCTGGACATGGCGGGATGTGGTGGCTGCGACTGCCCCCTTGCAAGAGAAGCCTGGCCTTCTGAGCCTTCTAAGCTGGGCCCTTTCCATTTTGCACCAAAGACTTCTTGACTTTTGATTGGACACTTGGTGGCCATATGCCTGAAGGGACAACATCATCCTCAGTCCCTGACCAATCCCAGGGAGATGTGCCATCCCCATCAAACAGTCCTGGTTCCAACTCCAACTCCTCCTCCAAATGGTGAACCATGACATCAACTCTTGGAGTTTTGATATTGACCATTTTCAGAACCCTGAAATAAATGCTTCCAAATTTTCCTAGGAAATCTAACAGCATTTGCTTTTAAATATAAACTCTTGTGTTTTGACTGCTGTCTATACTCAAACTGCTAATAAATGTTTTGAAATATTTAAAATTTTGGCCCGCAAACATAAACAACACTTGTTTAATATTCACTATTTTGTATCTGTGCTTAAAAAACCTCCTAAACAACTGTGTGTCTGTGTGTATCTGTTTGTGTATACCAAGTCCTCCTCAAATAGTCTTGCTAGCATTTCTTTTGTTTTTATATTAGCCCTTAATCTTTAAATTAGTTTTCAGTCTGTATAGAATTCAGATGCACAAGCATGTCAGATTCAGCCAATTCAGTTTATGTTCTCAGAATATACATTTTTAGATTAGACTGTCCATTTCAGGAAATGACCACTTTCAAAACATTTAAAGCAACCCATTTCTGTTACCAGGTCCCCATTATCAAGAGGTTAAGGGATGAGAGCTTCACTGTTTTTCTGAACATTCACCTTCCTGAATTCAGATTAATACCAATCACACTACTTAAAGTAGTAAAGGCAATGTTGTTCTAGAAAGCATTTGAGATTATGAATTTGTATCATTAATTGTAGTTATGTATCATTGTTTTAGTTAGTTTTATGACAAACCCAATTGGAAAAATTGGAAAAAGATGGCAATAAAGATAAAATGGATGAAATGGGATTGACAACTGGTCTTCAACCATAAATAAAAATCTATTATTATGCAAGAATATTGAATTTATAAAACCTTCACAGAGAATGCAGAACAAGCCAAAAGGAGTCTAAGAACCTTGGATCTAATAATTCTTCCAAGATATCTAGTCGGTAACAGGTTTGTTTTGCAATGTTAATGTTGTGAACTGCTTTATTATGGTTCTTAACATATACTGCAAATAAACACTGTTTTCACATAAAGGTATCAGACTTCAGAGCTTCTCAGGAAACTGGAACCTGGCACTTCTATAACATCTCACGCTCTATGGTATAAACACACTGAACAATATTTAAAATGTAATTGAAAGCTATTCAATATGTGGGTAAAAGAAAATTTCAACTGCATTGTATTACAAGGCCACTTAAGATAAAAATGTCACAATATGGGTTAACTCTAGGGAAAGAAATGGTTTGGATGAAAATTTGGTATTGTCATGATATATTTACACAAGATTAACTGAATCAATACTTGTTAAGAAATTCAATTTCCTGGGTTCAGTTAAAACCATAAAATTAGAAAAAAAATTAAAATCCTAGTTGGAAAATAAGTAACTGAAGGATAATCAGTTATTCATGTTAGTTAGTATAAAGGATAGCATTAATTCTACATTTACCCACACAAGAATCCAGAAAATATCTTTCAAATGCATATAATTTCTTCTATAGCTTCTAATTATTAAGTGAAAGCTAGTTATTAGTTAACAGGAAAAAGGAAAATTAAAATTCAAGTAATTTTAATGAGGTCATTAACAGCAGAAAAAAAAAAGAAATTAAGAACTATATGGCTATATTCCCAAACCAGCATTGTTAATTTAACTACAGTTGCCTCAATTAACCCAATTTTCTGAGTCTGCATGGCACACGTAAGTCAGTAACAAAGTTCAATTTATGCCTGACAGTATATTATGCAATATGTTATGCAATCCACAAACTTATTTGTTGACTACATTTATTTTTATATATATTAAGAACATTTATATGACTGTCCAACTCACCTTACAAGTATAAAATCCCAATACAAAATGCAGTATCCCCCTAACTCCCCCCCCCCTTGGCAACAACAATCAGACTAGCCACTTGATGAGCTCTATATCATTTTAGGGACCCCAGGGATGTCTTCAGAACCCTACAAAAGAATGTCTTTTCTCTGTAGGGGTGCTGTTCCTCAGGGAAGGAGCCACTACAGATGGCTCAACAGCTAAGATGGAAAAGCTAGCAGCCCAGGTTCAAAACCCAAGCACCATGCAATGGGGTGAGCACTCATCCTAACCCCAGCTCCTGCTAACCTGGCAATTTGGAAGTACGCAAAGAAGATAAAGAGGTACCACTTTGGTGGAAAGGTAACTGTGCTTCATGACATCATATGATGACATAAATGTTTTCAGACAGCACAGGCTCAGTGGCCTTGAAATGGAGATGAGCCTTGTCCCTTATAGTCAGTTTAGTGGAGTAAAATCTTCAGGGACTCCTTTATCTTTATCCTTTATTGTGCATTACATATTGTTCTAAAGAGATAATGCAAGACATGAAGGAATTGCAATTTTGCTTCACTCCCCCTATAAAGGAGTTACGAAGAAATGAAGATTGGAAGAAGTTCTAGACTTTACATTCTATATTAACATCTCACTTTAAATTTTATCATGAAAACTTGATATAACTAGTAGTGTTTCTGATATGAAAAAACTGAGCTCTGTTTTGTTGTCTCCTGAGGTTAAGGTGAAAGTGAGAGGAAGGACAAGTTGTATTATCTAAAGTAATCAACCTGATAGATGAATCACATTTCAGTGCCAATAATGGGCCCATTGTAGAGCAGCAACCTACTCAAGAAATCAAGTTCCATTCTAGACCAGAGAGAACCATCAAAATGGAGGATAGAACATTATTATTAGCAGTTACAATATAATCCAATGTGCATTCAGTCTGCATAGTAGAACCTACTCCGTCAATGTAACACTTTTCCTATCTTCATAAATGCTGTAATTTCTACTAAAGAACATTGAATTTTATATCTAAAATGTAGGCATGTTATAGAGAAAATCCTGTATTGCAAAGAATGTGATAACTGAGAGAAAAATGTTGACTTCAGAATGGAATACCAATATGGAATCAGTGTTTGTTTGAGTATCCTGACAATATCTTTGCCAACAACCAGCTTATATCAAGCAATAGAAAAAAGCAAAAGAAAATATCTAAATGCTAGAGCCCATTGTAACTACATAGCCAAAAAGGCATTAAGAGTTGTTAACCTAATCCTACATAGCTTTTTCTCTGGTAATATCACACTTTCTCTGGTAATATCACACAATCAGATCATACAAAACATTTGCTAGACCAATAGTCGAATACAGCTCATCAGTCTGGAACCCATACTACGTATCTGATATTAACACAGTTGAGAAAGTCCAGAAATATTTCACAAGAAGAGTTCTCCACTCCTCCACTGATTGCAGAATATCTTATGCCACCAGACTCGAAATCCTAGACCTAGAAAACCTAGAACTATGCTGCCTTTGGTCTGATCTAAGTATAGTATATAAAAGTATACATTGAAATGTCCTACCTTCAATGAATACTTCAGCTCCAATCATAACAACACAAGAGCACACAGTAGATACAAACTCAAGGTAAACTGCACCAAACTTGATTGCAAGAAATACGAGTTCAGCAACAGAGTGGTCAGTGTCTGGAATACTCTGCCTGACTCTGTGGTTTTTTCCCCAAACCCCAAAAACTTTAACCTTAGACTGTCTACTATTGACCTCACCCCTTTCCTAAGAGATCTGTAGGGGCTATGCATAAGCGCACCAATGTGCCTAACGTCCCATCCTATTGTTTCTTTTTTTATTTTTTTTATATGTATCCATTTCATGTATTCACAGCTACGTTTATACTTATACATGTTATCTTATAATCGCTTGACAAAATAAATAAAATAAAATTGTGATCTAAGGACAATTCTCTTCAACAAATGTATGTCTAAATGTACTGAAATGTCTATTCTCATATACATTTTCCTCTTGAACTTAAAAGTATACATTAGGCTCAGTTGATCACTAACTAGAAGAGCATGTGCACTTTCTTCATAAGAAATAGTTCACAAAGGATAGATTTTCATAATAATTCTGTTAGAGCAAAGTCTTACCCATTGAGGAAGGTCTGATCATACTACTTGTCTGTATTACCATATCCTTCTGAGTCACCTTAGATATGTTTTCTGAAGTCTCATTATTTGACTTCTTAATAAAGCAATGCAAATGTGCATGGTTTTGCTTCTCTCCATATGGTTCTCTTCAAAGTTGTATTAGTAATACATTCTATATTACAGGTATGCTGAGCTGTTGTGTAGCCATGAATGAAGGCAAATATACCTGTCCCAGGATAATGTTGCAGGGTCCAATCTGGGTCAGTCACCAGGACCAGAGGTTTAGTCTTCCAAGCTTTCAGACTCATGCTGGAGTCCATTCTCAGAGAATTTTTCTCTAGCAGAGTGTGTGCTTTTAGCTATTCTGTGTGTGGTATTATGTGGTGCCTATTGTGTGCAGCTTTTTATGATTGGGATGATGATGGCTGGTGATTAAGTTGTTGGCTGTCATTTCCTTGTGCTGCCAAGCTTTTGCCTTCTAAGTACCTGATAAGCTGGTGGTAAATCAGCATTCCTGTTGACTGATGAGGTGCCCATTTTCCAGGTTTCAATCACATCCCTGGCTTTTTTTGTGCCTGTTCATCCAACATTCTTATTAACTGCAAAACTGAATGTAGGTCCTTGTTCACTGCAAAGTGAGGCTACCAAAGAGTTTGGGTCTTTTCATCTGACTGCTCGCTTCTGTTCTTGCAATCTGGTGGTTAGCTTCCTCCCCATCTGTTGTACATAGTCACAGGTGTAATCCATGCAGGGAATCCAGTAGATTACATTGGAAATATCTCTCATCTCGAAGCAATCTTTACAATGCATGATTTGTCTTCATGGGGTAGCCTCTGGGTGGTGTGTGATACCCACTTGTAGATCTTGGAAGATGTATTCTACTGCTTCTGAAATGTGTTTGATGTAGTTATTGAATACATTGTTAAAGTGTTTCCTGATAATCCAGTAAGGGACTAGGTTTGTGGCACTATTAATTACAGGAGTAATAGTGAATACTTTCAATCTCCCATGTTAATTTTCAACATATGGACTTGATGTTCCAATTCTTTCATGCTTTTGTGGTATCTGATAAGTGATGATGATGATGATGAAGAAGAAGAATTGGTGCCAGTCCTTCAAGGTAGATCAGAATAGGAAACACTGCTTAAAAAGAACAGAATTATACTGTATCGACATAATCTATAAAAATAGAGTCTTCCAAATCTCCTTGTGCTTCTCTCCCCTCCTCTCCTTTTGATAATCCAGTGAGTCAGGAAGGAGACAGCCTGGGTAACTTCTTCATATTATCTCATGAACTAGGACTTAAGGAATGCTTCTGACTTTGTTGCTTACATAATAGTTTCGGTATATTTGCTTCAATGCTATGACTCTCAGTCTTTCAAATTGGATAAATATAAGAATACTTACTCATTTTCACTAGTATACAAGATTATAGGTTTCTTAATACAAGCAGAAGATTATCATTAGTATTAGCATTAGTATGGTCTGTTTGTCTGCAGTAATGTTTAGCAGGCCATACTGGGAACATAATAAGTGTCAACAGCCAACAGTTCTTTGTTTCAATTTGCTAAAGAAAAAAATAGGATTATAATAGATAAAGACAAGTGCTAAGTATACCCCATTAAACAAAGTGAACATTAAATGGAGAATCTCTCTGCAGAGAGTAATTGTATTTGCACATCTCGAATACTTAACTACATATCAGTTACCATCTCAGAACATCCTAACAAATAAAACCAAAACATAGTGAAACTGGTAAAACCAAGACATATTGAAAGAAAATTGGGATTGAGTAAATCTGCTGCAGCACTGATGAATGCAGAATATTGAATTAATAGTTTCTGAGGTGCTTGTAAAAATACTCAAATTTAATTTAAAATGTGCATATATTTTGACTGAATGTGTAATTAATGTATGCTAGACTTGGACCTTGAATTACAACCTGCTTGTCTCTGGAATCAGGAAACTCTTATGGAATGGTCCAAACAACTCACCTTGAACTTGAAACAGTTGTTATTAACTCAAGACATACACTGGTGCACTTTTTATTCTTTCCATGAATCCCCCCCCAGCTCACCAACTCCATTACAAACTGTGCCATGTCCCTAATGTCACTGTGATACTTTAAAAACAACTGCAGACATATATAGTCTGTGTTAACTGCTGTGTTTGACAGCAAGACTAGTTTATTTCTGGCTCAGCTATACAATACTTGGAACTGCAACAAAGAGAGTCTTTTCTCTAAAACAATGCTGGTCTGTGAAGCTTTAATTCATTTACCCACTAGCTGTAACCATTTACCCATTTGCTGGAACTCTTTCTAGACCCTGCTTTTTGCCTTGAATTTTAGCTGTCTAGAATCTTTCAGCCAAAAGTAGCTTAATGAGTTTTCTGTTTTCATTCATAAGAACAGCTTATATATTTAGACATCCAAATGAAAATATATTTATTTTCTCTATTAGGTGGGCTAAAAGGTAAGAAACACTTGGGCATCTCTGTCCTTTCTGTTTAATTTGAGATCATGCCATTTAAAAATGATGAAATGGTGCACTTCTTAAGAAATATAAAATACAAGCTCAAAGAAAAAAAAAAAGTATTTTCACTGTTTAGAAGAGAATTTCTGTTGTATTTCAAACCAGCAACTTTCTATCTATGAAGCGAGTCTTATAGCCAGTGTGTTATTAAAGCATTCATGATAAAGGTAGTTCTGAAGTTGTTAGAAATTGAACACAGTGACTCAAGTAAAGGGATGTATTTTTTCCTTTTGTGAAATGGCCAAAAAATTACAACAGATTGCAAAGTATTATCTGCATCAGACGGTAATGTTCTCACAATATAACATGAATAATTATATTTGGAACAGAGCAGAAAATGAGCCCTGGGTTAGACAATCTTTTAGGAATTAATAAAGTATTACGCTACCGGTTTCTGCACTCCAGAAACGGTTGCTAGCTTGTTCTGATATAGAGCAACTGAGCAGTGGAGGTTGCCAAAATTGCATCCTCAAACTGTTGTATTATATTGTGAAGAACTGCTCTGGAGTGATGAAATTGCATATATATTTTAATCCTAATGGAATATCCATCAATATTAAAAATGTTGCTTTAACTGGATTGGCACCAGATTGCACAAGTAATTTAAAATTCTTCTGCCATAGTTATGAGAAAATGTGTAATGTATATTTGTAATTTAAAATTTGTGATTTATATTTGTAATTTGGGAAGCAATTAACTAGTGATAGAAAGTAAAACAGAGATCTTTTTGATTGGATAAAAGGGCTTTCTAAGCTTTTGCTCTGTTGCCCATAATGATCAATTAAATATCTGTTCAGAAATCAACTGGACTTTTTGTTTCAGGTCTTACTTTATAAATGTCTATCATGCCCCTTCTGTTTGCATTTTGTTTCTGTTCTAAAATGCTCAGATATGTTTATTTATTTATTAAATGTTAACAATTTGTTTAACTGTCAAGTTGTTCCTACACCCATTATAATGTTGGCAGCTTTATTTCTGAAGATTCCTCTCATGAAGGGATTGGGCTCCACTTCAGATCAGCACTCATCTAAAGCATTTTCTTTATATCTCCTGGGAGCTGCCTTTTCAGCTGCCTAATTAATATGCAATATGTTTCAAGCCAGTTTGGTATAGTGGTTGAGGCATCAGGCTGAAAATCAGGAGGCTGAGATTTCTAGCCCTAACTTGAATGCAAAGCCAACTGGGTGACCTTGGGCCAGTTATTCTCTCTCAGCCCTAGAAAGGAGGCAATGGCAAAACACTTCTGAAAACTTGTGAAGAAAATTTCAGGGCAGTCCAGGCAGTTTGCAGGAGTCAACACTGGCTTAAACACAGAAAAACAAAACAAAACACCCTATTATTATCAGCATGGAAGTGACCAAATTTTGTATTATACAGAACAGTTTCTAGATGAATTTCAACTATATATAGTTCATAAACATTCCATAAAACCCAAATACAAATGATTTCTACAGTATAGAATAAAAAAATACATTGTTAAATTGCTAATTTTTTTGAATTGAATATTATGCTCTTGTCTAAACCAGCAAATATTACATTTACAGATAATGCATGTTCTTCCTGCAACATGCATTAATCTGGCTTTGCTCTATATTCTGCATCATCATGGTTTGTGGTTTCCTTTTTTAGAATAGCTTCAAAATTGCAAACTTGAAGCAGGTAGTAATAAAAATAATCCATAGATGGCATTCTACTCAGATGAGATTAATTCTGTGTTGTCTGTTCAATATTCAAGAGGTGGTTCAGGTTTTTGGTTTAAAATGTGGCAGACTTGCTTAGTAATCTCATCCTTCAGAATTAAGGATGTTCAGAATAATCTAGGGTTTTGAAATGTTATTATTTCACCAACCCCTTTATTAAATCTCTTATCCATCTCTAATGAATCAACAAATCATACATAACACAGAATGCGTAATTGAGGCTATCCAATGGGAAATTAATGTGCCAATAGGAAAGGGGAATAGGTCCATTCAAAATTATCTTGCAAATGCCTAGCACATTACATTTTGGATAGATTCACACGTCAAAATGGAATTATTCAAGGGTAATCAAAACATGACCACCTTTTCTGAAACATGGTTGCATCCTTTTCGATATGTAGAGATGTGCATCGATGCATCAACAGTTTTCTGGAAAGTCCAAATACATAAATGATTGTAAAATGAAATTAAAAAATCAGAATATGGGAAACAAGTTTCTACTTTTTGTGTGTTGTCCTGTACTGTGTTGGTTTGCTAATTCTACATAATGCAAAATGTGAGGTGTATGAAATCATTTACTTGTATAAATTATTTAAAATAAACAAATTTGGTAAGCAATGTGAATTTGATAAGGGAGTCATCTCATACTTTTTAATTAAATACAGTCAACTTAATTCCCAGCTGTATTTTATAACAATACGCATATTTCTTTTTAAATTTCAGTTGACAATTTTATGCATACCTTCTTATTAAGTCAGCACAGGAGGATGTTGATTTATAATTGTTTCTTCCAAGGTCATTCAGGACATACATTAAAACTACATCATCATGTTTATTTTTAATTTCCCCTTGCAATTTAAAAACAAGAAAATCTACTGAATCTCATTTCCTAAGTGGACGAAACCATGATAGCAACAGAGTCAAATATAAATTAATGCTTTACTTGTTTCTCTACACCATACTGACAATGTCCATACTGACAATGTGGGAGGAGGTCATTAGGGGCTTTATGATATCAAGGGAGATCTGTGTGTCTGTGGAGATTCTTAGTCATCCAGATCATGGTTGTCCCAAACGTTTAAAGAACTAAAAGGTTTCGAGGCCTCCTTTGACCCAAAGATGCTTTTTCAAAAGGCAACTGAACTTTGTTTTTCTTAAAGTCATTTCACTTCTCATCCAATAAGCTTTTTCAATTCTGACCTAAGAAGTGAAACATCTTCAAGAAAAAACAAAGGCCAGCTGCATTTTGAAAAAGCATCTTTGGGTTAAGGGAGGGATGGAAACCCTTCAGTTCTTTAAACGTTTGGGACAATCATGACCTGGGTGATTGTGAATCTCTATAGACATGCAGCTCTCCCTTGATACCATAGAGTCCCTGAGGACCCTCTCCCCCATGGTTGGTATGGAGGTTAAGTAGAGAAACACGCAGAACATTAATTTATATTTACATACTCTGTTACTATCTTGGTCTTGTCCACTTAGGAAATGAGATTCAATATCATGGCCTATCAAGGAGAATGCAACAATTTTCAGAGGACTCTCCCAGTTTTGATATAATAATTAGGATCCTACTTTTTTATGAATAAAGTCCAGCTTATGGAATGGTCTTGTTGGAAGATTAATTTCTCTAATATATATTCTTAAAGTCCATTTCCAACCTCTCTGAGAGCTTAATATGTCTCTGGTAGTGGATACTGGGGCTACTAATGGTTGCTGACAGGATTGACAAGCATCAATCAGGATTTTCCTTCCTTCAGCAGGAGACTATTAAATTAGAACTCTTTCATGAACAGTGTGTGTATGAACCAGCAAGGCAAATCAAAGTTTAGTGGAAATATTATCCAAATATTTTGGGCTGGCTATTTTTATTTTCATTTCTTCTCAAATTTTTCTTTGGCATTTTTGTTGGAACATTGCCTCTTTGTACACTCTTCTAGAATTGTGCTGTAAAAATTTACCTTAAATGGCCCCAAAAGCAGATTAAAAGATTAACTAACTTCATCTTAATTATTATGTTTTATGTGATGTTCAGAAGTGATACCTTTTTATAAATCCAATAGATCTTCCTGTTGTGAATCTGGTAAATCAAGGTTGTGACCATTCTTCAGCAATTTTAGATGGCCTTCTGTTATCTTTGGAAGATGTTACATTATTTTTCAAATGTTTTAAAACTAAAGTAGTTTATCTGCTTCACTTTGCAGTAATTATTACTTAGTTGGGTAATGAAATATCTACACTAAAACAATCAAGTTTTGAAAGCATTAAGGATTCCATAATTCAGTCCTGAGCTACGTATATTCTCTTCTATTGGTAATTATTACATAAACATATATAATGCACAGTGTTTTGAGTCTTACTTTTAGTGCAAATAGTTGCATTCTGCTATATTTCCTAGTGTACATATAAGAGATATGTTGCTCCTGTTCCTGCTAAAAAAAAGTGATAATGTATTACTGCTCATTTCATTCATTTCATATTCATGCTTTCTTCAGAGATTATTTCCTAGAACTTATTTAGACACCAGACCTCAAAATAGAACAACGAAAAATTGCATATTGGGTCTGGCTATGACATGACATTTTCCACAATTTCCAAGAGAGTAAAGAATTTAAACAGCTACTTTTGCCAAGCCAGATTAAGATTTTAAAAAGACATAAGGTGCATTGCTTTTAAGGTCACAACATAAATCGGGGCTAGTACATGCCATTTCTCAAGTGAAAAAATTGTCTTGAAGACTTGCATGGAATATGAATGACATTACAAGAATTCAGTTGAAAGAACAATGTAGCAAAGGCAGTTCGTTATCTGCTGATAATTTAACAATAATTATATTTTTATTTACTTTACTTATATTTTTTGTATATGCTTATCTAAATATAATTAAGTTATTGAGGAAATTGCAATTCCTTTTGATAGAAATTATGTGGATGCTTTCTCCACAAAACCTATACTTTTAGTGCTTTCCAGAACATTATGATTGTAAGCATTGACATCGATGTAAAGATTGCTATTGTATAGCAGTTCAGAAGAGAGTAATGGTAGTGGCAAATTGTATATATTTTAGGAAAACAAATCAATATGAATTCTTTTTAAAAATATGAGCGTTCCACTTCCGGCCAGTAAGAAGTTTCAGGATGTCCATTTGGAGACTGAACATGGTGAAGGGTTCAGAATATTAAGACTCCAACAGATTCTTGTACTTGATCACAAATCATTACAATGACTTGCAGAGAACAAAATTATTTTCTGCCTGCCTTCCCTGATCCAACTTAGACTAAGTAAAAAGAGAGCCAGTGTCATGCCCCCCTCAGATCCTTGTCGAAGGGGGAAGAGTTGGAATCGGGATCATCTGATATTGATGGCATATCTCCCCTAAAATGTTTGGAGAGGCCAGGAACTGTCCCAGGCCCCTCAGGCATTGGGGGACATGGTTGACCGGACATAAATCTGCCAGCCCTCACAAACACAGAGGGGAATTGGCTGCAAACAGGCAGTGGTGTTGAAAGACAGCAGATGTCCTCTGATGAGGAACAGTTGGCTCCCACTCTTGATCCAAGGGCATGGACAATACATCAGAGACAAATTCAAAGGAGGTCTGTGAGGTTGCTCAGGAGAAGATCACCCTACCTCTCCAAACAAGGAACACCTGTCTTAGGTTGACTTAAACCGAGGCTGGGGGAGATTGTCTTTTTTAGAAACAATTGTTTGCTTTGGCATGCACTTCCCCAGTTGTGGAAAAACTCAAGCCTTGACTTGTGTTTCTACCTGTGCCTTGCTTCTGCCTTTGCCTTGTGAACTCACCTTTGTCTCATGGACTTTTCCTTGTGGACAGTGACTCTGGACTTTGCCCCATAAGCTTGTACCTTGTTATTGGACATCCTCTCTGCTTTTGGTTTTGTTGCTTAGTGGCTTTTGTTTGTGGGACTTTAGTTGGCAGCCTTCCAGAAAGTTTGGGATGGAGACTAATTGGCCTTTGTAGGGCTGTTTGTTGTAGAATTAGCAAAGCAATAAAGAACTCTATCAAAGCCTGCCTCTATCTAGGTAACCTGGGTCATAACAGCCATCTTCCTATTTGGAGAGTTCATAGACCATGTCTAGTTAAATATCCATCAATTCCATTATGTAAGACTTAAAGAGAAAGAAGTCTTCTGGTTGATGATGAAGAATACAAACTAATGGAATCCTTCAACTAGGAACTTTAAATCCTAGGAGAGCATCCACCATTTAGGAATCCCAGGAAATGTTGGTGAGTAGAGTTCTGAGAACAAGCTCTCTGCTGGTTTGAATGAGCAAAAGTAATGACTTCTATAGGAAAGGAATTCCATTCATGTGGTAGAATCATGGGTTAAAGGGGAAGGGAGTAAAGAGGCAGCCAGCATGGAGTTGCTCCTTTGGAGGAAATATTATAGACCAGATTAGTGAAGACTTACCTACTAGTTCCCAAAGGAATACAGCCAGTCTGGTGAGATTCTTGTAATATAGGTGATCAACACTAAATAAACTGCTCTGGCCTATGTATAAATTTGTTCTGGTTCCTTATGCCTGATAATTCCAACAGTAAGAAAAAGTCCCAAATAATGTTTTAAACACCAAGTCAGCTAGGAATTAATAAATTATGTAAAGACAAGTCACCCTAAATTAGAACTGATTAAATTATGCACCCAGTTGTCTAAGGTTTCTTTTCTTTTCTGGCTTTTTGCAAAACTGACAAGGTGTAAGTGCATAACAGGAAACTCTGATGGTAAGATAAGATGAGGAAAATTTCAAGGACCTGTTATAAGTAACCAAAGGATAACATGACAATTGTAATCTTGTATTAAAAATAGCAAATATAATCTTGTACCAAAATTGTTAAGCCTGGGTTCCCCAACCAGGGTTAGGTAAACAAGCTAAACAGAATGTGCAGCGTTAGTCAGATAGGCACACAGATAAATGAGTGAGCTAAGCTTGTATGTTTATTAACATACAGTAAAAATAACAGATACGCTTGTGCTATCAAGAATATGTTTTATTCCAGTATAAGTTTATAGCATAGTCAAAAACAGTCCAATATTCATTTACCATGTAGTCAGTCCATTCAGGGATATTCAGTTAGCAAAGTCCATGTAGAATATCCTATTGTCAGTTCACATAAATCAGTCCGTTGTTGTCTCTCCCGTTCGTGCTACGCAGTCTTGCTTCCAAGCAGTAATCAGGGATCATCAAATCCAGAGAGAGAGAGAGCAAGCCGTAGCCTTGCTACTTATAAATGGTTTTCATAACCACACCCACAGTTGCTATTCATAGTTAGTATTTCACCTAAAACAGTTAGGGTGAACAATGTTATCCCTAACAAAAATGACAACTATAATCAACCAAATGTAAATACTAACCTTGTGAAAGAATTCACAAAGATGGTATAAATAATAAAGGAAAATTTTGTATAAATATATGTGCCAATTTTTATCCAGGGTACTTCATTTGGACTTCTGTCCCAAGCATGAGATCTCGATTTCTGCAGAAATAAGCAGCTGGAATTGTCTTCCTTTTGCCAAGCATGACTCTGGGCCCTTCCATGTCAGGTAAACACAAACCCAACTGTAGCTTTGGTTAACACATTCATTTAATTCTTCTGAACTGAATTCACACACAAGAATACTTCCCCTCTTACAGACAGGTTGGCAATATTTGAGTTTGAATCCATGAAGAAAATAGGTTCTGCCTTTGATGCAGATATGAAGATATGATACCTCAATCCTTTCTTCAGCTAGAAATAGAAACTTTGAATGCTTTTCCCATACTGAACAATGATGGGTATTGTTGATAAAGGAAATGAAAATGAAGATGAGCTTTCCATATTCCAATAAATTATGGAATTACATTATGATGGTGGGAGGGAAGCCATAGCCATATCCTTGGAAATTTATATAACACTAAGGTTTATCACACTAAAATTTGTCATCTTTCTGCATCATTCTTAAAAGAGGAATATCTCTGAAGCACAATTGCAGATACTTATAACAAATGGATAGGGTGAAAGGAAGATAGTCAACAAAGCTGCAGAAAACACTGAATGAAAATATAAAAAGAAGAAAAAGGGGATGTGGGAGATGAAATAGAGACACTAAGAGTTCATGCAGAGAACCCCAGATTTCTAGAAAACATGTCAGGGAAGCTATACAATAATAAACAGGAGTTTCTTTAGATATGTTAAAATACGTAAAAGAAACAACTAAGTAAAGAACGACTCAACTATTTTAGCTCAGCATTTAGCTGAATTTCACCTGGGAATTATGAAAACTTGGCTTTCCACTGAAAGAGGGGATATCTATTAGAACTAAATGAGATCTTAAAAGCTGAAGACATTTAACTACTGAAGAAACTTGTTGATAACGTGACAAATTCTTTTTAGTATCCTAGGAACTAATCTGCCAATCCAAAAAGCAATTGGTCAGTGGGTTGTAGATTCTATGATATTAGAAAGTCTTATTCTTTGAGCAGATTTTAAATTTTCTTTCCGTATTGTTTGAGTATAACTTTTCTGGAGACTTTTCTGGATGATTTAGAATACAGAATAATAGAACTGGAAAGGATTTTGGAGATCTTCCATCCCCTAAGCAAGCAGGAGATCCTATATCATTTCAGACAAGTGGCTGTCCAGTCTCTTCTTAAAAGCGTTCAGTGATGAAGCACCCACAACTTTTGAAGGCAATCTGTTCCACTGATTAATTGTTCTTGCTGTTTGGAAGATTCTCCTTAGTTCTAGGTTACTTGTTTCCTTGATTAGTTTTCATATTATTTTTTGTCTTGCCTTCTGGTGCTTTAGAAAATAAGTTGACTGCCTCTTTTTTGTGGCAGCCTCTCAAATATTGAAGCACTGCTGTCAAGTCTCCTATTCCTTCTTTTTTCTAGATTAGCCATACCCATTCTTGCAATTGTTCTTTCATTTTGGAAACTATTGTGCTGTGCTTCATCTGTTCCATAAAAAATGAACAAAACTGTTTTAGAAAACCAACCGCGTGATTTTTTTTTTTAAATGAATCTCCTGAAACTATTTGGTTGACATCTTGTAGAATTATTGATCTATGAAGATTCTGTCCCTCTACAACCTGCACTCCATCTTGCACCGAAATGAAGGAGTCAAAGGCATTTTGATGCTACGTTATTATTATTTTAATCAAATTTGAATTATAAAGAGGAGTTGAAGGTTGGTGGATTCTGTTGTGGAGCGATGGGAATGACCGAGGCGGACACGGAGCAACTGACAGGAATCTTTATTTAGCGAATAAAGAGTTGCCGTGACTGCTGGGCTAACAAGCAGTCAGCTTGCGGCAACAGCTGATGCCGTTTGACAGCGCTTTATATAGCCGGCTGTCAAACGGCATCAATCAATCAGAGTAGTCCGCGCTCCCGCCAGGAACACAGACCAGAGGGAAAACTTCGTGTCGACGCAACACTCCTTTCCCCTGGCAAGGAGCATGCATAGTCCTGCAAGTAGGCCGGTCATCTTCTCAGGTGGTCGGAATGCTTTAGAATAGGGGACTCCGTCTGTTGGTCGAAGTCCTCTGCTTCAGGGAGCCTTTCGGAGCTGGTTACCACAGAAGCCTTGTCCTCTGGAGCTGCAGATGAGTCACCAGGCGCTGGAACAGGTAGGTCCCTCCGTCCACGGTTCTCCCGCGTGTCATCGGTCAGCGGCGGCAGGTTATCATCGGTTGGTGGTAGACTCGGGTCAGTGGGTGGTAGACCAGGTCCATCAGTGGCCACTGTCCAACACCTCCTCAGCTGGTTGATATGTCTGCACCAGGTATGACCATCCTCCAGCAGCACCCTATATGACTTGGGCCCTATCACAGCTATGACCTGTCCTGGCACCCATAAGGAGTGGCCTGCATAATTGCAGGCATAAACCAGGTCATTTAAGGCAAATTCCCTAGGCTGGCTGTCAGACCCAAGGGGAGTCACTGGGGTGTAGTGGTGGGTGCAGCCTGTCCAGGGGAGTCCTAAAGCATCTGCCCATAAGGAGTTCAGCTGGGGACCTATTGGTAGTGGCACAAGGGGTTGTATGCTGATATAGCAAAAATCTGGACAACTTAAGAGTGCCAGTCACTTTGGCCAAATCTTCCTAGGGCTTCTTTTACTGACCTAACTGTCCTTTCAGCCATTCCATTGCTAGCAGGGTGAAGAGGAGCTGTGAGGGCATGCCTGACCCCCAGGTTGGCGAAGTATCGTTCAAATTTGCAGGAGGTAAATTGGGGCCCATTATCTGACACTACTGTGTCAGAGATGCCATGTGTCACAAATAGCCTGGTTAGGGCCCTGGTAACTGCAAGGGTGGTTGTTGTGGGCAGCAAGGCCACATCAATCCATTTTGAGAAGGAGTCTACTACTAGAAATGTATGCCCCTGCATTGGGCCAGCCAGGTCAATGTGCAGCCTGGACCAAGGGACTCCAGCATCCTCTCACTTCCCAGGGGATGCAGTTGGTGGGGCAGGTCTGGTTGCCTGTCAAGGCTGACAAGTGCTTACTGGAGCACAGCTCGAGATCCGGGCATCCATGCCAGGCCACCAGACATAACTACGGGCCAGGGCCTTCATTCGAATGATGCCCGGGTGGCCTTTATGCAGGAGCTTCAGAACTGAAGCTTGCAACGAGGAAGGAATGACCACCCTTGTTCCCCACAACAAACAACCCTGGAGGAATGACTGTTCCAACTGGTGTGCCTTGAAGGGCAGGAACTCAGGGAAATAAGGGCCACCCCCTTCCCACCCAGTCAAGGACTTGGGTGATTACCTTGTCCCTTGAGGAATGGTAAGCAATATCAGAAGCTGTAATGGGCAGATTGAGTTCGTTGAATTTGAACACAGCATGGATTGGTGCAGGGTCTTCAACTGGAACCAGCAATGGGCAGCGGCTGAGAGCATCAGCATGTGCTAGGTTTTTTCCGGGTCTATGGATCAGTTTGTAGGAATACGCAGCCAAAAACAAAGTCCATCTAGTCATCCTTGGGGATAGAATCTGAGGTGTTTGTTTATCAGCAGACAAAAGGCCTAGCAGAGGCCTTGATTAGTTCAAAATGGTGGCCATAGAGGAATTCATGAAATTTCTTTACAGAGGCGACTGCAGCCAAAGCCTCTTTGTCTATCTGGCTGTAGTTGAGTTCAGCTGAAGAAAAGGTTCTGGAGAAAAAGGCAATGGGTGCCTCAGAGCCATTTGGCAGTCTGTGACTAAGAACAGCCCCTATGCCAAAAGGGAAAGTGTCTGCAGCAAGAACTAATGGAAGATGCTGGTTGAACTGAATTAAAACTGCTTTAGAGGTGATCAAGGATTTGAGAGTGGAAGGCATGGGCTTCCCTAGGTCCCCAACGCCAGGGGGACTTTTTGTCCAAAAGTCTATGTAAAGGCTCTGCGATTGAAGCTTTGTGAGGGAGGAATGCAGCATAGAAATTGAGAAGCCTTAAGAAGGCCTGGAGCTCAGTTTTGTTGGTAGGAGTGGGTGCCTCGTGGATGGCCCTGACTTTAGATTCTATAGGGTGTATGCCGGAGGCATCAATTCTATAGCCCAGAAAAATCTACTTGCTTAGTGGCAATGGTGCATTTGTCCTTTTTAAGTTTGAGGCCATTTTGCCTGAATCGATCTAGAACTGACCTTACTCTTTGTAACAACTGAGGTTTGTCTGTGGTTGAAATTAAAATATAATCGAAAGAGGGGACTACCCCTGGGAGATCTTGAAGTAGCCTCTCCATCAGGGATTGAAATATCCCAGGGGCTACACTCATGCCAAACTGAAGGCGTCTGCACCTAAAAGCTCCCCTGTGAGTTACTATTGTCTGCAATTCTGCTGTGTGGTCATCTACAGGGAATTACTGGTATGCTTGGGACATATCCAGCTTTGCAAAAATAGACCTAGGTTCAAAAGAATGTAAAAGGTGCTGAATGATGGGAACTGGGTAAGCACTGTTTTGGAGGTATCTATTCAGGGAAATTTTGTAATCAGCGCATATCCTAACGCTACCATCTTTCTTAAGAGGGGTCACTATGGGGGTCTCCCATTTAGCAAAATCTACAGGTTCTAATACTCCTTGTTTGATTAGTTTGTCAAGTTCCTTATCTAACTTAGGATGAATTACAAAAGGCACCCTACGAGGTTTCAGGCGTACAGGAGTTGCTTGAGGGTCTACACTAAATGATATGGGGGTGCCTGAGTTACATCCTAAATCTTTGCTGAATACATCAGCATAGTCTTTGAATAGGGAATCTACTTCAGCATTTAACACAGAGTGGATGCCTGTTATATTTAGGCCAAGGGCAGGGAACCAATCTAAACCCAGTAAACTGGGGAGAGCACCATCCACCACAACAAGAGGCAAGTGGCCTTTAAAAGTTTTGAATTGAATGAGGAACTTGCCTTTCCCGAGGACTGGAATGTTCTTGCCTTGGTAATCTCACAGAGTCAGGTGGCAGTCAAGGAGCTTCTTCTTTGGAAATCTGGGTAACAGCTTCTTAAGGGTGTTCTATGAAATAATGGATAGAGCAGAGCCTGTATCCACCTCCATCTTGCAAGGTTTACCTTCTAAGGAGACAAAAATACTGATTTTGTTAGAGCTGTTGTTGGACTGATTGAAGTGGTAACAGGTATAGCAGTCTTCCACTTGCCTTTGAAAGATGGGGTTAGGCTGAGGTCTCTGAGTAAAGGTTTTCCCAGCTTGGCAGACCCTTGCTAGGTGGCCCTTCCTCTGGCAATTTAAACAGATGGCATTCCTGAACCTACAGGATGCTCTTAAGTGATTTCCCCCACAGCTTAAGCAGATGGGTTGCTGCCGGGGAGAAAAACTAGCCTTTGACTTTGAGTCTTCTGGAAGGTGTCTCTGTTGTCTAAGACGATTTACAACAGCTGAATCCTCAGAGTCCTCATCAGGAGAAACCTCATCAAAATGGACTGTTGAGCTATTTTGTTTGATTGTGTTTCCCTGGATTTCAGCTGCAGATTGAGCAGAAAGCTTAGCAGCCTGAGACTCTTCAATGGCTATTGCTAGGGTTAGGTCCCTTTTGGCTAATAGCCGCCTTTGCAGCCTTAAGTCTTTAACCCCACACACTATTTGGTCTAGGAGCATATCCTCTAGATAATCCCTGAATCCACAATGTAAGGCAGCAGACCTCAGAGCAGCCATGTATTCACTGATAGTCTCTCCCTCAACCTGAACTCGCCTCCTAAAGGCATGACTCCTTGCAATCTGTGAGGGCTTGGGTGAATAGTGATTAGAGAGGATTTCTTGTAGCTCCCCCCAAAGGACTTCTCTGACAGGTCATGGGGCTACCAATGCTGTGGCAGTGTTAAACACTGCAGCCCCACAAAAGCTTAAGAAATAGGACTTTTTTCTATGGGCTGAAGCTTCAGTGAGGTCTATAGCATCCAGGAAGCAGTCGAAGCGGTTCCTATAGGATTCCCAAGTCTCTGCCGCTGGTCTAAATGGCGGGAATGCAGGGGTTGAAGACATCTCTTCCCAGCGATGACAGTCTGTTCGGCTAGGAAGTTGAATTTCACGCTTGCGAAATGGCGTCAGCGGCTTGTGACAGTCAGCTCGTAGTGGCTTTGGCTCTTTTGTTTTTAGTGACTCCGGATCTTTAACAGTGACTTCGCTCTGCTGCATTGTCCGGTCACCTCTTATTTGGATCCCATCCTCGTCGCCACTGTTGTGGAGCAATGGGAATGACAGGCGGACACAGAGCAACTGACAGGAATCTTTATTTAGCGAATAAAGGATTGCCGCGACTGCTGGGCTAACAAGTAGTCAGCTTGCGGCAACAGCTGATGCCATTTGACAGTGCTTTATATAGCTGGCTGTCAAACGGCATCAACCAATCAGAGTAGTCCACGCTCTCGCCAGGAACGCGGACCAGAGGGAAAACTTCATGTCGACGCAACAGATTCTATCACTACAAGCAACTATATGCATTGGCTGAAAAGGAATAAAGCAGATTGTGCAACTTTTCTTAAAAGAAAAAGATGGAAGACTGGACACAGTTGTAAAAAAAACAAAAAGCAACCAAGGCTGACTTCTTAATGAGTGGGAGCACCACTGCTTACTTCACCCTGTATCAAAGATGCCAACAGAACAGCATGGACTCAGCTACAGGTCACTTCTTTGGCTGCTTTTATGATGCAGGAATGGCCAGAATTAAGTAAATAGGTACAGTAGTTCAGAAGACCTTGTTCATTTCTTCAGAAATCATCAGCTCAATGTCATCCCAGATCACATCACCAGGCTGTGCCTCAAGCATCGCAGTCTCTCCTGCTCAGTCAAAATGTAAACCCCATGTCCCACTGCACCAACGGATGCAAAGAGGATGTAAAACATTAAAAAAAGCTTGCCATCCATTGGAAAACGCAATGCATCCATTGTGTACTCATTGCATACGTGTTTCATACGCTCTATCCCTCCAGCATCCATCCACTGAGATTTCATCCACTCAAGAAGTTTTGAGCTGCACAAAACTTTGTGAATGACGAACTTTCCGCTGTGTATGATGTAAATCCGCGACATACGAGCAACAAACGTTCTATGTCCATTTATCATCCGTTAAACGTCCACTGTATCCTCTCTGCATCCTCTGGGCATCCTTGCAACTGACATCCGCTGCAGCTGAAAACGGAAAGAGGGAGGAAACAAAAGGTACACAGAACATCTACACAGCATTAGTAGCACGGAAATAGAAAGGATGCGCAGTGAACGGTTTGCATCTGATATATATCCTCTAGGCTTCCTATGAACATCCGTTTAACATCCCCGCTACATACTACCCACATCCGTTCTTTTCCGTTCTTTTCTGTTCTGTTTATGCAAATTTTCACCACTTTTGTGTCCTTTATGTATATGTTTTGGGTCCATCGGCCAGTGGGACAGGGCCTTAAGCTGGAGTATATTTGAGTGACTTTATCTTCTAGGTTACCTGAATAATCCTCACACAGTCTAGAAGATGTTCTGGGGAGCCTTTGCTGCTCAATAATGAATGGATAATCTTGAACAGAGTGGTGATATGGCTATCACTGGACACAATAATGGGAGAGAAATACTTGTATTTTGCCAGCCATATTGCCATGAGGTAATCCTTAATATGGACTCTTACCCATGTCTTGTCACATTCATTTTGTATCTTCTTCCAAACTATTCCAAGCATCTCTTCATGCCTGACCTTAAGCTTTAGGCAAATCCCATCTTACATGTTCAGTGTAACAATAGTAAAATCCAGCAGTATATTTTGTTTCAGAAACAGTAAATGAACTTTCCCTCAATGTACTAAATTTTAAAATAACGGAGAGATATAATAGCTTTAGTGAAAATCATCTGGGAATTTTGCTTCACTGTAAAACATTTAATAGCTTTCTAAAGTATTTAGGATATTTCATTCTCCAATTCTTAATCCTGTAAGAATTTAAATTATAGGCATACATATTTCTCCTTATATGAGAATGGTCTAATGTGGATTTCTGCTGTTGTTCACACAACCACTGAAGACATAGAACATATAAGATCTTGGTACCGATAGTTGTTTTCCCTGTCTTAAAGGATATCAAAATTTCATGTATTTTCTATAGTACTGACCTTTTTTTCCCCCAATAACCATTGAAAGTTTTCAAATAAAGCTAATTGTTTATTCACACTGGGAGAAATACATTTACTTTCTTTGCAGCATAACTGTTTTCTGCACTGAGGTGCAACCCATTTCTTTTTCACAAAATCTGTCCTTGTAATTTCATGATTCACACCAATATGTTCTCTGTTCTTTGTTCCTGCTACATGTTACAATGTGCAGAAATGCTTAGGGGAAAAATAAATAACAAAAAGGAAGAAAATAGCAAGAAGTAAAATGAAGGAAAATGAATTGGACTCCCTAATAGAGCAGACAAAAGAATTATAGTCATCAAATATTTTTCTTAAAATAGTAATTAATTTACAAAAAAGTATTCAAAATATTTAACAAAATTTTGTTAAAATGTTTACAAAATATTTTGTACATATATTTAAATAGATTTTTAAAAATTATTTTGCTTTTTTAAAAAAGAATTAAGCACTTCACTGTTATGGAATGAAACTATTTAGGTTGATCTATAATTAAAAAGTCCAAAGTACAAGTCCAAAACTGACAATATATTTATTATAATTAATTGATATTATAAAAAAGGACATGCAGATAAACTAATTAACTATAAGTAACACCAGATAATTGTCGCTATCATCACCCATGACTGCTTTCATTTATTTTTCTACATCTAGACAACTTCTCATGATTGAATAGCTGAGTTTCTTATTCATAAGTGCAGAGTCACTGGCCTTAACACTTTTTATGTGGTTCCAGATCACCCTTGCAATATGTGGCAATAAAAACCCTTACTCCCACCTGAGAGATGCAAAGGGAAAGATGCAAAGCTTAAGGCCCGGTCCCACTGCACTTATGGATGCAAAGAGGATGTAATACGTTAAAAAAAGCTTGCCATCCATTGGAAAACACTATGCATCCGTTGTGTACTCGCTGCAGACATGTTTCATACGCTCTATCCGTCGAGCATCCGCCCACTGCAATTTCATCTGCGCAAAAAGTTTTGAGCTGCACAAAAGGATGAACTTTCCGCCGCGTACGATGTACATCCGCAATATATATGGGCAACAAATGTTCTATGTCTGCTGTATCCTCTCTGCATCCTCTGGCCATCCCCTCAACTCACATCTGCTGCAGCTGAAAACAGAAAGAGGGAGGAAACAAAAGGTATACGGAATGTCTACACAGCGTTAGTAGCACGGAAATAGAGAGGATGTAAGCGTATGCATCTCGTATATAAAGTATTCAAAATGGACAAAACGTTTGTATCTGGGATGTATCTTGTATATTTAGGATGTCTGCAGTATGTCTAGAGTATGTAGAAGGCCCCATAGCGACAACCAATGTTTTCTATAAAAAGGGGGAGAAAATCATCTGTATCGCTGGGATGGTGGACCATACAGTCCCACTATGGTTGCACTGGAGGTTTAACTGTCCCACAGTTATCCTTATCTATTCCACAAGCATGCAAAAGCTTAACCATTTTTTGAAAGTTTTCACCAACACTTTATTAAGTAAAAAAAAGGAACCAAGTAAACTAAGTGTCTAAAGCAAAGATAACCTTTATTAACTTTCTTAGGTAAACTTTATGACTTTATTAAATAAGCAAAATGAACCAAGTAAACTGTATTAAGTGTGTTAAGCAAAGATAAACTTTCTTAGGGAAACTTTATGACTGTATTAAATAAGCAAAATGAACCAAGTAAAGTGTCTTTAGAAAGATAAACTTAACAAGTAAACAACTCAGTCTCTGACACTATTCTCAGTCACTCTGAGTCATGTCCATGGTCTCAGCTGTTAAGCGGGCAGGGACTGTGGAGGTGGCTTGAGTGCTGGTCTGAGGCACCATTGGGGTGCTTGGCCCCGAGGGTACAACAGGTGGTGGTGTGTTCAGGAAGCTATCCGAGAGCTGACTCAGTCCTGTGAGGTTGAGAGGCCCTTCATCAAGGACTTGAGATGTCAGGCCCAATACTGATGACAGATTGTCCATTGACGGGCTTGGCTGTGGGGTGGAGCAAGGTTGGGAGGAGTGTAGTGGGGCTGTCTGGTCTGCAGCTAGGTGAGGACTGGTGTCTGTGGCGTCCGATGAACCTGGGCCTGGATTGGGAAGTTCTGCTTCTGCTGTGGGAAGTCCTGGTAGTCGTAGCCTTGGTAGGTGAGGGGTTGTTGAAAGCCGTGGAAAGGCTGTGACATCACCTGGGGTGGAGGAGAAGATCTGGACCGGGTAGGAGCAGCTTCAGCTGGCCCTTGAGGATTGTGCAGAAGTGCTGCGATCTTCTGCTTCATCACCTGGTACTGGGCCTTGGGCATGTCCATGAGGGTCTGGCTCACATAGGTGATGAAGGTGTTCCGGCCTGAGGATGCTCTGTCCAAGTGGACCAGCTGAGAGAGAAGTTCTGTGCTGGTCTTCATTGTGTCCCTGATCTCCAACAGCACACTGCGGTCCTGGGCCTCCAGTCTGCCTCTCTGCCTGCATTCTCTGGAGCTAGGGGTGGGGGTGGGGGTGGGGGTGGGGGTGGGTTGGCCTCTGGTGGCTCCTGCTTCTTCCTCCATTTGTGACAGCAGGGCATCATCCTCCATGGGATCTTCCAAGTCTGCCGGCATGGGGAGTGCAGCTATCGGGGGGGGGGGGTGTCTCTGCCGTGGGGCCCTCTGAAGACACCTGCCTGGACAGGGTAACTAGCTCCTGGCTGGAAGAGGACTGGCTGTCTGTGGGCTGTCTGAGGGAGAGGGGTCTCAGAGGAGCTACTCTTCGGTGGCAGATCTCACCCTCCAGGAAACTGCATTTGGCCATGATGTACATCTCCCGGTCAGTGAGCTTGACAGCGGCCTGCCCGGATTTCTTGAGGTGTAGCTTGCCATACCAGGTGTGCATGTGCTTCCATCATCCAAGGAGTACTTCTGCAGTGTACCCCTGGCTCTTTGCCTTGTCTCTCCAAGCTGCCTGCTTCTTCTTGGTGTCCCGATACAGTCTGTGGCCCTTTCTCCAGAGGTACTCATTCTCCCTCAGCCATTCCAGCACCTCATCCTCATGCTCCTCAGAAATGGTGTACTGTTTCCTCTCTCCCTTCTCCTTCCCTTGCCTCTTCCTCCCTCTGGCAGGGGCTTCAGCAGGGCCTCCAGGGGCTTCAGCATCAGGGCCTTCTGGAGATTGTTCAGGGCATTGAGCAGCAGGGCCTTCAACAGCAGGGCTTTGAGGGGCTTGAGGGCCTTGGGGCTGGTTCTCCACAGCGGCAGCAGCAGCAGCAGTTTCAGAGTAACTGCCAGGGGGTGGGATGCTGGTTCTGCCCTTCTTCACATTGCCAGGGCTTGAACGAGTAGGCACGGACTTCCTCTTCTTGCCTGACTGACGAACCATGGTGTTCCTGCAAGATGTATCTGGCAGCACGTCTTTCCCCTGTATGCTGACTGCGTGTGTGCTGCATCTTTTTATATCTGTGGAGCTGACGCAATTCATACTCCCCGCATGCACAGTGAACGCTTTGCATCCGATATACATCCGCGCGGCATCCCCCTTGCTTCCTATAGGCGTCTGTGATGCATCCGCTTCATCCGCTATGCATCCGCCCCTTCAGCTATGCGTCCACTTTGAAATTCTCCTCCGGAACCCCTTCGGAGGTGTCATCCGCTTTCATCCGCTAGGCTTCCTATGAACATCCATTTAACATCCCCACTACATACTACCCACGTCCGTTCTTTTCCATTTTTTTCCATTCTGTTTATGCAAATTTTCGCCACTTTTTGGAGCAGATGTCAACGGATGGAGCCACCCCCGAAATTTTGCTCATCCGCTGTGTCCTTTATGCATACGTTTTGCGTCTGTCAGCCAGTGGGACCGGGCTTTAAGGCACTCATTTTGGCTATTTAAAACTCACCCATCTTTCCCAGAAATGGGCCATGAATTCTGGAATCACACAACCCTGGAAACATCATTAAGTTGCCATACATACTTCCTTGAGGTTGGTGGAGAACAGTGTTTTTAAAACTAATGTGCCTTTCCAGCTGAAAGTGGAAATGAACTTATTCCACTGAGCCCAATTTTACCTCTAATAATCACCTAATTAACTATATGTACTAATTGAGGTTAACCAGGCTTTTCAACTTAGCACTACCCAACTGCAATAGCTAATAATTGGCTATTTAAAATTTGGATTCTGAAGCATGCAGTGAATTTGCATCAGAAAAAACTTCAAGGCCCTAAAGAGCATCAGTGGATCCAAGGCACATGTCTTGGAATCATTGGCTCAGGTCATCACTAGAAGTGATCTAACCACCTTTGTCTGAAACAAGAAGTGAGCTCAAAAGAGGACACAAGTAGCTGACGATGGAAGGGTGGGTCAGAACTACATTGTAATTCAGTGGAAATTTTGGAGTAATGCCAGCACCACATTTTCATGCTAACACTATCCAAGATTGCATGCTTATTTGGGAATTTTTGCATTAAAAAATAAATTAAACTGGATAAATTTGAGATTGCAGAAACAAACCTCCTGTGCACTTTTTTCTAGATAAACAATACCATTTTACATTTATAAATATTTTGTTCTCTCTCTGAAGGTTTTGTTCTCCCTGAAGGAATTAGTTTTCTTGCAATTATTTAACCAGTCATTGGTCAAACATGAGATCTACTGTGTGTGTGTGTGTGTGTGTGTGCGTGTGCGTGTGTGCATGCGTGCTGCACAGCAAGTTGTGCCTGTGCTTCCTACATGTTCTTCTCAAGGGTAGCCAGGATCATTTACTTCCTCCTCAAAGTCTGTGGATATTCTCAGTCATCCGAGTCATAGTTGTCTCAAAGATGTTTTTTCAAAAGGCAACTGGACTGTTTTTTTCCTTGAGGAAGAAGAGGAAGAAGACATTTCATTTTTCATCCATGAAGCTTCATTGGTTCTGGCAAGATGGTGGGGGCTATGGAGAGATTAATTCTGACAGGATGGAAGACAGGGTGTTGGAAGGATCACATTTGTTTGCAGTCATCTTGTCTTAGCACTCTCCCTGAGAGCTTTTTAGGGCACTTGGGGTTATCTGTGCCCCTGGGTCACCTCTATCAGAATGCAAATGGGGGTGGAATCTTATTGGAACTGCTGAAAGGACTGTGTTGTAGACCGGAGATAGATGGTGTCTTCTCATTCACAAACAATGCCACTGAAATTTGCTACTACCTATTGGCAAAATACCTGAATTATAGGGATGAATTGCTTGAGAACAGAATTTAATTATGTTAGTTTAATTATTGAGATGAAGAAAAAAATCATTGATAAATGGAAAATATGCATTATATTATATGAACAATTTTTTTGGATCAACTGGCTGTAAATGCAAAGTTTAAATATGAATTAGAGCAGAGTTACTTCCTTTTAAATTGCTCTTTTTTTCTTTTCAAAGGTATTTAGAACATTTATACAGATATCCACTTTAAATAATTTTTGGCAAGAAATGAAAAAAATAAATAAAGTGCCCCACTTAATTTTATGGAAGCTTAATCTGTCTCTCAAGGATACAGAGATATTTTGGGACCTTTCTCCACCCTCAGTTTTAGAAAAAAATACACAGTGACTGGTATTTGTGCTCTACAAATATTTTTTAATAATGTGCCTTGCTACTAGGTATAGGTTGTGAGCCAAAATGTGTGCTGAATTCATGTACTTAATTCATCAGATATTAATGCATGTTTTAATTCTATAATTGCTTTTGAAAGCATATTCACATTTTTTAAATGTATACACATGTGGCTTCTAATGAACACTTTGGCACAAAAACATCTTGGACACCTCTTTATTATTGTTTTGATGCTATAAAATGCAAGAAAAGGATATCAAGAATTTTTCACTATATTGCTCTAGGTATCATTGTCATAGTAAGTTGACAGTATAATTCTAAAAACAAAAGCAACTTAAGCCCCTGTCACACTGCACCAATGGATGCAAAGAGGATGTAAAATGGACAAAACAGCTTGCCATCCATTGGTTAACGCGATGTATCCGTTCTGTACTCACTGCCTCCGTTTTGCTTCCTCTCTATCCATCCAGCATCCATCTATTGACATTTCATCTGCTCAGAAAGTTTTGAGCTACTCAAAACTTTTGCACGGAAAATGTATCCAATTCGTCCGTCCTGCATCCGCTAGGCATCCGCTAGGCATCCGTTCTGCATCTGTTACGCATCCGTTATATCCGCTAGGCATCCGCTGTGCATTCGCGCAACTCCATCCGCTCGGACGCAGGGAGGAAGTGGAACGGACGCAGAATGGATGCAGAATGGATGCCTAGCGGAAACAAAGCGTTTAAAATGGAAAAAACGTTCGCAGAGGGGACCTATCTCGGATATTAAGGATGTCTAGAGGATGCTTAGAAGATGCCTAGAGGATGCCTAGAGGATGCAAAGGGACACCTATACTGCCTATAAAAAGGGGGAGCAACTCATCTGGATCTCACTTTCAGAACAGCAGCCCTGTGGTGCGGACCTCTGCAGACTTCATCTGCCTCTTCCTCTTCCACAGCATCCAGTCATGTCCACCGTGGATCGTAACAAAGTCCTTTTGGCAGCCACCATCTTCTGCAACAGTGCGAAGCCATCTACAGGCTCTGTGAACTCTACTACGGGAAGAAAAAGAGGCGGCCAAGAAGCATCTGGGTACGAAGATGGTTCACCAGAAGAGCAGAGGACGGATTGTACAACAAGCTGATGGTGGAGCTCAGGAACTAAGACACTCGGGCATTCCAGAACTTCATGAGGATGCCTCCAGCCATGTTTGACGAACTTGTGCAGCGGCTGACACCCAGGTTCACCAAGGTAAACACCAGCTTCCGGCCCAGCCTGGAACCTGGGCTCAAGGTGGCACTCACTCTGCGCCACCTGGCCTCAGGGACCACCTACAGAAGCATGCAGTACGGCTGGAGAGTGCCACACAACACCATCAGCATTGTGGTCAGAGAAGTGGTGCAGGCCATCATCGAAGAATACAAGGAGGAGCTCCTCCACTTCCCCTCCACTGAAGAAGGATGGAAGAAAGTTGCAGAGCAGTGGTATCAGAGGTGGAACTTCCCACACACCGTTGGAGCCATCGATGGCAAGCACGTGGCCTGCAAAGCTCCAGCCAAGTCGGGGTCCACTTATTTCAACTAAAACTCATCATGGGCTTCCCAGATCCAGAACCCCTGCCCAACGACACGCAAAATGTGCCCTACTTCATCGTTGGGGATGATGCCTTCTCCCTCACAACCTTCCTCATGAAGCCCTACACCTCCAAATACCTCACCCGTGAAGAGAGGATCTTCAACTACAGGCTGTCCAGGGCAAGGCAGGTGGTGGAGAATGCCTTTGGCATCCTGGCCAACAGGTTCCAGGTACTTCTCACCACCATGCTGCATTGCCCAGAGACTGTGAGGGACATTGTGGAAGCTTGCTGCATCCTGCACAATCTTATGCGCACCCGCTACCCAGTCTTGCAGAACAGGCTCGTGGACCTCCAACAAGGCAATGGGGACATGGAGACTGGGGAATGGAGGCAAGGGCGAAACCTGATAGACACTCAGGATGTGCAAGGCCCCAACAGAGCCTCATGTGAAGGGAAGAAGCAGCGCAACCTCCTGAGACACTGGTGCAACTCCCCAGCTGGAGCAGTGGAGTGGCAAGACAGGATGGTAGATGATTAATGGGTGCTTCCTTCAGCCTGTCTCATCACATGGATGAGATTGGGCCATGTATGTTGGGTGGGCCTACAATGAACAGGGCATTTAATAAAGAGTTGTGTTTATGTTCAAATGTGTGGATCAATGCTTACATTGTTATTGATAATAAAGGGCCAAAGGTGTGGCAGCTGGGAGGGTGGACCATACAGTCCCACTATGCTTGCACTGGAAGTTTATCTATCCCACAGCTATTACCCATCCCACAGGTATCCCTGCCCATTCCACAGCTATCTCAACCCATCCCACTGCTATCTTAACCCATCCCACAAGCATGCAAAGGCTTAAACCATTTCTAAAAGTTTCCAGCAAGACTTTATTAAAAAAAAGAAATGAAGCAAGTGTGTGAATCAAAAATAGACTTTATTAACAACAAACTATAAGACAAAAATGAATCTCTGGTACTACTCTTGGTCGCTCAGTCTCAGGGGTGAAGGGTGCAGGTGCTGTGGAGGTGGCTGGTGCTGGAGTGCTTGTCATCAGCTCCTCCAGAAGCAGAAGCAGCAGAAGCCCCAGCCCCAGAAGAGCGAGCCCGTGTTGCAGAAGCCCCAGCAGAACCAGAGTGAGGGCCAGGAAGCGGGATGGTAGCCCTGTCCCTCTTTCCAGGGCTGGCAGCAGATGGCTGATGCTTGCTGTGCTTCCGCATGGTTGTGGGGTTGCTTGCTGGCAGGGAGGCTGGCAGGAACCAAGGCTGGCAGGAAGGCTGGCAGGGAGACTTGCAGGGAGGCAGGCACCAAGGCTGGCAGGAAGGGTGGCAGGGAGGCAGGCACCAAGGCTGGCAAGAAGGCTGGAGGCAGGCAGGCAGGCATGCACCAAGGCTGGCAGGCAGGCAGGCACCAAGGCTGGCAGGCAGGCTGGCAGGCAGGCTGGCAGGAAGGCAGGCACCAAGGCTGGCAGGAAGGCTTGCAGGAAGGCTGGCAGGAAGGCTGGCAGGGAGGCAGGCACCAAGGCTGGCAGGTAGACATGAACCAAGGCTGGCAGGTAGACTGGCTGGCCGCAAGGCTGGCAGGCAGGCAGACAGCAAGGCTGGCAGGGAGGCTGGCAGCAAGGCTGGCAGGCAGACAGACAGCAAGGCTGGCAGCAAGACTTGCAGCAAGGCTTGCAGCAAGGCTGGCAGCAAGGCTTGCAGGCAGGCATGCAGGTAGGGCAGGCAAGGCTGTCAATCCGTCCGGCATCAGGTCTTCCCTCTGAATGGTGACCTGCTTCCGAGCTGCTTCCCTTATATCCACGGGGCTGACGCAATGCATCCTCCCCATATGCGCAATTAACGCTAGGCATCCGTTAGACTTCCGCTGTGCATCCGCTTCATCCGCTCGGCGTCCGCTCTGCATCCCCTTCATCCGTTCCGCGTCTGCTTTGCTGAGGCCCTCCGGAAGCCCTGCGGATGTGCCATCTGCTCCCATCCACTTCCATCTGCTCGGCTTCCATTCCGCATCCGCTTTCCATCTGCCCTGCGTCCTCCCCTCGTCCGTTCCTTTCCGTGTTATCCGCTCCGGTTATGCAAATTTTTGCCCCTTTTGAGAGCGGATAACAATGGATGGAACATTTTGCTCATCTGTTGTGTCCTTTTTACTCATGTTTTGCATCCGTTAGGCAGTGTGACAGGGCCTTTAAAGTGTGCAGGAGTCAATAGCATACGAATGTATAATAAAAAATCTGTAAGATGTTTTACTACTACTATTAGAATGTGAGAATGCTTTTTATTTTTTCAGCACAGGAAAAGTCATTTTTATTTAAAAGTTTTAACAAATCCTTGATAGGAAGTGTAATCCAAATTGTATGTATTTGAATGAATAAATGGGTGTACAATTTACACAACTGTTACATACATTAAATCCCAGTTAGAAAAATCTGTGAAATTCTGAGATCATAAATTTAACAATATTCATATATGAATTTTAATTTCAGATTGAAAACTGATCAGTTTTTATCATGCCTGGTGTACATGTTTCCTTTGCCTGCAAGTTTTTTCTCATTACCTTGTTTTTTTTTTTTTTTTACTCTTTTGCCTATTCAGGTCCTATTTAACTAGGATATTTCGTTGTATCCATGTGATTCTTGGCAATAACACTAGAAATTCATTTACTGAAAAAAACCTAGTTTTTCAAATTTAATTGAAGTACAAAAGAATGAGAAGGGTTTGTTTAGTTTTGAGGTTATAGGAACTGAACCTTAAAGGAATATATGAAATTAAATGTCAGTACATATTTTTGGATAAACAAATGGTAAGATGAAGTTAGTTTACATTCTTACAGCATACACTGTTGGATTTAATAATTTTGTAGTTTATTTGACCAGTAAGTGATTAGTTTGACTAGTTACTAGAATTTTTTAGGACGAACAAAATGGTCTCACCAATGCTCATACTCTTTCTTTTTTTTTATTTGCATACAATTATCTTCAGCATTGTATAGAAAATTGTACATACTATGAAATTAGTAAATGTCATAGTGGGTACAATATATGTGACCTTAAAAGTTATGAAGACTTAAAGTAGCTCCACAGTTTCAACAGCTCAAGGCCATTGTAATATAAATGATGGCCATTCTGTACTTAGCATAGACCAAACGAGCACAGTGGGATTTAGATTGGTATACTCATAGAACTGATGAGGACAGGAAAAAAAATCTCTAGACACTTTTCCTTCGAAAATGGAGCTTTAATACAGCGGGGACAAGCTATGTTCCAAAGAGTACATTATATGTGAGGTTCTCTATTTGATATCACCTCCTAATCCTAAAAGCTGTGTTTTCTTTTATCTTAGGGTGAAATTTAACATAAATCATATTTTAAAATATTGCTGGGCCAAGCACAGGGACAGAAAATACCAAATATGTTGTTTAAATAATTGAAGAGATGCAGGAAGCTTTACTGTAATGGGAAAGATTGGGATCTCTTGACCCGTGTGCTCAGATTCTTATCTAGGTGCTGACTGTTTAATAAACAAATAAATGCTGTCTTACATATTGGCAAAAAAAATCAGAAAATAAAATATGCCAATATGTAAGACAGCATTTATTTGTTGAGATTTGAAGTTGACATTTGTTTGACCATTCTGATACATAGTGAGGTCTTTTTGAAGGGTAGCAGTATTGTCTGTGGTGTTAAATAGCTTTACATCGTCAGAGAAGAGAACGCAGTTGCTTTTAATATGATTACAGAGGCCATTTATGTAGAGTATGAAGAGAGTTGGTCCTAGAACACTTCCTTGGGGGACACCACTGTTGACAGGTACAGAATTTGAAAGGACACTCCCAATTTTGACCATTTGTTTCCTGTTTGACAGGAATGCTTCTATCCAGTTATGCAGGTATATAGAGATACCATAAGACCTTAAGCCCATGTCACACTGCACCAACGGATGGAAAGAGGATGTAAAACGGAGAGAAACACTTGCCATCCGTTGGTTAATGCGATTCATCTGTTCTATACTCACTGCCTCCATTTTTCATACTCTCTATCCGTCCAGCATCCGTTGACTGAGGTTCCATCTGCTCAAAAAGTTTTGAGCTGCTCAAAACTTTTTGAGTGGAAAATGTATCCAATGCATCCGTTCGGCATCCGCAACGCATACGGGGAATATCCGTTCTACATTCGTCGTCATCCATTACGCGTCCACTATATCTGCTGGGCATCCGCTGTGCATCCGCACAACTCACATCCGCTCCAGCAGAAAACGGACACAAGGAGGAAGCGAAACGGACGCAGAACAGATGCATAGCGTTAGTAGCACGGACGGAGAAAGGATGAAAGCGGATGCAGCTCGCATAGAAAGCATTTAAAATGGAAAAAACGTTCACAGAGGGGACCTATCTCGGATATTAAGGATGTCTAGAGGATGCCTAGAGGATGCAAAAGGACACATAGGGGAAAACCTATATTGCCTCTAAAAAGGGGGAGGAACTCACCTGGATCTCACTTTCAGTCCAGCAGCCCTGCTGTGCAGACCTCTGCAGCCTTCATCTGGCTCTTGCTCTTCCACAGCATCCATTGATGTCCACCATGGATCATAACACAGTCCTTTTGGTAGCCAACATCATTCTGCAACAGTGCGAAGCCATCTACAGGCTCTTTCACCTGTTCTATTGGAAGAAAAGGAGGCGGTCAAGAAGTGTCTGGGTCCAAAGATGGATCGGGAGAAGAGCAGAGTACAGACTGTACAACAAGCTGATGGTGGAGCTGAGGAACGAAGACCCTCATGCATTCCAGAACTTCATGATGATGCCTCCAGCCATGTTTGACGAAGTTGTGGAGTGGCTGAGACCCAGGTTGACCAAGGCAAACACCAGCTTCCGGCCCAGCCTGGACCCTGGGCTGAAGGTGGCACTCACTCTGTGCCACCAGGCCTCCGGGACCACGTACAGGAACATGCAGTACGGGTGGAGGGTGCCACACAACACCATCAGCATTGTGGTCAGAGAAGTGGTGCAGGCCATCATCGAAGAATACCTGGAGGAGCTCCTCCAGTGCCCCTCCACTGAAGAAGGCTGGAAGAAAGTTGCAGAGCAGTGGTATCAGAGGTGGAACTTCCCACACACCGTTGGAGCCATCGATGGCAAGCACGTGGCCTGCAAAGCGCCAGCCAAGTCGGGGTCCACTTATTTCAACTACAAGGGCTTCTTAAGCATCATCCTCTTCACCATGGTCGATGCTGACTACAAGTTCATGTACATCGATGCTTCAGGCAATGGGTCATCTTTAGATGCCCAGATATACAACGCCAGTCACCTCAAGGAGTGGCTGGAACGCAACCTAATCATGGGCTTCCCATAACCAGACCCCCTGGCCAATGACATTGAAGATGTGCCCTACTTCATCATGGGGGATGACGCCTTCTCCCTCAGAACTAACCTCATGAAGCCCTGCACTTCCAGACTCCTCACCCGTGAAGAGAGGATCTTCAACTACAGGCTGTCCAGGGCAAGGTGGGTGGTGGAGAACGCCTTTGGCATCCTGGCCAACAGGTTCCAGGTACTTCTCACCACCATGCAGCATCGTCCATTGACCGTGAGGAGGATCGTGGAAGCTTGCTGCATCCTGCACAATCTCATGTGCACCCGCTACCCAGTCTTGCAGAACAGACTCGTGGACCTCCAACAAGGCAATGGGGACATGGAGCCTAGGGAATGGAGGCAAGGGCAAAACCTGATAGACACTAAGGATGTGCAAGGCCCCAACAGAGCTTCATGTGAAGGGAAGAACCAGCGCAACCTCCTGAGACACTGGTTCAACTCCCCAGCTGGAGTAGAGGAGTGGCAAGACAGGATGATAGATGATTAATGGATGCTTCCTTCAGCCTGTCTCATCACACTGATGAGATTGGGCCATGTATGTTGAGTGGCCCTACAATGAACAGGGCATTTAATAAAGAATTGTGTTTATGTTGACATGTGTGGATCAATGATTACATTGTTATTGATAATAAAGGGCCATAGGTGTGGCATCTGGGAAGGTGGACCATACAGTTCCACTATGCTTGCACTGGAGGTTTATCTATTCCACAGCTATTACCCATTCCGCAGGTATCCCTGCCCATTCCACAATTATCCTTACACATCCCACAAGCATGCAATGGCATAAACCATTTCTAAAAGTTTCCACCAAGACTTTATTGACTAAAAGAACTGAAGCAAGTGTGTGAAGCAAAGATAATTTTTATTAATAACAAGCTGTAAAAGAAAATTGACCCAAGTCAAGTGTCCAAAGCAAAGATAAAGTCAACAGGTAGCCATCCAGTCTCTGGCACTCTTCTTGGTCACTCGGAGGCGTGCCCAGTCTCAGGGGTGAAGGGTCCAGGTGCTGTGGAGGTGGCTGCTGCTGGAGTGCTGGTCTGAAGCGCCACTGGGGTGCCTGCCATGGTGTGTTGAGGAAGCTCTCAGACAGCTGGCTCAGCCCCGTGATGTTGAGAGCCCCTTCCTCCATGACATGGGGTGTCAGCCCCAATACCGATGACAGATGTACTGAGGCCGGGCTTGGCTGTGGGGTAGAGGAAGGAGAGTGTAGTGCGGCTGTCTGGTCTGCAGCTGGGTGAGGACTGGCGTCGGTGGCATCGGTGGCGTGGGTGGCATCTGTGGCGTAGCTGGCATCAGTGGCGTGGCTGGCATCAGTGGCATCAGTGGCACCGATGTACCTGTGCCTGGACCAGGAAGGGCTGCCTCTGCTGCTGGACCTCCTGGTAGCCATAGCCTTGGTAGGGGAGGGCCTGTGGAAAGCCTTGGAAGGGCAATGACATCACCTGGGGTGGAGGAGCAGGCCTGGACTGGGTGGGAGCAGGTTCAGCTGGGTCTGGAGGGTTGTAAAGAAGATCGGTGATCCTGTCCTTCATCACCTGGTACTGGGGTTCCGACATGTTCATGAGGGTCTGGTTGACATAGGTGAGGAAGGGCTTGCGGTTGGAGGATGGGGCGTCGGTGTGTACCAGCTGAGAGAGGAGATCTACGCTGCTCCTGATGGTGTCCCTGATCTCCAGCAGTACAGTGTGGCTCTGCCCCTCCGGTCTGCCTCTCTGCTTGCTTTCTGTGGAGGTGGAGCTGGGGGTGGATGTGGGTTTGTTTCTGGTGGAAGTGCCCTCTCCTTGCTCCCACTGCGTCAAGGGGTCCTCCACAACCTCCGCCACGGGTAGTACAGCTGTCGGGGGGGTCTCCGTCATGGCACGCTCCACAGATATCTGCCTGGACACAGGAGCTGACTCTTGGCCAGAAGAGGACTGGCTCTCTGTGGGCTTCCTGAGAGAGAGGGTTGTGAGAGGGGCTGCTCCTTGGTGGTGGATCTCACCCTCCAAGAAGCTGCAGTTGGCCATCATGTAGGTCTCTCTGTCCGTCAGCTTGACCGCGGCCTGGCCAGATTTCTTGAGGTGCAGCTTCCCGTACCAGTTGTGCATGTGCTTCCACCAGCCGAGGAGCACCTCCGAAGTGTAGCCCAGGCTCTCTGCCTTCTCTCTCCAAGCCACCTGCTTCCTCTTGGTGTCTCGATAGAGCTTGTGTCCCTTCCGCCAAAGATAATCATTCTCCCTCAGCCACTCCAGCACCTCCTCCTCATGTTCCTCTTCTATGGTGTATTGCCTCCTCTCCCGTTCACGCGTCTGCCTCTTCCTCCCTTTGGCAGGGTCATATGGGCCCTCATCAGAGGGGCTTTGAGGTTGTAGGGGCTGCTCCTCCACACCACCACCACCAGCAGCAGAGCAACAACAGTAGCAGCAAAAGCAGGACCAGCAGGACCAGCAGGACCAGCAGCACCAGCAGCACCAGCAAGACCAGCAGCACCAGCAGGACCAGCAGGACCAGCAGCACCAGCAGGACCAGGAGCAGGACCAGGAGCACCAGCAGGACCAGCAAGACCAGGAGCACCAGCAGGACCAGGAGCACCAGCAGGACCAGGAGCACCAGCAAGACTAGCAGGACCAGGAGCAGCACCAGCAGAGTAAGCACCAGCAGAAGCACCAGCACCAGGAGCACTGCCAGCAGAGTAAGCACCAGCAGAAGCACCAGGAGCAGTGCCAGCAGAGTAAGCACCAGCAGAAGCACCACCACCAGAAGCAGCATCAGCAGAAGCACCACTACCAGAATCAGCATCAGCAGAGTAAGCACCTGCAGAAGCACCAGCACCAGAAGCACCACCTCCAGAAGCAGCATCAGCAGAAGCCCCAGCACCAGAAGATCGAACCCGGGCATCAGAAGCCCCAGCAGAAGCAGAGTCAGGGCCAGGGGGTGGGAGGGTGGCCCTGTGCCTCTTGCCAGGGCTGGCAGCAGATGGCAGAGACTTCCTCTTTTTCCCCATGGTTGTTGGCTGGCTGGAGCTGTGTCTGGCAGCAGGTCTTTCCTCTGAGTGGTGACCTGCTTGCAAGCTGCTTCCCTTTATATCCACGGGGCTGACGCAATGCATCCTCCCCCAGCGCGGTGAATGCTAGGCATCCGCTAGGCATCTGCTAGGCTTCCGCTAGGCTTCCGCTAGGCATCCGCTAGGCATCCGCTCTGCATCCACTTCATCTGCTCGGTATCTGCTCTGCATCCGCTCTTTCCGTTCCGCGTCCACTTTGCTGTGCTCCCCCAGAAGCTTTGCGGATGTGCCATCCGCTTCCATCCGCTTCCATCCGCTAGGCTTCCTTGGAGCATCCGCTTTTCATCCGCCCTACATCCTCCCCCCGTCAGTTCCTTTCCGTGTTGTCTGCTCTGGTTATGCAAATTCGGGGCACTTTTGAATTCGGATAACAATGGATGGAACATTTTGCTCATCCGCTGTGTCCTTTTTACAAACGTTTTGCATCCATTGGCCAGTGTTACAGGGCCTTTAGTTTTAGGAGTAGTTTGTTGTGTACCACTGAATCAAAGGCTTTACAGAAGTCTATGTAGATTGCGTCTGTTACTTTGCCCTGATCGAGTTGTGTAGTCCATATGTTTTTGCAGTGTAAGAGTTGCAGATTGCAGAAAACCAAATTATTTATTAGAGAGTAAGTTGTTTGTCTCTAAGTGGAGGATAATGTATTGATTAATAATTGATTCTATGACTTTACAAGTGATGCAGCATAAAGAGATTGGTCTGTAGTTTTCTACTAGGCTGGGGTCTCCCTTTTTGAAAATGGGGATGACCGTGACTTGTGACCATAGTTTTGTCAAGGAGCTGGTGCTGAAAGATTTTTCAAAGATTATGCTTAGAGGTTTGGCTATGGCAGTGCATAGATTTTTTAAGAAGTAGGCACATATTCCATCCTGTCCAATAGATAGAGACTGTGCAGAGAAACAAATAATAATAGTATTGCTCTGCTGTTTAAAGGTAGATCCTGCAGCACTTTTGCAGTTATCAATCAAATAAATTCTTCGGTCAAATAGTCAATGAACTGAAGTGCCTCCCTGAAGAACTGAAGTGTCTCCCTGAAGAACTGAAGAGCCATACTAGGTAGATTTGCTTTATATAGTTGAATGTATGATTCATCAAAGCTCAGGGGCTTCCTTCAAAAAGGTTACGGTAGTCATACTTTGGTCTTTTTCCTTTTTTTCATCAGAACACTTCTATCAGATAGGTTAGGCAGAAAACTACAGTCTTCTAAGGCCTACCCAATGATCTTCCATGGATGAAAGAACTCATGATTCCCTGACACTAGTCCAAAACTGAGGAGATTCTCAGAATTTAAAATGTTATATGTAGTCTCATCAGGGTTGGCCCAAGGAAGATAGCATTTACTCTACTGGGGAGTGAGGGGAGCCTCAAAACCCATTGAAAACCTGATAAAATATTTCTGCAGTTCAGAAATAGAACTGTGTCATCTCCTTTATTAGCAGAAATCTGACTAGCTTCTGAGGTTGAGGCAGGTTATAGGACACAATTTTTTCCTTCATTATTTTGTTTACAGCTCTGATCAATTCATCACAGCCTGTATCATACAAGTAATGGTATGTAATTGTTTGGAATCACATAGCTATGTTACATGGAATGAGAAAAAACAGCATTAAAACAGCCTATGCATCAAAATAGCCTCTGCAAGGAATTGAGTTGTGTTAGGTCACAAGACCCATCCAGGACAGTGTTCTTTTCTCTCTTGCCTTGTTGTTCCTTAACCATTATAAATTTCTTCGTCCCTTCCTTCCTTCCTTCTTTCCTTCCTTCCTCCTTCCTTCCTTCCTCCTCTCTCTCACACATATGCTATTAATAACAATCTACAAGAATATTAAAACAAATTGTTGCAGTTATCATTATACATGTACACCATCTGACTACTTCTTGTGAAGTTGAAGCTATTTCAGATATGTCTTCCATTCACATTCAATTACTAATATAATGTAATGTAAAATAAATTTTCTATGGCTCTTTTATGAACACTTCTCTACTTTCTGCGTAACCTCTATTTGTCTTCTGTTAATTTACTAAATATGATTTCCTACTGCCTGGTTTTAATCTCCTGTGAAATTAATATATGATTATCATTTGCAATGAAAGTCACTTTTTTCAGCAGCCCTAAGTTGTTTCATTATGCAAAAATGAACACACACACACACACATATATTTTCATATACACACACTGTATTAATGTAATATAATTTAAATCATATTGAATCACTTTCCAGATGCAATGTCCAACAAATAATTTATGGTATGTGTATGTGTGTGTGTGTTTGTGATTGTATATTCCTGTTTCCTATTCACTGATCACTGTTTTAAAAAGAAGAGGAGGTGTCTCAGTCACTTGTATTCCAGTATTAGAAGACCTCATAACAATCACATGATATATCAATGAAAACATTTCCTCCTCTTCAAGATCAGAAAAATTTAGACCAAGGCCTTTCCAATTAAAATATAGCATTTTATCATATTAAAGTTGCCTCATTGTGCCAGCGGAATTTTGCACATCCCTATATTACTTTGTTTGTTGTACAAATGCAATGTTATGCCAAAAGCGACCAACATGTACATTTTTATTGCCTTAGAGTTGATTTTACTTGACTATATTGTCATCATTTTCCTAAGCCCTGATAGAAAGAGGAAAGAAAACAGAAATATGACAAAGTGAATATTTAGTTAGATGTATGTGCGCAAGTGTATCAATATTTGCATATGAGTCCACAAGTCTATTTTTGTGTGAGTTCATGCATTAGTATCTATTTATGCTTGAATGCATGTGTATTGCATTTTCTTTTCTATTTCCTTACACTTTTTTTTCTTGAATGGTAACATTCATAAGGGGGCATGATGGGTCAGTGGTTAAGATGTTGAACTTGTCAGCTGGAAAGCCGATAGCCTGATTTTGAGACTTCAGTGCTGCATGATGGGGTGAGCTTCCGTCACTTGCCTGAGTTCTTGCCAATTTAGCAGTTCAAAAGCAGATGTGAGTAGATAAAAAGCATGCACATGTGAGTAGACAAACCTTCCTTTAGCAGGAAGGTTACTATGTTCTATATTTTCATGCTTGCCACATGATGACAGAAATGTATCTCAGACAATGCAGGCTCCCTCAGCTGAGAATCAGACATGAGCACCAGCTTCTTAAGCTTATCATTCACAATGGAAAGGCACTTCCATTATCTCTTTGCCATAAAATAGAATACATAGTAATTTACAAATTCATTGCCAGACTCTTTTGCTCAAAAGTTCCCAGAGGAAATATAATTTTGAAACTTTGCTCAGTTAGGATGAATCCCATGATACCTTATTCTGATTAGTAAGGGAGTTCTGAGTTTTACTACCAAAGGCTCAGTTTGGCAAGAGTTAACTCAGTTTTTGTGTGTTTAAAAAAACAACTATAAAGGCCCTTCCACCTGAAACCCAGGATTGGAAAATTTAACAAAACCTGTGCACAGTCTAAAAAACAGGAAACAGCTTTGCAATTGTAGAGGTTATATTGATAATAAATCTATCTATCTATCTATCTATCTATCTATCTATCTATCTATCTATC
>BLBF01000017.1:36121809-36149795 GCA_015471245.1 Laticauda colubrina
AGAATAGAATAGAATAGAATAGAATAGAATAGAATAGAATAGAATAGAATAGAATAGAATAGAATAGAATAGAATAGAATAGAATAGAATTCTTTATTGGCCAAGTGTGATTGGACACACAAGGAATTTGTCTTGGTGTAAATACTCTCAGTATACATAAAGATACATTCGTTAAGAATCAAGAATCATAATGTACAGCACTTAATGATAGTCATAGGGTACAATCAACAATCAAATCATACTAGGAAATGCGGTATCTGCTATCCCGCATCAGATGGGCGTCTCATGATAGGGAGCGAAGGAGAGAGAAACGACAGGAGACGAAGTTCCTCGCGATGAGTGCGCCCCGAATGTCCGGGTACACGCTCTTTTATTATGCTCATTCAAAAGGGGGTGATTGTTTATTCAGAACCTAGGTTAAGCCTAGGTCAGATGGAATATACAGATTTAACAATGGCTCAAACAAAAGCAAGATACCAGGACAGACAGGATGGCAAGATTTATATTTGATCAGGATATTACTTCTTCACAAAGCTGCATGCCAGACAATGTAATCCCAAGTGAATAAACCATTTCTGCAAATGTTTGACTCCTTGTCTCTGTACGTGCCCTGTAAAAGGTCACTGAGAAGCCAGAAGCTTAATGATTACACGTGAATGATACAATGTTGCAATGTCTGAATGATACATAGTTGCATTGATACACAGTTGCAAACACATAAATGATACATAGTTACAACAAGGAAACAGTCAGTATAAATCGTAAGGATACAAGTGGCAAAGTTACAGTCATACAATCACAAGTGGGAATGGATGGGTGATAAGGAGTGATGAGAAGATTAGCAGAAATAGTAGTGCAGACTTTGTAAATAGTTGGACAGCGTTCACGGAATTATTTGTTTAGCAGAGTGATGGCGTTCAGGAAAAAACTTTTCTTGTGTCTAGTTGTTCTGGTGTGCAGTGCTGTATAGTGTCATTTTGAAAGAAGGAATTGAAACAGTTTATGTCCGGGATGTGAGGAGTCTGTAAATATTTTCCCAGCCCTCTTTTTGACTCCTGCAGTATACAGGTCCTCAACTGAAGGCAGGTGGGTAGTAATTGTTTTTTCTGCAGTCCTAATTATCCTCTGAAGTCTGTGCCTGTCCTGTTGAGTTGCAGAACCAAACTAGACAGTTATAGTGGTGCATATGATAGACTCAATAATTCTCCTGTAGAACTGTATCAGCAGCTCCTTGGGCAGTTTGAGCTTTCTAAGTTAGCGCAGAAAGAACATTCTTTCTGACCATTCCCTAGGTAGCATCTCTTCCCCTATCTCCCATGGTCTTTTTCCCATAAATTATTAGAGGTAGTTTGTGTTTTTATTGAGCCTCAGTTCAGTTTTAGTTGCTCTTTGTTTCAATGTAATCCTTTATTTTTGCTTTCTTTCTTTTTTCCCTGCTTTTTTTTTAATCTAGGGTTTCTGGAACAAACAGGACAAATTAGATCAATCAATATATCATTGAAAGATAGAGGATAGATAAAACAGATTATTTTGCACCTGCAAAAAAATGCCTATTCAGTCATAAATCATTGTTTCTGTAAGTGGCCACAAAAAAGTATGATGTATTTTCTGTAGATTTGAATACTTAATTATTATTTGCAAATAAAAGAGGAAAGGTGAAGGTTATTTCTCAGCACATAAAGAATAGTTCATGCAATTAACTGTACTTGCTTGCCTTATATTTTGAGAGATGGGTGTTTTCATGCAGAACTTTGATGAATTTCTTGATTTATAAACAGATTCAAATGGTTTACTTGTTTGCTTTAAATTGTACTTTGGGCTATTTCAGTTTGCCAGCAACTAAATGTTCACTATAAAATAGAACAATTACATTTTGAGTTGGCTTTTTTCATATTAGGTGTTAGAAGATTATTAATATTTTATAATGTCCTAGACCTTCAAACACTTTTTTTGTGGAAACTTTATGCCTCATGATTGAATAACTAATAATCCCATTTTAAAATAGCAATAGCACTTGTGTTACTTTTGTTTGATAGTTGTCAGAAGTATCTCTACTGACAGACAAAGAAATACCAGACTTCAGAAGGAATCAAACCCTAGAAAATCAGGCTAAAATCATTATGTATGCCTTGAATTTTCAATTTGTTCCTAAATACAAACCTACTGTTATTTTAAGCACTTTTTCTTCATTGCTTTGTGAGATTCATTTCCTGCTATTCTCAGAATGATTGATGTTTATAGACATGACTGGGTTACATATGTTTTGAAAAGCAGTGATGGGATTCAAATTTTTTACTACCAGTTCTGTGGGAATGGCTTAGTGGGCGTGGCAGAGGAAGGATACTGTAAAATCTCCAGTCAGAGGTTGTATTTGACGGTTCTTTGAACTACTCAAAATTTCTGCTACCGGTTCTCCAGAACTGGTCAGAACCTGTTGAATACCACCTCTGTTGAAAAGATAGCTTATGATCTTCAGCATATTATTTTCTTTAAAGCTTTAATTATTAATTCTGAAAATTGGCTCATTTTGCTATACACTTGCAGAGCAGGATGATGTGTTGCAAACCAGGAATAGGATTGACATTCTTGTAATAAACTATATTTTATTGGTTTTTGTAGAAATATATTTTACAATATATATTTTTTCCGCTTCCACTTGATAAGCATAATACAGTGTTCTAGTTGAGTTAATATAATAATCCACATTGATTCAGTAACTGATGTTGTATTCTGACTGACTTGATAGTTGAATCCAACTTCAACAATTCAACAATGACATTTAAGATGAATCTCATGAACCTCATGTCAACTGATAAAACAAGCAGCATCCTAAAAAAAATGGGTTTTTTACATTTCTAGAAGTTGGAAGACAGCTATGTTGTCATTCAGGGTATTTCTTGGGGCATATTATCATCCATGGATGGTTGAAAGTTGATGCTCATTGTTACTGACAGGCATCTATCAGGGTAAAATGTGATTTTTTTTTAAAAAAAATGGCATTTTAGTGAAAAGTTATGAACATGATTCAACCACAAGTTTGTGTTAAGTCTAATTGATTTCAATGCCAAGTATCCTTAAATGGACATAACATTTATTTTATTTGTTCATATAATTTATTCTGACCTTTTCTAAAGATGTTATAAGAAGTCAGCCACTTGCCTTATATCTCATAGTTGCTTGAGGCATCAATTTTATCTAGAAGCAAAAAAAAAAAAATCAAATTAAGCTTATTTTGCCTATGTTATTTATAATATAGCAATGATTAACATAGCATAATGTTAAATAACATAGCAGTCATTAATTTTAAATTTTCTATTTAGTTCTTGAAAACTCTTTGAATAGATGCTCTACTTGACCTTCTTGCATTGCTTGTGGTTGCATTATATTGAATTCCAATATGACATATATCACTCTCTTCCAAATTTCCAGCAAGTTCAATTCCCATTATCACTTCTTCTTTGTAGTAAGAATTAGGTCCAGTATAGCTTTTCCTCTATTTTCCTCCTCTAACTTTTTGATGGCAAAGTTGTCAGCTAAGTTGGTTAAGAATCTATTTGATCTCCCAGTTGCTGCAGAGTTTGTCTTCCAGTTGATATCAGTGTAGTTAAATTACTACTGTGGTATGTTTCCTACATATTGTTTAGCAAAAAGTTCATATATTTCTTCTGCTTAGTTGGGTGGTCTGTAGTATACTCCTATAGAAATTACATTCTTTTTTCCTTTTATATTGACCCATATGGATTTTAGGAGATTTTCATCTTTGGTTTTGTGGATTTCTGTAGAAATATAGTGAGCTTTTATGTATAGTGCAAATCCATCTCCTCTTTTGTTAGGTCTGTCTCTTTTGAATAATCTGTATCATTACATCACTATATTTCAGTCATGAGTTTCATCCCACTAAGTCTTAGTAATGGCAACTATATTATATCTACCTTCATGTACTAATACTTCAAATTCACACTGTTTGTTCCCTAAACTTTTAACATTCATGTACATGCTTGTAAATGTACAAAAGGCATTTAAGACCTTTGTGGTTATTACATATATTTATATTTTTGGGTATATCTGTTATATCTCCGACTTTGTAAATGGGTTTTCCATACTTTACATCATTCTCTACTTCTCTACATTCTATATTTCCCCCTTTTTTCCTTTTTTTCCCCCTTTACTCCCCATCTCCTTGTATGATTGGTTATCTAGTGGTTTTGTTTGGAATTAGTTCTAAACTTTTTGAAGATTACACCCTTCCCCCCTCAATTTTAGTTTAAAGCCCTTCTAATAAAATGAACCATTTGTTTTATGAATATATTTTTTCCAGTTCTTGTGAGGTTGACTCCATTCCTTGCAAGTAGTCCTTCATGTAGGCAATACAGATCCTGGTCCAATAAACCAAAGTTCTCTTGATGACACCAGTTTTTAAGTCAGTGGTTCAATTTTAAAATCCTTTATCCCATCATTGGATGTTGACCTATGTTGGAAGTATAGATAAAAAAAATGACTTGTGCTCCTAATTCTTTAATTTTCTTCCCTAGCTGCGCGTAATCTCTTGTTATTGTTTTCAGATTCATTGTTGTGTCATTGATCCTCAGAGACACCTTCATTTCCTGGTGGCTTGGTTTTTGTATGTCAGGACGAGGTGGAACAAATCTAGGCTTTAGCAAAAAAAAAAGTAAACTTTGGCATTAAAAAAATTGTATCATTGGAGTGGGAATGATGATAATTATGTTGCATCGCACTTTCTCTCTCTCTCTCTCTCTGTTGATTTGATTTGTATTTCCTCTTCTGTTCATTTACTTGCCATTTTGTTAGTTGATAAAAATAAACTTTTAATACTTCTTTTAATATCTAATATTCAAGAAACAAATATCAAAACAAGTACTTGGGCAGACCATAATCCAATGACAATTAAATGGACAGGACAAAAAAGAAGATCGAGATGGATGTTAAATAATACTATTCTAAAGGAGAAGGATTTTATACAGCAGATGGAGAAAGAATTGGCTTTTTTCTTTAGAGAAAATAAAAAAGAAGATACTTAAATTCAGAACGCATGGGACACAATGAAGGCATATGCTAGAGACTTGATAATAGACTACACAAGGAAAAGGAACATTAGGAAAAGGCAAGCCATGGAAGCTTTAGAAGATGAGTATAAAAGACTCAAAAAAGAACTACAGAAAACGCCACAGAAAAAAGACATTAAGCTAAAACTGGATACAATTAAACATAAAATGAGTTTAATACAGAAAAAAGAATTAGCACAGAAAATCAGAAGTGCTAAACAGAATTGTTTTGAGGATGCAAACAAATCAGGTAGATGGTTAGCAAACAAACTGAGAAAGAAAAAAGAATCAAGGAAAATACCGCAGTTAATAGATGATCATGGTCAGGTTTGTCATGGCAATAAAGAGAAGAAGGAAATCATTTGAGACTTTTATGGGAAATTATATGAGCAAGAGAATACTGAAGAGGAAAGAATTAAACAGTATTTACAGAATGCTAATCTACCGAAGATACCTAAAGAGACTGAAAAAATGTTAGAAAGCAACATAACCATGATGGAGTTAACCGAAGCACTTATGAAACAAAACAACGGGAAGGCACCAAGCCCAGATGGACTTCCGGCAGAATTCTATAAAATATTGCAAGAATTGCTGAACCTTCCATTGCTAGAAGTCATGAATGAAGTTATGCTAAAGAAGAAGATACCTAAAACATGGTCAGAAGCCTATATTACACTTATTCCAAAAGAAGAGACTGATCCATTACAAATTAAGAATTATAGACCTATTTCTTTATAAAATGCAGATTATAAAATCTTTGCTTCAATATTGACAGAGAGACTCAAAAAATATTAAAATAATTTTATTCATTCTGACCAAAATGGATTCCTGCCAAAGAGACAAATTAAAGACAATATGAGAGTAATATTGGACACTTTGGAATATTATGAGGCTCACCCCGAAAAACAAATGGCTTTGATATTTTTAGATGCACAAAAGGCATTTGATAATGTGAACTGGAGATTCATGTTATTATTATTATTATTAGAACAGATGGGCTTTGCCAGAAAATTTATTCAAGCAATTCAAGCCATATATTATAAGCAAACAGCAAAGGTAATGATAGAGGGAGAATTAACAGAGTCTATCAATATATGAAAAGGTACAAGACAAGGTTGCCCACTATCACCTTTGCTATTCATATTAACTCTGGAAGTGTTGAATAGAAACATTAGAGATGAAAAGAGTATAAAAGGAATGAAAATTAAAAAGGAAGAATTTCAATTGCAAGCTTTTGCGGATGACTTGGCTTTTATTTTAGAAGACCCTCTAGAAACAGCACCAAAACTATTGGAAAAGATAGAGGCATATGGTAAGGTGGCTGGCCTGAAAATAAACAAAGACAAAACAAAGATTTTGACAAAGAACATGTTCCTAAGACAAAAAGAAGAATTGGCAGATGTACTGAAAATTCAAATTACAAATAAGGTTAAGTATTTGGGGATACATTTGACAGCAAGATGTAGTACATTAAAAAAGAACAATTACATTAAACTTAAACAACAGATAGCACTAGACTTGATGAAATGGGAAAACCTAAAATTGTCACTAATAGGGAGAATTTCAAAAATCAAAATGAATATTTTACCCAGAATTCTATACTTATTTCAAACAATACCAATTAGGCTTGGAAAGGACTACTTTGAAGATTTAAACAAAATTGTATTGAAATATATATGGCAAGGTAGGAAAGCGAGAATAAAGTTAAAAATCTTACAAAATGCTAGAATTAGAGGAGGATTTGGTCTGCCAAACTGGAAGTTGTACTACCAAGCTACAAACATGACATGGGTTAAGGAATGGATAACATTAAGAAATACTAGATTGTTGACATTAGAAGAACATGATTTGTTGTTGGGGTGGCATGCCTTTTTATGGTTTAAAGGAACTAAAATACAGGGTTATTTTAGAAGAAATCATGTACGGGAGTCACTGTGGTTAAATTGGGAGAAGATTAAAAGACAATGTTATTTGAAAATTCCAGTTTGGTTACCAACTATTGAAGCATTTTCTTATCCTATAACATATAAAGGGCCTGTCACATAGGCCGACGGATGCAAAACGTATGTAAAAAGGACACAGCGGATGAGAAAATGTTCCATCCATTGTTATCCGCTCTCAAAAGTGCCCCGAATTTGCATAACCAGAGCAGACAACAACAGAAAGGACCGGACAGGGGAAAGACATAGTCAGGATGTTAAGCAGATGCTCCACGGAAGCCTAGCGGATGGAAGCGGATGGAAGCGGATGGCACATCTGCAGGGCTTCCGGGGGAGCACAGCAAAGCGGATGCACAGTGAAAGGAACGGATGCAGAGCAGATGTCAAGCGGATACAGCGGATGCATCACGGAAGCCTAGTGGATGCCTAGAGGATGCCTAGCGGATGCAAAACGTTCACTGCACATGCGGGGAGGATGCATTGCATCAGCCCTGCGGATATAAAGGGAAGCAGCTCGCAAGCAGGTCACCATTCAGAGGAAAGACCTGCTGCCAGACACAGCTCCAGCCAGCCAACAACCATGGGGAAAAAGAGGAAGCCTGTGCCATCTGCTGCCAGCCCTGGCAAGAAGGACAGGGCCACCATCCCACCCCCTGGCCCTGATTCTGCTTCTGCTGGGGCTTCTGCTGCTCGGGCTGACTCTTCTGGTGCTGGAGTTTCTGCTGGTGCTGCTCCTGGTGCTGGTGCTTCTGCTGGGGCTTACTCTGCTGGCGCTGCTCCTGCTGCTGGTGCTTCTGCTGGTGCTTACTCTGCTGGCGCTGCTCCTGGTCCTGGTGCTGATCCTGCTGGTCCTGCTGTTGCTGCTGGTGCTCATGGTCCTGCTGGTGCTGCTGGTGCTCCTGGTCCCGCTGGTGCTGCTGGTGCTTACTCTGCTGCTGGTGCTGCTGGTCCTGCTGGTCCTGCTGGTCCTGCTTTTGCTGCTACTGTTGTTGCTGCTGCTGCTGCTGCTGGTGGTGGTGTGGTGGAGCAGCCCCTACAACCTCGAAGCCCCTCTGATGAGGGCGCAGATGGCCCTGCCACAGGGAGGAAGAGGCATACGTGTTAACGGGAGAGGAGGCAATACTCCATCAAAGAGGAACATGAGGATGAGGTGCTGGAATGGCTGAGGGAGAATGAATATCTATGGCGGAAGGGACACAGGCTCTATCGAGACACCAAAAGGAAGCAGGCTGCTTGGAGAGAGAAGGCGGAGAGCCTGGGCTATACTTCAGAGGTGCTCCTCGGCTGATGGAAGCACATGCACACCTGGTATGGGAAGCTGCACCTCAAGAAATCTGACCAGGCCACGGTCAAGCTGACAGACCGAGAGACCTATGTGATGTCCAAGTGCAGCTTCTTGGAGGGTGAGATCTGCCACCGAGGAGCAGCCCCTCTCACAACCCTCTCTCTCAGGCAGCCCACAGAGAGCCAGTCCTCTTCTGTCCATGCAGGTATCTGTGGAGCGTGCCATGACGGAGACCCCCCCGACAGCTGCACTACCCATGGCAGAGCGCGTGGAGGACCCCCTGATGCAGTGGGAGCAAGGAGAGGGCACTTCCACCAGAAACCAACCCACATCCACCCCCAGCTCCACCTCCACAGAAAGCAAGCAGAGAGGCAGACTGGAGGGGCAGACCCACACTGTACTGCTGGAGATCAGGGACACCATCAGAAGCAGCGTTGATCTCCTTTCTCAGCTGGTACACACTGACATACCATCCTCCAACCGCAAGTCCTTCCTCACCTACGTCAACCAGACCCTCCTGGACATGTCCGAATCACAGTACCAGGTGATCAAGGACAGGATCACTGGTCTTCTTCACAACGCTCCAGACCCAGCTGGACCTGCTCCCACCCAGTCCAGGTCTGCTCCTCCACCCCAGGTGATGTCACTGCCCTTCCAAGGCTTTCCACAGGCCCTCCCCTACCAAGGCTATGGCTACCAGGAGCTCCAGCAGCACAGGCAGCCCTTCCCAGTCCAGGCACAGGTACATCGAACGCCACCGGTGCCATCTATGCCACTGATGCCATCGATGCCACCAACGCCACCTATGCCACCAACACCACAGATGCTACCCATGCCAGAGATGCCACCCAGGTCACAGATGCCACCGACGCCTCACCTCGCTCACCTGCAGACCAGGCATCCCCACTACACTCCTCCTTCTTCCACCCCACAGCCAAGCCCGGCCTCAGAACATCTGTCATCGGTCTTGGGACTGACACCCCATGTCCTGGAGGAAGGGGCTCTCAACATCACGGGACTGAGTCAGCTCTCTGAGAGCTTCCTCCACACACCGTCCCCTGTTGTCCTCTCGGAGCCAAGCACCCCAATGGCGGCTCAGACCAGCACTCCAGCAGCAGCCACCTCCACAGCACCTGGACCCTTCACCCCTGAGACTATGGGCACGCCTCAGAGTGACTGAGAAGAGTGCCAGAGACTGGGTTGCTACCTGATGACTTTATCTTTGCTTGGGACACTTTGGTCATTTTGCTTTTACAATTTGTTATTAATAAAGATTATCTTTGCTTCACACACTTGCTTCAGTTCTTTTAGTCAATAAAGTCTTGGTGGAAACTTTTAGAAATGGTTTAAGCCTTTGCATGCTTGTGGAATGGGTTAAGATAGCAGTGGGATGGGCAGGGATACCTTTGGGGTGGGTAATAGCTGTGGGATGGGTGAGGATACCTGTGGGATGGGTAATAGCTGTGGGATAGATAAGCCTCCAGTGCAAGCATAGTGGGACTGTGTGGTCCAGCCTCCCAGCTGCCTCACCTATGGCCCTTTTTTAGCAATAACAATGAAATCATTGATCCACACATTTCAACATAAACACAATTCTTTATTAAATGCCCTGTTCATTGTAAGGCCACTCAACATACATGGCACAATCTCATCAGTGTGATGAGACAGGCTCAAGGAAGCATCCATTAAGCATCTATCATCCTGTCTTGCCACTCCACTGCTCCAGCTGGGGAGTTGCACCAGTGTTTCAGGAGGTTGCGCTGCTTCTTCCCTTCACATGAAGCTCTGTTGGGGCCTTGCACATTCACAGTAATCTATCAGGTTTCGCCCTTGCCTCCATTCACCAGGCTCCATGTCCCCATTGCCTTGTTGGAGGTCCACGAGCCTGTTCTGCAAGACTGGGTAGCGGGTGCACATGAGATTGTGCAGGATGCAGCAAGCTTCAACGATCCTCCTCACGGTCTCTGGGCAATGCTGCATGGTGGTGAGAAGTACCTGGAACCTGTTGGCCAAGATGCCAAAGGAGTTCTCCACCACCCGCCTTGCCTTGGACAGCCTGTCGTTGAAGATCCTCTCTTCACAGGTGAGGCATCTTGAAGTGTAGGGCTTCATGAAGTAGGTTCTGAGGGAGAAGGCATCATCCCCCACGATGAAGTAGGGCACATCTTGTGTGTTGTTGGGCAGGGGGTCTAGATCTGGGAAACCCATGATGAGGTTGCGTTCCAGCCCTTCCTTGAGGTGACTGGCGTTGTATACCTGGGCATTTGAAGATGACCCGTTGCATGAAGCATCGATGTACATGAACTTGTAGTCAGCATCGACCATGGCAAAGAGGATGATGCTGAAGAAGCCCTTGTAGTTGTGATAAGTGAACCCTGACTTGGTTGGAGCTTTGCAGGCCACGTGGTTGCCATCTATGGCTCCAACGGTGTGTGGGAAGTTCCACTTCTGATACCACTGCTCTGCAACTTTCTTCCAACCTTCTTCAGTGAAGGGGCACTGGAGGAGCTCCTCCAGGTATTCTTTGATGATGGCCTGCACCACTTCTTTGACCACAATGCTGATGGTGTTGTGTGGCACCCTCCAGCCGTACTGCATGCTCCTGTATATGGTTCCAGAGGCCAGGTGGCGCAGAGTCAGTGCCACCTTAAGCCCAGGGTCCAGGCTGGGCTGGAAGTTGGTGCTCTGCTTGGTCAGCCTGGGTGTCAGCCGCTCCACAACTTCATCAAACATGGCTGGTGGCATCCTCATGAAGTTCTGGAATGCACGAGGGTCTTCGTTCCTCAGCTCCACCATCAGCTTGTTATACAGTCCATACTCTGCTCTTCTGGCGAACCATCTTCGGACCCAGACACTTCTTGGCCACCTCCTTTTCTTCGCGTAGAACAGGTGAAAGAGCCTGTAGATGGCTTCGCACTGTTGTAGAACGATGGTGGCTACCAAAAGGAGTGTGTGACGATACATGATGGAGATGACTGGATGCTGTGGAAGAGCAAGAGCAAGAGCAAGGCTGAAGAGGTCTGCACAGTAAGGCTGCTGGACTGAATGTGAGATCCAGGTGAGTTCCTCCTCCTTTTTATAGGAAATATAGGTTTTCCGCTCAGTGTCCTTTTGCATCCTCTAGACATCCTGCAGACATCCTAAATATCCGAGATACATCCCCCGTGTGAACGTTTTTTCCGTTTTAATGCTTTGTATGCGAGCTGCATCCGCTTTCATCCTTTCTCCGTCCGTGCTACTAACGCTTTGTGTCCGTTCCCCATCCATTTCGCTTCCTCCCTGTGTCCGTTTTCTGCTGGAGCGGATGCAAATTGCGCAGATGCGCAGCGGATGCCTAGCGGATAATGCGGACGTGTAACAGATGATGACAGACGTCTAACAGATGTTCCCCCTATGCGTAGCGGATGCAGAATGGACGCGTTGGATATATTTTCCGCTCAAAAAGTTTTGAGCAGCTCAAAACTTTTTGAGCGGATGAAATGTCAGTCAACGGATGCTGAACGGATACAGAGGATGAAAAATGGACGCAGTGAGTATAGAATGGAAGCATCGCGTTAACCAATGGATGGCAAGTGTTTCTCTCCGTTTTACATCCTCTTTGCATCCATTGGTGCTGTGTGACAGGGGCTTAAGAAGGAACAAACAGTTAAATATGAGGAAATTTTGAATGAAAAGGGTGAACTTAAATCGATGCAAAAACTAGAGGAACAAGGTATAAAGATGAATTGGTTTTCTTATGCACAAATACATTCAAGGTATGAAAAAGACTTCAAAACAGAAGGTTTCTACAATAAATTGACTGATTTAGATAAGATTTTGACAGGTAATGATGAAAAGATGATTAAAAAATTGTATGGATATTTATTAGAAATTAAACTAGAAGAAGAACAAGTTAAAGAAACTATGATTGTTTGGGGGAAGAATTTTGGATATGGGATTGATATAGAGAAATGGCAAAAATTGTGGTTTCAAAATAATAAAATGACAATGTCAACAGCATTTAAAGAAAATCTGTATAAGATGTTTTCCAGGTGGCATTTTCCCCCGACAAGAATAGCAAGAATGTTCAAGAATAAATCCAAAAGATGTTGGAAATGTCATCAGATACCTGGCTCATTACTATGTGTGGTGGACCTGTGCAGATGCAAAAAAATATTGGACTAAAATCCACACGTGGTTGGAAAAAATGATTAAAAAGCATATCGATTTAAAACCAGAGATATTTTTATTGGGAATTCTACCTGATACATACAGCAAAGATTTAAAATATTTGATTGTAAACATATTAACGGCAGCTAGGATTGTATTTGCTTAAAATTGGATAAATGAGAAAATACCATTGCAGGAGGAAATTATTCAGAAAATACTGGAATGTGCTGAAATGAGTAGATTGACATTTGAAATTAGAGAACAAGAGGATAAACAATATTACAAAATTTGGGACCTTTTCTATTAATGGTTAGACAATAAAATATAGTAATAGAATATGTAGAATTATAGAAAATAGTAAATATATAAAGATGTATTTCTTCTTCTTATTATTATTATTATTACATATATAAAATGTTTTTAAGATAGAGTTGGAAGGACTATATTAATTGTTATAAAATAAACTAAGTATAGCTATCTTGCAAAGTATGAATGAATAAAATTATAGTCAAATAATTGATTAATAATAATCCTAGGATATTCAATTTTTGATAATATGAGTTATTATGTAATGTAACTGTAATTGAGACTATGAAATCATTGCACAAAAAATTTGTAAACCAACCGACACACTGTTTATGTACTTATGGAAGAAAGCTGGATGTTTTTATGTTTTGTTTGTTTTTGTTTGTCCTTAAAAATTAATAAAACTTTTTTAAAAAAACATTTGATTTCATAACAAGAATACAAATTTATCAGTGTAAAGTTACTACGTAAACATATCCAGCAACCATGACTTCTATTTAATTTTGGAGAAGGATTCCAGTTCCTTTTGGATGCAAGTGTTTATAACAAAGAGCTATTAAACTTAATACAACTTTGTTTCCTTGATGGAAATACAAGGAGTAAATATGTACAAAGTTTAAGATGAATTTAATTAAAAGGATAAAAAAAAATACAGCATGTAGGACTAATGCAATAAAATTATTTACTTTGTTTAATGATTTAATATATGCTCATTTATATTTTTTCTCCATGATAGTATAGGTATATAAATTACCTTTATTAAAATGCTACAAAGAAATAAACTAAATGTTATGCCAAAATATAGTAATGGTCACCTGCTGATAAATGCATTTCCAAAATGCTCCAATCCTGGTTAGAAGAGGAGTTGCTTGAAGCTGAAATCGTGATTGAACAGAGAGTGAGCAATTGTAGGTGCTAGGAATATAATTCCAGATGTTTAAACTGGCTTTCAAAAATGCCAGATGTACACTGAATAATTGAGAAAGCCAAAGAATTCAAACAAATAAATCAATATATGCTTAGTTGATTATAGAAAGACTGTTAGAGTATGCAGAGTAAGACAACCCAGGAGCAATAACATAAAACAGGTTTGTAATAATAAATAGTGGTTTATCTCTACAAAAGATAAACACGTACTAGACAAAGGTCAAACAATCAGCAGCTACAGCAGGGAAGAACATATGAAGAGAGAGATACAGGCCCAACAGGGCCTCTTATTAAAGTGATATGAGCCCAATAATATTGCTGGCTCATTTCTAGCATTACATCATTGTATTATAACATCACCATTACATCATTGTAGCAACTGGTCAGCTGTTAAAGTATTTCCCTAACAAAAACTTTCTGTTGTATTGGTCAAGAAGTGCTCTTGGAATATCTCATTGTTCTTATGTGAAATTGTAAGTTATGTGGGAATGACCTTGGGAAATGGGGGAAGAGATACTGCCTCAGGAAGGATCAGATAAGAGATGACATAGCTTGCAACTGCATAATGGACAGAGAAAAAAAGAACTCAAAAAGGAACCTCCCTAAATTCTCATTCTATAAAAGAGACAATGGGAGATATGCACTATCACGCTTAAAAGATTCTGTTAATATATCACTACAATAAAGTAAAATTAGCTAATTTACTTGTGTTTTCTATTTGGTCTACCTGGAAAGGCTAACAGAAACTTTGTACAGGTCAAGAAGCCCCAATTTGGACAGAATATATTATATAAAACCAACTGACTCCAATTTACATGGCTGTATATTCTTCCCTTATTTATTCAGCTTGTATGCTAAATATATATTGAAGGAGGTGGATTGGAAGAAGATGAATGTAATTTTATAATTGGAGGAAGAAACATCAATAAACTTTACTGTTCTGATGATACTGCTCTGATAGCTACAAATGCAAGTGATGTGCAAAATTTAGTAATGAAAATCAAGGAACACACTGAAAAAAAAGGGATTAAGATTAAATTTCCGATGATCAAACAAAGGACAACCAGGCAAAGAATTGTTAATGAGAATATTGAAGATAGATAGCTTCTGTTTTGTAGAACAGACTATTGAAGTAGAGGGCTTCCGGTCAAGGTATTCCTCACATACTAGCCTTGTCGGAGCACGAGTGAAGATCTTGGAAAAGACAGTCACTTGTCATTATCTGTTTATACCTACAAAGATTAGAATCAGAATTGTGCAGCAATGAGATTCTGTGTGACAATCTATGGAAAAAAGTTGGACATTTAAGAAGCGGGATAAAATAAGTGTTGACTTGGCTTTTGAACTTGATGTTGGACTAGACTCCTGAAAATACCATGGATAGCCAAGAAAGCAAAGAAATGGATCAACCAACAAATTACCTTAGTTTTTACTTGAAGCAAAAATGACCAGGATCATGTTATCACATTTTGGAATAATTAATTGAAAGAAGTAAGAGATATCCGCCCTTCAAGATAGAAAATCTACAAAACTGAAGTCATGCAGGCCAATATTACTTTTATTATAAAGGTATTGCAACAGAATCTTGCAAGTTTGAAGGCACTTCTCCTTTCTCTCCATTATCATCTTGAAAACAAAGAAGGGTCTTATCCAAGACATTTTTTCAGGTTACAGTTCTGCCCCAAACTCAGATTTATTTTATCTGAGTTTGGTCTTGGTAGGGGCTCTTTCTCTGTCTTTCAAGACCATTTCCCCAGTCAGTCACTGTTCTGGATAACTTGGAAGGTTCCAAATAGTCTATTCTGATTGGCCAGGAAGGCCAGTAGTGGATTGGTTCATTAGGAACCAATCCAAGGAGCTGCTCAAAGGCGGCAAAGTTAAAACAATGTCATTGGCTACAAGCCGACAGGCAAGCCTCTATAAAAAGGGCTGCCGTGGCTGAGCCAATGTTCCGTTACTGCTGCTGTTAACTAAAAAAAAGTTATTGGTTGGAACCCGGTCTACCACGCTTCTTTTCTGGATGGAACACTGGCAACGAGGGTGGGATCGTCCTAAAGCGGAGACCGAGCACACGGCGAGAGAATAACCACGCTAGATGAGATGGCTGGTAGTAATGCGCCGCCCGCACCCTTCAACCCCAATGAGGAAGATTGGGAGTCTTATAACAATAGCTTCCTGATGTTTCTGGAGAGCAACAAAATGGAAGAAATTTCAGATCAGTGAAAGAGGGCTGTCTTCCTAACACATTGTGGGCCAGCCGTGTCCAAAATGGCAAAGGCATTGGCGAAGCCCAGAGATGTGAAACAGATGATCTGGTCTGAGCTTAACTGAATGCTAAAGGCTCACTACACGCCAGTTGTCTCAAATCTCATCAAGAGACACGAGTTCTATAAAAGAGACCATTGCTGATTTCGTGGCAGCTCTCCACCATCTGGGAGGAGCCTGCGAATTCCAGAATATGGATGAGGCCACGCGAGATCGTGTCGTGTTAGGTCTAAAGGACTCTACTCTACAAAGTAAACTTTAAACAGATCTAACATAACTGTGGCAGAAGTGATCGCAGAAGCCACTGCTGCAGAAGCCGCAAAGAAATCAGCGGCCACAATTAAGCTGATGAATGCCAATACTGACACGACAACCTTACCAAGAGGGAAGAAGCAAGCTGCCACAACCACACACCACGAAGACCTAGATGAGTTTTCAGACATGGAAGAAGGTGACGATGAGGTCCATTGCCTGTATGCAAACCAAAAAAGGCGCGAAAGGAGAAGAAATTGGTGGGAATGTGCTGGCTGCAGAGGAAACCACCCCTGAGCTGAGTGCAGGTCCTTGATGCCATCTGTCGGGCTTGCAAGAAGAGGGGACACATCGAAAGAGTCTGTCGAAATCGTAAGAACAGCAGTCCTAGCAGACATAGTAATTCCCCACTAAGAACTGAACCAAGGCAAGCCGACAGAAAAGGAGCAGCAAAGGACAGCAAAGGAGCCAGCAACCGAGAAAAAACTCATCAGACTGTCACAATCGGAAGTACACAGACGGAAAGCAGAAGAAAAGTCAAAATTGTAGTGACCAAGGAAGCCCTTGTGAAATGGAGGTCGACTCAGGATCTTTCCTATCAATGGTGTCTTGGAACACAATCAGGCGGTTGGTTCCAAACATAAAACAAAAAGAACTCAAGAAACAAAAATTAATTCTTAAAGAATACCAGAATTCTTAAAGAATATCCTGTTGTAGGTCTGGGGCATTTCAAAGTCACTTACAAGCAACACACCAAAGTCTTGCCACTGACTATAGTTGTCCGAGACCGTCCCAGCCTTCTGGGCATCGAATGGTTTGCACCATTGGGCATCGGGATGACCGAAGTAAGCCAAATAGCCGCAAGCGATTGGGAAGAGAACCTGCTACATGAATTCCAGGACGTCTTCGACGGCACTCTAGGCAGGTACCGGGGGACCCCAATTTCCTTTAGTTTAGATCCCCAGATAGCACCGAGAAGGTTAAAAGCCAGATGAGTCCCCTTTGCATTAAAGCCCCAAATAGATGAGCAATTAAACAAATTGATTGCTCAAGGGGTCATAGAACCAATTGACCACGCTAGGTGGGAGACACCAATAGTAACCCCTGTAAAACCTGACGGGTCTGTACGCATCTGCGAAGACTACAAGGCTACCTTGAACCACGCGCTGCAGCAGAGCGCATATCCGGTACCAGTCATGCAGCACTTACTGCACTCACTTGGGGGAGGAAAAATTTTTGCGAAACTTATTTTGGCTCAGGCATATCAGTAGCTTCCAGTAGACCCCATAACGGCCGAGGCACAAACAATAGTAATGCATAGAGGGATGTTCAAATGTAACAGACTTCCATTCGGAGTGAGCATTGCCCCAGGCGTCTTCCAAAGCCTCATGGAACATCTATTAAATGGAATAAAAGGGGTCGTTCCATACTTTGATGACATCCTAATTTCAGCAAAAAACATGACCCAATTAGAAGCAAGACTAAGAGAAGTGCTAACCAAATTTAGAGAATCCGGCCTAAAAATAAAAAAAGGAAAAATGCTGCCTGGCTACCGACCGCGTCAAATTTTTAGGGTATTTAATTGACGAACAAGGTATTCACCCAACAGAAAAAAAACTGAACTGTCAATACAAAAGGGGTGCTTATTGTGGGGAGATCGGGTGGTAATTCCATCCAAACTGCAAGAAGAGGTGTTGGGCATGCTTCATGAGGGCCACCCAGGCATAGTAGAAATGAAAAGCCTGGCCAGGAGCTATGTCTGGTGGCCTGGTTTAGACAAAGATATTGAACGCTGGGTTGCAACATGCCAAAAGTGTCAGAGAGCTAGACCCATGCCACCGCAAGCACCCATATGGGACTGGGAGACCCCACGAGGCCCTTGGTCTCGAATCCATATTAATTTTGCAGGACCAACTAGGGGCAATATGTTTTTAGTAGTCGTAGATGCATATTCAAATTGGTTAGAGGTTATAGTAATGTCGTCCACAACAACCAACGCTGTTATTAAACAGCTTAACAAATTGTTTGCAACTCATGGTTTACCTGATGTATTAGTATCCGACAATGGGCCACAACTAACCGCTATACAATTCGAACAGTATTTAGCATCTTTAGGTGTATGCCATGCACTAACCGCGCCGGCCCACCCAGCGGCGAATGGTAGGGATGAGTGAATGGTTAGATTTACAAAAGAAGGCCGAGAAAAAATGGACCAGAGGGATGTCCAAGACAAGCTGAACCGCTTACTTACACTACAACACATCACTCCCAGTAGTACAACGAACAAGAGCCCGGCAGAACTATTAATGGGGAGGAGACTCAGATCCCATTTAGATAGATTATACCCAAATTACACTTGTGAGAAACCCTCCAACTCGCCCAGCCGATACCGCACTTTTGAAATCGGCGACCTAGTCTATGCAAAGAATTTTACCAGGGACTCTCTTTGGCTTCCAGCCATGATCACACAAGTAACAGGCCCCTGGTCCTACCAACTAACCATGGACGATGGAAATGAGTGGAAGCGGCACATAGACCAGCTTCGTTCCCGCAACATCGAGCGCAAAACAACCATGCAACCTCAAATAATAAAAATCGATGAAAACAAAAACAAGGGGGGGGGGAACACAAACAAATAAAAAAGGATATGAAAATAAACCTTTAAAAGTAAATCCAGAACATCTAACCAACCAAAAAGAGCACTTACGGTTAGATGAAACCATCGGAAGTAGTCCGAGCGAAAGGGAAGCTGTCCTGGAAGGGGCCAGCCAGGCCAGCTCAATCGGCCCAGTTGAACCAGGAGGGAGCGGCAAAACCACCAGCCTGAGCAACTCAAGTGGTAGCAACAATGCTGACTTACCCTTCCAGGCAGTTCCATGGAGATGAGCCGGAGAGACAGTGATCCCGACCGAACCGCTTGAAGTCCTTGGTGAGAATGAGCCGCGCAGGTCAACTAGGACCAGAAGAAGCCCCACCTACCTGCGCGACTACGTCACTCACATAGGACTGAACTAAAGGGGAGGGGTGTTCTGTATAACTTGGAAGGTTCCAAGTAGTCTATTCTGATTGGCCAGGAAGGCCAGTAGTAGAATGGTTCATTAGGAACCAATCCAAGGAGCCACTTAAAGGTGGCAAAGTTAAAACAATGTCATTGGCTACAAGCCAGCAGGCAAGCCTCTATGAAAAGGGCTACCGCGGCTAAGCCAATGTTCCATTACTGTTGCTGTTAACTAATAAAGAGTTATTTGTTGGAACCCAGTCTACCACGCTTCTTTTCCGGACAGAACAGTCACCTCTTCCATGTTCCCAGAAAAACGTGAATCTAGGTCATGAAACTAAATGTAGATATGCAGCTCTTTTCCTCTGCCTTTGTGGATCTCCCATCTTGCTGTTACTGTCATATTAAATTGATGAAGTATCCTTCACATTTTCACATGAAGTCTTAGTAATTGTGCAACACTGGGTCATTACCCTCAATGATAGGTATGGCCCATTTACTGTACTGTCCCTTCGTTTAGTAAGCTTAACACAAAAGTCACCTTGTTGCAGTCTGTGGGAAACTCTCCTGGTCTGCCTGCCATAAGCAGTTCATACAGAGTTGTGAAGGTCAGTAATTTGTCCTGTTCACTTCAATTTTTTTCTGTCATGTGGGAATGCAAAAAACATTGGCTGTGTTGCAGGCTGCCCAACCGAGGAGAAAATTCAAATGTTGGAAAAGGTGGGAGGAAAGAGAAGAAGTAAATAATCAATAGCCAGACAAGCAGGGATTAACACCAGGATTAACAGCAAACAATTAGGCAGCAAAGAACAGTTTCATTAAGAATCTACCAAGGAGAAAACAGCATCCCATCTATGGTGACAGGGCAAGCTACCATGTGTAAATAGAAAGCACATTCTCTTCTAGCACTGAAGATATCATCTAGTTGGGTAACTAAACACATGCAAGCAAACACCAAACTCAAAAAACACTCAAGACACCATAAACCAATATATTCTGTATACAAATACTTCTACTTTTCTTAATCTTGATGAACCTAATCTATCTATAGTGAGGTTTTTTTAATTCCTACCAATTTCAACAAGAATTATATTAAATATATGCTTATATTTCTCCACATCAGAAATAGAGCTCTCTGAAGAGCTAGGATTTTGTTAAATTATTCTATGTTTGATATTTTAAAAAATAAATTGTGATATCCTAACACTTGTTGTGATACAGGTTAAAATTGCATCTTAACAAATATTTCTTTGTGCAACACATTTGTTACTGCAAATGGAATTCCAACATTGTCTGTCTGTGTGTTCAGTTGTGCTTAAACAAAATAATAATTACAAAAATGTTTTAAATTGCAATCATTACATCTTGAGATAAGATGTAGTGGCAAACAGCAAATGATTGCAATCCATTTTGAATGAGGAGGAGGAGAAAAAGAAGAAGAAGAAACTAGTTGGGTTAAATCTTTTACCTTTAACTAACTTACAGTATGTTGTAATAAAAAATAAAACAAAGAAAAAATACCTAGACGAAATTAGAGGAAATGTTAAAAAAAATAGGAGAAAGAGGTAACTTGTGAACCTTTATGTTTGAACCCATTCCCAATTTTGCTTTCCAGAGTTTTATAATAGAACTTTTCAGAATTTCCAACCACAGGACCGATGGGCATTCTGAGATTTCTAGTCCCATTGTATGTGGATTTACACTAATTTCAGAAACAATTGGGATTTAGCAACCATTTATTTCGTAGCTTTACCTCTCTTTCTGGGTCCATGATAAAGTATGCCTTTCATTGTATATATCAACCTTGTAATATTCTTGCATCGGAAGTTCAAAGTCTATTTGAAGATCTTTTGTTTCTTTTTCCAGATATATCATTCTATGCTACCATGATTATGCTAAATGAAAAGAATATTGGTGAATGTTGCACAGCATGTGAAATGTATGGGATGCCCACATTGCAGCCCTGATCAAAAGGCCCAGTAGAGATTATACTACCTGAGGCTTATCAGAAAACAACAATTGAATGAAAAACTGCTGGTGACCTTCTACTGCTGCACCATTTTAACATACTGCACCTCTGTATGGTCTGCCATTTGCACAGTGGCAGATAGGAAAGTACTCCAGAGGGTTGACATCATTGCCCAGAGTATCATTGGTTGCCCTCTCCCCTCTTTGGAAGAGCTTTATAACTCCCGCTGCCTTAAGAAAGTTCAAAACTTTCTCAAAGATCCATCTCATCCTGGGAACCCTTTTTTTTTGAACTATTACCATCTGGCAATGGTAAATAAGGACAAAGACAGTAAATAAGGACAAATAGGACAAAACAAGGACAAATAGGCTGAAAAACAACTTCGATCCCAGAGCAGTAGGTCTTTTGAATTTGCTGTATAGTGCAGTGTTGGTGTGGTGTCAGGGGTTTCCAGTTCAATGTGTGAAAGGTGAAGGATTTGTGTTTGTGTTTATTTTCATGGTCATGATGTGCACTGAAGATAGTGTTTAATTTCATTGTACAAGGTGCAATGACAATAAAATAAATTAAACTAAATGTCTGGCTTCAGGTAGCTTCAGAATCATTTGTGTTAGTCATGTATATATTCCAAGAGAGAAAAGTAGAAAATAGAGAGCCTAAGGCAGTGGTAGCTAACCTTTTTTGGCTCCCATGCTGAAAATTATGCACGTGTTTGTGTGTCAGCAACCAGAAGGCAATGCATACGCCTCCCCCACGTCTCCTGCACATGTGTGAGTGATCCCCCATGCGCCATGTGTCTCTGTGCATGCAAGCAAGAACTTCCCCGGGCACGCCGTGTGCATCTCTGCACATGCGTACATGTTTCCTGTGCACCCCCTGCCACCCGCGCATGCATGCCAGATACCTGACAATCAGCTCGTGGACAGGCGGCAGGCGCGCATGCGCAATGGGACTCTTCCGGGCAACCTCTCACTTCTTCCAGGCAACTTCTGTTCTGGACAACTTCCGGCACGTGTGCCACAGGTTCGCCATCATGGGCCTAAGGTATATATATTAATTCCAGCTTTACCCATTTTTGCTCATCTTTCATTTAGATTTGCAATTGAAAGTTCCTTTTTCTATATAATTCCCACTAGGCTTTGAGGGGTTATTGTTAGAAGATATTTGGAATTAAACAGAATGTCTTCAGCTGGAACACCCCATTCTGTCCCTGCAACCTGTTCATAAGAACAAAACAGTTGCCTGCTTAAAGCTAAAGAGTTAGAATTGCATTTAACACAAACTTAGAGAAACTTTAGTCTTCAAGAATTTTCAGACAGAGACCTACTAGCAGTAGGGAGTTCAGGGTGGTTTATAAATGAACAACTGAGTCTCCATGACATTTAATTAATGAAAATATGTAATCACACAAAAAAATAATCTCTTTTTTGGTATCACCATAAAAGAAAAATATGTCATTCCTGCTTCGTTGTACTAAGTCATATTATGATTTAAACTATTATTCAACTTTTAAAAATATTAATATTTATCATGCTCATTTTATATTTTCCACATCAGCTCAGCTAATTATTTATTATTCAGTGTTCTGAACTGTTTTCTAGTGTTAGAGAATATGCTATTTAACTTAATGAAAGTTCAGATTAATATTCATTTTGATGCTACCCTTTTGCATTATATCTTGAAATACCTTTTGCATGTACCTGATCCTTGAGGCTTAGCTAGTTGGAAAGATTTTTTCCCAGATCTGACATGATTGATCTTTTGATGTGAAACCAGTGGGAAATGGCTATGTAGGTCACTTGTAAAAAATGAAGAAGAGAAAGGTCAGTATATACAGAAGAGAATAATCATCTATTACTGTGCACAAAACAGTTCTGTTATTTTTAGTGGGAGACAGAATACTATGGGCAGCACAAGTTCTCTGTGCATTGGGTCATAAACGCTCAGTCACAAAGATTAACAGTACAGAAAAGAGGTGTTTTCAAGAGTGCTTCCTACATGTTGTGGAGAAAGAGTTGTATTTGTGGCCCTGAATCATTAATGGCTGAGCTAGATGAAGTATTATTCATTCAATATCATGGAATAGAAGAGAAGAACTACTTGTGGCTCAAATATTTTATTGTTTTGATGCCACCTCCTAAGGGTGTAATTAAAATGAGAAAGGGAATTAAAGCTCATATTCATAATGTTAGAAAATCTGTATATAGCCCTACAGAACAAGCAGTGCACAGTCCACATGTGTGCCTTTCTGCTTAACTGTGATCAGGAAACAGGAAACTTTATTCAGAGAAAAAGACATAGAAAGTATATATCATAGATAAAACTACAAACTTATAAACACTGCCATCTACTGGTTGGTAGTTGTACAAAATACATGAACAATGTATTCCAACATACCCACTCAACAACTACTCCTTATACCCATTTTATCCATTTTAGATCTCCTTATATTAGACCCATTTTAGATTTCTTGTAAGTGGTTCTGATCAACTTTTGTTTCTCATGAGTTGGAAGTCTGCATTTCATCCTATGAATCTGGTTCTGGTTTTAATGGTACACGAGCAACATAAGGCAGACAAATGCAGTGGTGGGCTGCAACCGGTTTAACAACTGGTTCTGTGAATGTGTGCTTTGCATTAAAAAAAATACCAATTTGAACCTCAACAGCTTACCTTCTAGGGCAGTCCCGGTAAGTAGAACAGCTGAGGTGTGGAAATCTGCTGTGCTGCGCAAATCAGCTGAGCTGAAAAAGACAGAAATATAGGACAGGATAGAATGGGGGTGGGTGGAGCCAGTTGATGGTTGGAACTACCGATTTGCTAGAACCAGCAGCAGCCTACCACTGGATGTATGACTGGGGTGATTTCTTCTTTTATAGTGTTTGGATAATCTATATTAATTTCTATTTTTCTGTCTCTTTGTTGCTTATCTTTATGTGACATTAATGTGGAATTTTTCCCTTAGTTTGAAGTGTCCGTGTTAATTCATAAAATTTTGAACACATTGAAAGATTCATTGAAAATTACACTCTACTGATGATTACCTTGTTTATGTCTTGGTTTAGAATTCCATATCCCTTTTGAAATTTACTGTAGCGCAAAACTACATCTTCTTTTCTCAAAGAATCCTGTTTAATATATATATAAAATTTGTTTTTTTAAGTTTTCGCGGGTACTTACATATGTGCTGTTCAGCTTCCTTCGGGTATTATCCCACATCATTGTAGTGCTTTTAAAGTTGTAGCAACGTTTCAGCAGAATCTCATCTGCCATCATCAGGCTTCTGTATTGAGTTTGTATGTGGGTCAGGCTATCACAGCCGTTAGTTTTAAATTTGAGGCTCGCTTATTGCTGTGCCAGGATGGTTTTTTTAACATCCTGATTGGTTGGGAGTCTTGGTCTGTGTTTATTGTTCTTGGAGTTTGTTTGATTGGTGTTTCTGGTTTCTTCTGTCTGTTTTGTGGCTTTGATTGGCTGGCAACACTGTGTTCCTGTATTGGAGGCTTTCAGTGCAGCTTGGCTTCACGTGAAAGGACGGCTATTATCTATTAGGAAGCTAGGTTTCATCTGGGTGCCTGGTTGGGGTGTGTTTGAGCTGGAGGTATCAAGGGGAGTCTGTTTGTGCCCAGGTGTTTGCCTGGCTTGTGGTGTGGAGATCTTTCTGTTTGAGAGTGCAGGCTTCCAAATGATTGACATTTGGTGCCATTGAGATACTACACAGGCATCACATCAAGACTGCCTTCAAAACAGACAAAAAAATAGCAGCCATCCTTAGAAACCCCAAAGACAAAATTGACCTGGAAAACCAAGGCATATACGAAGTTCCCTGTGCATCATGGCCGGCCACATACATTGGACAGACCAATAGAAGAATAAGTACCCGCCTGGATGAACACAAAAATGCAGTAAAAAAGCTGGAACACACCTCCTCACTAGTCCAACACATGAAAACCACAGGTCACAACATCAACTTCAATGGCACCAAAACCCTAGCCACTATAGAAACCCCCAGCCACAGAATCATCAGAGAAGCCATACAGGTTGAAAAAAGACCTGAAAGCATGAATAGAAGAGATGATTCTAGCAGACTGTCAATCATTTGGAAGCCTGCACTCTCAAATAGAAAGATCTCCACACCACAAGCCAGGCAAACAAATTCTGCTGAAACGTTGCTACAACTTTAAAAGCACTACAATGCTTAATATCCGAAGGAAGCTGAACAGCACACACACACACACACACACACACACATATATGTGTGTGTGTGTGTGTGTGTGTGTGTGTTTTAAAGTTTTCGTGGGTACTTACATGTATGCTCTTCAGCTTCCTTCGGGTATTATTCCATGTCATTGTAGTTGTGCTTTTAAAGTAGCAAAATTTTGGCAGAATCTCATCTGCCGTCATCAGGCTTCTGTATTGAGTTCGTCATTGAGACGAACTCAATACAGGGTATTATAAAAAATTCAGGTATTATAAAAAAAAAATGTGTGTGTGTGTGTGTGTGTGTGTAGGTCTCGGTGTTCGAGTCTTTTCCTGTGTAAGATTAAGAGTATCTTGGCAATGTTTCGGCGAAGTCCGACTTGCCATCCTCAGGCTGGTGCTTTAGGCTTCGCGCCAGTGCAAGCAGTGTGTGATCGGAGCTGCCGTCTCTTGATAAATACTGGTGGGGGGCTGTTGTGCTGGGCTTGTTGGCTGCGCTGCTGCCTCTTGATTGGTTGATGGAGTTGATGTTGGTATAATGGGCTGTGTGATGGCCTTGTGAGTTTTGTTGTAGAGATATCCTGTATCTTGTGCTGTAATCTCCTGGGTCGTTTGTTTTGTAGTGATCTTTTTTCCATTAGTGTCTCGTGTTTTAAATGGCTTGGGTAAAGAGTTGTGTGATGGGCTTGTGAGTTCTTTTGTTGTGGTATCCTGGGTCCTGCATTGTAATCTCCTGGGTCATTTATGTTTTGATCTCTTTTCCATTTCTTCGCCAAAACTTTGCCAAGATACTCTTAATCTTACACGGGAAAAGACCCAATCACACCTAGACCTACATACCTGTACCTGTGAAAATCTACGAATATATATATGCTCCAACATTTTTTTAAATGGCTCAGATTCAGGAACTTTCCATTTCACAGTTCATATGGAGTTTTTCTCCATATCAGATTTTCCTGGTAGTTGATTTTGAAGATAGCATGCGGTCATAATTGCCTCTCCCCAATATGTGGTTGGCATATCTTCATCAAACAGCATGGTTCTTCCACTCTCACATAGAGTACTATTCATTCTGTCTGCCCAATGCTTGCTTTCCCCACCTGCCTGATGCTTGATGCTTGTCCCGCCCAGTCACTCCTTAAGGTATTTTTTTCCCCTCCTGACAATCAACTGTTCCTATGATCAGCTGTGCTGGGATTACCCTCATTGTCTTACTGCTTCATCCAGGAGGGTTCCCTGAGGCCCAGAAAGCAAAAAATGGAGTGAGGGGGGCACAGCCCTCCCCCACCACACAGGCTCCAGTTTTTTTCTTCCTGAGCCCCAGGGAAGCCTTCTGGGAGCAAAACACCCCCAAGAAGACTTGCCTGAGGCCAAGAAGGCCCAAAAAACAGGGGTGGGGTGCTGCAAAAAAACCGTGCCCACTCAATCACATGGCCAAACCCCCCAAGCCACACCCACAGAACCAGTAGTAAAAATTGTTGAATCCCACCACTGACAGGGGCACATTTTTGTACCGCTGAAGAGAGAACTGGCAGTATTTAGTAAAAGATTGGCTGACATGTGAATAGGTTGTTCCTTCCTGAGGCACAGCTCTTTCATGCTGGCCTGTCAGAATTTCCTCTTACTCAAAGAACTGTAGTAGGATAAAAAGTTTTTCTGTTACCTACACAATTGGTTGACATGCGGTTTATGGAGAGGATATGATACCTAAAAACAGGAAAAAATGATTACCCCATGCCTCTGTTACTTAAATATTTGAAGAGATTCTATTAACTCCTTGTAAACTGTTTTATTCAATGCACCAGGCATCCTACATTAGCAGTTAAAATGGTTTCTTAAATTCATTGTAGTTCTTATATAGGTGTGTGTTTTGATAAGTAGGCTGGGTGCAGATATGGTTCTTTCCATCTGTTCTTCTTTGCAAGTTTGTGCAACAGCAATGACAGAAATTTAGCCTGAAATCTATCCCCAAAGCCTAAATTTCATCTTGGCATCACCTGCAAATTCTCATTGAATGATTCACAGGATTATAAAGTGCAAGAACTGCTTCCAGCAAAAAGATTATTTTTTACAAAGAGTACATTGATCTCCCTCATCCTGGTGTTTCTGGATATGCTGAAGCTGCGTATCTCAGAGTGGTGGGCAGTTAAGCTTTGGCAGCTCAGAACACTGAGGTACCAGAACATCTGGAGGATGCCAAGCTGGGAAAGATGGTATAGAAAATAATACAAATCCTCTGTCAAACTTGATATATACAATGAATGATTTGCCCATTTTGCATTCAGTAATAATGTACATATACTGTACAGCTCAAGTAACTGTCAAATGCAAGGGAATTTTTTTCCCCTATGTTAAGCCTGGGTTTCCCAACCAGGGTTAGGTAGACAAGCTAAACAGAATGTGCAGCGTTAGTCAGATAGGCACACAGATAAATGAGTGAGCTAAACTTGTATGTTTATTAACATACAGTAAAAATAACAGATACGCTTGTGCTATCAAGAATATAGTTTATTCCAGTATAAGTTTATGGCATAGTCAAATAACAGTCCAATATTCATTTACCATGTAGTCAGTCCATTCAGGGGTATTCAGTTAGCAAAGTCCATGTAGAATATCCTATGTCAGTTCACATA
>BLBF01000017.1:36159496-36175534 GCA_015471245.1 Laticauda colubrina
ACAAAAAAAAAAAAAAAAATAAGGAAAGAGTCCAAGCCTCAATTTGACATCACTTAAAAAATGCCGCTTAACCAGATTCCAGTCAAAGAAAAATAAAGTCACAGATTTCTTCTTTGTTCAGGATGTCCTTTCAAGTCTCAGTCAATTTACAATAGAAAGGAGGTTTCTCACCCAGCCGACACACGCTCGCTCCACCCACTTTCTTTCCGGAGCTGTCCCGACTTCAGCAGCTTTGGAGGCTGCCTTTCCGCCGCCAGCAAAAGGGCTTCTCCCGGATCAAACCAGAGATTTTGCGATATCTCTGGGATCCTGGGACTGTGCCCTTCACAATCCCCGTCTCTACGGGATGGTTTAGGTCCGTTAGGACCGACCAGGGGCGAAAATATCAGCTGCGATCTCAGAGCCCCGAGATCGCAGCTGTAACACCAAGACGAAGCTCCGCCTTCTTCTCCTACTGATTCTTGATGGCATTTCAGTGTTTCTTCTTTTAATTTCTCAGGAAAGTTAATCAAACTTATCATCCTATTAGTATTTTTTGTGTGGTTACATTTGAAATTCATGATGGTTTTACCTCGTCGATGGCAAATATATATATGTGTTTGTGTGTGTGTGTGTGTGTGTGTGTATGTGTATGTATATGTATATTTATATAATTATGATTATTCCCACCTATAATTGTAGTAAATGCTGTTCTTGCAGATATACCTGAACATTATTCTTTAATTTATTTATTGTACTTTAATTTACATTACTCAGTAGTGGAACTGTTATCTTGATATATAATTGAAATCTTCATGTTTCAAAAGAAACAAAATAAAGAAATTATCTTTGAAAGTAGTTCTTCAACTGTAGATATTTTCTTTGTAACTATCTTAAATACTATACTATTTTATCTTCATTTAGTATCTGCAGTCTTATTCTTTTCATTAATCCATTGTTTGAATTCTGACATTCCAGACTAAAAGCTTTAGTATTTTGAAATTGCTGTATAGAATCCAGCAGTCCCAGAAAGGTCAGAGGAGCTTTCAGCAAATGTATTCATTTATTAATCAAATTTACATAATGACATAAATAACATTCTTCATTAAATGGTTTAATACCCAGCAGCAATGGCATCATTACTTAAATAATTTACTCATGGCTCAAAGTGAAATAATAATTAAAAAAATCCTTTGCAGTATATATGACAAAATATATGGTGTCATGAATCTGGAAATTCTTTCACATTCTCTTTGACAATGAGAAACAGCATGCATTTTAAAATAATTATATTTTCAATAATATGAGAAGTATGTAAACCAGAGATAGTTTGAATGTGCATCAGAGGACAAAATATTAAATTTGCATTTTGTTTGCTGAGGTTGCTTTGATCCCTTTGCTCTTAACAATAAGATACAGTGGCTCGAATCGAGCTGCATATTTCCTAGTTCTGATAGCCAGAGGGGCAGTGCAAATTAAACAACGTGTCTGCTTCATTTTTAAGAATAGAGGGGCCATTTTGTTTTATGCAACAGCCTCAAATGGATGCTTTGTATAAATTTTCATCAAAAGAAATTAACCCTCTTAAGTCAGATCTAATTTGTATGTAATTGTCAGATAGATTCAGTGAAAATGTAACAGTAATTTTGAAATACCTATATTTAATATCCTTTAGAAAAGAATATAAGTAGTGTAAAAAAGGTGAGTTTCTTGAGGTTGTTTTTGAATTACATTGTAAACATCACCTTTAGTATTTTTATTAAGGTCAAATAAAAATAGTCAAATATAAACAGTGACTGGAAAATGTTTGACCTTTCTACTATCTACTCTGAAAAATGCACATGCACACACAAACAGATACGCAGAAGATAGAGATAGAGATAGAGATGATAGCAATAGAGATGAGGCAGATAACCGTATCTTGCATGGAACTTTAAAGCTTAATGAATTGGTTGCATAATAAGCAGGGGTGGGATTCTATAACTTCGCACCTATTCACTAGAACTGGTTGTTAACATTCTAAGCAGTTCGGAGAATCGGTTGTTAGAAGAAATTACTGGCCTAATCCTGTAAGGAAGGCAGGAAGGAAACATTCTGGTGTTGCTTACAGAAACTGCCTCTCCATTAACCCTGATTACATTCTTGGCAGGACTAGATTTCCTGTCTCAGGAACTTCTCTGGAGTTTTTTCCCCCTCCTTTGCTGGTACTTTGCCTGTGTGGAATGACCATTCAAAGTTACAATGGCACTGAAAAAAGTGAGTTATGACCATTTTTCACACTTACGACTGTTGCAGCATCCCCACAGTCATGAGAGGCCAGGCGAGGATATGCGTGCCTTGATGTGAGTGATGTTGAGTTGGCACACCCAGCCAGTCACATGACCACCAAGCCACACCCACTGCAGGCAGTGCTCCATTCAAAATCCAAGAAAGAAATACTTAGACTCTTTAATTTAGAAAAAAGTTATCTTTTACTGAAAGTGAAGTGGTAGCAACCAGAGAATTCTGAATCTGAGAAATTAGGCGCGTAAATCACATATACAAAGAGATGGAAGTGTTCCCACCCCCAATAGTTCAGATGAAACTTCCAATTAGAAATTGTGAATATGATCATGTGGCCATCTTCAGGTGATGATGAGGCCTCTGTCCGTTGATCTTGGCATACTTTGATAATGGGTTGTAATTGCACAGAGAAAAGAAAGTTTAGTAAGAAATAGAAACCTAACTCTGATGTATGCTTCCCCCCCCTCATTTACACAACAGAAAAATGTTACACCTCCAGCTCACTTCCCAGACTCATCCCGTCCTCCCCTCCCGCCCCTGTTTCTTATGACAGCCGAAAGATGCAAAGCAATAGTAGAAGATCTTGAAAGTTGACATTCGGCCCTCCTAGAAAAAGGAAATCCGTCAGTCCTAGAAGAGAGAGAGGAGAAAACATAAAGACAATAATTAATCATTAGACAATTACAAAGGAATACACTCCTAGGGCTTATCAGGATACTTGGAATGAAATGCTTTGGTCAACTTAGGGGCTTTAACATCGGTTTCATTAACCCATTTGGCTTGTGAAGAAGGGAAATGTTTCCAGGCTACAAGATACTGGAGCCGACCCCTCCATTTGCGAGAGTCCAGAACTTCTTTAACTTCAAAATGTTGTTCACCTTCAATCAGTATTGGTATGGGAGGGTCAGCCTGGATGGGTCTTATATCAGAAGTATGTTCAGGTTTTAACAAATTAACATGGAAAACCTGGTGAATTCGTCGAAGAGTTTTCGGTAAGTTCAGCTGGACTGTTATAAGATTTATAATCTGTTCAATCGTGAAAGGACCAACATATTTAGGACCAAGCTTCTTTGACTTTTGAGTGGTTTGCAGGTATCTGGTGGACAGGAAAACTTTGTCACCTACTTTATATAATATCTGTGGAGATCTTTTCTTGTCTGCAAATTTCTTATGAGCTTGATGGGCCTCATCTAATGCTTTACGTGTTACTGGCCAGTTAAGTTGGAGTTGAATTATCCATTCATCCAACAAATGGATGTTAGGCCTTTCACGAGGAAGTTCAGGTATGGGTACAAAATCTTGTCCCGAAGCTACTTTAAATCCAATATGACTATGTATAGAGTTGTTATATGACACTTCAGCAAATGGTAGTAAGTCGGACCAGTTATCTTGTTGATAATTTATATAACATCTAAGATACTGTTCTAACACTGCATTAGTCCTCTCACAGGCCCCATTTGTTTGGGGGGGGCGGAGCTTAAGCCTTGGGCAGAGCCTATCAACTTCAGGAACTCTTTCCCAAAATTTGAGGTAAATTGGACCCCTCTGTCAGAGATTATACATTCCAGAATGCCATGTAACCTATAGATATGTGAAATAAACAGTTTAGCCAATGTCTTAGCAGATGGAATCTTGGAACAAGGTATGCAATGTACCTGTTTGGAAAACAAATTGGTTACCACCCAAATAACCGTGTTTCCACTGCTTTCGGGTAATTCTACTATAAAGTCCATAGAGATTTTCTTCCAGAGGGCTGTTGGTCTAGCTACATTTTGTAACAACCCTGCTAGCTTACCAGGAGGTCTCTTTGTCGAAGCACAAATTGGACAGCTACCTACATAAGCTTCAATGTCCTTCTTCAAAGTAGGCCAGAATTGCCGCTTAACCAGGTGTAAGGTTTTCACAAATCCAAAGTGACCAGCTGCTTTAGAATCATGAGCTTGTTGTAGTATTTGGCCCCTCAGCACTTGTGGCACATACAACTTGGTCCCCACCCAAGCCAAACCATTTCTAACTTTATAGTCATTTGAGTGAGCCAGGAACTAATCATCAAGTTTTAAAGCTTCTTTTAGTTGTTTGGTTAGGTCATTCGATAAATCCACTTCTTGTTTCTTCTTCTGGGCTCTGGTGATCATTGGGGCGGCTAGATGTTTGGTCGAAACAATTGGACTTATCACCTCCTGGCGCATACTATTATATTGGGGTAGTCTAGAGAGAGCATCTGCCATGAAGTTCTTCCCCTTTGGAATGTACTTCAAGTGTGAAATTGAACCGCTTGAAATACTGGGCCCAGCGAACTTGTTTAGAGAACAGCTTCCGAGGTGTTTTTAAGGCTTCCAAATTATTATGATCAGTCCATACCTCAAATGGATGTTTTGCTCCTTCCAGGAAATGTCTCCAGGTCAGTAAGGCCCAACGAACTGCAAAAGCTTCTTTTGCCCAGACGGCCCACCTTCTCTTGGTTTCAGACAGTTAACGGGAGGTATACGCACAAGGCTGTAAGGTCCCTTTCTCATTGATTTGAAGTAACACTGCTCCAACGGCCACATCACTTGCATCGGCTTGGATCACGAAAGGAGCCTCCATATCCGGGTGCTTTAGCACTGGTTCTGCAGCAAACAGTTGTTTTAGCTTTTCAAAAGCTGCTTGGCACTCCATGGACTACTCCAACAGCTTGCTCGGCCTTGGCTTCACCTCCCCTTTTGTTTTTAAGAGATTTGTGATGGGCATTGCTATCTTAGCAAAAGTAGGGATAAATTGCCGGTAAAAATTTGCAAATCCCAAGAAGCTTTGAAGTTGTTTTCTGGTACGTGGTGGAACCCATTCCAATACGGCACGCTCTTTCTCTGGATCCATTTCTATGCCCTCAGATGACATGCGATATCCCAAATAGTCAATTTTCTCTTGCCGTCATTCCTCCCCTCTGAGGTTTGGGAACCTCTTGAGGACATGGGGGGGGGAGGTTTGCTCCACCCAGAACCTCCCCACCGTCTGCTTCGGGTTAAATCAAATTCCACTTCTTCTGCCAGCAAGTACCACATCTGTAAGTCATTTGGGTCTCTTCTAGCAATGCATCTCTGGTACACATCTTCATTTAAACCATCTTTAAATGCTTCTATCAGGGCTTCCTGGGACCAGCCTTGGATATGACTTGCTAACTGTCTAAATTCTTGGGTGTAGTCAGCCACTGACCTCCGCCCCTGATTTATGGTTTTTATCCTGATCCGGGCCTTGCGCTCTGCCAATGGGTCCTCAAATCTAGCTCGCAGTGCAGTCATGAACAGTGCAGTCATCAACTGGGGAGCATTATCATTATGCAGGGTCACCATCCACTCTGCAGCTGTTCCCTCCAGAGCCCTGATAACACATCTCACTTTGGCTGCTTCTGAGGGAAAATCCTCCCCATATTCTTCCATATAGCTCCAAACTTGGGCAAGGAAAAATCCCAGGGTTTTGGGATTTCCCTCGTATTTTACTTCTAACGGAGGCAGCCTAGGAGCTCTATGCCTTCTAGGAATTACACCTCTCACTGAAGGCCCCGGGGCTGCTGCTGGTTCAGGTTGATTTATGGGAGAGGGGGCTGCTCTGCTTCTTCTAGCTGGGTCTACTCTCCCTTCCCCTTCATACCTTTGTGCAGCTTGGAGTTGTTCAAAGGCTTCATTAAGGAGTCTCCTGGATTGATCCAGTGAGAGTTCTTTCTTTTCCCTCTCTTGCCAAGGCTCCTCTTTTCCAGGCCAGTGGGTGGTGGTGATCCCGGGTGTGTGTGTGTCCTTCTCTGGATCTTTCCAACCAACTCCCACCGACCATCTGGGCTTCACAGCTGGATCCTCTTCCAGATTGAGCTCTGCTAACGATTGGGCTTCCTGTACCAGCAAAGAATCTTGCCCTCTTGCTCCCAGATCTTCCTACTCACTAGTTGAAGATGACATGATGTTCAGGCCCCCTCGGAAGAAAATTGGGTGTTTTCTCTGGGTGGGCTGGTAGAGATGAGATTCAGAATAATGTCAGGCCGTGCTCCATTCAAAATCCAAGAAAGAAATACTTAGACTCTTTAATTTAGAGAAAAGTTATCTTTTACTGAAAGTGAAGTGGTAGCAACCAGAGAATTCTGAATCTGAGAAATTAGGCGTGTAAATCACAGATACAAAGTGATGGAAGTGTTCCCACCCCCAATAGTTCAGATGAAACTTCCAATTAGAAATTGTGAATATGATCATGTGGCCATCTTCAGATGATGATGAGGCCTCTGTTCCGTTGACCTTGGCATACTTTGATAACGGGTTATAGTTGCACAGAGAAAAGAAAGCTAAGCGAGAAATAGAAACCTAACTCTGATGTATGCTCCCCCCCCCATTTCTTATGACAGCTGAAAGATGCAAAGCGATAGTAGAATATCTTGAAGGCTGACACCCACCAACTAAGCCACGTCCACAGAACCGGGTGTTAAAAATTTGAATCCCACCCCTGATAATTAGCTTTTATTCTATTTATCCAAGTTTGTATACTTTGTTGACAGACCTTCAAAGACAAGACTCTCTTTAGTATTATGGAACCATTTTAGATAGTAAACAAATCTAAGGTCTGTAAGATGTAAGGCATATAATTTATCATTAAATTGCATCTCACTTCATCCTTCTGGCATCTCAGAATCAAATAATGTGTTTTAATTCATAAAAGCTTACACTATAATGCCACTGGCTAGACTTTGTGATATAAATAAGGATGAGGTTTAAAAATTTCCTTAAGAGTGACTGGGAGATGCAAATCTAAACCTCTTAGGTGATATACTCCTGATATTTCACAGCTTAGTGAAGCCTCTGACTAGCATATTAATCAAGCCAAAGTGTTGTGTAATTGTCATGATAACATGAACAAAATGTCTGCCTTGAAGAAGATGGATTTCTATACTCAGCTCAAGTACAGTAATCAAGCAGTGATGTTCCAGAAACTGATCTTATCTAATGCTATTCCTTTTGGACATGACATACCAACCGAAGGCTCTCCTTTCAGTGCAGCCATCTGGATCGATGGGGAAATCCACAGGCAACTGGGTTATTCACATTGTTGCTGCTTCCGTAGTCTCCATGGGGTTCCCATAGCCATAATTTCAAATGGTCTCTTCTCAAACCTGGTCCGTGGTCAGGTGAAAGAAACCTTCCTTTATGAAGAACAGCATGCTGAAAATGTTCACATTGAGAATGCAAGGATGTTTTAAAGGACACCCACTTGCAGTTTCCTATAATTTCTAATAATCCATTCATGTTAGGGCTAGGTAGAAAACACATACATTAATTTTTTAACCAACCATATACCATTACATTTCAGGAAAGATGTTTTTTTCAATTGTCTGTCAAAAAATAGTAGAATTTCTTCAGGTAGAAGATGGTGTGCTGGCATTTACAGGGTTACAAAGTAGGTTATACTTTTACAGGATTACAAAGTGGTCTGGAATTACATTGATTATTTAAATGTATATGATGTTCCCAGCTCTATTCTGATTGATTGAGAGACAAACTGGCTCATTCATTCTTCAGCCCTGTTGAGTGATCTTGAGACAATTCCTCTGCATGACTACCTCATATCTGCTGTACAATTAAAAGAAAACAGAAAAACTCCTAGAAGGAAAGATGACATTTAAATAGTTTGTACTCATTTATGGAATTATAGCATCAGAGCCTCTAGACCATGTAGGTAAGGCCTTCTGTCTCTGTGTCGCTCCTCAATAGCTGGAGGTAATAGACAAGATTTGTAATGTTCCACCTTTCAAGCATTCCTTAATTCGGGCATTCAAAAATAACTCAGCATGAAATTCTCCTCATTGTATCTCCTATTAAATATGTTGAGCAAATAAATGCTCCTTTTATTTTGGCATATTCATCTAAATTAGAACTTCTCATATATCCTTTGATGTTTCTCGAATTAAGCTCAGGGAGGGTTGATGGAAAGCCAATTTACTTTGACGAGTGAAGCCCCTTGTTTACAGTCACATTTTGCCAGTTATGTGGAAGTGTTTGATGTCTTCACATGAAAAGGTTAGAATTATGTTAATTTAAAGGAGACAATGACATAATTAATTTACCCAGCAAGAAAACAAGAGTTTGCAGAATAAATCTGCACAAAACTGCTGGTGCCAAAATATGACCTCTGGCATCTGTTCTTACAATGAATTATCTCAGGGGTTAGCTCATCTCAGTAATTAAATGCTTTGCTAAAGAAACTCAGAGAGAAAAAGTGTGAGTGAACAATCTTCATCTGTAATATGATGTTTGGTTCATTTTAGATTTCAGTTTGATTTTATGTTATTTGCCTCACAGAGGGAGAGTTCATATAGCTGCAACTTAATGGTGAAATAATTGTCTAGCAATGGCATGTGAGACAATGACAATATGTGGATGTTTCACATTTAATTTAATTTATTTATTTGAGCAGTTTTTCACAAAAATGGTCATCATCACCTTGGAGTTTGGGAAGTATGATCCTGACATACTTGAGTCATGAAGCTTGATGCATGAATAGCTTACTTTTCCTCATCTCTGTTCAAAGGTAGGTTCATAATGCATTGAAAGCTAAGAACCACAGAAATGATAGGTACTGCTAGCTCATTACAATTTGAGTAACAAAGATATACAGAATGTCTTTTGTTCCACCTTCATTCTGCTGCTTCAGTATTTAAATTGGGAACTGAGGCCAGTATTTTATTTTTTTTTAGTCTGAGAATGGAATTTAGTTGTACATATTGGAAATGGGAAATACCAGAATAACAAAATATCCCTGCTGGAAGGGACCTCGTCCAATCCCCTGCTTCAAAATTGGGCCAACATTTCATGAAGTACCACTGTATTTCTTTGTTTCCCTCTTCCTCATTTACCTATTCTATGTATTTTCTCTCACCCCCCCCATTTCCCCCCTCCTGCTCTGTCCCCCTCCATTTCTCACTTCCTACTCAGAGCAAGATCCAAGTTTATTTTGTTAAGAGCCAGCGGGTGGGTAGATTGAATTGAAATGGTTTCAAGGTGCAAATTACTTAGATTGCCCCAAATTTCCAATTAATGAAAAGTTTTGATTGGTTTGATATACTGAGAAGTGCTGGAAGACAAATTCCAGGATGGAAAAAAAATACCTCTCTTTTTTTCTCCCCAGTTCAGTTGTATCTGACTCTCTGAGATTACTTGGAGAAGTCCTTACAGCTTTCTAGGCAAGTTTTTTTTTTCCAGAGGTGGCTTGAGATTATTTCCTCTCTCTAAGGCTGAGACTAGAATTCTGCTGACCAGTTGAGTTTGTGCCTAAGGCAGGACTAGAACTCACAGTCTCTGGGTTCTAATACAGTGCCTTAACCACTACATTGAACTGGTTCTACAACAGTTCAAAGGCTTGGTTTCAAATAAACTGGCAACCATATTTACTATCACAATAGTCTACCTGGCAGATTTGTTATTCAGAATAACTGGAACATTGAACCTGCTCAGAAGTAGTGAAATGTCACATGCAAGGTGTGCCCTGTGGTTAATATGAACAGTACAATCACAATGGAGTGCTGTTAAGATGTTGCTGGACAATGAAGGCCTCCATATGTCTTGTAGTGTCATTTTATATATCAAACATTTATATTCTTCTAGTGCCAGTCATTATGGAGGTCAAAGTATCCCATTAAATATAGGGCATCATATAGGCATACAGACACCATTAAACCAGTTAATTAAACCATTAAACCATGTGTCATTTGTGTGTGTGTGTGTGTGTGTGTGTGTGTGTGTGAGAGAGAGAGAGAGAGAGAGAGAGAGAGAGAGAGAGAGAGAGAGAGAAGAGACTGGGAGGGAAGGAGAGGGAAAATATGAATAAAAGGGTTAAGAAATAAATAATCCATATGACAAGCTTCTGAATAATGACTCACTGATGAGGGGACAAATACAGAAAAGGCCTAGAATGGCAACACAATACATTTAACTGCAGGAATTGTTTGAAGTTTTTTTTAAAAAAATCAGATTTTAAATTTTCTTGTATCTCTTTTCTCTATTCACCCAATATATCATGTGTAGCATGATGTCACTGGTTCAACGTAAATTTTAAAGATATTTCCTTTTAAAGTATTGTTCTTGAAATGCTAATATCAAAAGGTGTATTTTAAAATATCTTTCATAAAGGGATAATTAATTGCTTTTTAAAAATTGTTTTCATTTATGTTTGCATAAAGTACATTAAATGCAACATCAAGAATGTTAGAAAAACATTTCCCCTCTCCTATGGCAATTTTTAAACCAATTTCTACTGCCACTGTTTTCCTAGCTTCCAATTCTTTAGTTGCCCATCTGTGAATATATTTCAAATGAGTAACAAAACATGCCACAAATAGTCTCAGATTCTGGCATTTTATATTTTAGAAACAAGCTTTAAAATAAAGTGTTTTATTTAATAACTATACAAAATATATTCAAAAAGTAAAAAATGTTTAATGCATATATTCTGCATTAATTTATGCGTAAATGTTTAGGCATAAAACAAAAATATATATTTTGCTTTATAATATTTTTCATTTTGTACTGATTCTTAGATTTTTATACTGATTGTTTTATAAATGTATTGTTTTACTGGATTGTTCTATGCCACTCAGAGTTGCTTTTGGTGAGATGCATGGTAACACAAATTTGATTAATAAATAAATAAAATAGACTTTTCCTGAGTTTTAGGGATTCCTAAGCAGCATTAAGAATGTGAAAGCAAAATATATTTTATACTGGAAGGAAAATGGCACTCTTGAGACTTTTGCCTCAAATTAACCAAAGCTGGCTCAGTTATTATCAAACAATAATGGTATAATATTTCACCTTCAATTTTCTTCTGTATTTGCAAGTGTTGTTATTTTTGTTAGAATCACAGTTTAAAACTAAAGATAACACAAATTGATTTCTAGATTGGTTTAGCTACAGTGATGTATCTAGCATCTCCTGTTTTTAAAGGCTAGGTCACATCGGCCGACGGATGCAAAACATATGTAAAAAGGACACAGCGGATGAGCAAATTTTCCATCCATTGTTATCCACTCTCAAAAGTGCCCAAAATTTGCATAAACAGAGCGGACAACAACGGAAAGGAACGGACATGGGGAGGATGTAGTGGGGATGTAAAGCGGACATTCGTAGGAAGCATAGCAGATGGAAGCGGATGGAAGCGGATGACACATCCGCAGGGCTTCTGGGGGAGAACACCAAAGCGGATGCACAGCAGAAAGAACGGATGCAGAGCGGATGCCTAGAGGATGACGTGGATGAATCATGGACGCCTAGCGGATGCCTAGCAGATGCAAAGCATTCACTGAGCATGCGGGGAGGATGCATTGCGTCAGCCCCATGGATATAAAAGGATGCAGCTTGCAAGCAGGTCACCATTCAGAGGAAAGACCTGCTGCCAGACACATCTGCAGCCAACAACCATGGGGAAGAAGAGGAAGCCTGTGCCTACTCCTGCCAGCCCTGGCAAGAAGGACAGGACCACCATCCCACCCCCTGGCACTGACTCTGCTTCTGCTGGGGCTTCTGCTGATGGTGCTGACTCTGCTGGTGCTGGTGCTTCTGCTGGTGCTGCTCCTGGTGCTGGTGCTTCTGCTGGTGCTGCTGCTGGTGCTGCTGGTGCTGCTGTTGCTGCTGGTGCTGCTGGTGCTGCTGGTGCTGCTGGTGCTGCTGGTCCTGCTGGTCCTGCTGGTGCTGCTGGTCCTGCTGCTGCTGCTGCTGCTGCTGGTGGTGGTGGTGGTCTGGTGGACCAGCCCCTAGACCCTCAAAGCCCTACTAATGAGGGCCCAGAAGGCCCTGCCAGAGGGAGGAAGAGGCATTTGTGAGATAAGGGTAAGAGGAGACAGTACTCCATTGCAGAGGAACATGAGGAGGAGGTGCTCGAATGGCTGAGGGAGAATGAGTACCTCTGGAGGAAGGGACACAGGCTCTATCGAGACACCAAGTGGAAGCAGGCGGCATGGAGAGAGAAGGCAGAGAGGGTGGGCTACACTTTGGATGTCCTCCTCGGGTGGTGGAAGCACATGCACACCTGGTACGGGAAGCTGCACCTGAAGAAGTCTGGCCAGGCCGCAGTCAAGCTCACCGACTGGGAGACCTACGTGATGGCAAAGTGCAGCTTCTTGGAGGGTGAGATCCGCCACCGAGGAGCAGCCCCTCTGTCTACCCTCACTCTCAGGCAGCCCACAGAGAGCCAGTCCTCTTCTGGCCAAGAGTCAGCTCCTCTGTCCAGGCAGGTATCTGTGAAGCACCCCACGATGGAGACCCCCTCAACAGCTGCACTCCCCATGGGGGAGCACATGGAGGACCCCCTGACGCAGTTGGAGCAAGAAGAAGCCGCTGCCACCGGAGACCAACCCACCCCCACCCCCAGCTCCACCTCCACAGAAAACAGGCAGAGAGCCAGACCAGAGGGACAGAGCCACACTGTCCTCTTGGAGATCAGGGACACAATCAATAGCAGCGTAGATCTCCTCTCTCAGCTGGTATACTTCAAGATTCCATCCTCTAACAGAAAGCCCTTGCTCACCTATGTGAACCAGACCCTCATGGAAATGCCCGAATTCCAGCACCAGGTGATCAAGGAGAGGATCACAGGTCTTCTGCACCACCCTCCAGGCCCAGCTGAACCTGCTCTGACCCACTCCAGGTCTGCTCCTCCACCCCAGGTGATGTCACAGCCCTTCCAAGGCATTCCACAGCCCCTCACCTACCAAGGCTACAGCTACCAGGAGTTCCAGCACCACAGACAGCCCTTCCCAGTCCAGACACAGGTACATCGCACACCACAGGTGCCACCGATGCCACCGACACCACCGATGTCACAGGTGCCACCGATGCCACCAATACCACCGATGCCAACGATGCCACTAACACCACAGATGCCACCGACGCCACAGATGCTACCGACGCCTCACTTCGCTCACCTGCAGACCAGACAGCCCCACTACACTCCTCCTTCCTCCACCCCACAGCCAAGCCCGGCCTCAGAACATCTGTCATCGGTCTTGGGACTGACACCCCATGTCATGGAGGAAGAGGCTCTCAACATCACAGGACTGAGCCAGCTCTCTGAGAGCTTCCTCCACACACCATCCCCTGTTGTCCTCTCGAGGCCAGCCACCCCAATGGTGCCTCAGACCAGCACTCCAGCCACTGCCACCTCCACAGCCCCTGGACCCTTCACCCCTGAGACCATGGGCATGCCTCAGAGTGACTGAGAAGAGTGCCAGAGACTGGGTTGCTACCTGATGACTTTATCTTTGCTTGGGACACTTTACTTGGGTCATTTTGCTTTTACAGTTTGTTATTAATAAAGGTTATCTTTGCTTCACACACTTGGTTCAGTTCTTTTAGTCAATAAAGTCTTGGTGGAAACTTTTAGAAATGGTTTAAGCCTTTGCATGCTTGTGGGATGGGTAAGGATAGTAGTGGGATGGGCAGGGATAACTGTGGAATGGGTAATAGCTGTGGGATGGGTAAGGATAGCAGTGGGAAAGATAAACCTCCAGTGCAAGCATAGTGGGACTGTATGGTCCACCCTCCCAGGTGCCACACCTATGGCCCTTTATTATCAATAACAATTTAATCATTCATCAACACATTTCAACATAAACACAACTCTTTATTAAATGCCCTGTTCATTGTAGGGCCACTCAACATACATGGCACAATCTCATCCGTGTGATGAGACAGGCTGAAGGAAGCATCCATCAAGCATCTACCATCCTGTCTTGCCACTCCACTACTCCAGTTGGGGAGTTGCACCAGTGTTTCAGGAGGTTGTGCTGCTTCTTCCCTTCACATGAAGCTCTGTTGGGGCCTGGCACATCCACAGTGTCTATCAGGTTTACTCCTTGCCTCCATTCCCTAGGCTCCATGTCCCCATTGCCTTGTTGGCAGTCCACGAGCCTGTTCTGCAACACGCATGAGATTGTGCAGGATGCAGCAAGCTTCCACGATGCTCCTCACGGTCCATGGGTGATGCTGCATGATGGTGAGAAGTACCTGGAACCTATTGGCCAGGATGCCAAAGGCATTCTCCACCACCCGTCTTGCCCTGGACAGCCTGTAGTTGAAGATCCTCTCTTCACGGGTGAGGCATCTGGAAGTGTAGGGCTTCATGAAGTAGGTTCTGAGGGAGAAGGCATCATCCCCCACGATGAAGTAGGGCACATCTTGCGTGTCGTTGGGCAGGGGGTCTGGATCTGGGAAGCCCATGATGAGGTTGCGTTCCAGCCCCTCCTTGAGGTGACTGGCATTGTATACCTGGGCATCTGAAGATGACCCGTTGCCTGAAGCATCAATGTACATGAACTTGTAGTCAGCATTGACCATGGCAAAGAGGATGATGCTGAAGAAGCCCTTGTATTTGAAATAATTGGACCCTGAGTTGGCTGAAGCTTTGCAGGCCACGTGCTTCCCATCGATGGCTCCAACGGTGTGGGGAAAGTTCCACCTCTGATACCACTGCTCTGCAACTTTCTTCCATCCTTCTTCAGTGGAGGGGCACTGGAGGAGCTCCTCCAGGTATTCTTCGATGATGGCCTGCACCACTTCTCTGACCACAATGCTGATGGTGTTGTGTGGCACCGTCCAGGCGTACTGCATGTTCCTGTATGTGGTCCCGGAGGCCAGGTGGCGCAGAGTCAGTGCCACCTTCAGCCCAGGGTCCAGGCTGGGCCGGAAGTTGGTGTTTGCCTTGGTCAACCTGGATCTCAGCCGCTCCACAACTTCGTCAAACATGGCTGGTGGCATCCTTATGAAGTGCTGGAATGCACGAGGGTCTTCGTTCCTCAGCTCCACCATCAGCTTTTCATACAGTCCATACTCGGCTCTCCTCGCGATCCATCTTTGGACCCACACACTTGTTGGACGCCTTCTTTTCCTTGCATTGAACAAGTGAAAGAGCCTGTAGAGGGCTTCGCACTGTTGTAGAATGATGGCGGCTACCAAAAGGAGTGTGCGACAATCCATGGTGGAGATGACTGGATGCTGTGGAAGAGCAAGAGCAAGATCAAGGCTGAAGAGGTCTGCACACCAGGGCTGCTGGACTGAAAGTGAGATCCAGGTGATTTCCTCCCCCTTTTTATAGGAAATATAGGTTTTCCGCTAGGTGTCCTTCTGCTTCCTCTAGACATCCTCCAGACATCCTAAATATCCGAGATACGTCCCCTATACGAACGTTTTTTCCATTTTAATGCTTTATATCCGAGCTGCATCCGCTTTCATCCTTTCTACGTCCGTGCTACTAACACTGCATGTCCGTTCCACGTCCATTTCGCTTCCTCCCTGTGTCCGTTTTCCACTGGAGCGGATTTGAGTTGCGCGGATGCGCAGCGGATGCCTAGCGGATATAGCGGATGCGTAATGGATGACAACGGACGTATTACGGATGTTCCCCGTATGCGTTGCTGTTGTAGAACGGATGTGTTGGATACTTCATCCGGTCAAAAAGTTTTGTGCAGCTCAAAACTTTTTGAGTGGATGAAATCACAGTAGACGGATGCTGGATGGATAGAGAGTATGAAAAATGTATGTACTGAAGACAGAATGGATGCATCGCGTTAACCAACAGATGGCAAGCTTTTTTCTCCGTTTTACATCCTCTTTCCATCCGTTGGTTGCGGTATCTGCTATCCCGCATCAGATGGGCGTCTCATGATAGGGAGCGAAGGAGAAAGAAACGACAGGAGATGAAGTTCCTCGGGATGAGTGTGCCCAGAATGTCTGGGTACACGCTCTTTTATTATGCTCCTTCAAAAGGGGGGGG
>BLBF01000017.1:36175544-36216705 GCA_015471245.1 Laticauda colubrina
TCAATGATTACACGTGAATGATACAATGTTGCAAATGCCTGAATGATGCATAGTTGTATTGATACACAGTTGCAAACACATAAATGATACATAGTTACAACAGTTGGTGCAGTGTGACATGGGCTTAAGCTTTCTTTAATATAGTGAAGGAAAAAATGAAAAAATGAAAAAAGAGCAAAACTGCAAAAAAAGAGACAAAGGAAATAAATAATAACTAAAAATTAATTCAGATATAAAACACATTCAGTGCATTTTTAAAAAAAACTATGTTGACCACATATAGTAATATTGTTCTTCCAATAGAGCGATTGTATACTAATTCATAATCACTGACACAAATATTTTTCAAGATTGTCAAACTGCATTTACAGTAATGAAAAATGCTCTTTTTGGCTATTCTGATCATTTCTGCTTGATAAGCCCATTTGATTATATAAATAGTCCTTGGTTAGTTGGTATCTGTAACAGAAATTTCCATTGTTAAGCAATGAGGTCAAAAAGTACAATGTCGTACAACTACGTTGTTTAGTGATGGCCATCTCTTAGCAACACTCATTGCCATCATTGAGTGATCACTGAGGTTGTTAGGTGAGGACCTCCTTGTGATTTCCTGCCAGCTTCCAGAAAGCAAAATCAATGAAGAAGCTTGTAGGAAGTTTTGAATCCAAGGTAGCTTGCAAGCAGGCTAATGAGAGAGTAAGTGACTGCTGTAGTGCCATGCAAGTGTAGCTGAGTGGGAATGGGAAGGCATGCCAGTAGATGCTATAACACCCACTATGCAAGCACATCTGGGCTGGGAGAGATTGCTGTCAAGGACAAGAGGGTACATAAGTTGCCCTGTGCGTTGCTGCCTCTGCCACTGCCATGTCCCTTTCTCCCACTGCTGATGAGATGTGTCTGGCCTGGCTCTTTGACAGGCAGTTGCTTGCCATGTGAGATCTTCTTCCTGAGATTGCATGTGACCTTCCTGAAGCCTCAAAAGAAGAAGGCCCTGTGCAACCATCAGCTGCCTTACAAAGGGCCAGCTCGTCATGTTTCCTCAGCAGTGTGAAAAGATGTGGATGGGAATGCAGGGTGGAAAGAATGTAAATGTGGGCACAGTATTCATTCAGTGTCATTGTAACTTCAAACAACTGCTGAAAAATGGTTGTGAAGTTAGGATTACCTGTAGTGACAGCGAAGGCTTTAATGGATAATTCCCTTTCCAGTCATGTTCAAAAGATGTGAAAGAGAGATAAATGAACACCTTTAATGGAGCTTTTGATATTTCTATTTCCTGAATATTCTTATTTACATGCTTGCAGAGGATTTCAAATCTTTGTAGCTACAAGATGCCAGAAGTCCTGAAAAAATACAACATGTATTTAAAAAAAACCCACTTCATTCAAGTTTAATGTGAGTATTAAGTTTTCTATTTGTTCTCTACAATATATTATTACTAGGACACCCTTTACCTCTGCTGTGCTGTCTTCTCTCAGACTACTTTAAATATTGAGAAGGCTGGATAGCACTATATGGATTGTCATGCTTGCCATGAATCAGTGGCAGGGCCATGGTTTGACCACAAAATATGTAAGATTAAAGATCAGATATCTTCAAACAGGCTTGGAAAAATATCTCTCATATAAAACATGACCACAGAAATGTCTTTGGATAATGCTGGCTCTGTTCCATCTGGAAAAGAAGCGCGTGAGACCGGGTTCCAATTAATAACTCTTTATTTGGTTAACAGCAACAGTAATGGAACATTGGCTCAAGCCGCGGCAGCCCTTTATATAGAGGCTTGCCTGCCGGCTTGTAGCCAATGATATCAATTTAATCTTGCTGCCTTTGAGCGGCTTCTTGGATTGGTTCCTAATGAACCAATCCACTACTGGCCTTTATGGCCAATCAGAATTGACTACTTGGAACCTTCCAAGTTATACAGAACACCCGTCCCTCTCTAGTTCAGTCCTACGTGAGTGACAGAGTTGCGCAGGTAGGTGGGGCTTTTTCTGGTCCTAGTTGACCTGTGCAGCTCATTCTCGCCTAGGACTTCAAGCGGTTCAGTCGGGATCGTTGTCTCTCCGGCTTTTCTCCATGGAACCGCCTGGAAAGGTGAGTCAGCACTGCTGCTCCTGCCTGAGTTTCTCAGGCCGGTCAAAGTGGTTCTGCTGCTCCCTCCTGGTTCAACCGGGCTGGTTGAGCTGGCCTGGCTGGCACCTTCCAGGTTGGCTTTCCTTTCGCCAGGACTTCTTCCGATGGTCTCATCTAACTGGAAGTGCTCTTTTTGGTTGGTTAGATTTTCTGGTTGTAGTTTTAATGGATCATTTTCACACCCTTTTTTATTTATTTCTATTTCCCCCCCTTCTTGGTTTTGTTTTCATCAAAATTTATGATTTGAGGTTGCACGGTTGTTTTGCGCTCGATGTTGCGGGAACAAAGCTGGTCTATATGCCGCTTCCACTCTCTTCCATCATTCACGGTTAGTCGGTAGGACCGGGGGCCTGTTACTTGTGTGATTGTGGCTGGAAGCCAAAGAGGGTCCCTGGTAAATGCTGATTTTGAAAGTGCAGTATCGGCTGGAAGAGTCAGGAGGTTTCTCGCAAGTATAATTGAGGTGCACCCTATCTAAATGGGATCTGAGTTTTCTCCCCATTAATAATTCTGTTTGTTGTGCTACTGGGAGTGATGTGTTGTAGTGTAAGTAAGCGGTTTAGCTTGTCTTGGACATCCCCCTGGTCCATTTTCTCAAGCCCTTCTTTTGTAAATCTAACCATTCGCTTGGCCCTACCATTCGCCGCCGGGTGAGCCGGTGCGGGTAGTGCATGGCATATACCCAAAGAGGCGAAGTATTGTTCAAATTGTATTGCTGTTAGTTGTGGCCCATTGTCAGATACCAACAAATCAGGCAAACCATGAGTTGCAAATAATTGTTTAGCTGTTTTATAACAGCGTCGGTTGTTGTGGATGACATTAAGATGACTTCAAACCAATTCGAATATGCATCCACAACTATTAAAAATGTATTGCCCCAGTTGGTCCTGCAAAATATATATGGATTCAAGACCAAGGGCCTCGTGGGGTCTCCCAATCCCGTATGGGAGCTTGTGGTGGTGTGGGTCTAGCTCTCTGACATTTGTGGCATGTTGCAACCCAACGTTCAATGTCCTTGTCTAAGCCAGGCCACCAGACATAGCTCCTGGCCAGGCTTTTCATTTTAACTATTCCTGGGTGGCCCTCATGTAACATGCCTAACACCTCTTCTTCTAGTTTGGATGGAATCACCACCCGATCTCCCCACAACAAACACCCCTTTTGTATTGAGAGATCAGTTTGTTTACTCCGGAAAGGTTTAAAGTTTTCAGTCTTTTGGCCTTCTGGCCAGCCTTTACCTACCCAAGTCAAAAGGCAGGCAGTCAATGAGTCTTTTGCCGTGGCTTTGGCGACATCATCCTCAGTCAATGGAAGTTCAGGGCAGGTTTCTAGTTGTAGGGTGGCAGTGGCTGGAGCCGGGTTGTCCTCCAAGATTGGTAATGGTGTTCGGCTTAATGCGTCTGCATGGGTGATTTGTTTCCTGGATCGATGCAGCAATGTATATGAATAGGTGGCCAGGAATTCTGACCATCTAGTCATTTGTGGGGATAGAATGTTTGGTGTGGGTTTATTCCCAGCCAAAATCCCTAGTAATGGTTTATGGTCAGTAACAATGGAGAATGTTCTACCGTATAGGTATTCATGAAAGCGTTTTACTCCGGTGATGATTGCCAGGGCTTCTCTGTCTAGTTGGCTATAGTTGCGTTCCGCTTTGGAGAGCGTTTTCGAATAAAAAGCGATGGGTGCCTCTCTCCCATCAGGTAATTGGTGGCTCAGGATGGCACCGACTCCGAATGGTGAGGCATCTTAGGTGACCGTCAAGGGTAGAGTATTACTAAACTGAATAAGAATGGTGTCTGATGTTAACAAGTCTTTTTCTTTGTGACCCCAAGTCCAGACAGTTTTTTTATCTAGCAAACGGTGCAATGGTTCTGCTATCATTGCTTTGTGGGGGAGGAATACATTATAAAAATTGATCAGACCCAAGAATGACTGTTTTATTTCTAGGTCTGGGTGCGTCTTTAATTGCTTTGAAGCACGGTAAACCGGGTTCCAACAAATAACTCTTTATGAGTTAACAGCAACAGTAACGGAACATTGGCTTAGCCGCGGTAGCCCTTTTTATAGAGCTTGCCTGCCGGCTTGTAGCCAATGACATTGTTTTAACTTTGCCACCTTTGAGTGGCTCCTTGGATTGGTTCCTAATGAACCATTCCACTACTGGCCTTCCTGGCCAATCAGAATAGACTACTTGGAACCTTCCAAGTTATATAGAACACCTCTCCCCCTTTAGTTCAGTCCTACGTGAGTGACGTAGTCGCGCAGGTAGGTGGGGCTTCTTCTGGTCCTAGTTGACCTGCGCGGCTCATTCTCACCAAGGACTTCAAGCGATTCGGTCAGGATCGCTGTCTCTCCGGCTCATCTCCATGGAACCACCTGGAAGGGTAAGTCAGCATTGTCGCTACCGCTTGAGTTGCTCAGGCTGGTGGTTTTGCCGCTCCCTCCTGGTTCAACCAGGCCGGTTGAGCTGGCCTGGCTGGCCCCTTCCAGGACAGCTTCCCTTTTGCTTGGACTACTTCCGATGGTTTCATCTAACCGTAAGTGCTCTTTTTGGTTTGTTAGATGTTCTGGATTTACTTTTAAAGGTTCATTTTCATATCCTTTTTTATTTGTTAGTGTTTCCCCACCCTCCTTGTTTTTGTTTTCATTGATTTTTATTATTTGAGGTTGCATGGTTGTTTTGCGCTTGATGTTGCGGGAACGAAGCTGGTCTATGTGCCGCTTCCACTTATTTCCATTGTCCACGGTTAGTCAGTAGGACCAGGGGCCTGTTACTTGTGTGATTGTGGCTGGAAGCCAAAGAGGGTCCCTGGTAAAATTCTTTGCATAGACTAGGTCGCCGATTTCAAAAGTGTGGTATCGACTGGACGAGTTGGGGGTTTCTCACAAGTGTAATTTGGGTATAATCTATCTAAATGGGATCTGAGTCTCCTCCCCATTAATAGTTCTGCCAAGCTCTTGTTCGTTGTACAACAGGGAATGATGTGTTGTAGTGTAAGTAAGCGGTTCAGCTTGTCTTGGACATCCCCCTGGTCCATTTTTTCTCGGCCTTCTTTTGTAAATCTGACCATTCGCTCGTCCCTACTATTTTCTGCTGGGTGGGCCGGCGCGGTTAGTGCATGGCGTACACCTAAAGATGCTAAATACTGTTTGAATTGTGTAGCCGCTAGTTGTGGCCCATTGTCGGATACTAATACATCAGGTAAACCATGAGTTGCAAACAATTTGTTAAGCTGTTTAATAACAGCGTCGGTTGTTGTGGACAACATTACTATAACCTCTAACCAATTTGAATATGCATCTACGACTACTAAAAACATATTGCCCCTAGTTGGTCCCGCAAAATCAATATGGATTCAAGACCAAGGGCCTCCCAGTCCCATATGGGCGCTTGTGGTGGCATGGGTCTAGCTCTCTGACACTTGTGGCGTGTTGCAACCCAGCGTTCAATATCTTTGTCTAAACCAGGCCACCAGACATAGCTCCTGGCCAGGCTTTTCATTTCTACTATGCCTGGGTGGCCCTCATGAAGCATGCCCAACACCTCTTCTTGCAGTTTGGATGGAATTACCACCCGATCTCCCCACAATAAGCACCCCTTTTGTATTGACAGTTCAGTTTTTTTTCTGTTGGGTGAATACCTTGTTCGTCAATTAAATACCCTGAAAATTTGACGCGGTCGGTAGCCAGGCAGCATTTTTCCTTTTTTTATTTTTAGGCCGGATTCTCTAAATTTGGTTAGCACTTCTCTTAGTCTTGCTTCTAATTGGGTCATGTTTTTTGCTGAAATTAGGATGTCATCAAAGTATGGAACGACCCTTTTATTCTGTTTAATAGGTGTTCCATGAGGCTTTGGAAGACGCCTGGGGCAATGCTCACTCCGAATGGAAGTCTGTTACATTTGAACATCCCTCTATGCGTTACTATTGTTTGTGCCTCGGCCGTTATGGGGTCGACTGTAAGTTGCTGATACGCCTGGGCCAAATTGAGTTTAGCAAAAAAAAATTCTCCTCCAAGTGAGTGCAGTAAGTGCTGCATGACTGTTTTCGTGTATGCACTTTGCTGTAGCGCATGGTTCAGGGTAGCCTTGTAGTCTCCACAGATGCGCACAGACCCATATGGTTTTACAGGTGTTACTATTGGTGTCTCCCACCTGGCGTCAATTGGTTCTATGACCCCTTGTGCAATCAATTTATTTAATTGCTCATCTATTTTGGGTTTTAATGCAAAGGGGACCCGTCTGGCTTTTAGTCTTCTTGGTGCTATTTGGGGATCTAGGCTAAAGAATATTGGGGTTCCCCCGTACCTGGCTAGAGTTCCGTCGAAGACGTCCTGGAATTCATGTAGCAGGTTCTCTTCCCAATCGCTCGTGACTATTCGGCTCACTCCGGTCATCCTGATGCCCAATGGTGCGAACCATTCGATGCCTAGAAGGCTGGGACAGTCTCGGTCAACTATAGTCAATGGCAGGACTTCAGCATGTTCTTTGTAAGTGACTTTGAAGTGCCCCAGTCCTACCACGGGAATCCTATTTCCCTGGTAGTCTTTGAGAATTAATTTTTGTTTTTTGAGTTCATTTTGTCTGATGTTTGGAATCAGACGTCTAATTGTGTTCCAAGACACCATTGATAGAAAAGATCCTGAGTCGACCTCCATTTCACAAGGGCTTCCTTCAATGGACACTACAATTCTGACTTTTTTTCCGCTTTTGGTCTGTGTGCTCCCTCTAGTGACAGTCTGATGTGTGTTTTCTCAGTTGCTGGTTCCCTTGCTGCTGTTGGCTTGCCTCGAGTCAGTTCTTGGTAGGGAATTACCGTGTCTGCCAGGACTGCTGTTTCTTTGATTTCGGCAGACTCTTTCGATATGTCCCCTCTTTTTGCAAGCCTGACAGATGGCATCAAGGAACCTGCACTCAGCTCGGGGGTGGTTTCCTCTGCAACCAGCGCATTCCCGCCAATTTTTCTTCCTTTCGCACCTTTTTTGGTTTGCGTAAAGGCGGTGGACCTCATCATCATCTTCATCAGTGTCTGATGACTTGTCTAGGTCTTCATGGTGTGTGTTTGTGGTAGCTTGCTTTCTCCCTCCACCTGAGATTTTTTCTTTTGGACGGGTTATTGTGTCAGCACTGGCATTCATCATCTTCATTGTGGCCACTGATTTCTTTGCGGCCTGGTTTAGACAAAGATATTGAACGCTGGGTTGCAACACGCCACAAGTGTCAGAGAGCGGTTGCTTCTGTGATTGCCTCTGCCACTGTTATGTTAGGTCTGTTTAAGAGTTTGCTTTGAAGGGTAGAGTCCCTAAGACCTAACACGACACAATCTTGCATTGCCTCATCCATATTTTGGAATTCACAGGCTCTTCCAATATGGCGCAGAGCTGCCATGAAATCAGCAATGGTTTCATCTTCCCTCTGGTCTCTCTTATAAAATTCATGTCTCTTGATGAGGTTTGAGACAACCGGCGCGTAGTGAACTTTCAACATTCGGTTAAACTCAGACCAGGTCATCTGTTTTACGTCTCTGGGCTTTGCCAAGGCCTTTGCCATCTTAAATACGGCTGGCCTGCAATGTGTTAGGAAGACGGCCCTCTTTCGCTGATCGGAAATGTCTTCCATTTTGTTGCTTTCCAGAAACATCAGGAAACGATCGATATATGACTTCCAATCTTCTTCATTGGGATTGAATGGTGCGGGTGGCGCGTTATTACCAGCCATCTCGTCTAGCATGGTTTTTTCTCTTGCTGCGTGCTCGGTCTCCGCTTCAGGATGATCCCATCCTTGTCGCCAGTGTTCCGTCCGGAAAAGAAGCACATGAGACTGGGTTCCAACTAACAACTCTTTATTCGGTTAACAGCAACAGTAACGGAACATTGGCTCAAGCCGCGGCAGCCCTTTATATAGAGGCTTGCCTGCTGGCTTGTAGCCAATGACATCAATTTAATCTTGCCGCTTTGAGCGGCTTCTTGGATTGGTTCCTAATGAACCAATCCACTACTGGCCTTTTTGGCCAATCAGAATTGATTACTTGGAACCTTCCAAGTTATACAGAACAGGCTCCCTCAGCTTAGAAATGGAGATGAGTTGGAAATGACTGGACACTTTCACCTTATGAAAATGTAAAGTTCTGCTACTAGCCTTTGTCAATATATTAGGTTTGATGGACCAAGTTTCTGATTTAGTATAAGACCACTCTTGTATTGAAAGGGCCCTGGAATGTGCACTAGATGTTGGGCCTTGCTCCAAAGAGAGGCCGTGTGAAACAATTCTTCACATTTGGGAGGAACCAAATGAATATCCTTCTGGACTCCTTCATACAGTTTATACCTCATGAGAGAAGCAAAAAAAAAAAAAGTGAAGCCAATCGACACAGTACCAAGTGAAAAAAGTACAGGTAAACCCCTCCCCTCATCTCAATCCCCTTACACTGATTCTGGGATACACAATACAACTCTGATGTTTAAGCTCCTTCAAGGTTTGCTACTCCATGTCTTCTCTTAGCTCTTCTCCAGGTTTTTCATACTTGATTATCCTCTTCCACAGAAGGAGTTTCTTTTTTGGAAATAATCTTATCTTTGAATGGCAATTTTTCCTATCCTTTTGACAGATGGGTTCAGTATTTGCCATCTGTTTCCTTCTGCCTCTTATTTGAGACAGTTGAAAAGAACTGGGAAGATGTTGGTTGGAGCAATTTAATCATTACTCTGCTCTTATCATAAACAACTTCCTTTGCTTTGATTTCCTTGCTTTATTGTATTATTCAAATGGAGCCTATTTACTTTAACTACCACTACTCTTACAGAAACAAAGAAATGCTATTTCAGTTAGTTCCTGTTGACACAGCAGCAGGTTATCAAGCAACTGCAGGGCATAATTGCTTGAGGAACATTGGAGTTTTATACTCATCTATTATGCCCTATTAAATGAATGAATTCCATTTAAAAATTATTCTGTGATTTGGAGCAACAATTAGCAAGGAATATGCACAGAGCAACTTACGTCATGTGGCTGCTCTTCCAGTTCATACATAATATTGGTTATCACTGACACTTTAATGATAATGATTAACAACCTGCAGTACTGTTAGTATGCTGTATCTATGGCAGATACCCATTATACAGAAAATCTAAAAATAAGAAATCTTCATTTAAAGGAAGAACTTGAAGTATAGAGGTTGTCCTCAACTTACAACAGTTTGTTTAGTAGACAATTCAAAGGTACAACGGTTTTGAAAAAAGTGACTTATTACCATTTTTTACACTTGCAGCGTCCCTATGGTCCTGTGATCAAAATTCGGATGCTTGGCAACTGATTCATATTTATGACCATTACAGTGTTTTGGGGTCAGTGTGATCACCTTTTTCAACCTTCTGACAACCAAAGGCAATGGGGTAGTCAGATTCACTCAACAACCATGTTCCCAGTAGTTAGAAGGCAGCACTGCTGGTTACTTCTGCTGATCACCAGTTTGGCAGTTTGGGTCTCACCAGGTCAAGGTTGACTCAGCCTTCCATCCTTCCGAGGTCAGTAAAATGAGGACCCAGATTGTTGAGGGAAATATGCTGGCTCTGTAAACTACTTAGAGAGGGATGTCAAGCACTGTGGAGTGGTATATAAGTCTAAGTGCTCGTGTTAAGTGCTACTAATTTAACAACTACAGTGATCCACCTAACAACTGTGGCAAGAAAGATTGTAAAATGGGGCAAACCTCTCTTCACAAATGTTTCAAAACAGAAATGTTCAGCACAATTATGGTCAAGAACTATCTGTAAATCTAATTCAGTAGTTTTCCTCCACCATCCATCTGCTCTATAGGAATTATTGAGTCTGTCATCTGTGCCTCTATAACTGTCTGATTTGGTTCTGCAACCCAACAGGACAGACACAGACTTCAGAAGATAATTAAGACTGCAGAAAATAACAATAACTACCAACCTGCCTTCAATCAAGGACCTGTATACTGCAGGAGTCAAAAAGAGGGCTATGAAAATATTTACAGACCCTCACATCCCAGACATAAACTGTTACAACTCCTTTCCTCAAAATGATGTTATAGACCACTGCACACCAGAACAACTAGACACAAGGACAGTTTTTCCCCTAACACCATCACTCTGCTAAACAAATAATTCCCTCAACACTGTCCAACTATTTACAAAGTCTGCCCTACTATTACTGTTAACCCACTCCTTATCACCCATCCCCTCCCACTTGTGACTGTATGACTATAACTTTGTCGCTTGTATCCTTACGTTTGATATGGACTGTTTCCCAGTATAATTTGATTGCTTATTGTACCCTATGACTACTATTAAGTGTTGTACCTTACGATTCTTGACTCTTGACAAATGTATCTTTTTATGTACACTGAGAGCATATGTAGCAAGAGAAATTCCTTGTGTGTCCAGTCACACTTGGTCAATAAAAGAATTCTATTCTATAGGCCTTTTTTATCCGATGTCCTTTGGATGACTTCATTGATGATGAAAAGCTTTTTTGAGTTCAGCCAAAATATCTTTCTAGCATGACCATTATCGAAAAAACACATTTGGAGAGTATTCTAGAAGGGAATAGTTGCTCTAAATTATATGTGGGACTGAAACTCCCACAATACTGCCCCAATGCAATTAATTACCTGCTGTACTATTTGTACTGGAAATTGTAGTGCAAGACCCCTAACAGCTGCTAAGTAGGGAAATGAACCATAAAAATCCTAAATATTCTGAAATATTTTGTGATTGGTACAAAGACATATCCTCACTTTTTCAATTTACTTTGCAAATTTCCATAAACACTAAAAAGGGAGAAACAAATATAATTAACTTTACAAATTGAAAATAAATAAAAATGAAAAAGAATATGGATTTTTCCTTCTAGTATGAAAGTGATCACTAGTTTCCAACAAATTGACATATAAATATATATTTATAAATATAATTATATATAAAATATATATTTTTTAAAAAAAATTCCCTTGCTAGGCCATGAGTATAAACAAAGAATACACCCAAAAATTGAACAAAATTCTCCAAATTGTTATATCACATTGCACCTTTTTCTTTACTTTCCATAGTTTTCTTAGTCTTTTATCTTTCTATTTGTAAACTTTAATAAAATTATTTTTTTAAAAAAGAAAAACTGAACTTTAATGACATAAAAAAAGATTTCAGGCAATCTCAGAACATCTCAGGAAATACCATGTGTTTTTTTAAAAAAACAACAACACATATTATCATTAGTTGATAAGATGCTGTAAACTATGCAATGTGTATCACATGCATAATCAACCTATCCAGTGGTGGGATTCAATTTCTTTTACTAATGGTTCTGTGGGCTTGGCTTGGTGGGCATGGCAAGGGAAGGATAGTATAAAATCCCCATTATCTCAACACCCCACTAACCTGCTTTCCAGCTCTGTTCTCCAGTACAGCGCAACAAAAGAAGACCCCCGATCAGCTGGGACTTGGGAGGCAGAGAATAGATGGGGGCGGGGCCAGTTGAGGTGGTATTTGCCAGTTCTCTGAACTACTCAAAATTTCCATTACTGGTTCTCCAGAACTAGTCAGAACCTGCTGTGTTCCCTTTCCTTTTCCTCTGCCTCCCCACTTCATTTCAGTTTAAATCCTACATAGCTAATCTATGCATCTGGCAAAGTAGCTGCAGCTTATGAAAGTGCAGGATTTTTAAATAATTTTTTTTTTAATTCAAAAAGGTGATTCAAACTCATTATAGCAACAGCTCGACCCAACTGCCTATCACCTCCCAGACAACCTTTACCAACCAAGCAAGGAAGATATCGAATAAACAGGTAGCCAGTAAGCAGACCTGAGAATCCTATCCATTTCCTCAAGAGGCGTAATGGTGAACCTATGGCACCCATGCCATAGGTGGCACACAGAATCATTTGTGCGGGAATGCAAGCCTCAGCCAAACTTACCTACAACTTACCTACAGTGCATATGTGCATGGCTCCCAGCTGATTTCCAGCCCATCTGAGCCCAATTTTGCCCTCCCAGAGGTACGCACATGCACAGACCATGTAACGGCACAGGGGGTGTTGTGCATGCATGTGCAGGGGGGCACATTGCATTGTGGGTGCCAGCATGCACATATGGGCGCTATCACGCACGCACACGCTTTCGGCACACCACAACAAAAAGGCTCACCATCACTGCTCTTGAGTTATAAGTTCAAACATGTCCCAATTATACCTTGCTTCTGACACCTCAACAGAGCTCGTCGAGTTGGAGTCCAATTATGAGTAAATCCAAATGACTTTATCTATTAGACAGGATAGAATACTGCTCGCATCACATCATCTTAGATGATGCTGTGACTTGTCCTTTCTCAAGACAAAATGAGTCACTTTAAACATGGCTGCTTGACGGTTATCTGCAGACACAATAACAGTGGGAAAAAGCCACATTTAACTCCTCTTATTGCTACACACAACCACTGTTGTTTTAATTTGGATGTTCTCCAGTAAAATTCTAAATAGCAAAGGCATAGTGGAATTTTTGTCATTCAGTTTCATTCCCGCATATCTAAAATGGCATGGAAATTAAAGAAATCTATATTAAAAATATCAATATTGGAAAAAACATAATTGTATTGCCCATATGCAAGAGAGAGAGAGAGAGTATCCAAAAATAAGACCCACCCTGAAAACAAGCCCAAGTCTGATTTTTGGGTGGGCCTAATATTAGCCCTACTCCAAAAATAAACCTAGGGATGGGCTTGGCCTGCTAACCCCTTGTGCAGCGCAGATTCCTGTAAGTCCAAGAGTGAAGACAGAGGCAGGGGGGAGTGGTGATCTGGACATGCTGCCTGGCTGCCTGGCTCACAGGAAGCTTGTCTGGTGGCTCTGGCAGAAGAGACACAGGGAAGGGGAAAGGCAGTTGACCCTGATGCCCCATGTGGGGAAGCCGAGAGACAGTGGGACAGAATGGACAGTATGTTGGAATCAACTACCTCTCCCCCTGTGCCTCTGCCTCTGCATATCACCACCATGCACTCTTTGGCCAGAGGGAGATGAAACTTTGTTTACTTGGAATTTGGATGCTTTGAAATGGAGCTAATCTCTGTGGTGTGTGTGTGTGTGTGTGTGTGTGTGTGTGTGTGTGTGTGTAAAAGTCCTTTTTTATACCATGTTTCTCATATATTAAGGCCGGGGTTTTTTTTTTGAGCCCCCCAAAAATGGCTAGGCCATCTTTTCAGGGGTGACTTAATTCCCCCCCCCTTGCATCTTCAGGCAGGAGGGCAGTGATGGCTTAGATGTTGACCTCAGCATTGGTAGGGCACTTCATATTGGGGTCAACGCAGGCAGCACCATATCCGGGTGTGCAATAAAAGTATTTCCTAATGGCAAGCTCCCCCACCATTCCCCCGCATTTCGCATGTTTTAATATAGGCCTTAATTTGGGGGGAGGAGCTTAATTTCATTTCATGCCTACAAAACATGCTGGGACTTCCTACTGGGGGAGGCCATATTATTGGAGAAAAAGGGTATCTCTATCGCTATCTACCTCTACCTCTATCTATCATCTATCTAACTATCTATGTATCTATGTATCTATGTATCTATGTATCTATGTATCTATGTATCTATGTATCTATGTATCTATGTATCATCTATCATCTATCATCTATCATCTATCATCTATCATCTATCATCTATCATCTATCATCTATCATCTATCATCTATCATCTATCTATCTATCTATCTATCTAACTATCTATCTACTGTGTTTCTCCAACAATATGGCTTCCACCAATGGGAAGCCCCACCATGTTTTATAAGCATTCAATTTATAAAACTGAATTAAGCCCCTCCACCCAAATTAAGGCTCATATTAAACATGAGAAATGGGGGGGGGCTAATGGGGGGGGGCTTGCATTTAGGAAGTACTTGCATGCCTGGATATGGTGCCGCCTGCGTTGGTAGGGCACTTCATACTGGGGGAGCTTTCGCTACCGTTGCTTTTCCTTCTCCCTTGCTGCCACAGTGTTAGAGGAATGCCGCGGCATTTGGCGCAGCCACGTGCGGTCAGTCAGGGCTCCTCCCTGCAACTGGAGCCCTGAGGAGACACTTGGCTTCAGGCGCTCTGGTCGCTGCGTTCTGAGGGAAGGCACTCGCCCAAGAGGATCTCTCCCTCTCTCTCTCTCTCCCCGCAAGGGAGAAACAAGGTATCTATCTATCTATCTATCTATCTATCTATCTATCTATCTATCTATCTATCTATTCATTTATCTATCTAGAATAATGTAATAAAATATATCTTGGGAGAGTATATGTAATAAAAGTAATTAGTTTGACCATGATTTTAGTTTTATAATATCCCCCAAGATAGAGCCAGTTTATTGTAGTGATTAAGACATCAGGCTAGAAACTACGAGACCTTGAGAATTCTAGTTCCACCTTAGTCATGGAGCTTGTTGGTTGACTTTCTCCCTCAGCCCTAGGAAGGAAGTAAGGGCAACCATTTACATGAAAACCTTCCAAGAAAATTGATTGGAATAATCTGCCTGCTCTAATGTCTGACTCCAGGGATGCTCCCCACTCACCTATCTTTCCTGCATCCTGCTGTGTTGGGTCCCTTGACTTACTTCACACCTAGTCTGGTCCCCATAGGCCTTGGACCTGCTTCTCTCCACCCTCTGCTGGGTTTCATACCCCTACGCCTTCTTTTCTCTTCTTTTCTCACTCACATTACCTTTTCCTAAAAAAAAAAACCTTCCCCAAGAAAAAGAAGCTGATGAAATTGCAGCCACTCTCAAAATGGTGCCCGCTTCCAAGATGGTACCACATGTCTTCTGTTTTAGATGGCTGCATAGCATGTCAGCTGCTTCTCCTTGGGAAATGCAATGTTTGCAAAAGGAAACTTGAACAGGATGTGATTAGGGGAAGAGGCTCAAGGATGTGGGTCATCACAAGGTGGAAAGCAAGTTCAAGTCCTATGACTGTGGGACCCATTGGGATGAGAAGCTGTGCAAGGGGTGCCCACAGAGTCGGAGAGGCTTTTAGAGAGCCAGGGCAGGTCATGTGTGAGTTGGGAAGGTGCTGCAGTGTAAGTTGATAGTTTCAGTATATCTTGTCCTCTCTTGCCCCACCTTTTACATGTAACTGTTTGATTAAAAGTGGGTATGCATTTTTAAAAACAAATTTCTCAATCTTTGCAGTATAGTAGATGCTTCTTGTCTGCCAGAAATATTGTATAAACTTATATAATAGAACTGAATACTAAGGTTGTCTTCCAGAGATTTAATGTTTAGCATATTCATTTTTCTTCTTTTAAAAATCATTTTAAAAGACATAATAACGTTTTCTTTCTACAGGCAAAAGAAAAGGTTTTGTTTTTGGTTGCACACTTAACCTGAACACCAAAAGAAGGAACAAAGATAATGTCTTTAGATAGTTTCAAATATTCCCATTGAAGCATTCTACTTCTGTTAAAGAACATGGAACATTTGTCATAGATCATACTGTTTTTGTAATGAGTTTTTTAACACAACACACAAAAGAATATAGCTTGAGTGTTAGCATTTCATGTGATGATCTGCATAAAGATCTATGCTGTTTTTGCTTTGTTTCAGAGAGCCTAGTTGAAACTTTAATGGGATGTATCATTAAAATTAATCAGATACTTAACATTTCCTTTTCGTCATTCCCATTTTCCCCAGGCATTTCAGTCATAAAAATGTAGCAGAAATATCTCACTGGATCACAAAATTATACCCACCTTTATGTTCACCCACTCAAAAATTTTAAGAATGAAGATGCTATTTCCTTTTTTTAGCATAAGGGTTTGTAAATATAACTCTATATTTATAAGGCTTTTATTGTAGGCCATGAAAAACTTAATAGACAATTGCAGTGTCTCTTCCTTATACCATCTGTTGTATCCAAATGAGCTTCATTTATTTAGAAACCACAGGAGTTGGGTACTTAGTAAGAATAATATGGACACCATCATCACTGACAAAATCATCACAAGCCAATTGCAAAAGGCAGCTTTACTTGGACAGCTTACATCCTGCTACTATACCTTTAACACTATTAAACAATAAATAAATGAAAATAAATAACATCTGCCTATCCCAGATCCTTGAGAAGGACTTGATAGGTGGATAAAAATGCCAAATCCAGTCGAAACATTTGACTGACTATGCAACAAACTGTAATAACTAAAGAAGTAAAGGAAAGCTTCTTTAACCTCAGAAGACACAGTTACTAGTACTATCTTCTAACACTTTGTAGAAAAGGGAGAGAAAGGTAATTGTAGAATGTACAGACAGAAAAGAATGAAAATAAAACATAATCTTGATCTGTCAGTCAAATTAACCTGATACATAGTGGCAAAAGACTTTCAGCTTAAGAAAATTAAAATAAAAGCAGGAAGTTCCTTCTTTTAGAGAAACTAGAATAGGAGAAAAAATGTTATTTTGTCTTTCATTTTTCCTTTCTGTTAATGGAATAGTAAAATGTCTCCTGTCAGCTGAATCAAAGCCAAATAAAGGACATGCCAGCAGAGGACATTGCATGTGAAGACAATTGAACATAAAGGTCGATTTTTTTCTCCCATGCCATCACTCTGCTAAACACCTAACTTACCCACTATATTGCTATTATCCTTCTCATCTTTCCTACTATCTTCTTCTATTGGTATATTATGCTTTTTCACTGTATATGATTTATGATTGTATCTTATGATTTATAATTTGTAACATCTATTTGTTGTTTGTATGTACACTGAGAGCTTATGCATTGGAGACAAATTCCTTATGCGTCCAATCACACTTGTCTAATAAAGAATATTCCAAATATTCCAAATTCTAAGCAAGCAGAACTCTAATCCCCAGGAAAAAAAAAAGAAAGTTAGGAACTACAGAAACTACATACAGTTTTCAATTTGAATTGCATTTTATGGAAGAGGATCTGAGTTTTGATGTCTTTGTTAATCCCTTCTTCTATTTCATTCTGCTTTCTTCATTCTGTCTATCTGTCTGTCTCTTTCCAGGGCAGGGGTATCAAACTCAATTTCATTGAGGGCTACATTAGGGTTGTGTTTGACCTCAGAGGCCAGTGAGGGCAGCCAGCTCGATGTCATTCATGTTGGGGTGCCTGTGTGGTCCGAGCACTGTGCCAGAGAAAACAAGCTCCTGGGCTCCATTTTTGGCTGCAATGGCTTTCTGCAACCCTCTGCCAGCAAAAATGGGAACTCGGCCGTCCCAAGTGCTGTTTTCGCTGGCAGAGGCAGCACGGGCCAATCCTTCACTGTTTCCAGGGTGGCCTCATAGGCCAGATCTAAGCACCCCATGGGCCAGATCTAGCCCCTAGGCCTTGAGTTTGACACCCCTGAGCTAGAGAGATAAATTTTCAGTCACTATTTCACCTTCATTTGCAACATCCCCATTTGTTTACAGTCTATATCTTTGAACTTGATAAATATAATAATTATTAAACTGGTACCTTAATTTTGAATTCATTTTAATATTTCTTTATTATCTATTGACAAGAAGGCAGGTGGAGTTCTACTTTTCTTCTGCATTTCAGTAGTGCAGAGAAGAGTTTTTCCTGGAATAAAATAGTTTGTGGTACAAAATAGTTTCATTCTCAGGAATGTAACATAAAGAATTATGGATTTATAGTCTACCACATATAAGTTACATATGTGCAAATAAAACATATTACGGAGCTCTTGAGTTAGTGGGCCAGCAGAATCCTGGATGAAAAATATTTGTGCATCTGTCCTTGTAAATTAGGCAAAGCTAAAATATTGCAGTAACTGCTATGATTTAAGAATTTATAAAAATAGAACTTATTTATAAATAGTACTTCATTTTGCTTGCCATCCCACGTAGCAGACTACTTTTGCCTGTTTCCATCTGACTTGTTTCTGCAATAATCAGATTGATTCTTAAACAACTCCCTATCCAACCTATACCATGAGAACCAACTGATTAACAATGTTTATTTCTAAATAACCCAGATTAATGTCAGGTCAGATATTTTTGAACTGTTTTCAGAAATGTTGAGGAGGACATGTCTTAGATGGGATATGGTTGTCCTTAAATGCTTTCAGCATGACAATGTGTGCTTTTCTTATGCACATAATATTTTCTTCAACTTCTACTTCACATTCTCCTTTTGTTCTCATTAAAATTCTCACTGAGCTACAATTTTCACATGTTAATATTTTGTAGTTGTCATTTGAATACTTTATTCCTGCCCACTGCATAAAAATCAACATTCTAGTATTCAACTTCCATCCAGTTTTAGAATCAGACATAACCCTGCATTTACCATTCATTATATAATTTGGGGAAGTATCAGAGGAATAAAAGTGCAGTTGATATATTCATAGAATAATCAATATTTTTGTGTCTGTACTGGTAGGCCTTGAAGTCATACTGAGTCCATGCGGTTTTCTTGGCAACATTTTTGGAAGTGATTTGCCATTGCCTTATTCAAAAGACTGAGAGAAAATGACTGGCTGAAAGTAACCCAACTGTCTCCATGCCTAATTCAAGACTGACTTCTCCTGGTTTTCCATTATCTATCATGGTGCCTTAACTTCAATGGCAGAAGCAGAGTCTTGGTATCTGTTTTTAAGCTGGTGTCTTTAAAAGCAGAATTTTAAATGGGGTGAGCTTGGAGACTGAAACTCACTGGCTGATTTCCTAGCAAGAAATTATGAGAATCTCAGTTGTCATGAGAAAAGTGCATATGCATCACTTTTAGATTATACAGATTGGAGGTATCTCTCTTAGTCTCTGTAGCAGCTGCTGTTACATAGACCATTCCTTTGCCTTTGCCTACTTGGCCTTATGCATCCAAGAAAGGAAACAAGCATGAATAATCTTGTCCATAAAATGAGCAAACCCAGTGCAAAGAAATTGGTATAAGAGTAGCAGCCAAGAGCAGAGGTTCTATTCAGCAGGTTCTGACCAGTTCTGGAAAACTGGTAGCTGAACTTTTGAGTAGTTCAGAGAACTGGCAAATATCACCTCTGACTGGCCCCACCCCCATCTATTCTCTGCCTCCCAGATGATAGCCAGATCTTCTTTTGTTGCCCTGCACAGGGGAACAGAGCTGGAAAGCAGGTTAGTGGAGTGGCAGGGAATGGGATTTTGCAGTATCCTTCCCCTGCCATGCCCACCAAGCCACATCCACCAAGCCATGCTCACAGAACCGGTAGTAAAAAATTTTTGAGTCCCACCATTGATCAAGAGAACGTTGCAACACTAGACAGAACACAGGGAAGGAAGGAGTATAGTTGTCTGCTGCTTTTTCAGTCCCCTTTCCTGCTGCATATCTTGAACCTTCCCCTTCCCCATAAATGGTCTTGCTTGGTGCTCAGAATGAAAATAAACATGTAACTGGCCAATCTACTGTTTTACTTTTAAGTTCCATAAAAATTGTAAAGCACTGTGCTGGTCTGAATGAGACCATGATTTAAATCATGATTTAAAGTTTATTCATATCGAGATACAAGACAGTCAAGTTAAAATGAGACAATATTTTGTATAGTGGATGACTATGGCATTCTTCAAGGCTACAGTGACAAAAAGGAAATCAGGGAGGAAACAAACAGGGGAACTGAACCTGGGCAGTGTAAATGATTCTGTGTGGAAAGCGGCAGATAGAATCCACAAGAAAGTTTTCCACCGTGTCAAGAAAGTACAAATAAAATCCTTTCCAACCAGCATGCTCTAAATTAAGATGAAGAGAGAGACAGAGATCCACAATCGTGAACTACAATGCATGCAGCAAGTTACCCAGCACAAATCATGCTTATCAGTTTATGCTCACACTAGCCTTTCAAGTATTGTTGGATTACAATTCTAATCGTTTTTCATTATGAGCCATGGAATCTGGATGAGTGAGTTTTAAAATCTAGGAACAGCTGAAGGACAAATCTTACCCAGTCCTATACCATTAGTTTTGCAAAAAAATAATAATAATTAGTAGTCTAGAATTGCATTTATACATGATTTGGCTTTACCAACCTTTCTTATATATGCCATATTTGGCTAGTTTACAAAAAACGCTAAGCTAGAAATCTAATTTTATAAACTACAATGGCTAGTTCACTCCAAAGCCAAAGTGATGTAAACCATATAATGAAATACCATACATTTGTGAGCTTCAGTCCAGTGCTCCTTTATACATTATTGCATTATTGTGAGGAGATAAAGTTTGTATGGAAGAAAAACAAAACTAAATATAATTGAAGCTCACATTACAGTGTTTTAGAAGAAATGTCTTTGGAAATTTCTCAGAAAATATTTATTAAGGGAGCTGCCAACTGGATCAGATTTACCAGTTTTTATAAATGTGTGCCTTTTGTTTATTTTTATATTAGATAAATACAGCAGTGTCCACCCCTAATTCATACAGAATCAAGAAATGTACAGGAAATGTATTCAACCTAGAAAAAATGCTGCCATACTAAAGAACCCACTTAGTATGTGTTCAGTCCAAGTGGTTTAAAGCAGTTCACTGATAAATTGCTTTTTAAACGACATTGTTTTTGAACTTGGTTAGGCCCATGTCACACTGAACCAATGGATGCAAAGAGGATGTAAAATGGACAAAAAACCTTGCCATCCATTCGAAAAAGCGATGTACTCACTGCCTCCGTTTGGCTTCCTCTCTATCCGTCCAGCATCCATTTATGGATGTTTCATCCGCTCCAAAAGTTTTGGGCTGCCTAAAACTTTTGCATGGAAAATGTATCCAGTCGTCCGTTCTGCATCCGCTACGCATCTGCTACGCATCCGTTATGCATCCGTTACGCATCCGCTATATCCGCTTGGCGTCCACTGCGCATCCGCGCAACTCGCATCTGCCCGGACGCAGGGAGGAAGCGGAACGGACGCAGAACAGATGCAGAACGGATGCAGAATGGATGCAGCATGGAAACAAAGCGTTTAAAGCCGAAAAAACGTTCGCAGAGGGGACCTATCTCAGATATTAAGGATGTCTACAGGATGCCTAGAGGATGCAAAGGGACACCAATACTGCCTATAAAAAGGGGGAGCAACTTGTCTGCATCTCACTTTCAGACCAGCAGCCCACCTGTGCAGACCTCTTCAGCCTTCATCTGACTCTTCCTCTTCCATAGCATCCAGTCATGTCCACCGTGGATCGTACCACAGTCCTTTTGGCAGCCACCATCCTTCTGCAACAGTACAAAGCCATCTACAGGCTCTGTGAACTCTACTACAGGAAGAAAAAGAGGTGGCCAAGAAGCGTCTGGGTGTGAAAATGGATCGGGAGAAGAGCAGAGTACGGACTGTATAACAAGCTGATGGTGGAGCTCAGGAATGAAGACACTCGGGCATTCCAGAACTTCATGAGGATGCCTCCAGCCATGTTTGACAAAGTTGTGCAGCACCTGACACCCAGGTTGACCAAGGCAAACACCAACTGCCGGCCCAGCCTGGAACCTGGGCTCAAGGTGGCACTCACTCTGCGCCACCTGGCCTCAGGGACCACCTACAAAAGCATTCAGTACAGCTGGAGGGTGCCACACAACACCATCAGCATTGTGGTCAGAGAAGTGGTGCAGGCCATCATCGAAGAATACAAGGAGGAGCTCCTCCAGTGCCCATCCACTGAAGAAGGATAGAAGAAAGTTGCAGAGCAGTGGTATCAGAGGTGGAACTTCCCCCACACCGTTGGAGCCATCGATGGCAAGCACGTGGCCTGCAAAGCTCCAGCCAAGTCGGGGTCCACTTATTTCAACTACAAGGGCTTCTTCAGCATCGTCCTCTTCACCATGGTTGATGCTGACAAGTTCATGTACATCGATGATTCAGGCTATGGCTCATCTTCAGATGCCCAGGTATACAATGCCAGTCACCTCAAGGAGGGGCTGGAAGGCAACCTCATCGTGGGCTTCCCAGATCCAGACCCCTTGCCCAATGACACGCAAGATGTGCCCTACTTCATCGTGGGGGATGACGCCTTCTCCCTCAGAACCTACCTCATGAAGCCCTACACTTCAAATACCTCACCCGTGAAGAGAGGATCTTCAACTACAGGCTGTCCAGGGCAAGGCGGGTGGTGGAGAACACCTTTGGCATCCTAGCCAACAGGTTCCAGGTACTTCTCACCACCATGCAGCATCGCCCAGAGACCGTGAGGAGGATCGTGGAAGCTTGCTGCATCCTGCACAATCTCATGAGCACCCACTACCCAGTCTTGCAGAACAGGTTCGTGGACCGTCAACAAGGCAATGGGGACATGGAGGCTGGGGAATGGAGGCAAGGGCGAAACCTGATCGACACTCAGGATGTGCAAGGCCCCAACAGAGCCTCACGGGAAGGGAAGAAGCAGTGCAACCTCCTGAAACACTGGTGCAACTCCCCAGCTGGAGCAGTGGAGTGGCAAGACAGGATGGTAAATGCTTAATGGATGCTTCCTTCAGCCTGTCTCATCACACGGATGAGATTGGGCCATGTATGTTGGGTGGGCTGACAATGAACAGGGCATTTAATAAAGAGTTGTGTTTGTGTTCAAATGTGTGGATCCATGCTTACATTGTTATTTATATAAAAGGGCCCTAGGTGTGGCACCTGGGAGGGTAGACCATACAGTCCCACTATGCTTGCACTGGAGGTTTATCTATCCCACAGCTATTAGCCATCCCAAAGGTATCCCTGCTCATTCTACAGGTATCCCTGCCTACCCCACAAGCATGCAAAGGCTTAAGCCAATTCTAAAAGTTTCCACCAAGACTTTTAAAAAAAAAAACAAATGAAGCAAGTGTGTGAATCAAAGATAAACTTTATTGAACAACAAGCTGTAAAAGAAAAATGATCCAAGTCAAGTGTCCAAATAAAATCCACAGGTAGCCAGCTACCCGGTCTCTGGCACTCTTCTTGGTCACTCGGAGGTGTGCCCAGTCTCAGGGGTGAAGGGTCCAGGTACTGTGGTGGTGGGTGGTGCTGGAGTGCCTGGCCTCAAGAGGACAACAGGGGACGGTGTGTTGAGAAAGCTATCAGACAGCTGGCTCAGCCCCACGATGCTGAGAGGTCCTTCCTCCATGCCATGGGGTGTCAGCCCCAGTACTGATGACAGATGTACTGAGGCCGGGCTTGGCTGTGGGGTGGAGGAAGGAGTAGTGTAGTGAGGCTGTCTGGTCTGGTCTGGGTGAGGACTGGCGTGGGTGGCATCGTTGTCGTGGGTGGCATCGTTGTCGTGGGTGGCATCATTGGCATGGGTGGCATTGCTGTCATCGTTGGCATCATTGTCGTGGGTGGCATCGGTGGCATCAGTGAAACAGGTAGCAACGGTGTCGCTTGATGACTCTTTGCCTGGAATGGGAAGGGCTGCTGCCTGTGCTGCTGAACCTCCTGGTAGCCGTAGCCCTGGTAGGTGAGGGCCTGTGGGAAGCCTTGGAATGGGAGGGACATCACCTGGGGTGGAGGAGAAGACCTGGACTGGGTGGGAGCAGGTTCCTCTGGGTCTAGAGGGTTGTGAAGCAGCTCCGTGATCCGGTCCTTCACCAGCTGGTACTGTGGATCCGCCATTTCCTTGAGGGTCTGGTTGACATAGGTGAGGAAGGGCTTGCGGTTGGAGGATGAGGAGTCGGTGTGGACCAGCTGAGAGAGGAGATCTATGCTGGTGCGGATGGTGTCCCTGATCTCCAGCAGGACAGTGTGGCTCTGCCCCTCCAGCTGTCCGGCTCTCTGCCTTTCTATGGAGGCGTAGCTGGGGGGTGATGGATGCGGCTAGGAGTGTGGTGGACTCGATGTCTCCTTTCTCCCACTACACCAGGCAGTCCTCTACGCACTCCACCACGCTTACCACATCTGTCCGCGGGTTCTCCGCTGTGGCACGCTCCACAGAAACCTGCCTGGAGACAGGGACTGACTCTCGCCGGAAGAGGACTGGCTCTCAGCAGGCTGCTGGAGAGAGAGGGTCGTGAGAGGGGCTGCTGATGCTCCTCAGTGGCGGACCTCACCCTCCAGGAAGCTGCACCTGGCCATGACATAGGTCTCTCTGTCTGTCAGCTTCACAGTGACCTGGCCAGATTTCTTCAGGTGCAGCTTCCCGTACCAGGTGTGCATGTGCTTCCACCAGCCGAGGAGCACCTCCGAAGTGTAACCCATACTCTCTGCCCTCTCTCTCCAAGCAGCCTGCTTCTGCTTGGTGTCCCTGTACCGCCGGTGTCCCTTCCGCCACAGATAGTTGTTCTCTCTCAGCCACTCCAGCACCTCATCCTCGTGCGTCTCCGCAATGGAGTATTGCCTCCTCTCCCATTGTCGCATACGCCTCTTCCTCCCTTTGGCTGGACCAGATGGGCCCTCATCAGAGGGGCTCCCAGGTAGTAGGGGCTGCTCCTCCACACCACCAGCAGCAGCAGCAGCACCAGCAGAATCATCATCATCATCATCCTCACCAGCAGGATCATAATCATCATCAGCAGCAGCAGCAGCAGCACCAGCAGGATCAGCAGCAGCAGCAGCAACAGCAGCACCAGCAGGATCAGCAGCAGCATGACCAGCAGGACCAGGATCAGTTACAGTAGAGTAAGCACCAGCAGGGCCAGCAAGTCCAGGAGCACGAGCAGGACCAGGAGCACGAGCAGGACGAGCAGGACGAGCAAGACCAGGAGCACGAGCAGGACGTGCAAGTCCAGGAGCATGAGCAGGTCGGGCAGGACCAGCAGGACCAGGAATAGCTTCAACAGAGTAAGCACCAGCAGAAGCACCAGCACCAGCAGAAGCACCACTGCCAGGAGCAGCTTCAGCAGAAGCCCCAGCAGAAGCAGAGTCAGGGGCAGGGGGCGGGAGGTTGGCCCTGTCCCTCTTGCCAGGGTTGGCGGCAGGTTGCTGAGGCTTTCGCTTCCTCCCCATGGTTGTGGGGTTGCTGGCTGGCAGGGAGGCTGGCAGGCACCAAGGCTGGCAGGAATCCTGGCAGGAATCCTGGCAGGAAGGCTGGCAGGAAGGCTGGCAGAAAGCCTGGCAGGAAGGCAGGCAGGCAGGCAGGCACCAAGGCTGGCTGGAAGGCAGGCTGGCAGGGCAGGCAAGGAACTCGAAGTGTCCAGCAGCAGGTCTTTCCTCGGAATGCTGGCCACGTGAGAGCTGCTTCCCTTTATATCCAGGGGGCTTACGTAATACTTCCACCCCCACATGTGCAATTAACGCTCGGCATCCATTCCACTTCTGCTGTGCATCCGCTAGGCTTCCGCTGTGCATCCGCTTTATCCGCTGTGCATCCGCTATGCATCCGCTTCATCCGTTCGGCGTCCGCTATGCATCCGCTGTATCCGTTCCACGTCCACTTTGCTGAGGCCCCCCAGAAGCCCTGCTGTTGCGCAATCCGCTCCCATCTGCTTCCATCCGCTGGGCTTCCGTTCCGCATCCGCTTTGCATCCGCCCTGCGTCCTCCCCACGTAGGTGTTATCTGCTCCGGTTATGCAAATTGTTGCCCCTTTTAAGAGCGGATAACAACGGATGGAACATTTTTCTCGTCCGCTGTGTCCTTTTTGCATCCGTTGGCCAGTGTGACATGGGCTTTAGTTTTTCATGCAAATATATTCCCACTTAATGACCTGTCAAGCAGAATGGTCTAGGTCTAGGACAATTCGCCCCGGCAACTCACTGCGGTCAATTCATCATGGGACAATTTGCCATGGCCAACTTTCTGTGGGACACCTTGCTATGGGACAAATATTATATAATATTAAAAAATGGTGGAATAGAATCATTAAAGAAATGATACAAAAGAAGAGACAAAATGAAATGTAACTGACAAAAATTTAATTTTAAAAAAAATATAAAAAATTAAATAAAATTGTTGCATTGTCCTGCAGAAAGTTGTATGGTGTGAGCTGTCCCATGGTGAGTTGGCCATGATGAATTGGAAATGGTGAGTTGGCCACACCAAGTTGACCATGGCAAGTTGTCCGATTCCATAAACAGAATGTTGTGTACTGACAAAGAATAGTTTTATTAGGTAACAAGTAATGTTCATTTGAAAGATCAAGGAAATTTTTCCATCCACTGGAGAACCTGTAGAATACTGTAACTGGTTATCATATAACTGATGGCTGAAATCTCCTCCTTTTCCAGATGGCTTGAATTTTATGCTAGTGCTCATACATACACTGAGGTTCTCCAGATGTTAAGAGCCAGTGTGGTCAGGAGTGGGATTCAGCCAGTTTGGCCCAATTCGGGTGAACCAGATATTAAATTTACATCTGGTTCACTGAACTGGTAGTTGAACCAGCCAGCTGGTCCCACCCACCATGCCCCTCCCCTCCCAGGAATCTCCATTTTGGATGCAGGAAAGTGCAGGGTCCATGCAGAGGCTTTGGGCGGGTGAAAAATGGGCTGAACCAGGGGAGGCCGTTTTCACCCCCCAGAGTCCCAAGGAAAGCCTCTGGACTCTAGGGAAGGTGAAAAACAGCCCTCCTGGAAGTTCCAGTAGGCCATGGTAACACACCCCATGGCCATGCCCACCCAGCAACTGGGCAGAGAACCGGTTTCGGGGATTATTGAATCCCACCCTATGGGTGGTGCAATGCAATATTACAGGCTAACTCTGCCTACAGCCAGCAGTTTTATCCTGATCAGCTCAAGATTGACTCAGCCTTTTATCCTTCTAAAGGCTAGGTTCCACTGGCCGACAGATGCAAAACGTATGCAAAAAGGACACAGCGGATGAGCAAAATTTCAGGGGTGGCTCCAGCCATTGTTTTCCGCTACAAAAAGTGGCCCAAATTTGCATAAACAGAACGGAAAAGAACGGAAAGGAACGGACGGGGGTAGTACGTAGCGGGTTGTTAAATGGATGTTCGTAGGAAGCCTAGCGGATGGAAGCGGATGGAAGCTGATGACACATTCGAAGGGCTTCCGGGGGAGAATAGCGAAGCAGACGCATAGCGGAAGGGGCAGATGCATAGCGGATGACGCGGATGCATCACGGACGCCTATAGGAAGCAAAGCAGATGCATAGCGGATGCATAGCGGATGCATAGCGGATGCATAGTGGATGCATAGCGGATGCAAAGCGTTCACTGCGCATGCGGGGAGTATGCATTGCGTCAGCTCCGTGGATATAAAAGGATGCAGCTCGCACGCAGTCAGCATTCAGAGGAAAGACGTACTGCCACAGACATCTTCGAATAACACCATGTTCATCAGTCAGGGAAGAAGAGAAAGCCTGTGCCTACTCCTGCCAGCCCTGGCAAGAAGGGCAGAACCACCATCCCACCCCCTGGCACTGACTCTGAAGCTGTTGGTGCTGCTGCTGCTGCTGCTGCTTCTCCTGCTGCTGCTGCTGCTGGTGGTGCTGCTGGTGCTTCTCCTGCTGCTGGTGCTGCTGGTGCTACTAGTGCTGTTGGTGCTTCTCCTGCTGCTGGTGCTGCTACTACTACTACTACTGCTGCTGCTGTGGAGGACCAGCCCCAAGGCCCTCAAAGCCCTGCTGCTCAAGCCCCTGAAGGCCCTGCTGCTCAAGCCCCTGCCAGAGGGAGGAAGAGACAAGGGAAGAAGAAGGGAGAGAGGAAAAGTACACCATTTCCAAGGACCATTTCCGAAGACCAGGAGGAGGAGGTGCTGGAATGGCTGAGGGAGAACGAGTACCTCTGGAGAAAGGGCCACAGACTCTATCACAACACCAAGAAGAAGCAGGCAGGTTGGAGAGACAAGGCAGAGAACCTGGGCTACACTGCAGATGTACACCTGGGATGGTGGAAGCACATGCACACCTGGTATGGCAAGCTACACCTGAAGAAATCTGGGGAGGCCGCTGTCAAGCTCACTGACTGGGAGATGTATGTCAGGGCCAAGTGCAGCTTCCTGGAGGGTGAGGTCCGCCACCGAGGAGCAGCCCCTCTGACACCCCTCTCCCTCAGACAGGCCACAGACAGCCACTCCTCTTCCAGCCAGGAGACAGCTACCTTGTCCAGGCAGGTGTCTTCGGAGGGCCCCACGGCAGAGACCCCCCCGACATCTGCACTACCCATGCCGGAGGACTTGGAGGATCCCCTGTCACAAATGGAGCAAGAAGTGGCAGCCACCAGAGACCAACCCACCCCCAACCCCACAGGATGCAGGCAGAGAGGCAGACTGGAGGGCCAGAGCCACACTGTCCTTTTGGAGATCAGGTACACAATGAAGACCAGCACAGAACTTCTCTCTCAGCTGGTCCACAGCGACATACCATCCTCGGACCAGAAGCCCTTCATCACCTACGTGAGCCATCCTCATGGACCTGCCTGAGGCCCAATACCAGGTGATGAAGCAAAAGATCACAGCACTTTTACACAACCCTCAAGGCCCAGCTGAACCTGCTCCGACCCAGTCCAGGTCTGCTTCTGATGTCACCGCCTTTCCACGGCTTTCAACAGGCCCTCACCTACCAAGCCTACGACTTCCAGGACTTCCCACAGCAGAAACAGCCCTTCCCAGTCCAGGCACAGGTTCATCGCATGCCACTGACGCCACACTTCGCCCAGCTGCAGACCAGACAGCCCCACTACACTCCTCCTTCCTCCACCCCACAGCCAAGCCTGTCAATGGACAATCTGTCATCAGTCTTGTGCCTGACATCCCACGTACTTGATGAAGGGCCTCTCAACCTCACGGGACTGAGTCAGCTCTCTGAGAGCTACCTGAACACACCATCCCCTGTTGTACTCTCAGGGCCAAGCACCCCAATGGCACCTCAGACCAGCAGTCCAGGCACAGCCACCTCCACAGTCCCTGCCCGCTTAACAGCTGAGACCATAAACATGCCTCAGAGTGACTGAGAATAGTGCCAGAGACTGAGTTGTTACCTGTTCACTTTATCTTTGCTTAAGACACTTTACTTGGTTCATTTTGCTTTTTTAATAAAGTCATACAGTTTACTTAAAACAGTTATTAATAAAGGTTATCTTTGCTTAACACACTTGATTCATTTTTTTTTACTTAATAAAGTGATGGTGAAAACTTTGAAAAAAATGGTTAATCCTTTGAATGCTTGTGGGATGGGTAAGGATAGTTGTGGGATAGGTAAGGATAGCTGTGGGATAGATAAACCTCCAGTGCAAGCATAATGGGACTGTATGGTCCACCCTCCCAGCTGCCACACATATGGCTCTTTTTTATCAACAATTTATTCATTGATCAACACATTTTAAAATAAACAAAGCTCTTTATTAATGCCCTATTCATTGTAGGGCCAATCAAAATACATTCCACAATCTCATCAGTGTGATGAGACAGGCTCAAGGAAGCATCCATTAACCATCTATCATCCTGTCTTGCCACTCCACTGCTCCAGCTGGGGAGTTGCACCAGTGTCTCAGTAGGTTGCGCTGCTTCTTCCCTTCACGTGAGGCTCTGTTGGGGCCTTGTACATCGACAGTGTCTATGAGGTTTCGTCCTTGCCTCCATTCCCCAGGCTCCATGTCCCCATTGCCTTGTTGGAGGTCCACGAGCCTGTTCTGCAACACTGGGTAGCGGGTGCGCATGAGATTGTGCAGGATGCAGCAAGCTTCCACGATGCTCCTCACAGTCCCTGGATGATGCTGCATGGTGGTGAGAAGTATCTGGAACCTGTTGGCCACGATGCCAAAGGCATTCTCCACCACCCATCTTGCCCTGGACATCCTGTAGTTGAAGATCCTCTCTTCAAAGATGAGGTATCTTGAAGTGTAGGGCTTCATGAGGTAGGTTCTGAGGGAGAACGCGTCATCACCAACGATGAAGTAGGGCACATCTTGTGTGTCATTGGGTAGGGGGTCTGGATCTGGAAAACCCATGATGAGGTTGCATTCCAGCATATCCTTGAGGTCACTGGCGTTGTATACCTGGCTATCTGAAGCTGACCTATTGCCTGAAGCATCGATGGACATGAACTTGTAATCAGCAACAACCATGGCAAAGAGGATGATACTGAAGAAGCCCTTGAAGTTGTAAAAAGAGGACCCTGAGTTGGCTGGAGCTTTGCAGGCCACGTGCTTCCCATCTATGGCTCCAATGGTGTGGGGAAAGTTCCACCTCTGATACCTCTCTTCTGCAAGTTTCCTTCAGCCTTCTTCAGTGGTGGGACACTGGAGAAGCTCCTCCACGTATTCTTCGATGATGGCCTGCACCAATTCTCTGACCACTTTGCTGATGGTGTTGTGTGGCACCCTCCAGGCATACTGCATGTTTCTGTATGTGGTTCCAGAGGCCAGGTGGCACAGAGTCAGAGTCCAGGGTCCAGGTTGGGACGGAAGTTGGTGCTCGGCTTGGTCAACCTGGGTCTCAGACGCTCTACATTTTCGTCAAACATGGCTGGTGGCATCCTCATGAAGTGCTGGAATGCACGAGTGTCTTCATTCCTCAGCTCCACCATCAGCTTGTCATACAGTCCAAAGTCCATTCTTCTCCCGATCCATCCTCGGACCCACACAGCTCTTGAACGTCTCCTTCTTCTCCTTTTGTAGAAAAGGTGAAACAGTCTGAACAGGCTTGGATCTGGTGATGAATGAGCTCAGCTACCATAAGGACTGTGTGATTATCCATGGTGGAGAACAATGGATGATGTGGAAGACCAAGACCAAGGGTGAAGAGATCTGTACACCATGGCTGCTGGACTCATACTGAGATCCAGGTGATTTCCTCCCCCTTTTTATAGGAAATATCGGTTGTCCGCTGGGTGTCCTTCCACATACTCTAGACATACTGCAGACATCCTAAATATCTGAGATACATCCCATATACAAATGTTTTGTCAGTTTTAATCCTTTATATACGAGATGCATACGCTTACATCCTTTCTATTTCCGTGCAACTAACGCTGTGTAGACGTTCCGTGCACCTTTTGTTTCCTCCCTCTTTCCATTTTCAGCTGCAGTGGATGTGAGTTGAGGGGATGGCCAGAGGATGCCGAGAGGATACAGCAGACATTTAACGGATGATACCGGACATAGAACGTTTGTTGCCCGTATATGCCGCGGATGTACATCGTACAAGGCGGAAAGTTCATCTGTTCACAAAGTTTTGTGCAGCTCAAAACTTCTTGTGCGGATGAAATCTCAGTGGATGGATGCTCAATGGATAGAGCGTATGAAACACGTATGCAATGAGTACACAACGGATGCATCACGTTTTCCAATGAATGGCAAGCTTTTTTGTCCGTTTTACATCCTCTGCATCCATTGGTGCAGTGGGACATGGGCTTAAGGTTGGTAAAATGAGAACACAGATTGTTGGGGGAAATATGCTGACTCTGTAAACTGCTGTAAAGCACAATGAAGTGGTGTATAAGTCTAAGTGTTAGCGCTATTGCTGTTAAAATAGTAGATCTATTCTCACTGTCAATGAAATATGCAAATTTGGTCTAAATCTAAGTAATAGATTATTGCATTGTCAACAAATATTCTTTATTGTGCCCCCAAATAAAAACACCTCTCAGTTAGCTTTATAGAGAAGCTGATCAATAGAGCAAGACTTTCAAATGGTGAGAAAAAGCTTTTCTCTAGAGAGCAGGGAATAAGATATTGTGTAGAATTTATAACTCTGGTGTACAACAAAGGAAAATTCAGAAATATGTTGGATTTTTTTCATTTTGATCTTTGTAATGGGCATTCAAGTCAGAAAGGATTTTTTTGTGTGTGAGAGAGTTCTGCACATAGCCACTTGTTCAAGGCACTATTGGCTTCATGCTATCTGCAGTGGGGTATGGCCAGGAAGGCCTTGAATTTACTTGCAGGAGAACTTCAAATTTGCCAAAAATTGTAACATTTAATGTGATTGAAGGAGGATATTATTATTCATGGAAATAATCATATTATCTAGACTCAACACTTTGATGTAAAGGAAATTAAGTTCAATCAACACAAATGAAAGTATTAGCCATTTTTGAGCCTACAGAAATACATCCCAATATAAATTGTGCTTCCCCCATTGATATCTATTCCTCTGCAACAGAATAGAACATAGCTAAAGGCCTATATTAAGGCTTGCCTTGTAATAAGAATAATGAAATATATTTATTTCTCCAGTCTTCATGTACCTTCTGTTAGCTAAAAGTTCTGTTCTGGGCCAACCAATCCTCCAGGCTTAGGAGGGGCAAGGGAAGTATATGTAAGGCCACTGTACAAATTATTCATAACAACTGGTATATAAAATCACTTCAATTGGACGCCAGCTGTGTGAAATTCTACGGAGTTGACTGAGGCACAGTTTTGTGATGTTATCTGGGAGAATTTTAATCCTGTTACACCAGATATTCAGCTCTATATGCTTAGTTACCTCTGCCTTAAATCCATCTACTGTCTGGTTAGCTTAGGCTTCTATGCTTATATACAATAAACAGATTCTTTCCAGACTAAACCCTGAACAACGTGAGCATCTATTCCTAAATACAATGATGCTTCAGTGGTGACTATGCATCATAACAATGTAACACAAACTCCATATTAATGTACTCGCATTACAATATTGCATGCAGGTACTGTTCCCTCTGGAAATAAGGTGTGCAAGACCGGGTTCCAACAAACAGCTCTTTATTAAAACAGTAAAGTGACTTGTAATGGAACGATTTTCCCAAGCCGTGGCAGCCCTTCTTATAGCAGCTTGCTCGTGGCTTGTGGCCAATGACAGGCATTTAAGTGTTCCCGCTGTCAGGTGGGCCAATCGGAATGGTGCTTAAGTAACCAATCCGAGAACGGCCTTTTTGGCCAATCAGTTTAAGGTATTTGGAGTCTACCAAGTTCTATACACAACACCCCTCCCCCTTTGGTTTTGTCCAACATGCATAACGTAGTCATGCAGGTAGGTGGGGCTTCTGCGAGTCCTACTTGACCTGCGCAGCTCAGTCTCAGCATGGTCCTCAAGTGGTTCGGACGGGATTGCTTTCTCTCCATGTCTTCTCCATGGAACCTCCTGGAAGGGTGAGTCAGCCTTGCCGCTCCCGCCTGAGTTTCTCAGGCTGGTTGAAGTGGCTCCGCCGCTCCCTCCTGGTTCGTTTGGGCTGGTAGAGCTGGGCTGGCTGTCTCCTTCCAGGAAGGCCTTGCCTCACTCTTCTGCTCCCGGACTTCTTCTCTGGAGGTCGTCTATGGGTAAGCTCTCTTTTTGTTTCATTTGAGTTTCTAGTTCAGGTTTGTGTAGTGATTGTTGTCTTGTGATTGGAGGTTCGCCTCTCCCTTTTTTATTATTTTGTGTTTCCCCCCCCTCCTCATTTGTTTTTGATTCGTTTATTGGAGTTTGCAGCGGTAGTGTAGTGTTGTGTTCTAATGTGTGAGAGCGAAGCTGGTCGATATGCCGCTTCCATGTTCTGCCATTGTCTAGTGCAAGTCGGGCCCTGTGATTTGGGTGACTGTGGTTGGAAGCCATAATGGATCCCCAGTAAGGTTTTTAGTGTAGACTAAGTCGCCGATTTCAAAAGAGCGGTATCTACTGGAGGAGTCAGGGGGTTTGTCCCAGGTATAGGTGGAGTGCAGTCTATCGAGGTAAGAATGCAATTTCCTATCCATGAGGAGTTCTGCTGGGCTTTTGTTAGTGGTTGTGCTAGGGGTGATATGTTGAATGGTTAATAATCTGTTATGTTTATCTTGAACATCCCCCATGTCCATTTTCTCTAGGGCCTCCTTAGTATAATGAACCATGCGTTCAGCCCGTCCATTTGAAGCTGGATGAGCTGGCACTGTCAGGGCATGTCAGATGCCTTGTGCAGCTAAGTATTGCTCGAAAGCTAAAGCGGTAAACTTGGGCCCATTGTCCGAGACTATTACATGAGGCAGCCCATCCGTGGCAAAAAGTCTGTTTAACTGTTCCATGACTGCCTCGGTGGTAGTAGTAGTCATTCCACCAGTAGTCATGTCTGGTGCCAGTGGGGGGGTAGGCCTGGATTTTTGGCAGTCATGGCATGTTGCCACCCATCGTTCAATGTCCTTGTCCAGCCCTGGCCACCAGACATAACTCCTGCCCAGGGCTTTCATTTTGACTATGCCTGGGTGACCCTCGTGCAACATGCACAACACATCTTCCTGTAACTTTTCTGGGATTACCACCCTGTCCCCCCACAGTATACAGCCTTTTTCAATAAACAGTTCAGTCTGTCGGGTGCAAAAAGGTTTAAAAGTCTTGCCTCTGTTCTCATCCGGCCAGCCCTTACCTACGCAATGCAGGATTCGAGCTGTCAACAGGTCTTTCCTGGTAGCTTTAGCAATGTCTGCTGCAGTTAGTGGCAGATTCGTCCAGGACTTGATTTGGAGAGTGGAGACGGTGGGAACTGGGTTATCTTCCATGATGGGCAGTGGGGAACAGCTCAAGGCATCCGCATGGGTGATGGTCTTCCCTGGGCAATGGATGAGTGTGTAGTTGTATGCAGCGAGGAATTCAGACCACCTCGACATTCTTGGTGATAGAATGTTCGGGGTTGGTTTGTTTCCTGCTAGAATCCCTAGCAGGGGTTTGTGGTCAATGATAATCAAAAATGTCCTACCATATAGGTATTTGTGGAATCTTTTGATGGGTTTTTTGACGTGGAATCTTTTGGCGTGTAATCTCGGTCAAGTTGGCTGTAGTGCCTGTTAAGCCTGGGTTCCCCAACCAGGGTTAGGTAGACAAGCTAAACAGAATGTGCAGCGTTAGTCAGATAGGCACACAGATAAATGAGTGAGCTAAGCTTGTATGTTTATTAACATACAGTAAAAATAACAGATACGCTTGTGCTATCAAGAATATATTTTATTCCAGTATAAGTTTATAGCATAGTCAAAAACAGTCCAATATTCATTTACCATGTAGTCAGTCCATTCAGGGATATTCAGTTAGCAAAGTCCATGTAGAATATCCTATTGTCAGTTCACATAAATCAGTCCGTTGTTGTCTCTCCCGTTCGAGCAATGCAGTCTTGCTTCCAAGCAGTAATCAGTGATCATCAAATCCAGAGAGAGAGAGAGAGCAAGCTGTAACCTTGCTACTTTTATATGGTTTTCATAACCACACCCACAATTGCTATTTTACATTTAAAGCTGCATACACTAACTATGATTCATAGTTAGTATTTCACCTAAAACAGTTAGGGTGAACAATGTTATCCCTAACAGTGCCTTTCCAATTTTGACAGCATTTTGGAATAGAAGGCAATTGGTGCCTCTCTGCTGTCTGGTAGCTTGTGGCTCAGGATGGCGCCGATTCCAAAAGGCAATGCATCACACGTGACTGTCAAAGGCAAGGTGCTGCTGTACTGTATCAAAACGGTGTTAGAAGTTAATAAGTCCTTGATGTTTTGGAATGCTGCTTGTTCCATATAGTTTTTTTATCTAACAATCGATGTAAAGGTTCTGCTACGGTCGCTTTTTGGGGCAGGAAGACATTGTGGAAATTAATGAGACATAAGAAAGCTTGTAAGTCAGTTTTGTTCTTGGGTCTGGGTGCGTCTTTTATCGCCTTTATTTTCTTTTCAGTGGGGTGTATCCCTTGCTCATCTATCAGGTAGCCTAAAAATTCGACCTGATCGGTGGCTAGTTTACATTTTTCTCTCTTGACTTTAAGCCCTGCTTCTCTGAATCTTCGCAAAACCTTTTTTAGCCTATGTTCTAACTGGTTTGCATTTTTTTCTGATATTAATACATCATCAAAATAAGGGATGACTCCTTTGATGCCATTTAGAAGGCGCTCCATGAGACTTTGGAAAATGCCCGGGGAAACGCTAATGCCAAATTGAAGTTGGTTGCACTTGAATGCCCCTCTGTGTGTGACTATAGTCTGTGCCTCTGCGGTTTTGGGGTCAACTGGTAGCTGTTGATACGCTTCTGTGAGATCAAGTTTCACAAAAAATTTTCCTCCCCCTGGTGAGTGCAATAAATGTTGCACTACCAGTACTGGGTATGCGCTTTGTTGGAGCGCATGATTTAGGGTTGCCTTATAGTCTCCACAGATGCGCACTGACCCATCTGGTTTGATAGGAGTCACGATGGGTGTTTCCCACCTGGCATGGTTGATTGGCTCTAACACCCCTTGTGCGATAAGTTTGTTAAGCTGTTCATCTATTTTTGGCTTTAAGGCAAAGGGAACGCGTCTGGCTTTGAGCCTGATGGGAGTTATCTTTGGGTCTAGGCTGAATTATATTGGGGTCCCCTTGTAGTTGCCTAGGGTCCCATCAAATACATCCTGGAACTCTTGCAGCAGGCTCTCTTCCCAGCTGGCCGCAATGATGCTGTTGATCCCGGTCACTCTGATTCACAGGGGCGCAAGCCATTCGATTCCCAACAGGCTAGGGCGATCACAGTTGACGATTGTCAGAGGCAGTATTTCAGCGTGGTTTTTAAATTCTACTAGGAAATGTCCAAGGCCCACTACCAGGATTCGGTTTCCCTGACAGTCCTTTAGTATCAATTTTTGTTGTTCCAGTTCTCTTTGCTTGATGTCTGGTATCAGGCTTCTGATAGTGTTCCAACATACCATTGACAAGTATGATCCGGAGTCTACTTCCATCTCACAGAGCTTTCCTTTGATTTTTACATTTATCTGGACCTTTTTTGCATTTGCTGCTCTGGCATTTCCAATGATTATTGTTTGGTGTGTTTCTTCTCTATCGCTCGTTCACCAGTTCCTGCTCTCTCGGCTCCATCGGCTTCCGGCTTGTCTCTCTCTGTTTCTGGGGTGTGTGTGTGTGTGCTGCTGTGTCTTTTTGGACTGTAGCTCTTTTTGTTTTGGCAGACCCTTGCGATGTGCCCCCGTTGAACCTTAGGCAAAATGTATGGCCTGAAGCATCAATGTACATGAACTTGTAGTCAGCAACAACCATGGCAAAGAGGATGACACTGAAGAAGCCCTTGTAGATGTAATAATTGGACCCTGAGTTGGCTGGAGCTTTGCAGGCCACGTGCTTGCCATCTATGGCTCCAATGGTGTGGGGGAAGTTCCACTTCTGATACCACTGCTCTGCAACTTTCTTCCAGCCTTCTTCAGTGGAGGGGCACTGGAGGAGCTCCTCCAGTTATTCTTCAATGATGGCCTGCACCACTTCTCTGACCACTTTGCTGATGGTGTTGTGTGGCACCCTCCAGCCGTACTGCATGCTCCTGTAGGTGGTCCCGGAGGCCAGGTGGCACAGAGTCAGTGCCACCTTGAGCCCAGGGTCCAGGCTGGGCCGGAAGTTGGTGCTCTGCTTGATCAACCTGGATGTCAGGCGCTGCACAACTTCATCAAACATGGCTGGAGGCATCCTCATGAAGTTCTGGAATGCACGAGGGTCTTCGTTCCTTAGCTCCACCATCAGCTTGTTGTACAGTCTGTACTCTGCTCTTCTCCCGATCCATCTTCGGACCCAGACGCTTCTTGGCCGCCTCCTTTTCTTCCTGTAGAACAGTTGAAAGAGCCTGTAGATGGCTTTGCACTGTTGCAGAACGATGGTGGCTACCAAAAGGAGTGTGTTACGATCCATGGTGGACATCAATGGATGTTGTGGAAGAGCAAGAGGCAAGTGAAGGCTGCAGAGGTCTGCACAGCAGGGCTGCTGGTCTGAAAGTGAGATCCAGGTGAGTTGCTCCCCCTTTTTAAAGGCAATATAGGTTTTCCACTATGTGTCCTTTTGCATCCTCTAGGCATCCTCTAGACATCCTTAATATCTGAGATAGGTCCCCTCTGCGAACGTTTTTTCCGTTTTAAATGCTTTCTTTGCGAGCTGCATCTGCTTTCATCCTTTCTCCGACCGTGCTACTAACGCTGCATGTCCGTTCCGCGTCCGTTCCACTTCCTCCCTGTGTCCGCTTTCCGTTGGAGTGGATTTGAGTTGCGCGGATGCGCAGTGGATGCCTAGCAGATGTAGTGGACGCGTAACGGATGACGACAGATGCAGAACGGATGTTCCCTGTATGCATAGCGGATGCAGAACGGACGCATTGGATACATTTTCCGCTCAAAAAGTTTTGAGCAGCTCAAAACTTTTTGAGTGGATGGAACCTCAGTCGACGGATGCTGGACGGATAGAGAGGATGAAAAATGGACGCAGTGAGTACAGAACAGATGCATCGCATTAACCAACAGATGGCAAGTGTTTCTCTCCATTTTACATCCTCTTTCCATCCGTTGGTGCAGTGTGATATGGGCTTTAGATCGGATTCAGCCAGCACCACTGCTCAAATGACTGCTAATTTCAAACTAATTATAAAAGATGCACATTCTGTATCAATCTGAGTCTGAGTCAGTATTTTGTGTCTGTTGCCCATTCCTCTATTTTGAAAAGCTGCTTCCAATCTAATAAGAAACTATAGATGAACTTCCAGCCCAAATAATTATTTAAGAAAAATCTCATCTTCCTATCAAAATAAATAATGTAAACTCAGACAATATTTTTCCAATGTACTTTTGGAGATTTCCTTGAAAGTAACACTGAAAACCTAGATACAGTACACTAAATCTTTGTGTTCCTACCAAATGGATAATTGAAATTGCATTAAAAAAATTCTGATCATCTAGGTGGCCCATCATCAGTGTTAAAAAATGGGAAGATGATAAAGATAAGGTCTTCTCAGTGCTGTTCCCTGCCAAAAATTGGAACTTCTTAAGAAATGCCTAGTTTCATTTGTTGATTTCAAAGTGTTTTAACTGTTTTCTTTTTTTCTCTTTGATTTTTAACTGAAAAACATTAATTTACTTACCTTTTTCTTGATTAAATTTTTATCTGGCTTTTCTTGCCTGCTTGGTCTTAAAATTCTGCATTTCTGATCTGTATTTCATTATAACCTTAAAAAAAAACCACCTTCCACTCTTGAAAGGCAGCTAAACTTTTATTACTTAAAAAAATAAATGATAAGTGCTATTGATCTTTAGTACAAAACTGTTAATGTAAAGGAACACTGTATTATACAAGTATGCCTTTACAAGGAAACATAAAGGAGTATTTAAAAATATTTTGCATCACCAATCTCCTGCGTAGATCAGGTTGTAGTTGAACCATTCTCCATTCTGGTCCCCTTCCTGTTCTTGTCTGATTCAGCACTGTGTCATGTAATGGTGTTCTGCTAATTGTCCTTGGAGATGATTGCAGATCACTGCCATTTGTTATTCAGGATAATAAACCAGATTGTCTTACCATCATAATTCCACAGAATAATGTGTGTCATAAATATGTAAAGAAACAGTTGTGCTTAATTCTGTCCTTATAATTTATAATTTAATTTATAATATATGCTAAATACACATTCCCTTGAGTAAGTGTATACACATATGTTTCAAAAGCACACAAGTCTAGTATATGCAAAAGTGGTGGAAACTCCAAACAAAAAGATGCAAGGATTCATTTTCTATGTAGATGAGAGATTTGTAACAGTTTTTTACACTGATATGACAGAACCCTGACATACACAAATGTTTCTTTCTCATACACACTAATATTATGCTAGCTACTTAATCTAAAGGTCTTTCTAACATTTATCCTGATCCAAATACCATCAAACTCAATAAAATAGCTTGGCAAGACTAAATAGTGTTCTTCATAAGACATTATTTTTTATTCAAAGGTTATGAAAGCTTATTCTTTTTCATTAGACTTTTGGAAAAAGGCTGGAAGGGCAGGGTTGAGGATGAATATTAAAGGTTTTGGAACACATTTTGTCGTTTTGGCCTTCTATGTGAGATACAATTTATAATAATTGTTTTTTTTTATGGCAGTTTTTCAAAGGACTAGTCATGAGTCAAAGCACACAGATCAAGGTTATTCTTTTCTGTCTCTTTCTCACACTGATGAATTTTCAGTATTATAGAAGCTAGCCAGCCCTTGGAGAATTCCAACTAAGTAGAAGATGTGCAGAGGGTAGATGCTATTTGTGGACAATCAAATAAATGGAGCAATTCCTAGCACTAGGCTAAATTTTGTGGCTTTATGTAAACTATGATTCACTATTATTGAGATTGGATGTTCCGCATGGCTGACGAACAGAGCTTGCTTGGTGCCCAGTAGGAATAAAGCAACAATATTCTACATTTAAGGTAAAATTAAGGAGCTGGTCAAAGAAACATGAGGCAGAAGATAAAGTAGCATTATATAGTTTAGACAAATCTATAATAAGATACAGAACAAAATTTACTTGATGCCCAAATGACCAAAAGAAATAATTCTTTCTAAATCATTAATTTATGTTGTTTTAGAAATATTTCAGATATGCAGTGTTAGTTGTTTTCAAGCAAAAGCAAAGTGAATCTTACAGCACCTTTAAGAACAGCAAATGTCTTGTTGCACAAGATTTCACAGATCATAACCCACTTCAAGGTATGCATTGGACTGTGAAAAATGCAGCTATACACAGAAATAAATGTATCAGGGTTTGTAGTGCTATAGGATGGCTGTTTTTATTTCTAGAATTAAATATATAAACAACCAATAATTAAGCAAAAACTGGATCAGGATGGGTTAGAGTTATGCAATATAAGCAATGCTTATGTTATTTATCAAATTTATACACTGCTCATTCCACTATCTAAAACTAACGAGTGTTGTATTTTATATCAACCACACTGAATCTCATTCCTTCAAGATGAAACTACTATTTCTAGAATACTCTAGCAATATGCTGCCCAGGAATTTCAAGAATTATAACTGAAAGACATTTGCTTGGAAACTTATACCAGATTCCCCAGATGTGGCCAATGTCCCTTGAGGCGATAATGGTTCAGAATTTTGTTGTTAAAATATAACCATATAGAGTGTGTCTTGATTGGAGAAGGTGGGTTTTCCTTTAGGAGAGGAGAGAGTACAGTAAGGTAGGGTAGAGTAGGATAGAGGGAAAAAAGAAAATGAAAGGATATATGTGCTTCCTTTGTAACTTGGCATGTCTGTTTCAGATCATCTGTGACATAAACTGTGCTTTGGACTTGCCTATACTGTGCCTAAGGGCAATGTTTTTATGTCAGAAGCAGTAAGTTTCAACCTTAATTTAGTCTAAATAGATTACCTAAAAACAAATCATAAAACCTTGATGGTTGATTCTGTGTCAATGTCAGCCTTCAAGATCTTCTACTATTGCTTTGCATCTTTTGGCTGTCATAAGAAACGGGGGGGGGGGGGGGGAGGGGGGGGGGGG
>BLBF01000017.1:36223802-36268141 GCA_015471245.1 Laticauda colubrina
TAAAAATAACAGATACGCTTGTGCTATCAAGAATATAGTTTATTCCATTATAAGTTCATGGCATAGTCAAATAACAGTCCAATAGTCATGTATCAAGTAGTCAGTCCATTCAGGGATATTCAGTTAGCAAAGTCCATGTAGAATATCCTATGTCAGTTCACATAAAAATCAGTCCTTTGTTGTCTCTCCCGTTCGAGCAATGCAGTCTTGCTTCCAAGCAGTAATCAGGGATCATCAAAGCCAGAGAGAGAGAGCAAGCCGTAGTCTTGCTACTTTTATATTGTTTTCTTAACCACTCCTTTAATTGCTATTTCACAGTTAAAGCTGCATACACTCTAACATACACTAACTATGATTCATAGTAATTATTTCACCTAAACCAGTTAGGGTGAACAATGTTATCCCTAACAGTATAGAATATGAAGGATGTGTGTTTGTATTTTAATGTATACTGAAGATGGCATTTAATTTCATTGTAAAAGGCGCAATGACAATAAAGTTAAGTAAACTAAACTATTAGAATCCTCTAAATCAGGGGTGTCAAACTCATGGCCCATGGACTGGATGCATCACATGCTGTCCACGGCCACCCTGGTTTAGCAAAAGAAAAAACAGTTGTGATATGTCACATGAGAACAACATGACACCACGAGTTTGACAGCCCTGTTCTAAATCAAGATATTAAGGCATCTGTTTACTTTTTCTCGGTGATATTGGGGCTTCTGATGACAAGGAAATAATCTTGCTTATCTTTTGAGAAAAATAATATCTTTACCTGGCTATGATATAGAAGAATTTAATTTTGCTGCAGTTCAAGATTTTTGTTTCCAATGTGAAACTACTTTCAAATTGCAAGGAGGAATTCCCACATTTGACTCCATTCCATTTAGCCCATTTTGCTCTGGGCCGAGGAGAGAAGCAAAATAACTTCAAATCAGTGCTTAACTATAAAGCACACTAGTGTAAAAATTTGTTCAAGTTAGGCACCTAGACAAAGCTTCTGGGCCAATTGGATCTCTGCAGCCCCTTAACACTGGCTGAGTTCAGTCACTGTGCCAATTTATTTTTATTTATTTTATTTATTTATTTATTTTATTTGGTTTGTCAATTGCTTACAAGATAATAGGTATAAGTAAAAACATAGTTATGAATACATGGTTACATATAAGAAAAATAAAAGAAACAATAGGACAGTACGGTAGGCACGTTGGTGCACTTATGCTTGCCCCCTATTTCTATTTTTATATTATTTCTATTTCTAGCTCTCTTTTTAAAAAATACTGATACTTCTTTTTGCAATGGTGAAAATCTGCAGAGCTTGAAAGGTTTCTATTCTTTCTTCAGTCATCTTTATTAAACACATTCTGCTTCCTTTTATATAGATCACCTTTGTCCTGGAAATTCCAAACTTTCTTTGTAAGAGGGAAGGAAAGGTAATGTGAATTGTGTGTTTTTCCCAGTTTAGGGTTTTGTTTCTATGTGAATTCTGCTTGCTATTAAATTGATAAAATTTTTCAACATACCCAGAATCTGTGTATATGTGACAAAAAGTATATTTTAAAATATATTTTCAGCCTGTCCAGCAAGCAAGGATGCTACATTCACACAGCAAATGTACAAGAGTTTCCTGACCAGATGAATTATATCATCATTCTAGAATCAAATCCCTTACGAAAAGAAAGCATAGCCTTCTAATAGTTATAAATAATCATTCAAGGTTCACTTAACAAAACAAGTAGTGTGAAATTCAGAAAAGATTAAATGTATCTCTTCATAGAATGAATGGTTATGGAATTTGCAATCCAAAATATATGTGCATGGATAAGAGCTTCAATGATTACTCATCCGGATAGTTATTTATAATACCTAGTTATAGCAGCAATATGAATATAATTTTTGAAGAAATATGGGTGTGTTATATTTACATCCAGTGTGAGAGTCATTCTAGGAGTGTAATATTTTATTACATAAGGCTTTGGCTCATCTAGTATAGCTCTTCCTTTTTTCTGTGTTGAATGTTTAGCTGCGATAATTTATAAGATATTATTCTAAGATTAAATTCATATATACAAATTACATAGTACTAGTCTTGTAATTGCAGTCCAACATAGTTGATCTGGAATTGAATTTTGAAGTGAATCTGCACTTCAAAAATATTGGTTTGCAATATATAAGCTCAAATCATCTGAATTTAATTGAGCCAATCCTAAATCAAGTTTTTAGTACTCTATTAGTGGTCCCTTGAGGCTTATGAAATTATTCTTTTCTTTTCTGTTGCTCATTGTATTTTTTTATTTCTTCTTTCTGTACCTAGATAAGATCTGTGCTGCAATAAACCTCTGCCATTCACCAGGCTCTAGCAGTCACAAATAATTAGTTCCTTCTATGAATTGTCCAAAGTTAATTTTAGCCTCCTAAACTACTGTAAAATATGATAAGATTCCTCCTTCTACTCTGTCTGGATGCCTGATGGGATTTGGGAACAAAGTTGGCATTATCAGTGCATTAACCATCACTACAAGTGGCACCTGTGAGGTTGATTAATATTGATACCTGGCCCCATTGAGTTATCAGCTGATGCTGAATGAAGTCGATGGCTGATTTGTTCCAAAGGAGTTCAAAAAAAAAAAAAGACTGAAAGCATTTTGCTTATGGAGAGCCAGAAATTATTAGGGAATTAATATATTTGCTTGGTCAGGAAGAATGTATATAAGATTTCAATATCTCTCAGCCAGAATTCAAAATCTGATTAAATCAGCAAACTTGATATTCCTCTGAGGCCTTCCTTGACAGTAATATTAGGGTACAAAGTATGTGACAGAGGTTAGGGAATTGCCTAGCAACACTGACACTTGAATGTGAAGGAAATTTAAAGATACAGGGATGTTAAAACAGGGTTTAAACATACATTTTTGATGTCCTTGCATGGATGTCACTTATACTTGCTCAAGCATGTTAGGCATAAGTTCACATGACTCAAATGGTCCTTTAATAAGTCAAACATGACAATACTGCAGAATAGCAGTTTAATATATTTTTGCCTGAACTGAAAATATGAATAAGGTCTAATGATCAGTCCTCCGTGTTCAATCTTACTGCTTAGTCAGCAACATCATTCTTAAAGGGTGGGTAGCACTCCTCATATGAGTGCTTACACAGCATTTATGTCCATTTTATGATAGTATCTTGAAAAACCTTAAAGGATACAACAGCTGGGAAGAACTTTATTAGCCTCATCAACAACAGACTACCCAGTACTGTAACTGAACTATGTAAAAACATCATAATTTTCTGCAATGTCAGCATTTTAATTTTGTTTACATTTAATTTAATCTTAACCTAAATCCAGCCACTATAGAACCTACAATATGCAATATCTTAGGATGTTAATTCTTTCCTTGAAGTGATGTAGCAAAGCTTTATAGCCTCAATAGATTGGTGATGCATCATTCCAGTTTTCCTGACGATATAACATGCATGTCTTAGATGATCAGACAATCTTGAAGCATCATTTGTGGATATAACCTGACTAGAAGAACCAGAGGTACTGCAATACAGTACAAAGCCTAGTCCCAATGGCCAGTCTACACAATAAATAATAGCATAAAAAGCCTAATAGAATAGAACCATGCTCCTCTCCTCCATTTCTTCATATGTCATGTATCAAGATAAATTTCATTCCAATATCACCCTAAGAAATCCTTGAAGGTCCAGATAATTACAGCAAAACTACTTTCTTCATTACTTTTGACCCAAACTGGTAAATAACAACAACAACAACAACAACAACAACAACAACAACATGGATGTTCTGACTCGGAAAAACATTATGGAAAAACATTATTTGAAGCACTGCTTTGCACTGTCTGTTTGTGTAGCCAAGATATTGCAATGGAGTTCGGACTGGACAAATGTGCCATACTTACCATCAAATGGGGGTGGTGGTGTGTGGAATAGTGAAAACTGAAGGATCAAATGCCCTATGAAAACAACATCAAGAGTCTGGATGAAGGTGATAACTATAAATGATCACCTTCAAATCAGCAACTTCAAGCACACTGAAGTCAAGAAAAAGGTTACAAATGAATACATCAAGAGGGTGAAAATATATTAAAGTCCAAACTCAGTGGGGGAAATACTATCAAGGCAATTAATACCCAAGCAATTATGCTCATTAGATTCTCAGAAGGAATAATGGACTCGGCTCCAGCAGAGGGAAAGTGCTGGATAGGAAAACTAGAAAAATCTTGACAATGAATTATGCCATTCATTCTCAGAGCAATGTTAACAGACTCTACTTACCAAGAAAAATGGGTGGAGGAAGAATGTTGCTGCTACATAAGATGATTGAAGAAGAAAAAAATACATTGGAAGAATATCTGAAGACAGTGAAAGTGATGCATTGAAACTAGTCTACTAGGAAGGCTTACTGAATCCCAGAGTGACCAAAATAACTTACAAGAAGGACAGAAGAATAGAAAAGTGGCATGGGAAGATAAAAGTATTACATGGTCAATACATAAAGGAATTAACAAATAATAACAAGATCTGGCAAGGGCTAAGAGTAGGAAATAGCAATAGCACTTAGACTTATATACTGCTCCACTGCCTTACAGCACACTCTGAGAAGTTTACAAAGTCAGCATGTTGTCCCAACAATCTGAGTATTCATTTATTGATCTTGGAAGGATGGAAGGCCAAGACTTAAGAACAAATGAATATAAAGCCAAAACTGAGCAGTCAGCAACAGATAGAAAGTTTCACCTCTGCAAAGAAGCTGAAGAAACAATGGACCGCCTGGTTAGCCCTGCAAGAAGATTGCACAGAGTGACTACAAAAAATGGCATGACAAAGTGGCCAGAATGGTGCATTGAAAGATCTGCAAGAAATAACCAGTGGGGCCACAAAAAGCAAGAACCAGTGGGGCCACAAAAAGTAATAGAAGATCAAGAATATAAAGTGTTTTGGGCCTTTAGAATTCAAACAGAAAGGCATCTGCTGCAGAGCCTCCAGACTTAGCAATTGTCGATAAGAAAGACAAAAAAGTCTGGATAGTGGACATGGTAGTACCTGGAAACAGCAGAATAAAAGAGAAAAAACTCGAGAAGATAACAAAATACAAAGACCTGCTAACAGAAATAGAATGACCATGGCAAAAGAAAGGAAAAGTAATACCAATAGTAATTGGTGCCTTGGGTGCAAAAACAATTGGAGCATCACTTGAACACCATCAGTGTTGTGTTCTGCGGAAGTTCTCCTTCCGGTCCCTGTTTCCAGTGGGAATGCAGGCCATTTCTATTGGCTGAGCTGCTTGACAGCTGAGTATAAAAGGGAGCTGTCAAGTGGCATCAGCTATTGTCAGTAGGCTATCCTGTTAGGTTGCGGCAGCCGCGACAACCCTTTATTATGCTAAAAATAAAGTTTGTTGAAGATTCACTTGCTTCATCTTCATTCTTCCTGCCACCTACTTAATACTGGTGATGAAGGTGGGATAAGCACATTGAGGCAACTGAGCTGCAAGTCACTTGAGCTGAGATCACTTAACAAACACTCTAATTATAACAAAATATGTGTTACTGTTTCCTTAGAAGCCTTGCAAGATGGAAATGGACATAGGATCTGCACTATCCACTATTGTGTCCTGGAGCATCCTGAAGCACTTCCTTCCCCACATGGCCAAGAAAAGACTCCAAGAATGTCAGCTTTCCTTGTGAGACTGCCAATGCCAATTCACCCTCAGTCAATTGCAAAAGGCAGCTTTACTCAGAATGAATTACATGATACCTCTAACACCATAAGATATCAATATGTGCGTATCTCAGATCCTTGGGAAAAACTTGATAGGTAGATAAAAATGCCAAATGCAGTCTGAACATTTGGCTGACTATGTGATGAACCACAATAGTTATAAAATTGGAGAAAATTGCAAAATACAAAGATCAGAAAATAGAAGAGACAAAAAAAAAAAAGAAATTATAGTATCAACAGTAATAGGCGCCTTGGGTACTATCTGAAAAACATCTAAAGCACAACATGAATATCATCAGGATTGGAAAATAAATAACCATCAGTCAATTGCAAAAGGCACTTTACTGGAAAAGTTTACATCCTATGATGATATTTTAAACAACATCAGACAACCACATCTGCCTTTCCCAAGACCTTCAGAGGGACTCAATAAGTAGGGAAAAATGTAAAGTCCAATCTAAACACCTGGCTAACTGTGCAATTAACAGTACTATATTAAATGTATATGCCACCTGACTCAGTGAGTGGGTAATCATTTGTCAAGGGAATGCTTGTTTAAAATATCAAGACCTCACAGCTGGCTTCTTGAAATATCTGTGACATGTAACTTGTTGAATCATATTCCTTAACTGAAGTATGAAGAGCAGTCTACAGCCTGGTTTTACTCCCTATAGTACTAAAAAAAAATTTCTTGGAGCATGACATAGTATTAACAATTTTCTAAAGCAGCAAAGATCGAAGTCATTGGTTTTTATTCATTCAACCTTTCTGGTGGTCCCGCTATTATGCCCTGATGTTACAAATGGGAAGGCCATGTTTTTTGAAAATATGTACCTTTTGTCAATGTGAAATCTCTGTATTGTCACATGTTTTTCATTAAATCTGTCATAGTTCTTTTCCAAATAATAAAAAATGTCTTTATTCGTGGTTATAATCATCATCTCTGTGGATTTTGGGACCCATGGTTTAACACGATGCACAAATTTTGTTGAACATTCCTATTAACTATTAAACATTGAGGCTAAAATATCATATTTTATCAGCTCTGGATTACATTCTTTTAACTGAGACTGGAAATAATTTGTAAGGCAACCATACTAAATGATGAAAATGTAGCAGAACTACCACTTCTGCCAGACCTAAAGCTGTTAAGCTTTAAAATTGGGAGAGGTTTTTTCCACATAAATGTTTTATTTCTTATCACAAGCAATACAATTTTGATCCAATTTAAAAGAAAATTCCTTCTTCATTTTATTGGAATTGTTGGTAATGGTTGTGATATTTCTGTGAAGTTCTGAGTAGGGCAACATAAAATCTGAACAATTCAAAATACTAGCTGGAGATGTTTCTGAAATCAAATCAGAAGGCCAGATGGAAATGAAAGGAAATAAAAATGTCAAGAACATGGGGATTTCAGATACTTTGCAGTTTCACCTAAAATGCTAAAAAACTGTAGATAACTGATTTACTTAATTCCAGTTTTTGTTACTTTTCCTGAAGGATATAAAATGTTTTAATTTTGATTATTTGTCTATACTGTGCAGATTTTAAAATACCTTTGAATATATTTAAATATATATAATTGAGCAAAGATTATATCTAAAACTATTGTTCAGCAATAACTCTATCTTTATTGCTGAAAGTTGGAGTAGGAAGCATCCTTTTCTTTTGTTGATCTTATATTTCTGTAACAGCAACTAATTTTTTTACTTAACTCTCTTTACTTTATTGTCTTTACTTAAGCCCATGTCACACTGCACCAATGGATGGAAAGAGGATGTAAAATGGAGAGAAACACTTGCCATCCGTTGGTTAACATGATGCTTTCGTTCTGTACTCACTGCATCCGTTTTTCATACTCTCTATCCATCCAGCATCCGTTGACTGACATTTCATCTGCTCAAAAAGTTTTGAGCTGTTCAAAACTTTTTGAGCGGAAAATGTATCCAACACGTCCATTCTGCATCCGCAATGCATACGGGGAACATCCGTTCTATGTCCATCATCATCCGTTATGCACCCGCTATTTCCGCTAGGCATCCGCTGCGCATCCGCGCAACTTGCATCCGCTCCAGCAGAAAACGGACACAGGGAGGAAGCGAAACAGATGCAGAACGGACGTGCAGTGTTAGTAGCACGGATGGAGAAAGGATGAAAACAGGTGCAGCTCGCATACAAAGCATTAAACGGAAAAAACGTTCACGGGGGGACGTATCTTGGATATTTAGGATGTCTGGAGGATGCCTAGAAGATGCCAAAAGACACCGAGCGAAAAAATGATACTTCCTATAAAAAGGGGGAGGAACTCACCTGGATCTCACTTTCAGTCCAGCAGCCCTGCTGTGCAGACCTCTGCAGCCTTGATCTTGCTCTTGCTCTTCCACAGCATCCAGTCATCTCCACCATGGATCGTAACACACTCCTTTTGGTAGCCACCATCATTCTGCAACAGTGCCAAGCCATCTAAAGGCTCTTTCACCTGTTCTACAGGAAGAAAAGGAGGCAGCCAAGAAGTGTCTGGGTCTGAAGATGGATCGCCAGAAGAGCAGAGGACAGACTGTACAACAAGCTGATGGTGGAGCTGAGGAACAAAGACCCTCGTGCATTCCAGAACTTCATGAGGATGCCACCAGCCATGTTTGACAAAGTTGTGGAGCGGCTGACACCCAGGTTGACCAAGCAGAGCACCAACTTCTGGCCCAGCCTGGCACCTGGGCTCAAGGTGGCACTGACTCTGCACCACCTGGCCTCCGAGACCACCTACAGGAGTATGCAGTACGGCTGTAGGGTGCCACACAACACCATCAGCATTGTGGTGAGAGAAGTGGTGCAGGCCATGATCGAAGAATACAAGGAGGAGCTCCTCCAGTACCCCTCCACTGAAGAAGGATGGAAGAAAGTTGCAGAGCAGTGGTATCAGAGGTGGAACTTCCCACACACCGTTGGAGCCATAGATGGCAAGCACGTGGCCTGCAAGGCTCCAGCCAAGTCGGGGTCCACTTATTTCAACAAGGGCTTCTTCAGCATCATCCTCTTTGCCATGGTCGATGCTGACTACAAGTTCATGTACATCGATGCTTCAGGCAACGGCTCATCTTCAGATGCCCAGGTATACAACGCCAGTCACCTCAAGGAGGAGCTGGAACGCAACCTCATCGTGGGCTTCCCAGATCCAGAACCCCTGCCCAACGACACACAAGATGTGCCCTACTTCATCATGGGGGATGACACCTTCTCCCTCACAACCTATCTCATGAAACCCTACACCTCCAGACTCCTCACCCGTGAAGAGAGGATCTTCAACTACAGGCTGTCCAGGGCAAGGCGGGTGGTGGAGAACCCCTTTGGCATCCTGGCCAACAGGTTCCAGGTACTTCTCACCACCATGCAACATCGCCCAGAGACCGTGAGGAGCATCGTGGAAGCTTGCTGCATCCTGCACAATCTCACGCGCACCCGCTACCCAGTGTTGCAGAACAGGCTTGTGGACCTCCAACAAGGCAATGGGGACATGGAGCCTGGGGAATGGAGGCAAGGGTGAAACCTGATAGACACTCTGGATGTGCAAGGTCCCAACAGAGCCTCACATGAAGGGAAGAAGCAGCGCATCTGCCTCTTCCTCCCTCTGGCAGGGCCATATGGGACCTCATTAGAGGGGCTTCGAGGTTGTAGGGGCTGCTCCTCCACACCACCACCACCACCAGCAGCAGCAACAACAACAGTAGCAGCAAAAGCAGGACCAGCAGCACCAGCAGCAGCAGCAGCAGCACCAGGAGCACCAGCAGGACCAGCAGGACGAGGAGTACCAGCAGCACCAGCAGCACCAGCAGCACCAGGAGCACCAGCAGGACCAGCAGGACCAGGAGCACCAGCAGGACCAGGAGCACCAGCAGGACCAGCAGGACCAGGAGCACCAGGAGCACCAGCAGGACCAGCAGGACCAGGAGCAGCGCCAGCAGAGTAAGCCCCAGCAGAAGCCCCAGCACCAGGAGCAGCACCAGCAGAAGCGCCAGCCCTAGAAGAGCGATCCCGAGCAGCAGAAGCCCCAGCAGAAGCAGAGTCAGGGCCAGGGGGTGGGATGGTTGCCCTGTCCCTCTTGCCAGGGCTGGCAGCAGATGGCTGAGGCTTTTTCTTCTTCCCCATGGTTGTTGGGTTGTTGGCTTGCTGGCTGACTGGCTGGCTGGCTGGCTGGCTGGAGAGCTGTGTCTGGAAGCAGGTCTTTCCTCTGAATGGTGACCTGCTTTTGAGCTGCTTCCTTTTATATCCACAGGGCGGGCGCAATGCATCCTCCCCGCATGTGCAGTGAACGCTGGGCATCCGCTAGGCTTCCGCTCGGTTTCTGCTCTGCTTCCGCTTCATCTGCTAGGCATCCACTCTGCATCCATTCCTTCCGCTGCGCGTCCACTTCGCTGTGCTCCCCCGGAAGCCCTGCGGATGTGCCATCCACTCCCATCCGCTTCCATCCGCTAGGCTTCCATGGAGCATCTGCTTTCCATCCCTTCTGCATCCTCCCCCTGTCCGTTCCTTTCCGTTGTTGTCCGCTATGGTTATGCAAATTCAGAGCACTTTTGAGAGCGGATAACAACGGATGGAACAATATTCTCATCCGCTGTGTCCTTTTTACAAATGTTTTGCATCCGTCGGCCAATGTGATAGGGCCTTAAACTCAAATATAGCCATCATTTTCTTTTGTGGGGCCTTCACAATTCTCTGCTTTAGTGGGCTTTGTACACTGAGCCTAGACAAACTAGCTACATTTTTTTTCCCCTGTAATTTCAGGCCAAAGATAATCTCCACTGTCAGGAATTCCTACATTGCCCCGCCTCTAAGCTTCCAAGCCTGAATGGATTTGAACCTTCCACTAGGGTGGGATTCTTCCAGTTCGCATCTATTCATTAGAACCAGTTGTTAAAGCCCATGTTACACTGGCCAACGGATGCAAAAAGGACACAGTGGACGAGCAAAATGTTCCATCCGTTGTTATCCGCTCTTAAAAGGGGCAAAAAATTGCATAACCAGAGTGGATAATATGGAAGCGGGGAGGACGCAGGGCGGATGCAAAGCGGATGCGGAATGGAAGCCCAGTAGATGGAAGCGGATGGGAACGGATGGCGCAACCGCAGGGCTTCCGGGGGGCCTCAGCAAAGCGGACGCGGAAAGGATACAGCGGATGCAGAGCGGATGCAAAGCGGATGAAGCGGATGCACAGCGGATGCACAACGGATAAAGCGGATGCACAGCGGAAGCCTAGCGGATGCACAGCGGAAGTGGAACGGATGCCGACCGTTAATTGCGCATGCGGGGGGGAAGTATTACGTAAGCCCCCTGGATATAAAGGGAAGCAGCTCGCACGTGGCCAGCATTCCAAGGAAAGACCTACTGCTGGACACTTCGAGTTCCTTGCCTGCCCTGCCAGCCTGCCTTCCAGCCAGCCTTGGTGCCTGCCTGCCTGCCTGCCTTCCTGCCAGGCTTTCTGCCAGCCTTCCTGCCAGGCTTGGTGCCTGCCAGCCACCCTGCCAGCCAGCAACCCCACAACCATGGGGAGGAAGCGAAAACCTCAGCAACCTGCCACCATCCCTGGCAAGAGGGACAGGGCCAACCTCCCGCCCCCTGCCCCTGACTCTGCTTCTGCTGGGGCTTCTGCTGAAGCTGCTCCTGGTGGTAGTGCTTCTGCTGGTGCTTACTCTGTTGAAGCTGCTCCTGGTCTTGCTGGTTCTGCTCGACCTGCTCGTGCTCCTGGACTTGCTCGTCCTGCTCGTGCTCCTGGTCTTGCTCGTCCTGCTCGTCCTGCTTGTGCTCCTGGTCCTGCTTGTGCTGCTAGACTTGCTGGCCCTGCTGGTGCTTACTCTACTGCTGCTGATCCTGGTCCTGCTCGTGCTCCTAGACTTGCTGGCCCTGCTGGTGCTTACTCTACTGCTGCTGATCCTGGTCCTGCTGGTCATGCTGCTGCTGATCCTGCTGGTGCTGCTGCTGCTGCTGATGATGATGATCCTGCTGCTGCTGCTGCTGATGATGATGATGATGATGATGATTATGATCCTGCTGGTGATGATGATGATGATGATGATGATGATGACTCTGCTGGTGCTGTTGCTGCTGGTGGTGGTGTGGAGGAGCAGCCCCTACTACCTGGGAGCCCCTCTGATGAGGGCCCATCTGGTCCAGCCAAAGGGAGGAAGAGGTGTATGCGACAATGGGAGAGGAGGCAATACTATATTGAGGAGGCGCACGAGGATGAGGTGCTGGAGTGGCTGAGAGAGAACAACTATCTGTGGCGGAAGGGACACCGGCGGTACAGGGACACCAAGCAGAAGCAGGCTGCTTGGAGAGAGAGGGCAGAGAGTATGGGTTACACTTCGGAGGTGCTCCTCGGCTGGTGGAAGCACATGCACACCTGGTACGGGAAGCTGCACCTGAAGAAATCTGGCCAGGCCACAGTAAAGCTGACGGACAGAGAGACCTACGTCATGGCCAGGTGCAGCTTCCTGGAGGGTGAGGTCCGCCACTGAGGAGCACCAGCAGCCCCTCTCATGACCCTCTCACTCCGGCAGCGTGCTGAGAGCCAGTCCTCTTCTGGCAGAGAGTCTGCTCCTGTCTCCAGGCAGGTTTCTGTGGAGCGTGCCACGGCAGAGAACCCGCGGACAGGTGTGGTAAGCGTGGTGGAGTGCGTAGAGGACTCCCTGGTGCAGTGGGAGAAAGAAGACATCGATTCCACCACACTCCCAGCTGCATCCACCTCCCCTCAGCTCCACTTCCGCAGAAAGGCAGAGAGCCGGACAGCTGGAGGGGCAGAGCCACACTGTCCTGCTGGAGATCAGGGACACCATCCACACCAGCATAGATCTCCTCTCTCAGCTGGTCCACACCAACTCCTCATCCTCCAACCGCAAGCCCTTCCTCACCTATGTCAACCAGACCCTCAAGGAAATGGCAGATCCACAGTACCAGCTGGTGAAGGACCGGAACACCAAGCTGCTTCACAACCCTCCAGACCCAGAGTAACCTGCTCCCACCCAGTCCAGGTCTGCTCCTCCACCCCAGGTGATGTCCCTCCCATTAAAAGGCTTCCCACAGGCCCTCACCTACCAGGGCTACGGCTATCAGAAGGTTCAGCAGCACAGGCAGCAGCCCTTTCCAGTCCAGGCACAGAGTCATCGGGCGACACCGTTGCCACCGGTTTCACTGATGCCACCGATGCCACCCATGCCACCCATGCCACCAACGACAGCGATGCCACCCACGCCATCGATGCCACCCATGCCAGTCCTCACCCAGACCAGACCAGACAGCCTCAATACACTACTCCTTCCTCCACCCCACAGCCAAGCCCGGCCTCAGTACATCTGTCATCAGTACTGGGGCTGACACCCCATGGCATGGAGGAAGGACCTCTCATCATCACGGGGCTGAGCCAGCTGTTCAAGAGCTTTCTCAACACACCGTCCCCTGTTGTCCTCTCGAGGCCAGGCACTCCAGCACCACCCACCACCACAGTACCTGGACCCTTCACCCCTGAGACTAGGCACACCTCCAAGTGACCAAGAAGAGTGCCAGAGACCGGCTACCTGTGGATTTTATTTGGACACGTGACTTGGGTCATTTTTCTTTTACAGCTTGTTGTTCAATAAAGTTTATCTTTGATTCACACACTTGCTTCATTTGTTTTTTATAAAAAAGTCTTGGTGGAAACTTTTAGAATTGGCTTAAGCCTTTGCATGCTTGTGGGATGGGTTATGATAGCAGTGGAGTGGGCAGGGATACCTGTGGAATGAGCAGGGATACCTTTGGGATGGCTAATAGCTGTGGGATAGATAAACCTCCAGTGCAAGCATAGTGGGACTGTATGGTCTACCCTCCCAGGTGCCACACCTATGGCCCTTTTTTATCAATAACAATGTAAGCATTGATCTACACATTTGAACACAAACACAACTCTTTATTAAACGCCCTGTTCATTGCAGGCCCACCCAACATACATGGCCCAATCTCATCCGTGTGATGAGACAGGCTGAAGGAAGCATCCATTAAGCATCTACCATCCTGTCTTGCCACTCCACCGCTCCAGCTGGGGAGTTGCACCAGTGTTTCAGGAGGATGCGCTGCTTCTTCCCTTCCCGTGAGGCACTGTTGTGGCCTTGCACATCCTGAGTGTCGATCAGGTTTCGCCCTTGCCTCCATTCCCCAGGCTCCATGTCCCCATTGCCTTGTTGACGGTCCACGAGCCTGTTCTGCAAGACTTCTCCACCACCCGCCTTGCCCTGGACAGCCTGTAGTTGAAGATCCTCTCTTCATGGGTCAGGAATCTGGAAGTGTATGGCTTCATGAGGTAGGTTCTGAGGGAGAAGGCGTCATCCCCCATGATGAAGTAGGGCACATCTTGCGTGTCGTTGGGCAGGGGGTCTGGATCTGGAAGCCCACGATGAGGTTGCCTTCCAGCCCCTCCTTGAGGTGACTGGCGTTGTATACCTGGGCATCTGAAGATGAGCCGTAGCCTGAAGCATCGATGTACATGAACTTGTAGTCAGCATCGACCATGGCGAAGAGGACGATGCTGAAGAAGCCCTTGTTGTTGAAATAAGTGGACCCTGACTTGGCTGGAGCTTTGCAGGCCACGTGCTTGCCATCGATGGCTCCAACGGTGTGTGGGAAGTTCCACCTCTGATAACACTGCTCTGCAACTTTCTTCCATCCTTCTTCAGTGGAGGGGCACTGGAGGAGCTCCTCCTTGTATTCTTCAATGATGGCCTGCACCACTTCTCTGACCACAATGCTGATGGTGTTGTGTGGCACCCTCCAGCTGTACTGCATGCTTTTGTAGGTGGTCCCTGAGGCCAGGTGGCGCAGAGTGAGTGCCACCTTGAGCCCAGTTTCCAGGCTGGGCCGGAAGTTGGTTTTTGTCTTGGTCAACCTGCGTGTCAGGCACTGCACATCTTCGTCAAACGTGTCTGGAGGCATCCTCATGAAGTTCTGGAACGCCCGAGTGTCTTCGTTCCTGAGCTCCACCATCAGCTTGTTGTACAGTCCGTACTCTGCTCTTCTCCCGATCCATTTTCGGACCCAGACACTTCTTGGCCGCCTCTTTTTCTTCCCATAGTAGAGTTCACAGAGCCTGTAGATGGCTTCGTACGGTTGCAGAAGGATGGTGGCTGCCAAAAGGACTGTGTTACGATCTGCAGTTGACATGACTGGATGCTGTGGAAGAGGAAGAGGCAGATGAAGGCTGCAGAGGTCCGCACCACAGGGCTGCTGTTCTGAAAGTGAGATCAAGATGAGTTGCTCCCCCTTTTTATAGGCAGTATAGGTGTCCCTTTGCATCCGCTAGGCATCCTCTAGGAATCCTCTAGACATCCTTAATATCCGAGATAGGTCCCCTCTGCGAACGTTTTTTCCACTTTAAACACTTTGTTTCCATGCTGCATCCGTTCTGCATCCATTCTGCATCCGTTCTGCATCTGTTCTGCATCCGTTCTGCATCCGTTCTGCATCTGTTCCGCGTCCGTTCCGCTTCCTCCCTGCGTCCAGGCGGATGCGAGTTGCGTGGATGCGCAGCAGACACCAAGCGGATATGGTGGATGCGTAACGGATGCGTAACGGATGTATAGCGGATGCGTAGCGGATGCAGAATGGACGAACTGGATACATTTTCCGTGCAAAGGTTTTAGGCAACCCAAAACTTTTGGAGCGGATGTAATGTCAATAAATGGATGCTGGATAGATAGAGAGGAAGCAAAACGGAAGCAGTGAGTACATCGCATTTTCGAACGGATGGCAAGGTTTTTTGTCCGTTTTACATCCTCTTTGCATCCATTGGTTCAGTGTGACATGGGCTTAACATTCTAAGGCAGTTTGGAGAACTGGTTGTTCAAAGAAATTACTGGAGTAAATCCTGTAAGGAAGGCAGGAAGGAAACATTCTGGTGTTGCTTACAGAAACTGCCCCCCATTAACTCTTATTACATTCTTGGCAGGACTAGACTTCAGGAACATCTCTGGGGTTTTTTTCCTTTCCTTTGCTGCTACTTTGCTTGAGTGGAGTGACCATTCAAAGTTACAATGGCACTGAAAAAAGTGACTTATGACCATTTTTCACACTTACAACTGTTGCAGCATCCCCACAGTCATGAGAGGCCAGGTGAGGATATGCGTGCCTCGATGTGAGTGATATTGAGTTGGCCATGCCCACCAACTAAGCCATGGCCACAGAACCAGTTGTTAAAAAATTTGAATCCCACCCCTGCTTCCAATCTTAATCAAAAGCACCATGAGATAGATGATAGATGATGATAGATAATAGATAGATAGATAGATAGATAGATAGATAGATAGATAGATAGATAGATAGATAGATAGATATAGATAGATAGATAGATGGAGGAGAGAGAGGGGAGAGGGAGAGAAATAAAAACAAATAGAGATCGGGGTGGGAAATTCAAGTTCCACAGGCCAAACCCAGCCCATGGGGTTCTTATATGTGACCCACGGGACCACTCTGGGAACAGCAAAGGATTGGCCTGCAGTAACTTTGACACCAAAAACAGAGCTTGGGAGGGTAGACGCGGCCTCCCTGAGCTCTGTTTTCACTGGCAGAGGGTTGCAGGAGACCATGGCAGCTGAAAATGGAGTTCAGGAGTGCATTTTTGCTGGTAGAGCACTCAAGCTCTACCCTGAGTGCTCTGACATGAGTGATGTTGAGCTAGCCATGTCCACCAGGCCACACACACACCAGCTCCCCAAAGTCAAACACAACCTTGATGCGGATATCAAGTTTGATACCCCTGACATAGATTAACAGAAGGTATAAATGATAGATGACAGACAGACATAGCATAATTATACCTTGTAATTTACGATGTCCTATCATATGTGATGGGACAAGCAGCTAGCAGCTTGTTGGTTTCAAGAAAGGGTAGGCCAATTCATGGAACACCTGAGGATTAATAGCTATTAGTCTGGATGGCAGTATATTGCTTCTGAAGGCCATCTGCTGGGAAATTAGCAGGTTTCCTTATACAGTTGGTTGACTAGTATGAAAACAAGCTGCTGGAGTAGATGAGCCAGTGATCTATCCAATAGGACACTGCTTATATTTGGATAGCCTGATGCTGTTTCTCTCTTGTGGTTCTTTTTAAATAGCTAATGGTGGAAAATAGGGCTAGCTACGCTGTTTAGTGCTATCACATTAGCCAGATGCATAAAAAATACTCATGGAAGGAGAGCTAAAAGAGTAAATGAACAACAGCACACAGACACAAACCTGATGGTGACTGAGGGATCAGTGTTGGCATCCCTGTAGAAGGACCTTCAGTGGACTGTCCTGCTCACTCTCACATACACATAATAGTGGTTTAATAGGTTTGTTAGTATTTGGTGAATATTCCCTTCACCAAAAACCCAGGACTGTCCCAATTAAGTCCAGCCAAAAACAGATTGATGCTAGCCCACAAAGCAATACCCAATGAGTCCACAAGACACTTGAAAGTTTCCCAAATGAGGTAACTTCACCAGGCAAAGTTAAATCCACAATACAAGAGGGTTCAGAAGGCATGATCCAAATCAAGGCACAGTGTCAATCCAAAGCAAGGCAGGAATCACAATGACCAACAAACATGCAGCTGGGAAATGAACACATTCCCAGCACCACCTCCATCTGTCTGCTGTTCTGACCTTCACTACTCCTGCCTTTTATTTTATTTTATTTTTATTGGGGGTGTGCAGAAGCATCTTAGTTAGATATCTCTGGTTTGCACAGCTATAGTTAAATACCTATGATATGTAACCACAGGTTTATCCTTGTTTGAATATCACAGGATAATCTTTATGTTTGAAGATGGTTGAAGTTTAAGAGAAATTCCGACAAGTGATATTTTGAAGTCATACGTTAAAAAAATAAAACAAACCATAAGTGTGACAGTTGCTGCAGTTGCTTGTCAAATTTTATTGTCTCCTTCCCTAATCAGAAAGGTTTTGTTTTTCTTGTTCTTTTCCTTGATATGCTATATGTACGTGCATCAATTACAGCCTGTGTCTGGCAGCTCCAAAGCTTGAGGTTTCTGCACTTTGACAAGTTGATTTGTTTGTAACTCTTTGAAACTCACAAAACAGCAAATGCTTTTCACCAACAGAAGAACTGCGATGCTTAGTGACAATTTAGCATTCTGTTAGTGCACAATGAGCTGATATTTATATTGTGGCTGTGAAAAGTTTATCTTCACTTCCCTCCCTGCTTAATTTTTCCAAAGGATGTGTCAATCTAGAACTTTTGACTTCAGTAAAATACAAATCTGTTAATGAATACATGGATTAGTCATTAAGTATTCCAATCTGGACAGTAATTATTTGAGAGACCTTAGTCCTGTTTGCTCAAAGTATCATACAGAAGAATATTCCAACAGCATAGAGAGAGAATATTCCAAGAATATTCCAGGAGTTCCTAAAGGGAATGACAAAATCAAACAGACTGTTGTACTCACAATCATAAATAGATTTCTCCATATGTAGTTGGGTATTCTAATAAAGTTGAGACTAATAAATTTTCAGACTACTATGTGAGAAAAAATTCTTATATTCTGACCTTATCTTGTGACTTTACAAGTGTGGGTGCTCCACAATTTTGAGAGGAAGAAAACTGAGAATGGGGACACTGGCTGTGCAACCAATAAATATATCTCAAGGTTGCCTTCATACTTGGGCTTAAGACATGTGGGAGTTGTGGGATAGATTCTGTCCATATTAATTTTTACCATTTCAGTCAGCTGCAGAAGCCACACTGTTATGGATCCCTCATTAGCATGTCATAACAAATATTCCAGAGGAGAGATATGATTGGTAATAAGATTTTAATGAATGAAATAATTGTGGAAAATAGCATATATTGATAGATGGCTAGAAATGAAGTTTTGTGTGAGATGATAGATAGATGATAGATAGATAGATAGATAGATAGATAGATAGATAGATAGATAGATAGATAGATAGATAGATAATAGATAGACAGACAGACAGAGATAATAGACAGATTACAGAATTAGGTCTGTTGATCTCATCTGATCACTATTCCTCTGGATGGTAGGTTGATATAGGAGTGATGTTCAGTAAAATAGTACATATAGTGCAAAAAATAACTGAATCATGTGTCTTCTTCTGTAGACTCACATAAGTGAAGAAGTTGCTTTCGTGTACTTATTCCATAACATCCAATATGCTACCTTCACATTCCATTTATATAGCATAACTAATCAATTATTTGAAAAAAATGGTTATGATTTGCCTCCATGCTAGAGAAATATGTTAGAAGCCATGAATCTTTAACAGAAAGCAATAAAATAAATCAGAATATTTTCAATCAGTGTCCATAATAAGACTTGTTTTTGGCATATAATGGTCAGAGAGGAAAAATTATTCATAACTGTTCTCAGAGGATGATATATGATTAAGAGTCAGTGATATCAGAAAGAACATCTTCTTTAACTACCAACAGCTGAATTGGGGTGGGAACAAAATCAACAGCAAAACAATTTAGCCCCTGCATTGTATGGGATTAAACATTGTATGGAAATTGTATGGGTTTAAACGTTGATACATATTTGAATGGTAGAAACTATGCAAACATTTGCCTTTTACACACACACACAGAGAGAGAGAGAGAGAGAGAGAGAGAGCAGAGGGGGAGAGCAGGGGGAGAGGGAAAGAGGGAAAGAGGGAGGAGAGGGAGAGAAAAAAGAGGGGGTGAGAGAGAGAAAGACAGAGAGAGACAGAGGGGAGAGGAGGAAAGAAAGAGAGAGGGAGGGAGAGAGAGGTGCTGATAAACCATAAAATAGTATCAGAGTCAACTTCTGCTTTCAATATATGGTACAAGGTAAATTTTGTTTGTGCAACTATTACAGCTGTTGTGGACGGACAAATAGATCATTCCAGAGAATTAATATAGTTTAAAATAAAATAAACTATCATTGATAACAAAAACAAGAAGTAATATTTCTTCACCAAAATATCACAGTGTTTGTGAAGAATAATTCAAGCAATGATTGGTGACTGGAAACTTTATGGGTTTTTGTGTTTAGAATGTTACTATTTTTCTTCAAATTCTTCAAATTTCTTTTTGGTTCTTCCATTATGAAATCTAATATGTATCTCTAACCAAATTATAGATCCCAGTTGCATATATACTCTAACAACCTAGATCACTGTAATTCATATCTTCTAAAATACATTTTAGCTTATCCATTCATAAATGAAATCTACACTTGCACCTCCTTGCATGTATTCATTAATTCCTCCACAATATCAGCCAACTTTTATTCAAAACTAGGAACATCCACAGGGGATGTTCTTAATTTTAGGGAACGAAGAGTGGGATGGAGCCCATTAAATGTCTCGTGTGTTCTGCTATCGCCGGGGCAGAGGTGTGAATTGGAAAGTGATTTTGTTATATCATATTATATTAATTTATTTCATTCTTTTTGTTAGTTTTTATTGCTTTAAATGTGGTTTTATATTCTGTAAGATGCCTTGAGTTGCCATGGGTGAATAGGCGACAATATAAATTCAATAATAAATAAACAAACAAACAAATAAATGAATGAATAAATAAATAAAATAGTAGTTAGTTATGGCAGATTTTGGTCACCTTGTCACCCAATTTTAGCCCGCACATTCTTAAGCTGTTTTACCCAAGTTAGTTTGCTTAATTTAGAGATTGTTTTGCAAGCCAATCTACTAAAGCCTACAGTCCATTAACTAGGAGATATACTAATGCATGCATACTTAAAGTTGCTGCTCAAATGTGATTTATGTAATTTCCATTGAATTCTGACAGCTTTCCCCGCCGATAAATGGGTTTAAAAAATGAAGGTTTTCAGAAAATTAATTTCTATCAAACTTCCAAACATTTGGATAACTGAAAATAGTGCTACTTACTGTTGAGTAATGATGGACAAGAGTGCATTGTTTTAGATGAAATCAATTCCTTGCACCCACACCCCTTTTTAATGAAATTATTTCAGCAATTCAAAAAGGAATTTGGTTTAGAAATTCTATTGGGCATTATTAAATGAAAAAGAGATCACAAAAAAACACTTTAGGGTAATTAGGGTGTTACAAAAAATCTATTAGTTCTGTTGATATTTATCTTATTCCCAAAGGTCTGCTTTTATCAAAAGGAAAAATTTGCTTTTAAGCACTGAAAACTATAAAACTAACAGATCCTTCAAAGAGAACATTTTTGTTTCAAATATAATATGTGGAGGAGGCTTTCCACACAAAAAAATATTGCTCAATCTGGCTAAAGTAGCATTTTCAATATAACAAAACTAATCATTGAAGATGTGGAACTCAAAATACATCCCTGGTCGATGTGATGTAGACATGTGCAGCAATGAGTCCCATATGAACAACTTTCACTTATTGTTCCTGGAAAACTCACTAGTTTCTGTTGTCGTTCTCTTAAATCCTATATCAATGTTTGAAAATTTATTACATAATTTAATGGTTTCCAAAATGTTCCTCTGATACAGCAAAGCTAGAAAGACAAATATGCAATGGCTGAAGATCTTCAGTCTTTTTCTATGTTTAAACTAACATTTGACTGATTGGTGGAGTATTGGCCCTTATTGGTGGCATAATTTAAAATGTGGACTGCCTATACCAATTATTATTTTTATCTATTGTTAAGCAAATTGACTTAAATGGTTGTAATTAATGGTATAAGAAGACATATAGTATATGTAACCAATATAATTACTATGACATAAATTTTACTTCATAAATGTATAGTTTTCTTTCTATTCTTTTTTCTTGTTCATTTCATATCTAGGAAAATTATACTTATCTATCCATTCACACATATTCACTAACAACAACAGTTCTCCAATGTTCAGCCATGATATAATCAGAAGAGCACCACTCATCTCAGGGAAAGAAAAGGAATTTCAGTATTTTTATAGAAATCCTAAAATCTGAAAAAGTCCAAAAGGAATCATCAAAAGAAATATCTTTGGAGAACAATGCCATTCCACCAAAGCAATCCCAATTCGACTAAACACAATCAGTGGGTGCAGAAAGCTGAGCTACTTTGGGGCATCAGATGATAGGAGGGAGAGGAACTGAGAAAGTGAAATCCCAGTCTGTGGTGCAGTGCAGCATTCTGCTCCAGGTCTCCTTGGAACTGATTAAATATACCCACTTGGGAGTCATAGCATTTAGAATCAACCTAGTGCATATGGATGGGTTCACTTTAGTAAGAAATTCTACAGCTCATTGAAACAAAAGAAAATTTGGAAAACCATTAAACAGATTGGTTGTTTTGGTTTTTTTCTGGCTAGAGATCCCATCCTGCTTGGCATAAATTTCTGTTAAAAGCAAAATGCATATTTCACAGGCCAAGTGTACACCAATGTTTTCTGCACCAACATTCTAAAAGGGAAAAAAAAACAAGTGATTCTTTTCATGTGAGTGAAATAAATTTTCATCTTTCAATCCCTGCAGTCTGTTTGCCTGCTTTATGTGTGCAGCATCACTACCCCAATCTTCCCTGCTTCCCTGCGTGAATCATTCTCATCAGCAGACCTCCAAGTAGTTTCTTGGATTGATGAAGATGGGCAACAGAGTTGCATCAGCAATAAAAATAACAAGACTAAAATACAAACAAGACTAAACAAGACTAAAATACAAATACAAATACCATGGCATTTGTGCAGCAGGCATTTGCTTGTTTTCCTAGCAAAGGATCACCATGTGCTTTATGGACTTGCTGCACACCATGGCAAAAAAATAACAGAGGTGAAATCCCCCACAGGCTTGAAGAACACACAGAGAAGTAAAAGGATAAAGACGAAGAAAAGAAAGAAATTGCACAGTTTTTCAAAAGGCTCAGATGCCATTATTCTATGCTTGGTCATTTCAAGAGGACCTGTCCCTTTCAAGTCCATTGTTGCTAGGTGAGAATGGCTCCCTTGTGGGATGAATTTTATCTCACAGCAGTTTTTCTGTCTGCTCTACTGTTGAATTCATTTAATGAGATACACTAGAAGTACAAACATCTTTAAAAGGACAATTGAAAGAGAGAAGAGGGTTGCATTATTACATTGAGGCTCTGACAGAATAAGAAATGCCAAGGGATCCTCTGATCACTGAGACCAGTGGGCAGCCTTCTCTTTCAAGAGCTGGCAGAATAAAAGGACAACAGCAGCCATCTTCCAAATGACTGGCAGACTATCCACATCTTTAATCTAAAATTAGATAAGATATTAAAAACTATCCAGGTTTCTTTCTTTGATGACTGTATTCTCCTAAGGAGTCAGAGTTTTCCTTCTATACAGCTCTTGCCATGAAAAATTCATTTGTCTCCCATTCAACAAGAGCAACATGATTCACAGTAATGCTGTACAATATAGTATCCATTTGAAGATCATGCAAATGATATGAACAGTCTTGCTTTCCCAATAATTCAGAGCCATAGCTTAACATTTTCCAGTGTTTGTTATAAGTGAATGGATTTCTTCATTGCATAGATGCTGTGCATTTTAACTGAGTTATGAGATAGTAGTGGAATGGAGACCTGTCAGTTTAGCCTCTCTTCCAGAAGAACATTGAGACATCTGAAATTAAATTACAAAGCCATATTACAATCAACTGCCCAACTGAGTTTGCAGATAGTTTTCATAATGAACTTCAAAACTGCTGATAAGTGGAAGGATGTATGAGATAGGAGAAACAAAATCTTTCTGGCTTCCGGTTTGAGCTTCTTCGGTGACAGACCAAAAGCTCGTCTCTCCGAGGCTTTGATCTGTGCTCACTGCTGGAGCATCCTGAGCCAGCTGGTTTTGGGGCTAAGCCACCCCGTAGAGGTGATGAAGAGGAGGGAGACTGCCTACAGGGTTGAGAAGAGACGCATCTCTCCTCCCCAGATGGCCATTACTCCCTTTCCCAAAGGCGGTTGCAGCAGTGGTCAGAAATGGCCACCACAAAGAAGAACTCGACCGGAAAAAAATGTGCAGGAGGAAGATAAGAAGAGAAAGTTTTGGGTGACCGGGTCAAACAAAAGCAACAAATAAGGTACCCTGGAATTTAAGCTTAACAACATTATTGCCAAAGAAGATTTTGAAGCTGCAAAAGAGAGAGAGAGAAGGGAAAGGATTTGGTTTTTTTCTTTCCTTCCTTATACTGACAGCTAAAAGACTTAAGCAAGAAATTGAAAAAAAAAATCCACTTTGACATTAATAGGCATCTAAGCTGAAAATAAAAGTCAAAGGGATAATAAAGATTTCTGGACACTTAAAAGTTTTTAAAAGCTGGAAAGGAGAAAAAAAGAATAGAAGGGCAGGATCTGGAAAAATGGAGGAGACTGCCTGGAATTAAGGAATGGAACTGTAATTAAAAGGAACTCACAGTGAAATTTCAAGAAGATTCCTCAAAGATATATTTTAATGGAAACTTGGCAACAAAATAATAGAACCCCAGGAAGAGAAAGTGGAAGAAAGAAGCAAATAGAAACAGCCTTGGATTATTTGGATTACTTGGTGATTTTTTGGTTTTTTGCATCTGGATGACTAAAATTAACTGGGTGGTTGTTTAAAAGTTTTTAAAATAGTATCACTCTTAGAAGAACTGAGAACAGAACTTTAAAAAATGGAAAGAAGATGTGCAAGAAGGGAGAAGTTCTTTTGGCTACATATTTCAATTCTTAGAAATGGAGATCTGGAACTATGAGAAGCAACAAAAAACACTTGCAGAACAAGAAGATTGAGACAAAGAAGCCATCTTGAATGATCAAATAACTTTAAGTGGGGGGAAAAAAGAAAAAGGGGGAAAGAGAATGAAAGGTTTAAGACTAAAAAAACCAAACAAAAAGAAGGAAAGATAAGTATAATATCAGAAAGCAACAGAAGAGGTGATTACAGATGAGGGAGTTAGAAGTAGAGAGATGAGGGGGTAAAAAGGGGAGGGAGAAGAAGAGGGGAAGAAGGTAAGGAAAAGAAGTTGTAAAAGACAGAAACAAGAAATGGAGAAACAGGGAAAAGATATAAGGATTGTAACCATAAGTTTGTTTAGAGATAATGGGTGAATTTTAATTGTAAAGGGGATTCTGCAAAGGTACATAAGATAGCATTGTTATATTATAAATAGAAATAATTTCAGAAAATATGATGATGGATAAAATATTTATGGTAATGCAGTGGGATGTTTGTTAATAAATAAATGAATTAAAATGATTGAGAGAATTAAAAGGGAACATTTTAAATTATTAGTAATGATTTATAAAAATATAAGTAAAAAATACGGGGAAAAAAAATTAACCATGGAAAGTTTATAAGTTGTTCCCAAGGAAATATGATATTCAATTGAAAAGAAATGTTAAAGATGTTTTAACGCATATTAATGATAGAACTGAATTGAAATGGAATGTGTGTTTTATTTACATATATATATATATATAATTTTTTCTTTTTAAGAATATAGTGTCTATTTTAAGAATGTACCAAGCAGAATCTGACTGGAAGTTATGTATTATATTGAATGCTATAATCTTAAAGCTATACATTGAAGCTTAAATAAGAGTTTGAATGGATAAAATTAAAGGATATAAAGGTATCATACTCTAATTGGTAACTACAGGGAAAAATTTGCTTAATAAGAAAAGATAATATGAAATTGTAACAGGACAGACAAAAGTATAACTATAATGGTTTGATTTGAATTGAGATGAGATAATTAAAACAAAGCTGAGAAAATTAAAAGAGGGGAAAAACTATCTAGAAAATATAAAATGGTAATAAGATATGGAATAGAATATAAAAATGAGCATGAAATTGAGTTTTATGTCTGTATGAAGAAGTGATAACCTGGGACCATGCTATTTTCAAAAAAGATGTTTTATTTGTATTTTGTCTTTGTGAAAACCCAAATGAAATTTGAAAAAAAGAAAACAAAATATTTCTTTCTTCTTTTAAATTGGAGCATTTGTTTGATGCCAGCTTTATTCTATAGACTAGGAAAAGTCCCAGAAGTTTCAACAGCAATAACATTCATAGGGCAGTAGATTAATTTCTGTCTGCTAGAGAACTTGGCAAAAATACCAAGAAAGGCAATATTAGGGTTAAATGTCTGGGCAACTAATATCAGACTATGGGGAACAAACAGGAAAACCCAGAAGTCCCTGTAGGGAATGGAGAGAAATATAACTTGGTATTACTGAAAACAAGTGGAATTGAATTTTATGAAGATAAATTTGTAGATTACAAGAGAGCTGACTTCAATGAACCAAGGTGAAAAGTTGAAATCTTGAAAAAAACATCTTTTTATCTATATAAAAGGTGTTCCAGCAGAAGAAATGTGGGTAAAATGCATAAGAAATTGGCAAGAGAATATCTAGCTGCTCTGAATGAATTTTTTTGTCTGGAGGTAGACATATTGCACAAAGGATGCAAAATAAACTGGCAGATATTTACTTATTTATCTATCAAATGTATATAGCCACACAACTCACCAAAGACAATTCTGGATGACAGTATGGTTTCAAAACTACTGACATTAAACTTTGAGAATTCTGGAATTACAGGGAAAATACTAGAAGATTTGACAAAAGCTAACATTGGTACAGTCTTTAAAAAGCGGGAAGAGATAAATAGAAAACTACAGACCAATCAGGTTGATGTAAATTCTTGTGAAAATCCTTAAAACAATCATCAAACAGTGGCTTTGCAATCACTTAGAAAGGAGCAAGATGATTACTAGAAGTCTGCATGGAGCAATGGTGGTGCAGTGGTTAGAATGTATTGCAGGCTATCTAAATGGATCACTTCAGAAGTTCGATTTGACTCAGATTTCCATCCTTCTAAAGTTGGTAAAATGATGGCCCAGATTGTTGAGGACAATACACTGATTCTATAAACTGCTTATAGATGGCTATAAAGCACGATGAAGCGGTATATAAGTCTAAGTGCTATTACTATTGTTAAAAGTTGATTGTGCCAAATATTCCTCTCCTTTTTTTTGACAAAGCGGCTTAGTTAAATAGTTTTTTTTTTTTGTTTGGTTTGAGGCCACAAACAACATTCCAGCAAGAAAAGCTGTTCCCTTCTGTGATGATCAGACGCTCATATTTGTTATAACTGCTGTTCCAAAGGTCCTGGGAAAAGTCAATACTCAAAAAGCTGCTGGTCTTGATAATATCCCTGGGCGAGTACTTAAGGAGTGTGCTGACCAGATGGCCACTATTTTCAGAGACATCTTCAACCTCTCATTACATCAGGCCATGGTTACATCATGTTTTAAGACTGCCATCATTGTACCAGTACCCAAAAAACTATCTTCACATGTCTTAATGATTACCATCCAGGTGCACTAACTTCCTTATGATGAAGTGCTTTGAGAGATTGGTAAAAGACTACATGGTTTCATGCCTTTCTCCTATATTTGATTCATTACAGTTTGCCTGTCAGAAGAACCGCTCTATAAATGATGGACTTTCCTTTCATCTTAGTTTGGCACACCTGGAGGAAAAGAATACCTATGTGTAAATGCTGTTTATTGATTTTAGTTCGGCATTCAACACAATCATTCATCAGCATTTGGTAAGTAAACTGGGTCTGTTAGGTTTTGATACTCCTTTATGTAATTGGATACTGGATTTCCTTACTTTGAGAAAATCTAGTATTCAATTTGAGCCCCCAGTTTGTGTGAGTTGAAAGAAAAGTCTCCAACTCCATCTCCTTGAGTACAAGTTCCCCATAGGGCTGTGTCTTGAGTCTTCTACAGTGGTGGGATTCAAAAGGTTTACTACCGGTTCTGTCAGCGTGGCTTGGTGGACGTGGCAGGGGAAGGATACTGTAAAATCTCCAGTCAGAGGTGGTATTTGCCGGTTCACTGAACTACTCAAAATTTCCACTACCGGTTCTTCAGAACTGGTCAGAACCTGACTCAGATCTGCTACTGTTCACCTTGATGACTTATGCCTGCTGGCCAAATCTGCTACAAATCATATTGTGAAGTATGCAGATGACATTGGCAGTGGTGGGCCTTATCCAGAATGACAATGAAGATGAATATAGGGAAGAGTTAAAAGCTCTGCTTTTAAGAGTTAAAAGTCTGCAACAATAAAAGTAACCTGGTTCTAAATGTTAATAAAAGAGATCATCGTAGATTTTAGAAAGAGCTGGCATAGCCATACTCCACTTCGTTAGCTGTTAGAAGTTGTCAGCAGAATTAAGTATCTGGGGGTGCAGATAATTAACCATCTGAACTGGTCTCTCCACATGTCATCTTAGTGGAACCATGCAAAGCAGTGTCAGCATTTCCTGCATTGGATGAGGAGAGCATATAGTTCTTGTTCTGTATATAAAATAGTAGACTCCTAAATGCAAGGTTCTGATTGGTCAAATATTTTGAATGGGGATTGGTTTAAAAAAGAACCAATCCACACAGCTGCTCAAAGGCGGCAAATATCAAATGCCTGTCATTGGTTACAAGCCGGCAGAGAAAATACTATAAAAGGCTGCCGCAGCTTGAGCCAATGTTCCATTTTGCAACTGTACTTCAAATAAAGACTTTGTTGTTGGAACCCGGTCTACCTCGCGTTTTTCCGAATGGAACACTGGTGACGAGGATGGGATCATCCTAAACGCAAGACTGAGCACGCAGTGACAGACAAGCCAGACAAAGAGCAATGGCCGGAAACAATGCGCCGCCCGCACCCTTCAACCCCAATGAAGAAGATTGGGAATCTTACGTAGACCGTTTCCAAATGTACCTGGAGAGCAATGAGATGGAGGAAATCTCAGATCAGCGAAAAAGAGCTGTTTTCTTGACACACTGTGGACCCGCGATTTTTAAAATGGCCAAGGCTTTGGCAAAGCCCCGAGATGTCAAACAATTGACGTGGACCGAGCTCCAAAGAACATTAAAGGCCCATTATGCACCGGTGGTGTCTAACCTAATAAAGCGGCACGAGTTTTATCGGAGAGACCAGAAAGAAGGCGAAACCATCGCTGATTTTGTAGCCACCCTACGCCAAATAGGGGGAGCGTGTGAGTTTCTTAACTTAGATGAAGCGATGCAGGATCGAGTGATATTGGGGTTAAGAGACTCAACTATACAGAGCAAGCTACTGAACAAACCCAACATATCAGTAGCCGAAGCTTTTGCAGAAGCCTCGGCTGCTGAAGCCGCCAAAAATTCAGCAGATAAGATGAAACAAATGAATGCAAGCAACGATGAAAAAAGCCCGGCCAGAGGAAAAAAACAATCTCCCACTACCACTCATTATGAAGAACTCGAGGAGACATCAGAATCCAGGGAGGAAGACAACGAAATCTACCGCCTATACGCTAACAAGAAAGGGCACAAAAATAGAAATCGGCGGGAATGTGTTGGCTACGGGGGAAACCATCCCCGAGCCGATTGCAGATTCCTCGATGCCATTTGCAGAGCATGCAAGAAAAGGGGGCATATCGAGAAAGTCTGCAGAAACAAAAAGAATTACAGCCCAAAGAGACAAAATGACTCCCCAGCAAAGCCTGAGCCAAGACTCTCCGAGAGAAAGTGGCAGCAAAACAGGCAAGCCACTAACCGGGAGAAAGCATACCAAACTTTCACTATCGGAAGCGCTCAGACGGAAAGCGGGAAGAAAGTAAAAATAGTTGTAAAAATCGAAGACAGCCCCTGCGAAATGGAAGTTGACTCTGGATCGTTCCTATCCATGGTGTCATGGGACACCCTCAAAAAACTAATTCCAGACATCAAAATTAAGGAACTCCAGAGACAAAAACTAACCCTCAAAGATTATCAGGGAAACCGAATTCCTGTAATCGGCCTGGGACATTTTCGAGTCGCTTACAGGCAACATGTCGCAGTACTACCATTAACGATAGTCGACCAAGATCGACCAAGCCTCCTGGGTATCGAATGGTTCGCACCATTGGGCATCGGGATGACTGGAGTAGACCGGGTGGCCGCAACTGACTGGGAAGAAGACCTGATCCAAGAATTCCAGGACGTCTTCGACGGCTCCCTAGGCAGATATCAGGGGACCCCCATTTCTTTTAGTCTAGACCCACAGATAACTCCTAAAAGTCTAAAGGCCAGATGGGTTCCTTTTGCTTTCAAAGCAAAAATAGAGGAACAACTAAATAAATGAATAGATCAAGGGGTTTTAGAACCGGTCGACCACGCTAGATGGGAAACACCAATTGTGACACCAGTTAAGCCAGACGGGTCGGTTCGAATCTGTGGCGACTACAAGGCTACCCTGAACCACGCGCTGCAACAAAGCGCATACCCGGTGCCAGTTGTGCAACACCTACTGCACTCTCTTGGGGGAGGAAAAGTTTTCCCGAAACTAGACCTAGCACAAGTGTACCAACAGCTCCCAGTAGACCCCTTAACGGCAGAAGCACAAACATTAGTGACTCACAAAGGGGCATTCAAATGTAACAGACTCCAATTTGGAGTAAGCGTAGCCCCAGGCGTTTTCCAGAGCCTCATGGAATGCCTGTTAAATGGCATAAAAAGGGTCGTGCCATACTTTGACGACATCCTAATTTCAGCATGCAACACAGCTTAAAAAAAGACTCAAAGAGGTCCTAAATAAATTCAGAGAATCTGGCCTTAAAGTAAAGAAAGAAAAGTGCTGCCTAATGACTGATCGCGTCGAGTTTTTAGGATATTTAATTGATGGAGAGGGCATACACCCCACCGACGCCTCACCATTCGGAGTCAGTGCCATCCTGAGCCACCAATTGCCAGACGGAAGAGAGGCACCCATTGCATACTTTTCAAAGACTTTATCTAAAGCCGAGCGAAATTATAGTCAATTGGACAGGGAAGCCCTAGCAATCGTTGCCGGAGTAAAACGCTTCCACGAATACTTATATGGAAGAACATTTGTAATAAAAACGGACCATAAACCGTTACTTGGAATTTTGGCGGGAAACAAACCAACACCGAACATTTTATCCCCATGAATGACAAGATGGTCAGAATTCCTAGCAGCCTACTCATATACTCTCACACATCACCCAGGGAAACAGATCTCACATGCTGATGCTTTGAGCAGAACTCCGTTACCAATTACAGAGGAAGACCCGGCACCAACGATGACCATTTTGCAGATAGAGACATGCCCAAATCTGGCCCATATCTGTAAATGATGTCACTAGAGCCACCGCAAAGGACCCATTGACTGCCCACGTACTAAATTGGGTAGGTAAAGGCTGGCCGGAAAACGAAAAAACTGAGAACTTTAAACCTTTCCGGTCCAGACAAACAGAACTCTCAACTCAGAAAGGTTGTTTATTGTGGGGGGATCGGGTGGTCATTCCCTCCAAATTACAAATGAGGGTACTCAACATGCTTCATGAAGGCCACCCTGGAATTGTCAAAATGAAAAGCCTTGCTAGAAGCTATGTCTGGTGGCCGGGTATAGATAGGGATATCGAATACTGGGTAAATTCGTGTAACAAATGCCAGAGAAATAGGCCTTCCCCACCACAGGTACCCATAAGGGACTGGGAAACACCACGGGGCCCCTGGTCACGAATCCACATCGATTTTGCGGGTCCAACTAAGGGACATATTTTTCACATTGTTGTGGACGCATACTTGAATTGGCTAGAAGTTAAAATTATGCCATCTACAACAACAGAAACCCTTATCAAAAAATTAGACAAACTTTTTGCAACACATGGCCTGCCGGACATCTTAGTGTCCGACAACGGGCCACAGCTAACAAGCATTCAATTTGAGCAATACCTAGCCTCCCTAGGTATAAGACATGCCCTAACCGCGCCAGCCCATCCGGCTGCGAACGGCAGGGCAGAGAGAATGGTTAGATTTACAAAAGAAGGGTTAGGAAGAATGGACACTGGGGATGTCCAAGAGAATATAAATCGACTACTCACCCTCCAGCATATCACACCCAGTACCGTAATAAACAAAAGTCCGGCAGAACTACTAATGGGGAGAAAACTAAGGTCGCAACTAGACAGATTGCACCCAAACTACACACCAGAACCCCCCCCCCCCGATTCCTCCACCCGTGTTAGGACATTTGAAATAGGCGACCTAGTCTATGCAAAAAATTTTACCGGGGACCCCTTATGGTTACCAGGAACAATTACTCAAATTACAGGCCCCCGGTCCTACTGACTGACCGTAGACGACGGCAGGGAATGGAAGCGGCACATAGACCAGCTCCGGTCCCGTAACATTGAGAGGAACACAAACTCAAAACCACTAATCTTAAAAAATGACAAAAATCAAACCAAAGAGGGGGGGGAAATAGGAAAAAATAATAAAGAACTGTTTACATTAAACACTGAATACAATAAATACCAAAAAGAGCAAACGAGAGACTTACAGTTAGAAGAAACGAGTGAGAGGAGTCCAGTCGAAGGGGCTAACCAGGCCAGCTCGACCTGCCCAGAGAAACCAGGAGGGAGCGGCAAAACCACCGGCCTAAGAAACTCGGCAGCAGTAAAATGGCTGACTCACCCTTCCAGGCAGTTCCATGGAGAAAGACCGAAGAGACAACACCATCCGAACCGATCGAAGTCTTCAACAGGAATGAACCGCGCAAATCCAGTCGGGTCAAAAGAATCCCCACCTACCTGCGCGACTACGTCACCATGCAGGACTAAACCAGGAGGGGAGGGGTGTTCTGTATATAAAATAGTAGACTCCTAAATGCAAGGTTCTGATTGGTCAAATATTTTGAATGGGGATTGGTTTAAAAAAGAACCAATCCACATAGCTGCTCAAATGCCTGTCATTGGTTACAAGCCGGCAGAGAAAATACTATAAAAGGCTGCCGCAGCTTGAGCCAATGTTCCATTTTGCAACTGTACTTCAAATAAAGACTTTGTTGTTGGAACCCGGTCTACCTCGCGTTTTTCCAAACGGAACAGTTCTCCTTCTGCCCTGGCTACTTTTTACAGAAGCATGATTGAGAGCATTTTAACAAATGACATTATTGTTTGTTTTGATGGCAGGAGTGCCTCAGATAGAAAGTCCATTCAGAGGGTGATGAGGACAGCTTATAGGAATCTCACTTCCTGTCATTTATGATAATGCTTATAAGCACTATGAGCTTAGAGCTCAAAGTATTGTTAGAGATCCCACACACCCACTTTACAGATGATTTAAGTTACTCTCCTCTGGGAGCAGGTTTTGAAGTATTTCTAGCAGGACTTCCAGATTCTGTAACAGCTTCATTCCTATGCCATCTGTACGGTGAACTTTCAAGATTTGTTTCTCTTGCCATGTACATGTATACATATGAACTAGACTGTGTTATTTCTTCATGTCATATATGTGGATACATGCATAATTTTGTATTTATTTATTTATTTGTTTATCGTGTCATGTTTATATTTATATCAGAGGTGGAGACTCTTTGAGAGCTGTATGCATCATAATTTCATTTTAATGTATGCCGATTAGTGTACATTCAAAGTGGCAATAAAAGATTCTGTTTCTATATTTTATTCCAAGTTAGTGACAAAAGGAAAGCTGTTGCCCTAGTTTTCAGGAATGTACAGTGTTTGATAAAATTAACTATAGTTCCATTCTTGATCAAATGAAAAAAAAAAGTGAAATGAAAGATCTGAATAAATTTGCACTGGCCGAACAATCATACCCATTCCTTAATGGTTCTACTGGATGTCAGTAAAGAGGGGGGAGGGGTGTTGTGAGGGAATAGTCCCAAGCCCAGTGCTCTTCAACATCTCCATAAATGACTCAAATGAAGAACTAAAAGGAATGCTTGATACAAAGCTTTGAAGTGGTTGCTAACCCTTCAGAAGACAGACTCAAAATTCAAAAGATCTCAGTAGACTTGAATAACTTTCATCCAACAGAATGTAATTCAGTGATGAGAAATGTAAATTCTGCCTTAAGTAGGAAAACCTATTTATATTGAGGGTATATATCTCAGAAGTAGTGCTTGTCAAAGGCATCTCAGTGTCCTAAGGAGCCACAGATTCATGATCCAATGTAGCTGCCAAAGGAGCCAATGCAATATTGAGCTGCATCAACAGAAGTATAGTGTCAGGATAATAGAAAATCAAACTTTTATCTGTTCCGTGCTAGTTAGATGGCTCCTGGAATACTGTATCTACCTCTGGTTTCCATAATATAAAATGATTAAGAACTGAAAAGAGTGCAGAGAGATAAAAACAAAGGTTATGAGGAATTTGAAGTCTACATCTTTTGAAAGTTAAAGGAAGTGGATATATTTAGTTTAAAAATGAGAAGTTTCAGAGGAGACATATAATAGCACTCTTTCAATACTTAAAATATTACTATAGAAAAGAATGTGTGCTCCTTGAGAATAGGACAAGTATCAGTGGTAGAAGTTTTACTTAAGGGTATGAAAACTTGAAATAAGGAGGAACTGTGAGCCTCACTAGGCAAACCAGACAGAACTTACAGATAGTTTAATTACTTTTACCAAGATGGTATATAACAGAAACTTGCAAGTCCATCTTGTACTTTAATCTCTTGATATTCTCCAGTGAATCAGGGAGGCATCTACCCAAGCCACTTCTGAATGTTATGTTGTTTCTCAGGAACATAGAACAACAGAGTTGGAAGGGACCTTGGAGGTCATCTAGTCCAACCCCCTGCTCGAGCAGGAGTGTCTATTCCAAATATCAGCTTCTACCTAGGATTGAACTCACAGCCTCCTGATTGTGAGGTGAGAGCTCCACCTCTAGGCCACTGTACTAGACTAAAGGCAAGGTAATGGTTCTGGCATGTCTTCATCCAAGTCATCTTCATTTTATAGGAATACCTCATTTATAGCAGCTATTAAACAATAGAACAATCTGTCGCAAGTGAATGTAGGCTCGTACAATTATAGGCTTTCAAAGATTGAACAGCCATCTGTCTGGGATGGAATGAGGATTCCTGCCCTGGGCAAGAAGTTAGACTAGAATACCTTCAAAAAAACTTCCAGTCATATGATTATATGATAACAAAGAGTTCAAATATAACTTTTCTACTTTTTCCCACCTAAAAAAAAAAAATTACAATACCACAAAATGATTGAAAGATGACATTCTTATCATTAATATACACATTCTAGGATTATGTGCATTCAAGAGAAAGGTTGCATAGAAACAGTTCCACATGGGTATAGCATTCAATAAGCTGCTTTGCAATTTTTTGTTAATATTCTAAGATGGTAAAGCAAAGAGAGTTTTTGTAAAATGTTTCCAGCAATCAAAAAGAATTAAAAGAGCGACATTCATTTCTCATGCTGCAGAGCTCAGATATGTGCATAAAAAGAAACCAGGATGCTTGTGGAATCAATAATGAAATCCTTCCTCCCTCTACCTGGATGAAGAACGATTATACTCTTCAAGGCTTTTAAGTTCTAAAAATGATAAGCCAGGTGGTATGAAAAAGATTTATACAATGATGTATTTATATAAAGTAAAAGAACAGAGCAAAACATTTTTCCATTTTTCCTAACATTAAAATTTGGGAACTTCTGATAAACTGAATAGGACAAATGTATGAAACTATTTTGTATAGTCTAGTATTGTTCTACTAAAAAAAAAGTGGTGATGGTTCACATTTTCAGAAGCCGTAAGAATTGGTTGTACAAATTTGCAGAGGGAAAAAGACTTCGTGGCTTCTCGTGTGGTCCCCCCCCCCCAAAAAAAAAAAAAAAAACTGGGAAAGTTTTTAAGTTGTTACCCAATCTGAAGAGCCACACATGACAACTAAATATTTATCTTCTAATGAGCTCTATGTTGCCACCAAACAATTCAAACTATTATGTTTTCCAATCGATTTAGATGCAACCACACTTCAATTGTAGGACATTACTTCAGGGGTGGGATTCAAATTTTTTAACAACTGGTTCTGTGGGCATGGCTAAGTTGGTGGGCTTGGCTTGGTGGTCATGTTATTGGCTGGGTGTGGCCAACTCAATATCACTCGCATCGAGGCACGCATCTCCTCGCCTGGCCTCTCATGATTGTGGGGATGCTGCAACAGTCATAAGTGTGAAAAATGGTCATAAGTCACTTTTTTCAGTGCCATTGTAACTTTAAATGGTCACTCCACACAAGCAGAGTACCAGCAAAAGAGGGGAAAAAAACTCCAGAGATGTTCCTTAGACAGGAAGTCTAGTCCTGCCAAGAATGTAATAAGGGTTAACGGAGAGGCAGTATCTGTAAGCAACACCAGAATGTCTCCTTCCTGCCTTCCTTGCAGGATTAGGCCAGTAATTTCTTCTAACAACCAGTTCTCGGAATTGCTTAGAATGTTAACAACCAGTTCCAGCGAATAGGTGTGAACTGATAGAATCCCATCCCTGCATTAGCTCCACCATTCACTCTTGATTTACATTAGAGAGCCCACAAAGCAGCATGACTGGCTTATCATATTAAGAAGTGCTTTGTCAGTGCTTTGGATTCAAAGTCAAAAAGGTCCTTTAAAGAACAGAGGAGGCTGGGTGCAAAAGTAACATGTGCTTACAATTCATTCAATCAAAGCCCTATTTCATGGGATGTGGATCAGCTCCTGGTGTGGCTTTTGGGAGGAAATGTAGACAGGTACTATAAGTACTGCAGAGCCTTATGATAAACCCAGATAATAAAGGTAAACATTTCCCCTGTCCTGTTGTGTCTGACTCTAGGGGACAGTAAGCTATCTAACAGCATCATTAACTACAATTCTTCCTCATGACATAGGTTATAAAAGTAAAACACTAATCAGCAGCATAGGGCTGCAAATCCAGAACAAAAAGATTTGAAAGCATTGGTGGTGTTTTCCAGTGGAACCCCATACTTAAGTCTTTCAATCCAAGGGCTTTTCTGTGGACTGCAAAGGACTGTCTGAGAAACACAACCTCCGCCCCCCCCCAAAAAAAAAAAATGGTGAGGCAAGGCAAATAAATGAGCAGGACGAAGGGAGAATCATATTTAACTGAAAAAATTTTACATGTACTTAAACATAGTTAATTCGTTCTTCCTGTGCAATTCATTGTTTTCCTTCTGCCAAATTAAAATATAAGAATGGGGTAGCATTCTTAATAAGAGTTCTGGGAGCCCAGCCAAGTTTTTGGGCCTCAGATTGTGGACCTTTGTTTTCCACATTTGTCCTTTCTCAAATTACAAAAAAAGGGCATGGGAATAAGATTTAACCAGGCCTGTGATAGGATGAAGCCTTAAAATCTCTTTCTTCCACTATAGTACATACTTTCCTGATATGTCAGTGATTTATTTAGCTGACAGATTTGGCTTAACTGTCACCATAAAAGTGATGCAAGAGTCATGCATGGTGAATTATCTTGCAGTCTTCCAGCACTGAGTGGGTGGTTACAGAAAGCAGCAGTTAAAGACCAAGCATTATAGAGGGCGGATCTCTAAGGTTACATTTTGCCTCTGCATGCTTCTTTTAAAATAACCATTTACAGCAGGGTTTAAAGAAAATGAATTCTATTAAAAATCAGGTTTTGCACGAAGTCATTTTCTGAAATACACATCTCACTGCAGCCAAGCATCATTTGGAATAAATAACATTTGGAGGGGGGGGGGGGGAAATCCGGAAGAACTATATTTGTTTCTCTGTTGCATAGCCATCCTCCTCTTCTCTACCATATGGTTTTTCCAAACAGCTTTCAAGAAAACTTTTCCATTAGCATAAAGTAATCATAAACTTTTTTTTATTATTTTCTTCATGTGTTGTCAGACCTTTTTCATTTTCTTTGCACAATTTCTTAGAAGCAGGCACTAATGCAAATGACAAGCACTTTCCTCTGCCTACAGAGCCCATATTTCCCTCTGCCAAACTTTCTAATCACAGTTGTGATCTCACACTTTCAAATAACCTTTTGTGGCCCCTTGACTTTGTTAGCAGGTGATATTCTTTTCATTTACAAGCATTATCCACAGAGTAATGGTTGCTTGAAGGCAGTAAGAAAATAAATGCTGGGGAAAATGAAGGGTGTTTGGAAAGGGGATGATGTCAGAAACAGCTCCTCTAGTATAACAGCTCCACAGTGCCAAGTGAAAAACCACTTTCTTTCTCTGTTGATGATGAGTACATTACGGCAGAGCAGTGGCATATGTAGGAAGGGGTTCAACAGCAGCACTTGGGCAATCAAAACCCATCATGTTTTAAATGTGTGTTGCATGTATCTCATGCAGATATTTTAAAAAGGGAGGCTTCATTTGTTCCTATTGATGATTTTGAGTCCTGCAGATCTTCTACTATGAAGTTCCTCCACTCCATTCATTCATACACTGCAACAGCATTCAGCAGAAAGACAGAATCATACAGTCATGTTAGGCACTGGTGTTTGCTTATACAGATTTCCATGACATGCCACACCTGCAGCCCATTCTGAATGGTGTATCTGATCATTCATTCAACCATGGTGTCATCATCTGCACTTGGAATTTTATAGCTGGAAGAAGGAAAGGGTAAGGAAGAGGAAAGGAAAGGAGAGGAGAGGAGAGGAGAAGGGAGGAGAGAAGAAGGAAGGGAAGCCTTCCTTAATTAATGTACAATTTTATTTCAAATGGACAAGATACCTTCCCAATTTGCTTAACAAACCAGTTCATGCAAGAAGGATGATGGGATCAGTAGTCAGGTGCTAGAAGGAAGGGGAGAGGTGACTCAAAGAATCTATGCCAGGGTGTCAATCTTGTGGCATCACGGCAGCGTCTCGTGACATATCGGGATTTTTTTCCCCCTTCACTAAACCAGGCATGGCCAGTGCGAGACACATCCAGCCTGCGGGCCACGAGTTTGACAGCTCTGACCTATGCCATCAAATACTGCTTAAACAGGGTATACTTCAGATGCAGGAGAGGATCACAAAAAGGCAAACATTTATGAAATAAGGGAGATTTTGGAAAAGGGAGACAAGAAATGTTGTTTGGTGAAAGGAAAGAAATAACAGTCTGGACAAATGTTGACAACCATCAGTATAGTTTGATGGATAAATATTGGAAAGAACAGAAACGATAGAAAATGAAAGGGATAAAGGATAAGAAAAAGGGGTAGGGTAGGGGCTGCAGCATTTGAATGTGGATGTTAACAAACTCTACTGGATGCAGAATTCTTTATCCCATCATGCCAGGTTGCATGAAAAACAGGCAGAAGATTATTAAGAGTTGTGCAATTCACTTTCAGTTATTCTAAAATAAAGGGAAGAGCAGAAAATAACATGTTATCATCTTGGCAAATTTATATTTTTTGATTATCTGCTATCTCTGTTAAATTATCCTCCCCACCTTGGGATAGTTATACGGTTAGATGTTTAATTTACTTATTTATTTAGCATATGGCATGGAAGGTCAGGAAGGCTACAATGTTTTGCACTCAGTTCTCAGTTCTCAGAAGTCCTGGCAGCTGACAGTTGCTAGTCCAAGAGTCTGGGAACTCCTCCTGTCCTGCAGAACTAGATTCAAACCACCAGAGTGAATGGATATAATACACGTTGCCATTGAGTAATCAGCTAATAGATATTGCTCCTAATCAGTATTTATATCCATGGATAAAGGTAATGTAATGATGAGACAAAACAGATTTTGCTCCTAATCTGTATTTATACCCATGGATAAAGGTAATGTAATGATGAAACAAAGTTTGTGAATCTTTAAAACTGGGAACTCTGTCTATGTTGGGGAGGGAGGAAGTACATGAAACTTTAGATTTAGTAACTGGTGGCACGTTTGTCAGCAACAATTATTTCAACTTCAAATATGCCAGACAACTAGCAGACAAAATAGGTTGAATTTATTCAGAATTGGACTCTAGTTGGGCAGATCAAGGTGGCTGGAAATACACATATTAGAGATAAAGAACCAAAGACTGACTTTGAAATCTTTTTTCCTTTTTACTATTGCTTTTTTCCTTCTTGTATAAATTTGCCTAATTCTTCTTTTTTCTTCTCTCCCCCCTTTTTTAATTTATATTTTGGTATTATCTCTTTCCTCTTTTCTATAATGATTATAAATTTACTCATTGAGATAAGAAGTATTGATTATTGTATTAGATTGCTTAAAAAATGATTTGATTAATCTACAAATAATAAGGATAATTACAACTTGACCAGATATAAAAAAAAATAGGAAGAATATTAAGAATATTATGAACCATTTAATTAATAAGTATAAGATTTAATATTGGATATTTAATATTGTAATAGTTAAATTTACGGTGTAAACATAATCAAAACTTGAATTTAGTTGGATTAGATATATCATTTATATTATGTATTATATATTTACTATAATTATCATAAATATTTATTATATAGATTGCTGTATAACGTTGTATAGTATTGCATAGGAACTGAATATAAAATCTATAAAATTACTTATTTGACTTAGATTTAAGATTAGGAAAAATATAGATAGGTAGATTAATTAATTATACATTGGCCAATTTTAATATAGAGGTCATAATATTGAATGGTAATTTGGGATAATATAATTAACATAATCCAACAACAGAAACAAATATTAAAAGAAATGACCTTGACAACTACTACAGCTCTGAAAACCGGAAAGAAGGCTACTCCAACACCAACAACTACACTGGCAACAGCTTCAACCATGGCCCAAAAAACTATAGAAGAAACATTACCAGTAGAAAAACAAACCAATATTTCAAATGCCAATATTCAATCAATTTTACTCATGCTACAAGAATTGATGGCAAAATTACAAGAAACAATGATAAAAAACCATAATGAGACAAGATCAGATATTAATGAATTAAAGGAGGAGATAGGAAAAATGAAATTAGAAATGAAAGCTGATATCCCTAAAGTAGAAGATAAAATTGGAATACTACAACAGGCCTTGGAAAAAAATGAAGCAACAATAAAAGAAGTAGAGAAAAGGACTGAACGAACTGAAAGGAAACTTGAAAGGGTAGATGAGGAATTAAAAAATGTAAGTAAAGAAATAGAAGACTCATTGGTCTACCTAGAGATGGACAAGACAGGTACATACCTGAGATTTCAGAATATAGAGGAATCTAAGGAAGAAGATCTAGAACAACTGATGGCGGGAATACTGGCTGGATTATTAGATAAAGACAAAGATGATATTTTAAGAGAATTTGATGAAGTTTACAGGGTCAGTATTAACTATGCGAGATGCCATAAATGCCCGAAATAAGTCCATATATGTTTTACGAGAAGGAGTGTTCGTGATATTATATTTAGGATGTCCATGGATGTAACAATTATGTACAAAGGTAAAGAAATTACAATTCTTAAACAAATCCCAAGAAGAGTAAGAAAAACAAGATGAGACTACAAATTTTTAGCTGCTTACTTAAATAAAAAAAGATTGTATTCAAATGGTTAATCCCAGAGGGGATGCTAGTTTCGTGGAAAGAAAGGAAAATTAAAATAGATACCATGGAAAAAGCCCAAGAATTTTATGAACAATTAGTAAGTTCAGAAGAGCTGAGTAGTCAGGAGGAACTGGAAATAAATTTTAAATAAATAAATAAATAAATTTTAAATAAATAAATAAAGACCAAAGCTACTATAGAAACAAAAAAGAAGGAACTTGAAACCAGCAAGCACTAGGAGAGACCAGAGTTATCATGAGACAAAGAGCAAAACAGAATTAAGTAAATGGAAGAAGTAAAGAAACTTCTATCAATGAGCATAAATGGCCTAAATTCGATGTTAAAAATAAAAAGTATATTAACAAAACTAAAGCCCATGTCACACTGAACCAACAGATGCAAAGAGGATGTAAAACAGACAAAAAAGCTTGCCATACATTGGAAAACGCGATGTACTCACTGCCTCCGTTTTGCTTCCTCTCTATCCGTCCAGCATCCGTTTATTGACGTTTAATCCACTCCGAAAGTTTTGAGCTGCCCAAAACGCTTGCGCGGAAAATGTATCCAGTTCGTCCATTCTGCATCCTCTACGCATCCGCTAGGCATCCGTTCGGCATCCGTTATGCATCCGCTATATCTGCTAGGCATCCGTTGGGCATCCGCGCAACTCCATCTGCTCCAGCGGTAAATGGACGCAGGGAGGAAGCGGAACGGATGCAGAATGGATGCCTAGCGGATGCAGCATGGAAACAAAGTGTTTAAAACGGAAAAAAGGTTCGCAGAGGGGACCTATCTCAGATATTAAGGATGTCTAGAGGATGCCTAGAGGATGCCTAGCGGAAAACCTATATTTCCTATAAAAAGGGGGAGCAACTCATCTGCATCTCACTTTCAGAACAGCAGCCCAGCGGTGCAGACCTCTGCAGCCTTCATCTGGCTCTTCCTCTTCCACATCACCCAGTCATGTCCACCGTGGATTGTAACAAAGTCCTTTCGGCAGCCACCATCGTTCTGCAACAGTGCGAAGCCATCTGCAGACTCTGTGAACACTACTGCGAGAAGAAAAAGAGGCAGCCAAAGAGAGTCTGGGTCCAAAGATGGTTCACCAGAAGAGCAGAGGACGGACTGTACAACAAGCTGATGGTGGAGCTCAGGAACGAAGACACTCGGGCGTTCCAGGACTTCATGAGGATGCCTCCAGCCATGTTTGATGAAGTTGTGCAGCGGCTGACACCCAGGTTGACCAAGGCAAACACCAGCTTCCGGCCCAGCCTGGAACCTGGGCTCAAGGTGGCACTCACTCTGCGCCACCTGGCCTCAGGGACCAACTACAGGAGCATGCAGTACAGTTGGAGGGTGCCATCCAACACCATCAGCATTGTGGTCAGAGAAGTGGTGCAGGCCATCATCGAAGAATACAAGGAGGAGCTCCTCCAGTACCCCACCACTGAAGAAGGATGGAAGAAAGTTGCAGAGCAGTGGTATCAGAAGTGGAACTTCCCACACACCATTGGAGCCATAGATGGCAAGCACGTGGCCTGCAAAGCTCCACCCAACTCAGGGTCCACTTATTTCAACTCCAAGGGCTTCTTCAGCATCATCCTCTTCGCCATGGTCGATGTTGACTACAAGTTCATGTACATCGATGCTTCAGGCAACAGCTCATCTTCAGATGCCCAGGTATACAACGTCAGTCACGTCAAGGAGGAGCTGGAACGCAACCTCATCGTGGGCTTCCCAGATCCAGAACCCCTGCCCAACGACACACAAGATGTGCCCTACTTCATCATGGGGGATGACGCCTTCTCCCTCACAACCTACCTCATGAAGACCTACACCTCCAGACTCCTCACCCGTGAAGAGAGGATCTTCAACTACAGGCTGTCCAGGGCAAGGCGGGTGGTGGAGAATGCCTTTGGCATCCTGGCCAACAGGTTCCAGGTACTTCTCACCACCATGCAGCATTGCCCACAGACCGTGAGGAGGATCATGGAAGCTTGCTGCATCCTGCACAATCTCATGCGCACCCGCTACCCAGTCCTGCAGAATAGGCTTGTGTACCTCCAACAAGGCAATGGGGACATGGAGCCTGGGGAATGGAGGCAAGGGTGAAAACTGATAGACACTGAGGATGTGCAAGGCCCCAACAGAGCCTCACATGAAGCAAAGAAGCAGCGCAACCTCCTGAGACACTGGTGCAACTCCCCAGCTGGAGCAGTGGAGTGGCAAGACAGGATGGTAGATGAGATTGGGCCATGTATGTTTGGTTGGCCTACAATGAACAGGGCGTTTAATAAAGAGTTGTGTTTATGTTGACATGTGTGGAAAATTATTACATTATTATTGATAATAAAGGGCCATAGGTGTGGCACCTGGGAGGGTGGACCATACAGTCCCACTATGCTTGCACTGGAGGTTTATCTATCCCACTGCTATCCTAACCCATCCCACAGCTATTACCCATACCACAGGTATCCTAACCCATTCCAAAGCTATCCTTACCCATCCTACAAACATGTAAAGGCTTAAACCATTTCTAAAAGTTTCCACCAAGACTTTATTTAAAAAAAAAGAAATGAAGCAAGTGTGTGAATCATAAATAGACTTTATTAACAACAAGCTATAAAACAAAAATGAGTCTCTGGCACTCCTCTTGGTCGCTCAGTCTCAGGGGTGAAGGGTCCAGGTGCTGTGGAGGTGGCTGGTGCTGCAGTGCTTTTTATCAGCTCCTCCAGAAGCAGAAGCAGCAGAAGCGCCAGCCTCAGCCCCAGAAGAGCGAGCCCATGCTGCAGAAGCCCCAGCAGAACCAGAGTGAGGGCCAGGGGGCGGGATGGTAGCCCTGTCCCTCTTGCAAGGGCTGGCAGCAGATGGCTGAGGCTTGCTGTGCTTCCGCATGGTTGTGGGGTTGCTGGCTGGCAGGGAGGCTGGCAGGAACCAAGGCTGGCAGCAAGGCTGGCAGGGAGGCTGGCAGGCAGGCAGGTACCAAGGCTGACAGGCAGGCAGACAGCAAGGCTGGCACCAAGGCTGGCAGGCAGGCTGGCAGGGAGATAGGCACCAAGGCTGGCAGGAAGGCTGGCAGGCAGGCAGGCACCAAGGCTGGCAGGCAGACATGAGCCAAGGCTGGCAGGAAGGCAGGCAGCAAGGCTGGCAGGAAGACCGGCTGGCAGCAAGGCTTGCAGGCAGGCTGGCAGCAAGGCTGTCAGCAAGGCTGGCAGCAAGGCTGGCAGCTAGTCTGGCAGCAAGGCTGGCAGCTAGTCTGGCAGCAAGGCT
>BLBF01000017.1:36268151-36293307 GCA_015471245.1 Laticauda colubrina
GCAGCTAGTCTGGCAGCAAGGCTGGCAGCTAGTCTGGCAGCAAGGCTTGCAGGCAGACATGCAGGCAGGGCAGGCAAGGCAGCCAATCCATCCGGCAGCAGTCTTTCCTCTGAATGGCGACCTGCTTCCGAGCAGCTTCCATTATATCCGCGGGGCTGATGCAATGCATCCTCCCTGCATGCGCAATTGATGCCAGGCATCCATTAGGCTTCCGCTGTGCATCCGCTGTGCATCCGCTGTGCATCCGCTTCATCCGTTCCGCGTCCGCTGTGCATCCTCTGTATCCATTCTGCGTCCGCTTTGCTGAGCCCCCCCAGAAGCCTAGCGGATGTGCCATTCGCTCCCATCCGCTTCCATCCGCTGGGCTTCCGTTCCACTTCCGCTTTGCATCCGCCCTGCGTCCTCCCCGCGTCCGTGTTATCCGCTCCAGTTATGGAAATTTTTGCCCCTTTTGAGAGCGGATAACAACAAAGGGAACATTTTGCTCGTCCATTGTGTCCTTTTTGCATCTGTTGGGCAGTGTGACATGGGCTTAATTAAACAAAATGCTGATATGCCTACAGGAAACCCATATAATAAAAGAAGGCGAAAGTTATTAAATTGCCTGAAATTAGGGAAGCTATTCACTGCACCAGCAGACACAGGGAAGAAGAAAGGGATTGCAAAATATGTTAAAGATGATTTGAAATCAGAATTAGTATGGTCAGACCCTGAGGGAAGAACTTTGGTTCTGCGACATTTCAATTTTGTTAGTAATTTCTGCTCCAAATGAAGATCAGAAAGAATTTTTTAAACATCTATACCGAAAAATAATAGGATTTGAAAAAGGGAATATCTGTATTATAGGAGATTTTAACTCTATTGCTGATTACCAGAAAGATCATAGTAATGGGGGGAAGAATAAGAAAGGGAAAAAAGAGTTTCCTAAGATATGTAAGGAAATGATGAAAGAATTAAATTTGGTGAATTTATGGAGAAGACTATATCCTGAAAAAAAAACAATTTACATTTTATTCCAATCCGCATCAAATATAGACACAGATTGATATGGCATGGATGAATGGGGAAATAGCAAATGAGATAAAAGAAATTGATATATTACCAAATGAATGGGCGGATCATAACCCAATTCAGATAATATGGAAAGGCAGGAAGAAACTAAAGAAAAGATGGACATTAAATACCCAATTATTAAGAGAAAAAGAATATATTGATAAACTTAAAGAGGAATTAAATTATATTTTTTTTAAAAATGACAATGGCGTAACTACAAAACAAAATATTTGGAATACAATGAAGGCAGTAATAAGAGGTATAACAATTTCTTACAGTGACAAGAGGAATAAAGAAAAATATGCCCAACAAAATAAACTGTAACTACAAATTAAGGAATTAGAAACGCAATTACAGAAGACCCCAAAGAACTAAACATTGCAAAATCAGATAATAATAGATAAACACAAATTGAATTTAATTGAACAAGAGAAAATGATTATAAATTTGAATATGTCCAAAGAAACCTACTTTGAGAATGTTAATAAGCCAGGAAGATGGTTAGCTTATAAACTAAAAAAAAAGAAAGAAAAGAGACTGATATATCAATTAATAGACGGGAATGGTGACATACAACAAGAGACAGAACAAAAAAAAGAAATTGTACATAAATACTTTGAAGAGTTATATAAAAAGGAAGAAATAAATGAGGACAAAATAAGAAAATACTTAGATGAAATTAAAGATAAAGAAATTGAGGAAGGAATGATAGAATTATTTAACAAAGATATATCTTGGTCTGAACTGAAATCGGCAATAGAGAACCAAAAAAATAATAAAGCCCCAGGCCCAGATGGGATTCCAGGAGAACTATATAAAGTAATTGTAGAACAAATTGGACCTTTTATGATGGAAATTTTCAATGATGTATTATTGGCAGCCAATATGTCGGACTCATGGAGGGGAGTACTGATTTTGCTGATCCCGAAGGAGGAATCTGAATCTAGATATATCAATAATTACAGACCAATTTCATTATTAAACACCGACTATAAAATATTTACCTCCATTATAGCTAATAGACTTAAAAGAATTTTAAATTTATATATACATGAAGATGAAAATGGATTTCTCCCAACCAGACAGATTAGCAATAATTCAAGAACAGTATTAGATATTTTAGAATTTTACGAAGCTCACCCTGAGAAACAAATTGCACTCATGTTCTTAGATGCTGAAAAGGCCTTTGACAATTTAATTTGTCAAATTTTAATTCAAAAAATATATAATATAAAATTAGGCACTAAATTTGAAAGTATTATAACAACTATTTACGATACACAACAGGCCAATATTATAGTAAATGGGGAATATACTTACCCAATAAAAATAGAAAAGGGAGTTAGACAAGGTTGCCCGCTCTCCCCCCTGCTCTTCATATTCTCATTAGAAACATTATAAATACGAGCTAGACAGAATTCAGAGATAAAAGGATTAAAGGTTAAAACAGAAGAATACAAGTTGCAAGCATTCACTGACGATATAGTTTTCTTTATTGAGGAACCAATGGAAAGAGGACAAAAATTGATGAATGAATTAGAACAATTCAGAGCGGTAGCAGGACTCAAAATTAATAGGAAGAAAACAAAATTAATGACTAAAAATTTAACAGAAAAACAGAAAAAAGAATTAGAAGTTATGGGAATATAAGTGACAAAGAAAGTGAACTATTTAGGAATATGGTTGACAGCACACTGCAAGGCACTAAAAAAAATAATTATGATAAATTGTTGCTTCAGATAAAGAAGGATTTAGAATTATGGGGTAAACTGCAACTCTCACTACTGGGTAGGATTGCTATCATTAAAATGAATATTCTCCCAAAATTTTTTATATTTATTTCAAATGATTCCAATTAAATTACACAAATTTTTTTTTGAAGAACTTAACAAATAACCGCTAAATTTGTTTGGCAAGGGAAAAAACACAGAATAAATTTAAAAGCAATGCAGGATATGAGGAGAAGGGGAGGGTTGGCACTCCCAAATTGGGAATTATATTATATTGCTGCCACTCTAGTATGGTTAAAAGATTGAGTGAACTTAAAAAATAAGACAATTTTATTTTTAGAAGGCCACGATTTACAAAGGGGGTGGCACGTCTTTTTATGGGACATAGGGAAAGTTGACCAGAAATATTTCCATAGACACTTAATTAGAGAATCATTATTAATTAATTGGAAAACAATATTTAAAAAACACTACTTAAAAGTACCGATCTGGTTATCAAAAATGGAGGCGATGATCCACTCAAACAATTTGGATATTTCTAAAATGATCAAATACAAAGATTTATTGGACATACAAGGAAATGTGAAATCATGACAAGAACTTCAAAAGCAGGGATTTAAAATAGATTAATGGGTATACCTACAAATTCATAGTAGATATAAACAAGATAGAAAGGAATTTGGAATTAATAATAAACCCCAACAATTAGACAAAATTTTATTAGGACCAGGTTAAAAAAAATAACTAAATTTTATAATTGTTTATTAGAAGTAGAATTAGAAGAAGAAACAGTAAAAGGGAATATGATAGCCTGGAGTAGGAATGTAGGACGTAACATCACTTTAATAGAATGGGAAAAAGTCTGGGGAAGAAATAATAAGATTACAAAATCGGCAGCATATAAAGAAAACGCATATAAAATGTTTTATAGATGGCACCTTTCCCCTTCAAGATTGGCAAAATGTGCCCCAAAATGAGTCCAAAATGTTGGAAATGTAAAAAAAAAAGAGGGAACCTTTTTTCACATGTGGTGGTCCTGTATAGAAGCCCAAAAATACTGGAAGAAAATTAGAAATTGGCTGGAAGATATAACAAAAGAACAGATCGAATACAAACCAGAGTCCTTTCTGCTAGGAATTTTTGATAAACAAATATAAAAAAAATGAAATACATAACAATACACATACTAACAGCAGCCAAATTGGCCTTCGCTCAATGTTGGAAGCACCCTCATATACCTATCAAGGAGATAACTATCCAAAAAATTTCAAATTGCGCAGAAATGGACAGATTAACTTTAGCTTTAAAAAACAAAGATAATTCAATATATTATAATAGCTGGAACTATTGGTATAAATGGTTAGAACAAAGATAGAATTTATATCATAAGATAATATAAATTTATATAAGTAATGTACAAATTTTTGTATAGGCAAGGTGTGCAAATATGACATAAGAGAAGAAAAGATCTTACAAACTGTTGAAAATAAGATTGTTTTTAAATTTTCTGTTTCCTTCTCCCTATTCCTTTTTTCTTTTCTTTCTACTCTTTCATGTATGTATGTGTTGCTGAGTTGTTGTTGTTTTTTTTCTTTTTAGTTGTAAAATTAATAAAATTTGTTTTTTTAAAAAAGAGTTGTAAATCTAATCTTATGTAGCTTCTTCTCCGGTAATACTGACTTGCTAACTAGGGCATACAAAACCTTTGCTAAACCAATACTTTAATACAGCTCATCTGTCTGGAATCTGCACTGTATATTAGACATCAATACAACTGAGCAGGTCTAAAAGTATTTCATGAGAAGAATACTACTCTCCTCTGCTCGCAATAGGTTTGAGATTTGGGGCTTGGTCAACCAAGAACTATGCCGCCTATGGTTGGACTTAAGCTAGTACACAAAATTATCTGCTTCAATGTCCTACCAGTCAATGACTACTTCTGCTGCAACCGCAGCAACACAAGAGCACACAACAGATACAAACTTAATGTAAACCTCTCCAAACTTGATTGCAGAAAGTATGACTTCAGCAACAAAGTGGTCAATGCCTGGAATGCACTACCTGACTCTGTTGTTACATCCTCAAATCCCCACTCCTTTACCCTTAAACTATCCACTATTGACCTCACCCCTTTCCTAAGATGTCTGTAATAGGCGTGCATAAGCGCACAATCATGTCTATCATTCCTGTCCTATTGTCCCCATTTATTTGTACCTATTTCCTGTATTCATATTCATGTTTATTCTTATATCTATCATATCTTGTAAGCAATTGACAAATCAAATAAAAAAATAAAAATAAATGTCTTTTGTTTTGCTATTCTTCAGTGAGTTCCATTTTATCCAGTGCTTTTTATGGAATCATATTTTAGCCACAGTGATAAAAGACCTCCAGTTTCCTAGATGGTGTTCTGGAATTTTGAACTTTATGAATAATTTTACAATGAAAGGAGACAAAATTTGTGAGATGTATTTAGGGCATGGCTGACCTAAATCAGCCATCACTGCTTAATGTGGTACTACTGACCCTTTAATTGGATTTATTAACAAAAAGGATGGGGTGATTACATTTTTAACACTGGTCTATCAATTATTGGATAACTTGGCTTTTGAAAAAAAAAATGAAGTTATATGTTCAGCCTTGCTTTACATACAGTAGGACCACATGAAGTTTTAATAGCATTAGTAATGAAGATATGAAAATATTCAAAAGGGAATATTTTAAAAATAGAACTGTGCACTATTTTGTATTATAAAAAGCTTTATAAGCCTTCTTCTCTCACCCTGTATACTTACAGGGTGAGGCTTCTTTTCTCACCCTGTATACTTATGGAATCAAATACCATATCATTGAGCAAATTTAATGTTTGAACTAAATTGTTACCTAAATAATGCCACTTCTGCTGACTACCATCTGCCTGCAATCTGGCAGTTCAAATCCCACCAGGCTCAAGGTTGACTCAGCCTTCCATCCTACCGAAAAGGGTAAAATGAGGACCCAGATTGTTGGGGGCAAGAGGCTGATTCTGTAAAACCACTTAGAGAGGACTATAAACCACTACAAAGCGGTATATAAGTCTAGGTGCTATTGCTAATTGCAGTATCAGTATTATTTACAGATTACATCACATCATATTCTTAATAAACTAAAAGTATATATTTACATATAAGCAGACCAAAATAAAGGCTGGATAAAAATAAAAGTAAGCAATGACTTTTTGTGTAGTAGAGTCGGAAACTCTGTTGATGTGTTTGTGTGAATCAAGTCATGCTAGATATTAGATACACTTGTTTTGCTTGCAAAGATTCTGTAAATATTGGAACATTCTAAGGAATAACTTCTCATCCTGTTTCTTTAAGGACAAAGCTTTCTTCACATATTTCAGGCCTGCAGGGACTGCAGTCAACCACATGAATTTGATCTCTCTTGATTCCAGCAGACTCTTGTTGTGATTTAGTTTTTTAAAAAAACCAAAAAGAAAGCAAAAAAATAAATAAGAATTTTCAGGCTGTATATAGCAACATCATCATCAGCAGCAGCAACAACAACAATAATCCTTCCTGATGTTCACAGCTTTGTAGTTGAAAATTCAACAGTATCATGGAAATCATTCCTCAAGGCTGAACTGTATTAATTGACTGAAGAGAAGGGTAGGATGCTTCAAAATCTTTGTCTTAAAAAATTATCAAAATAATATTAAGAGAATGGTATGGATTCTTTTTATGGTATGGATTCTTTTTCATGCATATATATGCATATATTTATTTCTATATGTTTATATAATGTGAGAAGATGGAACAAATCACAATTCTTTTCACTCTTTTCATTCATTAATACAAGAAAATAAATGCTTACATGCATGTAGTTTGCCTGGGTGAAATATTTAGCCTTTGTTCGAAATTTCATTTTTTTGAGAGATGTACTGTGTGACAGAGATGAATACTGTAGCAAAAAAAATGCAGTATATTGTTCCTCAATTACTGTATAAAGTATCATTGAGTTTGAACTATTTTGTAAAATATAGTTCATCTCTGATTTTTTTGTAGAATAGATTGATTTACATAATCACTTTGGTCATTAAGTGGATGAAAATAAATTATAGCAAGTCAATTTAGAACAAGTCCCACGTCAAATTCCACATTAAACAACAAAAACACCCTATGAGATATTCAACAAGAATTGGCTCATTGGTTCTCCCAAGTTTTACCCTTTTTTATATCAAGAAACTAGGGAGTCTCTTTTAGACATTTGCCATATCCTCATCCCTTCTGGATGCTCAGCTGCTGTTTATCCATTGTTTAGCCCACTGTTCCTCCTATCTTCCAAGATGATTCCCATGTACCATTACAGGGTCCTTGAGCTCTTTCCACACCATCCCTACTGTTGCTCTTTTTTCACAGACTTGAGAAGACCCTGTTTTTTAGGACCACAATCGACTCTTTTACAAAGCAAATTCTTCTCTGCAATTTTATGCAGGGTGCAGAGTGAAAAAACCTCATGTGCTTTCTTATTGCTTCTGCGGACAGCAGAATGGCCAGGATGCATGGTACATTAAATTCACTGTCTGACTATGTCAGTAGACTTTTGAATGAGATATATATCATTTATTCTATAGATTAAAGTTAAGGAGCTGAGAAAAATCAATGGGAGAAAGAGAAAAGGAAAGTATAATAAATCTCACAGGCTTCAATTCACAGATGCTGTTACAGGCAGACATGCAGAGAGAATCAGTTGAACCAACTAGGACTAAGAATTCAAAAATCCTTTCATAATATAAATGAAAAAAAAGATATTAATCAACCTCTTGCATGTTTCCTTACATGGTGATTTTCTTCTGATTCTCTAACCTTCCTCCAGATTGGGACATTTTCCTACTTTTGAGCCAATCTGAAAAGACGTAGCCTTTTTTCCTGGGATGAAGAAATAAAAACCTACACCAAAAAAGCGCCATACTTTTTTTTTTTTTAAAGCTCACTTGAATAATGGATATCTGGGTGATCACTCAGTTTGAATTTCCCACTATCTTTTGGGTGATCACTCAGTTTTTGCCGACTATCTACCCTGACATGTAAGCTTTGGTTGATAACTGTTTTTCCACTGAATCTTTGAGATTTTTCTCTTTCCTTCCAAAGAAATGGTACAGAAGACTCAGAGAAAAACAAGCAAAATGACTGCTAAGAATAGGAGTGGGAATGGAACAAAGTGAACATTATATGAAATTAACAGCCTACATCAGAAATAGAAAGGTTCTAGAAAATTAGCTTACTTGAATAGGATATTGATTACTGTGAAAAATAATGTTATTTCAGGAAAGGGCAAGCAAAAATAGGAATTTCCTTTTGTTTTTCCTTTTTATAGAATGCATTCTGAGCTTCTTACTAATACAGTACAATACTGCTAGAATATAATTAGAAGTGATGTTGAATATGTATTGTACAAAGGATTGTCAAGCAACAATAACACACAAGTATATACCCTTTTAATTGTAATGCCTGTTATTTTCATTCACAGAGCACCATTTCCTTTAAATTTAGTTTTTGCCACTTTTCAACTTTGCTGCCCCAAGCAACTGTCTTTAAAAATAATGCCTTGTTTATTCACTCGTGCCCTAAGCTGAAAAACTCACTATAAATTAGCAAAATACATGTGAGCATAGACAGAGCTCCAGCAATTTATGTCTGAACTGTCCTATCAAACCTCACAAATTGAGAGGTAATTATAAATTAGCAAATAAAAAAGTTAGGAATTAATGACCACTCCTAAACATGGTAGTACCATGTTAGAGAACCATGGTAGAGCAGTGGTTAGAATGCAGAATTTCAGGCTAAGTCTGCTAATTACCAGCAGTCTGATCCTCACTGGCTCAAAGTTGACTCAGTTTTCCATCCTTCCGAGGTCAGTAAAATGAGAAGCCAGGTTGCTGGGAGCAAAATGCTGAGTCTGTAAACAGCTTAAAGAGGGCTATAAAGCACTAGGAAGAGGTATATGTCTGAATGCTATTGCTATTGCTAGTGCAACTAAGCAAATTGAAATTCAAATGAAGGTAAGAATTAGTTTGGAAGCACTGCCCACTCATCCACCCTGAAACCACACACATTTATTTGTAATGAATCTTTATTTGGTACTACTAAAGTTCTGATTCAGTTCTGATTCAGATGATCTCAGAGCCTCACAAAATTCTGGACAATTGTTCACATCAGCTATTTAGAACAAACGCTAAGCAACCAGTTTTCAAATGCATTTATTATTATTTAAAAAAAATAAAGAGAAGCTTTCACACTATTTTTTCAACTCAGAAAAATATGGTATGAATGCTTTGGAATGTGCAAAGAGAAACTGTGTTCAGTAGTTGAAGAATGAGTAGGAGCTGTCACTGATCCCAGAATAAACTGTGTTGCAAAACACAGCTCAACTGAGAGCTCCTGGTTATGAATAGCTGAAAGAAGAATACATTAAAAAAAACAAACTTTAATCCCAGCAGCTATGTTTTGCCAGACTCGAAAATAAATGTATCGTCAAATGTACTCCTCGTAACTTCTCTGAATATTATTTTCATTTAAAAAAATAGCAATAGCCACATTTTCATAAAACCTTGTTCTCAAGGAATGCTAACTTTTTAAAAAAAGCTAAAAAAAATTCTACATTACAATCAAATATTGACTGTTCTTTGATGAGTATTTCTGTTCTGCCATTTCATGAGATCATGGACAGATCAGAATTTTATCTTAGATTTCAAAATATAGAGGAAGAAAAAGGACAAAACTTAGCTGAGATAATGACAGAAATACTGGCGGAAGCTTTGGAAATAGCTCAAGAGTAGATGATGGATGGAATAGACAAGTTTATCGAGTCTTTACAAGATATGCGAAGAGAAATAGTTTACCAAGAGAAGTTCATATCAGATTTACAAAGAAAGCCATTAAAATGCAAATTCTGCAAGTGGTAAGAGAGAAAACATTGAAATACAAGGATAAGGAGATTGTGGTCTTGAAACAAGTACCCAGAAGAGTGAGAGAGATGAGAAGAGAATACCGATTCTTGACCAAATTGCTACTTAAAAAAGAGGTGAATTATAGATGGCTGAAGGTTTAATTCCAGAAGGTTTAATGTTCACGTGGCAAGAACAGAGATACAGAATTGATTCAATTGAAAAAGCTGAATCATTTTATGCAGAATTTTTTAAAGAGGAGAAAGAGGCTGAAAAAGAAATTTGGCTCATTGAATTCCAAGAGGACTACCAAATGACGACTGAAAAAAAAAGAAGGTGCAGTAGGTGGAAAGGAGGAAGCCAAGGAACAATACGAACTAAGATCGACGAGAGCTGTTAAACCTAACTACAAAATTTAACCATGGAAGAAAAAAAAATCATCACAATCAATATAAATGGACTTAATTCAGCTGTTAAAAGAAGGAAATTTTTTCATAAATTAGAGAAATTAAAATTTGATATAATTTGTCTACCAGAAGTACATATCAAAAACCAACATGAACAATTGCTGAGACAGCCAAAATTAGGGAACATATTTACCTCTTTGACACAATGCAAGAAAAGAGGAGTGGTTTTGTATATTAAAGATATTATGCCAACGAAATTGATATATATTGATGATGATAGAAGAATACTAATGGTGGAAATAATAGACAATATAAAAACACTCCTGTTTGCAATTTATGCCCCGAATGACAATCAAGAAGAATTTTACAAAAAATGACACATGAAAATAATTGAACTGGACTATGCCAATATAGTTTTGATGGGAGATTTCAATGGAATTGTAGACAATAAACTGGACTATACAGCACAGAAAACAACAAAGCAAAACAGACAGACTCTCCCTAAATCTTTTTTTTAAATGGTGGACAAAATAAACTTAAAAGATACATGGAGAAAAAGAAATGCTAAAACTAAACAATACACTTTCTATTCAAATAGACATTTATCATGGTCCAGAATAGATATGACATGGATGTCAACAGAATTGTTAACTAATATTCAAGAAGTAAATATTGAAACAAGTACTTGAGCAGACCACAATCCAATGACAATTAAATGGAAAGGACAAAGAAGAAGAGCTAGATGGACATTAAATAATACTATTTTAAAGGAAAATACAGTGGATGGAGAAAGAACTGGCCCTTTTCTTTAGAGAAAACAGAAAAGAAGATACATCAATCCAGAATGTATGGGATACAATGAAGGCATATGCCAGAGGCTTGATAATAGACTATATAAGGAAAAGAAATACCATAAAAAGATTAGCCTCCAAGGCATTAGAGGATGAGTACAAAGGACTTGAAAAATAGTTACAGAAAATGCCACAGAAAAAGGATAACAAGTTAAAAATGGATATAATTAAACATAAAATGGGTTTAATAGAAAAAGAAGAGCTAGCACAAAAAATTAGAGGTGCTAAATAGAACTACTTTGAAAATGCAAATAAACCAGGAAGATGGTTAGCATATAAATTGAGAAAAGAGAAAGAATCAAGGAAAATTTTGTAACTAATAGATGAACAAGGCCAAGTTTGTTATAGTAGCAGAGAGAAGAAGGAAATCATACGAGACTATTATGAGAAATTATACACACAAGAGAATATTGATGAGGAAAGAGTCAAACAGTATTTACAGGATGCTAATCTACCCCAGATACTAAAGAGATAGAAACAATGTTAGAAAGCAATATAACGATGATGGAGTTAACTGAAGCACTTAAGAAGCAAAATAATGGAAAGGTGCCAGGCCCAGATGGATTTCTGGCAGAATTTTATAAAACATTACAAGAATCTAAGAATCTTTCATTCTTAGAAGTCATGAATGAAGTTATGTTAAAGAAGAGGATACCTAAAACTTGGTTAGAAGCTTATATTACACTTATTCCAAGAGGAGGTCGATCCATTACAAATTGAGAACTATAGACCTATTTCTTTACTAAGTGCAGATTATAAAATTTTTGCTTCAATATTGGCAGAAAGACTTAAAAATATTTAAACAGTTTTATTCATCCTGATCAAAATGGATTTCTGCCAAAGAGGCAAATTAAGGACAATATGAGAGTAATTTTGGACACTTTGGAATATTATGAGGCTCATCCTGAAAAGCAAATGGCTTTGATATTCCTAGATGTGCAGTTGATAATGTGAACTGGCGATTCATGTTGTTATTGCTGGAACATATGGGCTTCACTGAAAAATTTATTCAAGCAATAGAAGCAAAGGTATTGATAGAGGGAGAATTGACAGACTCTATTGATATAAGAAAGGATGCCCACTGTCACCTTTGTTGTTTGTGTTAACCTTGGAAAAGTTAAACAGAAATATTAGAGAAGAAAAGGACATAAAAGGGATGAAAATTAAAAAGGAAGAATTTAAATTGCAAGCATTTGCAGATGACTTGGTTTTCATCTTAGAAGATCCATTAGAAACAGCACCAAAATTGATGGAAAAGATTAAATACTTGGGGAAATATTTGACAGCAAGATGCAGTACATTAAAAGAGAATAACTATATTAAACTTAAGCAGCAGATAGAGCTAGATTTGGCGAAATGGGAAAATTTACAACTGTCACTAATAGGGAGAATATCAACAATCAAGATGAATATATTACCCAAAATTTTATATTTGTTTCAAACAATTCCAATCAGGCTTGGAAAAGATTATTTTGAAGATTTAAATAAAATCGTGTTGAAATATATATGGTAAGGCAAGAAGGCGGGAATAAAGTTAAAACTTTTTCAAGATGCTAGAATAAGAGGAGGATTTGGCTTGCCTAATTGGGAGTTGTACTATCAAGCTACAAAGTTGATGTGGGTAAAGGAATAGATAACATTAAGAAATATTAGATTGTCGACATTAGAAGAACATGATTTGTTGTTGGGGTTGCATGCTTTTTTATGGTATGAAGGAATGAAAACACAGGGGTACTTTAGAAGACACTATATACGGGAGTCTCTGTGGTTAAACTGGGAAAAGATTAAAAGACAATGTTATTTGAAAATTCCAGTCTGGTTATCGACTATTGAGGCATTTTCTTATCCTATAATATATAAAAAGGAACAAACAGTTAGATATGGTGAAATACTGAATGAAAAAGGTGAACTTAAACCTATGCAAAAATTAGAGGAACAAGGTATAAAGATGAATTGGTTTTCATATGCTAGTGGTTTTCTATAGAATAGACTGGACAACCATTTGTCCAAGATGAATAACGACTCCTGCCTTGGGCAGGGAAGTGGCGAGAACACCTCCAAGGTCCCTTCAGGCCCTACAGTTCTACAATTCTATATACAGTGTTGTTCAGTGTATTAAATTTTGTACAGTTTTTATGGAAGTCCAGATTTTATGGAAGTCTTGGTGTAGATATGTGTCCAGCTATCCTCAGAACACTGATTGTGGGGTTCATATTGCATATTTTATTTTCTGGGAGCTGCTTGCAGTTCTTTTTCTTTGAGCTTCTGTAAATTGGAATCACAAACAGGTGAGAAAAACATCAGTAGGAACAGGCAGATAAGTTGTCAGCACAAAAACATAACAGAAGCTCCAATAAGGGCATCTTTAGCCTCTAAAGAAACAATGGAAATAGAGGTAATATTTTATAATGAGACAATATTGTTTCAAGGGTAGATGTACTTTAAAAACACTCTTAAATATTGGTAGAATGTGGGCATGAATGCTTTTAAAGTGACAGTGCTCATATTATTTTACTGCTGTTGCCAATTTATGAACAGTGCTTTCTGTGGTTATATTAAATGTATTGCAGAAAATTAAACTGTATACTTCTTTTCAAGATTTACATTCTGCTTTCAGAACAATCAGGAGTCCACGAGGACCAAAATGGTAGATAAATTGCTGAAATCAAATAAATCAACAACATAAAGTCCAGTTATCCTGCAAATAAAAAAAAACAGTAATACAAAATATTTCAAAGACATACCAACATTACAAACTTTTGATTATGATAATTTAAATTTGTAAAGTGGGTGCATGCTGAAATTAACATCATAACTAAAAGAGATTCTTAACACTATCAAGCAGACTTCAGTTTACTAGATTCTTTGAAATGTGAGCAAAATCTGCTTAATCCCTCCCCCCCAAAATGTGTTGACATCAGTCTGGAGTGAACCACTGGAACGGTGATTTCTTAACCACCAATATATAAAATTAAAATATAGCTGTGGCAATGCACCGGACAGATTCCAGCTCTGTTTTACACATTATAACCTCTACTGATTTGACTGCCTTTAGACATCTCATAGTCATTCATAAACAACTATAACAATCTGGACATGAATTGGGATATGCAAAGACAGCAGTTGCAAAGGACTATTGCTATTGACATGATCATCTTTATAAAAACATTTAGAATAGAATAAAATTCTTTATTGGCCAAGTGTGATTGGATACAAAAAAATTATCTTCGGTGCATAAGTCCTCAGTGTACATAATCCCAAACTATCTAGAAAGTCAACTTTAGTCCAGCACAGTTGAAATTGAATTGTGTCATCTGACCTAGAGGACTACATTTTAAATGTACACATTTAAAATTTAAAATGTGTTAGATTATGGAATTGTATCTGTATAACCAAAAATATTGGAGTGCAGCTTGTAAAAAGCAGTCTAATATCTGAATCCATAGAAGAGCACCCCAGTGTTAAGACATATTTTTTCCTATCCTCATTTCGAAATGTTTGAAATAAGCAATGATATTTTAAGAAAAAAACCCACAAATAAATTTTTTAATGGCAAGTGCAAAATATTCCAGAGGGAAAACAGATCATTTTTTTTGGTACATAGTACTTTTTGAATGTTAAATAAACTGTTCCAGAAAATGGAGCAGCTATCACTGAATTATTACAAACTACAAAAAAGTAGTAATTATATCCTATGTTCAAGGAGTTGATAGACATTTGAAATAGATCATAGTGAGTCGTGCATTTGAAATATGAAAAAAAGTTGTGTTTGTGATCTTAGGCATGCTGGTTTTTTATATATGTGAAAAAATTAACATCAGATGAGTTTTATATTTCTTTGGAAGGACCAAAAATGCCAAAATTAAGTATTTTTTAAAAAAAAAACACTCCAGTTTTTTTAAGTTGCTGAAAATCAAATTATCAAATCCTTGGATTCTGAAGTATGGAAAGCACATAATTTTAACCTCTTTGTTTTTATGAAAGAAAACTCTTAATTCTACATAAGGTTAAAGAATTTGTTTTTAATCACAGACAGAAATATTATTATTTCAAAATGGATGGTTAAATTTAAAACCACCATACATACAATTCTAGTTGGGAATTTTTTGCCCACCATCATCATTGCCACCACTGCTGGCAGATTGGTAGCTCAAACCATGTCCATACTTGCTCATGTGACTGAAAAGTGAATTCCTGAAGTATGAGTGATGCTGCACAGCTTGGGTCAGTGAGACAGGTTGGATTCTCACAGCAAACCCATAATTTTCTTCCCGTGACCTCTAGGATACTACATCAGGAATCCCAACAAGTCTGCAGCTTTCTGTCCAGAGTCTTTTCTGCAACTCATCATCATAAGAGACATCAGCAGATTTTGTCCTTTGCTCGTTGTAAAGGTAGCATCCACCAACTCCTTCCAGTTCCTGTGAAACTGCTGCATAGGTTGATGTAGATGCACCTTCTTCTGGAGTCTGTGGATTGGAGAAATTAAACACAATTGAAAATTGAAAATAAAGAATGTGAAAAATTAAGATGAAATCAGGAACTCCTTTTATGTTTTCTGCATATGTAATTAAGAATTATTCTTATTTCTATGCCATTACCTAGCAATTGAGAGAGAAAATAAATAAGAATGATGCTGACCACACCACTTATTTCTGAAGAAGTGAGTTTAAAAGGAAAAGAACCATCAGAGACAATAAGGATCTCAAATGTATGATTAAAGTGGCATGACGGAAAAAATTACAAGATTACAGGGGCCATTCAAAAACAAGGATGGACAATTATTATGTCATTAATAAATTCCTTTATTTGGGATGCTTTTCTATTTATTAGCAATAACAGCAGGACCTTAAAGACTAACTTTCAGTCATTGTAGAACAACTTATTTTCAGGTAAGGTTTCACGGATGTTTTGAAAATCTAAACCCTTTGCAAATGTCAGCCTCCACTTTTTGTTTAAATATGCAAGTGGAAATAATTGGAGGTCATTGCATATTTGAAGATACACTGAAAAGACAGGCCCCTTTACTAAAATGGATTTGGTCCAAGATTTTTCAATCTCTATGCAGCAACATTATACATTACTGCAAATCATCCTTTCTTCAGAAACAGAATTAATGCATTTCTGAAAGCAAGAAATGATACTGCAGTCTCTCGTGTAGTTAGTTCTTTTTCCAAGATGACAATTTCTGTAATCAGCCACAAACAGATGAAAGTGTAAGTTATATGTATTATGCATTTTGTTCTGTTATAATACACAAGCCAAGGATGATGAAAACAAGAGTGCCAGCAGATTGTGCCATTTAATCCAGAACAGCAAGGTAAAATCAGAGGATTTAATTTTAGTCAAAGAATTATCATCAAAATGCTTGACTTTCAAAGTGAAAACTAGTATGTGTCAGAAGAACACATTCAAATCAAAATCAATGTTGTTTATTGGTGGAATATTATTTGCCTCATATGTAAGTTTAATGGAAGTATTATTAAAATATTTTTAGTTTTTTAAATTATGCATTTAAACCTTTTTATGTATTATTACATTCTAACTGATGCCAATGGGCTGTCATGAATAATTAGACTAAAGCAGGAGCTTTAATTTGCTGATACTGAGAATGTAATGGAAACTTACTCTACAGATTTTACTGAAACTTATAACCATCTGAAACAGTAAACAAAAACAAATCAACTTGACTTTTTTATTATGAAAACTACAACATAAAATCAGATTGTACATTTAGACCTTGTGAATTAAAAGGCAGAAGTGGAAAAATAAAACTATAGCCTTCAAAAAGCAGTTGTAATCACGTCTGTGCAGATTCTGGGTCGTCCAGATCATGATTGTCCCAAAGGTGCTTTTTTAAAGAGCCAACTGGACTTTATGGTTTTTCTTTGAGGACATTTCGCTTCTCATCCAAGAAAAAGCTTGTTCCACTTTGAAGAAGCTTCTTAGATGAGAAATGAAACATCTTCAAAGAAAAACCAGAAAGTCCAGTTGCCTCTTGAAAAAGGCACCTTTGGGATAGTTGTAATAATGAATTTTGTAACATATGTCAGCACTAAAACTATTCATATATACTTTCTCCAAGACTTTTGGGAGAATTTTACACAATAATCTGCTTCCATTCTATTTTGATCTCCATATATGAGGTTTTAAGCAAGCATTGGTTACTGAAGTTAACTGAAGTGATATGTTTTCCAAACTCAGCAAGTGCACAATTTTGATACATTTTATTGGTCAATCTGAACAATGTGAATGTCTCCTACATATTCTCACAGAGCAATAGATGCCTCATGAACAACAGACTATTATTTTACCTGACCAATATTCTTTTTCTGAATATAGTTTATCCTGTTGTTTTCACCCAATCAAATCCACATCCTAACTAGTAGTCCCACATTCCATGTTTATTTAATAAAACTGTGGAGAGTCCTGGAGACAGCTTTGAAGAAAATAAGCAGAAGCTGTTATAGGCCCTGTCACACTGCCCAACGGATGCAAAACGTTTGTAAAAAGGACACAACGGACGAGCAAAATGTTCCATCCGTTGTTATCCACTCTCAAAAGGGGCAAAAATATGCATAACCGGAGTGGATAACACGGAAAGGAACGGACGCGGGGAGGACGCAGGGCAGATGGAAAACGGATGCGGAATGGAAACCCAGCGGATGGAAGCGGATGGGACTGAATGGCACATCCGCTAGGCTTCTGGGGGACCTCAGCAAAGCAGACGCGGAACGGATACAGAGGATGCACAGCGGATGCACAGCGGATGAAGCGGATGCACAGCGGAAGCCTAGCGGATGCCTTGCGTTAATTGCGCATGCGGGGGGGATTTATTGCTTCAGCCCCGTAGATATAAAGGGAAGCAGCTCGCATGTGGCCAGCATTCAGAGGAAAGACCTGCTGCTGGATACATCGAGTCCTTGCCTGCCCTGCCTGCATGCCTACCTGCAAGCCTTGCTGCCAGCCTTGCTGCAAGCCTTCCTGCCAGCCTGCCTCCCAGCCTCCTGGCCAGCCTCCCTGCCAGCCTTGCTCTCTGCCTGCCTGCCAGCCTTGCTGCCAGCCTGCCTGCCTGCCTCCCTGCCAGCCAGTCTGCCTGCCCCTCTTGCTGCCTGCCTGCCTGCCTTCCTGCCAGGCTTCCTGCCAGGCTTGGTGCCAGCCTTCCTGCCAGCCTTGGTGCCTGCCAGCCCCCCTGCCAGCCAGCAACCCCACAACCATGGGGAAGAAGCGAAAGCCTCAGCAACCTGCCGCCATCCCTGGCAAGAGGGACAGGGCCACCCTCCCGCCCCCTGTCCCTGACTCTGCTTCTGCTGGGGCTTCTGCTGTTTGGGCTCTTCTGGTCCTGGAGCTTCTGCTGAAGCTGCTCCTGGCGGTGGTGCTTCTGCTGATGCTTACTCTGCTGAAACTGCTGTTGGTCCTGCTGGTCCTACTCGTGCTCCTGGACTTGTTCCTCCTGCTCATCCTGCTCGTGCTCCTGGTCTTGCTCGTCCTGCTCGTCCTGCTCGTGCTCCTGGTCCTGCTTGTGCTCCTGGTCCTGCTGGTACTGCTGGTGCTGGTGCTGCTGCTGCTAATGATGATGATGATCCTGCTGGTGCTGCTGCTGCTGGTGGTGTGGAGGAGCAGCCCCTACTAGCTGGGAGACCCTCTGATGAGGGCCCATCTAGTCCTGCCAAAGGGAGGAGAAGGCGTATGCAACAACGGGAGAGGAGGCAATACTATATTGAGGAGGAACACGAGGATGAGGTGCTGGAGTGGCTGAGAGAGAATGACTACCTGTGGCGGAAGGGACACCGGCTGTATAGGGACACCAAAAGGAAGCAGGCTGCTTGGAGAGAGAAGGCAGAGAGTATGGGCTACACTTTGGAGGTGCTCCTCGGCTGGTGGAAGCACATGAACACCTGGTACGGGAAGCTGCACCTGAAGAAATCTGGCCAGGCCATGGTTAAGCTGACGGACAGAAAGACCTACATCATGGCCAAGTGCAGCTTCCTGGAGGGTGAGATCCGCCACCGAGGAGCACCAGGAGCCCCTCTCACAACCGTCTCTCTCCAACAGCCTGCTGAGAGCCAGTCCTCTTCCGCCCGAGAGTCAGTCCCTGTCTCCAGGCAGGTTTCTGTGGAGCGTGCCATGGCGGAGAACCCGCGGACAGGTGTTGTAATCATGGTAGAGTGCGTGGAGGGCTCCCTGGTGCGGTGGGAGAAAGGATACGGTGCATCCACCACAGCCGTAGCCACATCCACCCCCCCAGCTCCATCTCCACAGAAAGGCAGAGAGCCAGACAGCAGGAGGGGCAGAACCACACTGTCCTGCTGGAGATCAGGGACACCATCCGGACCAGCATAGATCTCCTCTCTCAGCTGGTCCACACCGACTCCTCATCCTCCAACCGCAAGCCCTTCCTCACCTATGTCAACCAGACCCTCAGGAACATGGAGGAACCCCAGTATGAGGTGGTGAAGGACCGTATCACCGAGCTGCTTCACAGCCCTCCAGATCCAGAGGAACCTGCTCCCACCCAGTCCAGGTCTGCTCCTCCATCCCAGGTGATGTCCCTCCCATTCCAAGGCTTCCCACAGCCCCTCACCTAGCAGGGCTACGGCTACCAGGAGGTCCAGCAGCACAGGCAGCAGCCCTTCCCAGTCCAGGCACAGAGTCATCGGGTGACACCGTTGCCACTGGTTCCACTGATGCCACCAATGCCCCCAATGCCAATGATGCCACTGACGACAGCGATGCCACCCACGCCACCGATGCCACCCATGCCAGTCCTCACCCAGCTGCAGACCAGACAGCCCCACTACACTACTCCTTCCTCCACCCCACAGCCAAGCCCAGCCTCAGTACATCTGTCATCAGTACTGGGGCTGACACGCCATGGCATGGAGGAAGGACCTCTCAGCATCACGGGTCTGAGCCAGCTGTCCGAGAGTTTTCTCAACACACTGTCACCTGTTGTCTTCTCGGGGCCAGGCACCCTAGTGGGGCTTCAGACCAGCACTGCAGCAGCACCCACCTCCACAGCACCTGGACCCTTCACCCTGAGAAGGGTGAAGGTGGTGTGACCCTTCACACCTCCGAGTGACCAAGAGGAGTGCCAGAGACTGGCTGGCTGGCTACCTGTGGACTTTATTTGGACACTTGACTTGGGTCATTTTTCTTTTACAGCTTGTTGTTCAATAAAGTCTATCTTTGATTCACACACTTGCTTCATTTCTTTTTTTTAATAAAGTCTTGGTGGAAACTTTTAGAACTGGTTTAAGCCTTTGCATGCTTGTGGGATGGGTTAAGATAGCAGTGGGGAGGGATGCCTTTGGGATAGGTAATAGCTGTGGGGATAGATAAATCTCCAGTGCAAGCATAGTGGGACTGTATGGTCTACCCTCCCAGGTGCCACACCTATGGCCCTTTATTATCAATAACAATGTAATAATCATCCACACATGTCAACACAAACACAACTCTTTATTAAATGCCCTGATCATTGTAGGGCCACCCAACATACATGGCCCGATCTCATCAGTGTGATGAGACAGGCTGAAGGAAGCATCCATTAATCATCTATCATCCTGTCTTGCCAATCCACTGCTCCAGCTGGGGAGTTGCACCAGTGTTTCAGGAGGTTGCGCTGCTTCTTCCCTTCACGTGAGGCTCTGTTGGGGCCTTGCATATCCTCAGTGTCTATCAGGTTTCGCCCTTGCCTCCATTCCCCAGGCTCCATGTCCCCATTGCCTTGTTGGAGGTCCACGAGCCTGTTCTGCAAGACTGGGTAGCGGGTGCGCATGAGATTGTGCAGGATGCAGCAAGCTTCCATGATCCTCCTCACGGTCTCTGGGCGATGCTGCATGGTGGTGAGAAGTACCTGGAACCTGTTGGCCAGGATGCCAAAGGCGTTCTCCACCACCCGCCTTGCCCTGGACAGCCTGTAGTTGAAGATCCTCTCTTCACAGGTGAGGTATCTGGAGGTGTAGGGCTTCATGAGATAGGTTCTGAGGGAGAAGGCGTCATCCCCCATGATGAAGAAGGGCACATCTTGTGTGTTGTTGGGCAGGGGGTCTGGATCTGGGAAGCCCATGATGAGGTTGTGTTCCAGCCCCTCCTTGAGGTCACTGGCGTTGTATACCTGGGCATCTGAAGATGAGCCGTTGCCTGAAGCATCGATTTACATGAACTTGTAGTCAGTATCGACCATGGCGAAGAGGACGATGCTGAAGAAGCCCTTGTAGTTGAAATAAGTGGAGCCCGACTTGGGTGGTGCTTTGCAGGCCACGTGCTTGCCATCTATGGCTCCAACGGTATGGGGGAAGTTCCACCTCTGATACCACTGCTCTGCAACTTTCTTCCAGCCTTCATCAGTGGAGGGGCACTGGAGGAGCTCATGGAGGTATTCTTCGATGATGGTCTGCACCACTTCTCTGACCACAATGCTGATGGTGTTTAGTGGCACCCTCCAGCTGTACTGCATGCTCCTGTAGGTGGTCCCTGAGGCCAGGTGGCGCAGAGTGAGTTCCACCTTGAGCCCAGGTTCCAGGCTGGGCCGGAAGTTGGTGTTTGCCTTGGTCAACCTGGGTGTCAGGCACTGCACAACTTCGTCAAACATGGCTGGAGGCATCCTCATGAAGTTCTGGAATGCCCGAGTGTCTTCATTCCTGAGCCCCACCATCAGCTTGTTGTACAGTCCGTACTCTGCTCTTCTGGCGATCCATCTTCGGACACAGACACTTCTTGGCCGCCTCCTTTTCTTCCCATAGTAGAGTTCACAGAGCCTGTCAATGGCTTCGCACTGTTGCAGAAGGATGGTGGCTGCCAAAAGGACTGTGTTATGATCCACGGTGGACATGACTGGATGCTGTGGAAGAGCAAGAGTCAGATGAAGGCTGCAGAGGTCTGCACAGCTGGGCCTTTGGTCTGAAAGTGAGATGCAGGTGAGTTGCTCCCCCTTTTTATAGGCAGTATAGGTGTCCCTTTGCATCCTCTAGGCATCCTCTAGGCATCCTCTAGGCATCCTCTAGACATCCTTAATATACGAGATAGGTCCCCTCTGCAAACGTTTTTTCCGTTTTAAATGCTTTGTTTCCATGCTGCATCCGTTCTGCATCTGTTCTGCATCTTTTCCGCGTCCGTTCCGCTTCCTCCCTGCGTCCGAGCGGATGCGAGGTGCGCAGATGCGGAACGGATGCCTAGCGGATATAGCGGATGCGTAACGGATGCAGAACGGATGCCTAGCGGATGCAAAATGGACAAATTGGATACATTTTCCACGCAAAAGTTTTGAGCAGCTCAAAACTTTCTGAGCAGATGAAACGTCCATAAACAGATGCTGGACGGATAGAGAGGAAGCAAAACGGAGGCAGTGAGTACAGAACGGATAGATCGCGTTAACCAACGGATGGCAAGCTTTTTTGTCCGTTTTACATCCTCTTTGCATCCGTTGGTGCAGTGTGACATGGGCTTATGCAAGTAAACAAGGAAACAACAAGAAGCAAACCCCGGGAAAGCACACAGCATTAGCAAGAGGCTTAGGCTGATTCTTTTCTGACTCAATGGGGAATAAGAGAGAGGGAAGAGAAAACATATTTTGCAATATCTATTCAATATTTCCCATCTCGATAAGTATAATTATTGTAGTTCTGTGGAGTTGATCTATCTCTTTGAGTTGGTGAAAACAGAGATCTAGAACACTATAACAAATTTCCTTTCCACAATAAATACGAACAACTTCAGATAACACTGAATATTGTATCTTGTATAGCAATTCCTAATAAGACTACATGATACCTCTCAGAAGTGAGCTCACACAGTAAGCAAAGGCAAACAGAACTTGGTGGAGAAATCATGAGAACCCAAAACAAGAATTCATGATGGAAGAGTAATACACTGTGAGGGATTGTTATGTCTTCAAGTTGTTTATATGAAAATATTATGTCTTGAATAATTGCAAGTTGTATGTTGTCAAAGAGGCTGGTTGACAGTGGGAATGCTTCTTGCTGAGCAAGGCAAGGCTGCTGTAGAAATTTTTAGAGGAATATAAGGCAAACAGTTTTCAAAGTGAAAAAACAGGGAAAACCCTTTGGATTCAACCCAGGAATCTTTGCCAATATGTCAAATAGTTCAGGATGATGAAAGGTATAGCTCTAAGAACTGGCAAATCATTTAGAGCAAAAATTTATATTATCAAAGTCTTAGTCCCATGAAAATTAGTTTCCTTCCCCACGTATCTATCATAATTATCAGCCAATATCAGTTCTGGTTGTAATTGGGGGTTACAATTCCATTTTTAAAATGCTCTCACTGAAATAAATTTATTTCAAACAAATATTTGCAGATTAAATATTGCATAGAGTTTTTCCAAAAATGCTTTTCTTGATAACTTGATTCATTTTTTAAAATAATGAAATCTTATCTTCTTTTTTGAGGAGTGTTTGTTCCATTTATATTCCATGTTAGGCATTTAAAATCCATTTTATGTCAAAAATTTAACCTGGTGTGATGGCCTTTTCATCAGCTGTGTAGTTGTGTAGATTGCCAGAGCCCTTTTTCACTTCTATTTGCATATCTTCCAATTTGTCTTTAAAATGTTCTAGAAATTAGTTTGCTTTTGATTGAATTCAATATGACCATCTGCTGTTTAAAAGAGAAAATCATTCCTTCCAATTTATCCCATTAAAATATTTTTTTCTGTTTAAGCTTGCCAATCAAAAAGAAGTGCTCTTTTTATTTGTGCAGAATTCTAATTCAAATATTTTTAAATACAATCATATCTGTGTTATTAATTTCAGTCTCAATACTGAGGCAAAACTTGTTACCTGTTCTTTTTGACACAATCTATAAGAATATATCTTGATACATTTCTTGAGTTTTGCAAACTGTCTATTGATTCTATAGAGTTTGTCGATTTCTGCCTTCATCTCATCTTGATTCCATTAAAAAAAAAGATTGAGCAAAATTTTCTCCAGGATCCTTTGGAACTGTTCTAAATATCAGGAAGAATTATTTTTCCCTTAATTCCAATGACACCAACTTGTCTAAGTCCTTTTCCTTCTCTCTATTTATTCTGTTTTATTTTTAAAAATTTCCACTTTGACATTAATTTGTTTCTCCAGGAAGACGTTCTATCAATCAAATAAACCAGCAAACATGTGGAAAACTCTTTAAAACATCACCAGCTACAGCAAATCTCCTTCTCAGGCAGACAGAAATCGACAACTAGCAGATGACCTGAATGTATTTTTCTGCAGGTTTGAAAGGAAACTACAGCCACCTATCTCCACAACCCCATCTCAAACACACCAACAGTCAAGCTTCCTACAACTGACCCCAACCCACTGGGTTCACAACCTCTGGTGATCACAGAAAAATAATGCAAGATTTATTTCACAGACAAAAGCCAGGAAAAGCTCTAGGGCCAGACAAGATAACTCCTTCTTCCTTAAAAGTCTGTGCTAACCACTTGACCCCACCTTTACCAGAAATCTTCAATAAATCACTAGAGATGTGCTATGTTCTTTCTTGCTTCAAACTCTCTACTATCACCCCAGCGTCAAAGAAACCCTCCATTAGGGAACTGAATGCTCTAACATCTGTAGTTATGAAAACCTTTGAAAGGCTAGTGCTGTCCCACCTGAAAAAAATCACAGATCCACTGTTAGATCCCATGCAGTTTGCATACTGAGCAAATAGATCAACAGGTCATGCTGTTAATATGGTTCTGCACTACATTATACAACACCTTGAATCTTCAAATACCTACACAACGGTCCTCTTTGTAGACTTCAGTTCAGCATTCAATACCATCATTCCAAACATTCTTCTAACTACACTAAACCAGTTAGCAGTACCTGAACACACTTTTAAGTGGATTATAAGCTTCCTAACAGACAGAAAGCAGCAGCAGGTGACATATGACTGTATGACCTCCCACTTGTAAGTGTATGATTGTAACCTGTTGCTTGTATCCTTACAGTTTATACTGACTGTTTCCTAGTATGATTCAAATGCTTATTGTACTTACTGTATGACTATTATTAAGTGTTGTACCTTTTAATTCTTGACAAATGTATCTTTTCTTTTATGTATACTGAGAGCATATGCACCAAAACAAATTCCTTGTGTGTCCAATCACATTTGGCCAATAAAGAATTCTATTCTATTCTATTCTATTCTATTCTATTCTATTCTATTCTATTCTAT
>BLBF01000017.1:36295528-36314619 GCA_015471245.1 Laticauda colubrina
TGTGTGTGTGTGTGTGTGTGTGTGTGTGTGTGTGTGTGTGTGTGTGTAGCCAGAGGTGGGCATGGCCATAATGGGCATTTGACACAGAAACTTATTAATATTCTGTCTTTATTATTTTTACAAATAATTCAAGGCTGTAAATACACCATCCTCCAATTTTCCCCACCCCAATAACCCTGTGAGGTAGGTTGGGCTAAGCGAGAGTGACTGGCCCAAAGTCACCCAACTGGTTTTCATGGCTAAGGTGGAACTTGAACTCACACAGTCTCTTGTTTTCTAGCCTGGTATCTTCACCGCTAGACCAAACTGGCTCTGGGATAATGATGATAATCTTTACATACTTTGTTATGTTCTTTCTTGGAAAGTTCTGAACACAAACCTTGGAGTAGATTGCAACTGAAAAAATTTTCAAGTAACATTTTGAGACACAGCACTTTCTTGGGTCTCCCATTCTTCACCTTCCCATTCTTCACCTCCCATCTTCCTTTTTCTATCTGCTACAAAGATTCTGTGGGTTTGTGGTCCTTCACTACATTCTTCCTTTTCATAGCTAGAAACAACCGATGATAAACTGTCTACCTATGGATGATTTAGAAGCTGGACTTAAATCCTGCTATCTCTGATAAATAGAAACTCAGCATAGCAGTGAAGTGCATTCCTTTTAAAAAGTAAAGTAGGAAGCTAAGAACAAAAAGTAACAAAAAAAATGTTTCACATGGACCTTGAATCAGGGATATTGATTTTCTAAAGCAAGAATTGTACTAAATGTGCTGTTTCCACAATTCTGTTAAAGGTGAGTCACAACATTCTTCAAAACAAATAGAATTTTAAAAAAGAGCATTTTGTTGTGTCCACAGGTATGTGCATTGATGCCTTTACCTTTGTATGTATTAATTTAACTTGGTATGTACACTACAAACACATAGAACAACTATTCAGGAAGACAACTGACAATCACTTTTCCATGAGGGCTATCCACAAAATAGATTACATTTGTGATAGAAAAAAAAAAACAAAGTGTAGGAAAAAATTTTTATTATATACACTTGAAAGTGACACTTAAATACTACTTTTCAACATATTCACCGAACAAATTGAGACACTTATCATAGCGGTGAACAAGCTTTGTTAATTCCATTGGCATAAAATTCAGCCGCCTGAGATTTGAGCCAGTCAGTCATGCCCACCCGCAGTTCCACGTTGTCATCAAAGTGCTGTGTTCCAAGCCAGGTCTTCATCCTCGGAAACAAGTGGTGGTCGCTTGGTGCAAGATCGGGGCTGTAGGGCAGATGAGGAAAAACCTCCCACTTGAAAGCATTCAGGACTTCTCGAGTACGATTTGCTGTGTGTGGCCGGGCATTGTCATGCAAAAACAAAATTTTTGAGCTTAACTTTCCTCTACACATGTTCTGAATTGTTTTTCTTAGTTTTTGCAACATTTCACAATACCTCACAGAGTTTATTGCTGCACCATGTTCCAGAAAATCGGTAAGAAGCACACCTTACCTATCCCAAAAAACAGTCGCCATAATCTTCCTTGCAGAGAACGTTTGCAAACATTTTCTTGGTTTTTTGGGGGGAATTTGTGTGCCCCCACTCCATAGACTGCAATTTGGTCTCACTGTTCACATGTTTGACCTAAGTCTCATCTCCAGTTACGATTCGATCAAGAAATGAATCTCCATCTTTGTCGTAAGAGTACAGAAATGTCAACGATGCAGCCATACGCTGACTCTTGTGGTTTTCTGTCAGGATTTTTGGCACCCATCTTGCACAAAATTTGTGGTAGCCTAGCTTTTGTACAACAATTTCATCCAATAAACTGCGTGAAATTTATGGAAAACTAAGCAAAAGTTCCGTTACTGTGCAACAGTGGTTTTCACGAATCTTGTCATCGACTTTCACGACCAGTTCATCAGTCACAATGCTCGGATGTCCACTCCGCTGTTAATCATGAACGTTAGTTCATCCATTTTTAAACTTAAAGCACCATTGGCACACTCCACCTTCAGTGATGATGTTGTCCCCGTACACTTCACACAGTTGCTGAAAAATTTCAATCAGTTTATGGTTTTTTGCCAACAAAATCCTTATCACTGATCGCACCTCACAACTCGCGGGATTTTCAATTGCAGCACACATTTCAAACGTTTGCTGTGAAATAATGGGCAATGATACGAATCTCCCACTAGCACGACTAGATGCAGACTAAGCGGCAGATGCACAGATGCAAAGATGGCCACGCTAGTTCTGCCCCTTCTTGCTACAGATGAAAGCGTAATCTATTTTGTGGATAGCTCTCATAGATGACACTGGTAGTGGCCACAGCAGAAGAGAAGGACATATTTGCCTATGGTTCGTGCAAAATATTTCACATCTTTTTCCAAAGTGTCTCAATCAGGACAGGATTCTCTAAAAACAATTTAGTGTCAAATCAAGATGTGCACAAAATAGGAGCAGCTTAAACATGGAAATGCCAAAAATCCTCTGTCTGGACAATATGAAAGTTAAAGAAAGTTTTTCAGCCAAGTAGTGGTTCCTGGTTTCCTTTGATAAAATACACAGAATCATCAAGCATTATTTTTCTGAGAAAACTGTAAATTAATCCAAGCACATGAGTTGGTAGAGCTAATCACAGAGAAGGAACTTACTTTTTTTTAATACTGGAAATTTGAATTCTTGCTTACATAATAAAGTTTGCAGCAAATAAAGTCTTTTGAATTCCCAGCATCAGTCATCATCTTTAGCTGCTTCCCATCAACCCACATAGTTTCCTTTTCTTTGGAATTCAAAGAAATTTTTGTAGCCCCAGCAGCTCTTACAAACCGGCTCCTTATTTGTGATTATTTTATGTCCTTGTTACAAGATGCACTTCTGGATTTTATTTTTTTAAAAAACAAGGTAGTAGTATTTTTGCAATTTGAACAGAAAGCATTTTCAGCTGTCAGAGTGCTGCTGGGGGCCTCATGGTCATAAACAGGCCCTGGGGGGCACACACAGCTGCCCCCCCATGGTCCATTTTGGCAGGCAGAGGCACTGCAGGCTGGTCTTTTGATATTTCCAGGCCGGCACCACAGGCCACATTTAAGTACCCCACGGGTCAGATCCGGCCTGCAGGCCTTGAGTTTGACACTCCTGCTTTAAATTAAGTATTGTGATAGACAATGTAAATTTAGATAGAAAATAATTTTTGCAGGATTGTTTACATCAATCCTGACAGTTTCTCACTTTGTAGAGATTTGTTCTTTATGTATTCTTTAAGCTGGGCAAAAAGTGATAAATTAGCAAAGCTCCTACATATATATAGAACAGGTTCATGTTTTGCCAGCAACATTTAGCATATGAACTTGAATGATTTGAATATTTATCTCATATCCAAGTTGGCACACATAACAATAGTACTCTTATGACTATGCTAATAATTAATACTTCTCAAATTTTAAATATCTTTGCTAGATATTTTTGCTCAGCCATGCTTCCCTTAAAGAAAAAAATTATAAACCATGTGGCTAAAAATAGTTTGTATAATACAAACTATAAGTGAAGACTATAAGTGTGTAACTTAAATACTTATAAAGTCTGTATCTTAACTACTTGCATTCACCATCTACGTATTGCCTATATTGTTCTGGTATTTTGCAAAATTCAAATAGATTCAGGAGATCTTATATCTGCCTTTATTAAACTTCACTAGTTATTATATTAGCATTATATTAGAAATTAAACTAAGAACAGTTTCAAAAAGTGTATAGCTGGCCCTGGCATAGCAATGCTGATGGATGGGTGAAAAGCAAATAAAATAAAATTTCAATTGCATGTGTCTGAGTTGTCAAGCACACAAAAAACAACTTTAAAAATATGATGTTACAATATATTAATATTGCTTAGACAAGGACAATTAATTCTTCCTATCCTTACTATTTTCACTCCAGCCCATATATTATCTTAAAAATATGTAGTGAAATGCTAACTAGTATTAGAATTATGTGTAAATCTTGAATGGGAAGCAGAAGGGAGAAATATTAATATCTCCATGTTTTCTTGCTACTTTTTCACTCTATATATTTTCTCACTTCTGAAGAAAATTTCTTTTCTAAAAAAACCCCCAAAACTTTGGGATAAGTTTTATATATGTGCAACTTGGCCCAGAAATCAGTAAAAATGCTGGCAGCTTCTTATTTATTGATACTCCAGGCTTGTAAGGGGAGAATTTGTATTCTCAAACTAAAACCAAATTAAATGCTTAACAAAAGACTTAGACTAATAAATTTACAAAACTCTACAAGCATCCAGTGTTAACTATATAATGTTTTTCTCAACAATCTATGCAAGCACCAAACATTTTGGCTAAAACCTAGAGGACTTGTATTTGCTGCAGAACTAATAAATAATGCGGTTCTGTTTCCTCCCCCTTTCCAACTCTGGTGGAGTTAAAAATCATACTAATAAGGCAGCACAGCAGGCTATAAAGTACTGCATATTAAAAATGTATTTCAGTTATCTCTTAAAATAAAGGCTTTTGAAGGAAGGACCTGCAACATAATCTTCTGGGAAGGAGGATAAAATTAATTGAGTCTGCATTGCAGTGCAAACATGTACTTCTCATAAACTGAAGAATAGTCAAGGTTTACCACTTACTTCCAAATTTTGTGATGCATCCTGAGATTCAAAATGCAAATACAGATCAGGGTAAAATGAGAAAAGCATATTTAAAACGGCATATAGTCATGTTAAGAAAAGGTACAGAGCTTGAGATGTCCAACCTCTTTTATTTCTTTGGCTAGGAGGATTTTCTGATGTTCTGTCCAGCCCACACTTAGCACAATCTGTGACTGGTGGGATCCCCTGCTAGTTTCTTTTTTGAGCCTGGGCTAAGAAATTAAGCATTTTCTTTCATGGATGGAGCAGGATATATGGTGTCTACTCAATGACGTGCTGATAAATGTTTAAGAAACTGTCTCTACTGTCTCCATTGTAACTGATTGCTGCACCCCTAGTCCCAGAGCCCCTGATTGGTGTTGGTGCCATAGGAGTCATCGCTTAATTGATTCTTAAAATTCCAAACACACACACACACACACACACACATACACACACACATAGAAGTAGTATTCAACAGATTTTGACCAATTCTGGAGAATCGGCGGCGGAAATTTTGAGTAGTTCAGAGAACCGGCAAACACCACCTCTGACTGGCCCCACCCCCATCTATTTTCTGGCTACCAAGTCCCAGCTGATCGGCTGGGCCTCCTTGGTTGCCTGCATAGGAAAATGGGGCTGAAAAGCAGGTTAGTGGGTGGGGAGGGAAAGGGATTTTGCAGAATCCTTTGCCTGCCACACCCACCCAACCACACCCACCCAGCCACACCCACAGAACCAGTAGTAAAAATTTTTGAATCCCACGACTGTATGTGTGTACTTATGTGTATGTACATACATATATACATACACACACACACACACACACACACACACACACACGGGGAGAGAGGGGCAAAATCAGTTCCTGGAAGAGAAGAATATATAATTGGTATGGAAATGTTTGCAAAATGAAGTGCAATAGGTAAAACAATCAGCATTGCTTTTGTTAGCAAAAGTCAGACAACATCATGTTTGTCATAGCAGAAAGACATGGGTTGAGCTTGCTTTCCTCGTAGGCTGGCAGTGAATAGTTTATGTAGTTGTTCATCACTACCCTGAATTAATAGCCAGCACTGGGGCAACTGGTTTGTGTAGATCAGCTGTATGGTTTCATTGCACCTTAGAATCAAGTTAAGGATAGCAGATCTCTTGTGCCTTTATTCATTTCCTGAAGGAAAATATTTTCAACAAGGCAAAGTCTGCAAGCTGAAAGGGGAATATAGGAAAACATGGCTGACATCAAACAAATAGTGTTTGACGTGGACCTATGGAACAAGTCAGCCAAATAATCACATCACTATTACATTACATTCCCAACTCACCGCCTAGGAGTGCCTCAATATAGAAAGATGAGTTTTGACATGTTATCTTCATAGTAATGGATGGGAGATGTAAGAACATCTGTTTTCAAGAACACCATGGCATTGGTTTGGATTTTTTGCACACATTGTCCCGGGCTACTCAATCATACCTGGCACTTAATCTTCCATCACTAAATGCTTGAAACGGTGTATTTTGAAATTGTGCTCTTACTGAGAAATCTGTTTTATGGAATCACCTCAAAAACTAAGAAATTCCTTATGATTACAACCACAATTGCAATGATGGAGAGTTTGATGCAAATGATTTTGATGGGTGATATTGGACAACAGTAGACCTGTTCTTAATTCCTTTCTTCAATTATTTGAACCTAGATGCTATTTGCAGAATTGCTACAATCATTCATTTGGATATCTGAGCAGAAGAAGATATTTTCAACATCTCCTCTGCATTTCTTGGCTTCTATTCTTTTTGAAATAATTCTATTGTTCAATAGCTAGATCAATGAATCATCCCTCCAGGTCTCTATAACTCCTTTAAATTCATATCTCCTTTCTACTAGTAGGTGTTCAAGCTGATTTTGTTTATTTCTCATACTCTGGGGATTACTGTAAACACAATAAATGACCCAAAAGGAAAAGAACAAAGATGAGACAAATAGTTGAAGAATACAGTATAAGATTCAATAGGATTCACCATAAAGACAAGCTGGATTGCTTCAGTAGGGTGCGAGCCAGTAGGGTTACAGAGAAATCAAGGAAAGAATCTGTTGTAACTCTAGGCACAGATCATAACTCTCTTGGTTCAACACTACCATAATTTTGAATGGTCATTAAGTGAGCAATTGTTAACCTGTAACAATAATTTATCTAAAGTCAAGATCAGATCTCTGCCCTTGAGTTAATTTTATATTTAATCCTTTGGCTTAATATAGTACAAATCTTAAGAGCAACTGCTTGGAAAGAATAACAGGAACAGAAAGAAAATTATGGAAAAAGAGGCTGTCAGAAAAAGAGAGACTAAGTGTCACTCATAAATATTTGTTACTAATGTCATCCTCTACTGGCTTCAGCATCATTTCCAATGTTGCCACTGATAGAAAAAAATGGCTGTGTGTTCTGATTTACAATATGGTGATAGGATACACTGGGAGATAAGAAACAGTATAACAGAAAGAGCAATCATGCATCTAAAAAGTGTTGGCAGTGTGAGCAGCAAATCTCCAGCATTTCTGACAGAATCTTTCCCAATACTACCTACAACCTCTTCTACCTACACACATATCTTCAGTCTCTATTAAAAGTGTGCTTAGAATTGCGTTAAAATGCAGAAAAATACTTGAGAGCTAGTTATCAAGTAGTCTTGACCTTCTTCTAAATGGAAACAAAATGCATGTGAGGATACCTGCAGGAAATGGCCAGAAGAAATGAATTAAAATGAAAATGCAGAAGCCTAGCAGTCCGGTAATCAGTACTGTGAATTTGTATGAAGAGGAAGTCAAAGGAATATAAAAATCAACTGAAGTATTCCTGTCTACATGGACAGATGCTGAACCTCATGTTCATCAATATGATCTACTTCACTGTTATGAAAGGAGAAGCCAATTTCTTTTTTTTTTTTCATCTAACAGAAGATACCTAATACAACATCCACTTTTACTATATCTTTTTTTGTTCCACTACAAGGACAATAAAGTTTTTAAGAAACCTAAGGTAGAATTAGTGGAGTCCTAGACTAAATAACAGAGTTGGAGATAAATTTTAAAAATAACTAATATCCTTTATGAATTAATGATTTTTTTTTTACCCTTAACATCTTAAACTGTGTTCATTAAGAAGATTAAAGTCATTAGTAAATTTCGCAAAAGCCTTAGTTCTGGAAGACAGATGGAGAAAGAAAGAAAAGTTAATTTTTATTCATAAAAACATCTCACGTCACTCTGTGTGATAAATTACTTTAATTATTTTCATCTTGCTAAATCTATGTTTCTGTAATTTTAGGCAGGTAATATATTGTCTGTTGTTTTAAACAGTTGATACAGCTTTGAGAAAGGAAATTGAGAAGAAAGAGTGACAAGGAAACGAGTATTTAAAATGGGATGTGATTGATATATATTTCTGCAACACTTATGAAATACATAGTATTGCAGAATAATAATTAGGCTATTTTTTTAACTTTGATTTTGTAGTTAATTAAATAAGCTTTATGTATTTATTTCAATGTCAGAGTATTTTTACATTGTTCTAATGGATTATTTGAGCTTAATCAAAACAGAAATAACAGGCTGTTATAAAAATTGGAATAAACAGATTTTGCTTTGCAAGATATATTCAAGCAGAAGGTGGCTCACGGCAGTGTAATCTGGAAAGTAATTTTGAAGATTATTTACTGCATTCATTTTCTTAGGCTTTTTAAGTGGACAGCGATATAAATATTTCATTTTTAAAATTTGCTATTTGAGGGACAGCAGTTAAAGATGATGAGCTTATCATCTGGAGAGTTGATAGCAGGGTTCAGAGCCTAGGCACCGTACAATGGGGTGAGTACCATTATTTGCCCCAGCAACTGCCAACCTACCAGTTTGAAAACATGCAGATATGAATAAATAGGTGGGACAGTAACAGCTGGCTCTCTTGGCTAAGAAATAGAAATGAGCACTGAAAGTTGGATGCAACTTTGCCTTTAAGTTAATTTGGTTTTAGTTATATGTGTATCTATTTTACTGGTCTGCAGCTGAAATAAAACTTTTCTTCCTTTAAATTAGGAGTTACACTTAATATTCTAAATCAGCAGTTCTCAATGTGGGTCATATGGTTTCTCCTCCAGGAGGCCATGCCATATTTTTAGGAGGCTCTGAATGGAGCACCCAATCTTAATTGCCAAATGCATGATCAATTTGTTATATTCCTCACATCTGTGATAATTTTAGCACTATTAAATTAATAAACAGTGGAAATCATGTATTTATAGTATCTTTTCCCCAGCTAACTATGGAGGGTGGGTCACAGAGCTCAGAAGGGGGCTGAGAATAAATAAAGGCCAAAAACCATGAGTCTACATGAACTCTTCCAATGTTAAGATTTTAATAACTTGCGTATATACTCCATATAAAGAATCAACATGATTATGAAGAATATTTCTTATTTAGGGAATAATCCCCAATTTGGAGGTTCCATTTCCATTTTAGCTTAGAAATCTAACATTTCCTTATTGGGGGCAATATGCTGACTCTGTAAACCAATAAGAGAGGGCTGTAAAGCACTATGAAACAGTATATAAGTCTGAGTCTTATTCTGTGCTACAGATTTTACACTTACTCAAATGAAACAAGAAAATGCTCTGGACTTCATTTGATCTTAAGAAATAAACATATGAGAGAACAAAATATATAGAAACGAAGAGACACAGGATAAATCCAACATATTTCAAGAGTTATGTACTTCGTATTTTATGTAAAATGTTCATGCACAACAATTAAGAATGAATTAATTCTGAAGTATTTGAATAAATTATGATCTAAATTTATTTCAAATGGAAATAATTAGAGTTTGAATTGGAATGTATTTTGCCTGTAAACAGATAAATATATTAAAAATATATTTTTTTAAAAAAAATTAGTGGGATCCTATTAATGGTGCTGAGTACCAAATTTACAAAATTACAATGGGTATGACAAAATAGCTGTTATTAAATGTAAAGCAACACAGACTAGCTGATTTCCAGTGTCCATATCAAATTATTCTTCATATATTGGATATGTAATTCTCAGAACTCCACCTGTGTAAAAATTCAATCTAATGCTATTATCTGGGTTCCATTAAACTTCTAATGTCATTAAAATAAAGACTCCTTGATTTGTCTATAAAACATAAAAGCTGGTGCAATTCCCTTAATTATCCTCGTCTCACTCAAATCCTTATCTTTTTAAAAATAATAAATTATCTATAATAAAACACCATCAGCATTATCACTATTAGTCACTTGCAAAAGACAACTTAGAACAGCTTACATCCTGTAACAATACTTTTAATACCATCAAATGGTATTTGATCTTTGGTGGCGCAGTGGTTAGACTGCAGTACTGCAGGCAACTTCTGCTTACAGCCAGCTGCCTGCAATTTGGCAGTTCAAATCCCACCAGGTTCAAGATTGACTTAGCTTTCCATCCTTCCGAGGTGGGAAAATTGTTGGGAGCAATATGTTGACTGTAAACCACTTGAGAGGGCTATAAAACACTGTAAAGAGATATATAAGTCTTAGTGCTTTTGCTAAATAATAAAAGCTGCCCATCTCAGGTCCTTGGGAAGACTCAATAGGTGAATAACAATGCCAATCCAGTCTAAACATCTGGCTGTTTACAACAAACCATAACAATGTCAAAAATTTAAGCCCACCTCGAAAGCAATTATATGCAGCTGAGCTAGCAAAGCCAGACAGCTGTCAAACCTTTTTGTGAATCAAAAGGAAGAAGATAATCCAGGGAGTAGAGTAATTCTTCAACAAATCCCAATAATTCAGAGCCCTTTTAAGGTGGTCTGAATGAGCTGAGTCCAAGTGAAAACCTGAGGACCATTATCAGGGGGGCATGTCCTCAGAATTCAACTCGATCTGTAGAGCAACAAGGCGAGAGACTACCCAACCTGGATTCTCCCTTTGACTCAATGGAGAACATCCTACTGCTAAGCAGTGGCTACAACCATTTCAGTACAAATAGCAAGTGTAATATATATGTGAGGGTAAGGACACTGAGCTGAAAATTTGGAATATAAATATATTCATAAATATTTTAATATGTTAATAATATGTTAAGAAAATATATGTAAATGATTCCTGATGCATGCCAAAAACAGAATACTGTTTCACTGTGATGAATCAGACCAAAATGCTATCTAATTCAAAGAGATGCCAAGAAAAAAATCCCCAATACAACGGAAGCCTTTCATTTGTATTTTCCAGCAATTGATACCACATGTGGCATTTCTGCCAATTCACTGGAATTATACCTGTGCTCTCATAAAGTCACAGATTTTCAGCAATTTAGCTAATTTATTTCTGGCTAACTCCAACACAGATGAAATGCTACAAACATTACTTTGCAGCATTAATGAAGGAGCCACAAGCCAAATAATTTCACATGAGAGAGATGTCTGGCCTGTTTTCCATGCACTGCCTCCTCAGCCATCCCACATCATTTTTGAAGTTAAGGCACTACAGCAATTCATAAATCTTGCCTTCTAAAGAACATCAAGATGAAGTTGGCCTTCTGAAATGGGCTGTTCTCTGAGCTCCTTTGATATATTAAATATGTTGAGGGCAGACAAAAAAGATTGGAAACTCCATGTGGTTCTTTTCCAAAACTAAAAGCTGCATGGTTGTTTCATACATAAAAATACATGACGAAATTGGAATTACCTTCTTTCTGCCCCAATCTCCTCAAAGCAAGCAAACTATTCTATTCTATTCTCAAGAATTGGATGTGCAAGTCTTAAGCATTTTCTTAGCAAGTGCCTCCTTTTCACAAAAATAAAATTAAGTGGTTTACTCTACCATACCCTCTTCACAATCCATTCTTTGTCTCTTGTTAAATAAGCAAAAATGTATTAGCAACCCTTCCCAGTAAACGCTGGGCACAGAGTAAAGACTTGGTTATTGGACGTGTGCAGATAGAGCATATATTACCAATCCCTGGTTGGAGAAAGGTGAAGATATCGCCCCATTTGAAACTTGTTCCGCTAGGTTTCACATTCTGCATCTCACATGACTTTGTCATTGGTTGGGGTGGAGTGTGGCATACAGTGGTGTCTAGACAGTGGCCGGGGTCCTTTTCACAAAGTGATGGAATTTGCTGCCTGGCATGATCCCTTCCTGACTTCCTGAAGTTTTTATCAGGTGCTATAGGATCTGAGGAAAATCTCTGAAAATATTTATAACTAAGCAGAGTCAAAATATCCATGATTTTCAATATTTTTCAAACTTAATTCTAATTAACTGCACAACCTTGGGTTGAAAAACAGCATCTGCACTCATAGAAAACATAACTTTGTTGATAGAATCTGCTAAACACATACTGTATATGGAATATTTTAGGTATAAACTATCCAAAGTTGCACCTGTCAATCAATCATAAATGCATAAATTCTTGTGGGATTATTAAGTTATGGACCCACAGGATAGGATTTGTTGTGCTAATGTTCAAGCTATTGTGGAACATTGAAGTTATTTGGACTAGACAATCAAAGAGAAAAGGTTAGATTCAAAATGGTAAAAGCTTGCGTTGAGGAACAAAACTATATTTGGTGGGTGGGGAATTGAAGAGAAGCAAATGAAAAGAGGAGAAAAATGAACCAATAAATAAAAGTTATAAAATGATTGCAGAAGCAGAAAACAGAATTAAATTCACTTGCTGTTTTAAATAAGTAGGTTAAGTTTGAGGTAACCTAATCAATATTTATATTTCAACCTCAGATATAATTAAATTCTTGCAACAAATTAATACAACATAAAGAGAGTAATATATATTTGTACTCTGACAAGGTCGCACATTAAAACATGGATCTGCAACAAAGAGTATCTTTACAAGAGTGATGCTGTCTTGTTTATCCAAATCCTTGCTTCACCCAGAGATATTTCTAGAAAGAACAGGAAAACTTAGAAGAGACTGGCAACTGCTGAGTCACATCTAATTGCAGAACAAAGTAAGAGACTTATAGCAATATGTTTATTTCCTGTCAGTTGAAATGTGCTCAAGGTGGCACTCACTCTGCGCCACCTGGCCTCAGGGACCACCTACAGCAGCATGGAGTACGGCTGGAGGGTGCCACACAACACCATCAGCATTGTGGTCAGAGAAATGGTGCAGGCCATCATCAAAGAATACATGGAGGAGCTCCTCCAGTGCCCCACCACTGAACAAGGCTGGAGGAAAGTTGCAGAGCAGTGGTATCAGAAGTGGAACTTCCCCCACACCGTTGGAGCCATAGATGGGAAGCACGTGGCCTGCAAAGCACGTGGCCTCCAGCCAGGTTGGGGTCCACTTATTTCAACTACAAGGGCTTCTTCAGCATCATCCTCTTCGCCATGGTCGATGCTGACGAAAAGTTCATATACATCGATGCTTCAGGCAACGGCTCATCTTCAGATGCCCAAGTATACAACGCCAGTGACCTCAAGGAGGGGCTGGAACGCAACCTCATCATGCGCTTCCCAGATCCAGACCCCCTGCCCAACGACGCGCAAGATGTGCCCTACTTCATCATGGGGGATGATGCCTTCTCCCTCACAACCTACCTCATGAAGCCCTACACCTCCAGACTCCTCACCCGTAGATCTTCAACTACAGGCTGTCCAGGGCAAGGCGGGTGGTGGAGAACGCCTTTGGCATCCTGGCCAACAGGTTCCAGATACTTCTCACCACCATGCAGCATGAGCCACAGACTGTGAGGAGCATCGTGGAAGCTTGCTGCATCCTGCACAATCTCATGCGCACCCGCTACCCAGTGTTGCAGAACAGGCTTGTGGACTGTCAACAAGGCAATGGGGACATGGAGCCTGGGGAATGGAGGCAAGGGCAAAACCTGATAGACACTCAGGATATGCAAGGCCCCAACAGAGCCTCACGTGAAGGGAAGAAGCAGCGCAACCTCCTGAAACACTGGTGCAACTCCCAGCTGGAGCGGTGGAGTGGCAAGACAGGATGATAGATGCTTAATGGATGCTTCCTTCAGCCTGTCTCATCCCACTGATGAGATTGGGCCATGTATGTTGGGTGGGCCTACAATGAACAGGGCGTTTAATAAAGAGTTGTGTTTATGTTGACATGTGTGGATGATTATTACATTATTATTGATAATAAAGGGCCATAGGTGTGGCACCTGGGAGGGTGGACCATACAGTCCCACTATGCTTGCACTGGAGGTTTATCTATCCCACAGCTATTACCCATCCCAAAGGTATCCCTGCTCATTCCACAGGTATCCCTGCCCATCCCACTGCTATCTTAACCCATCCCACAGATATCCTAACCCATCCCAAAGGTATCACTGCCCATCTGACAGGTATCCCTGCCCATCCCACAGCTATTATCCATCCCAAAGGTATCCCTGCCCCCCCCCCCACTGCAATCTTAACCCATCCCACAAGCATGCAAAGGCTTAAACCATTTCTAAAAGTTTCCACCAAGACTTTATTAAAAAAGAAATGAAGCAAGTGTGTGAATCAAAGATAGACTTTATTAACAACAAGCTGTAAAAGAAAAATGACCCAAGTCAAGTGTCCAAATAAAGTCTACAGGTAGCCAGCCAGCCAGTCTCTGGCACTCCTCTTGGTCACTCGGAGGTGTGCCCAGTCTCAGGGGTGAAGGGTCCAGGTGCTGTGGAGGTGGCTGGTGCTGGAGTGCTTGTCTGAAGCGCCATTGGGGTGCCTTGCCCCGAGAGGACAACAGGTGCCAGTGTGTTGAGAAAGCTCTCAGACAGCTGGCTCAGACCCGTGATGTTGAGAGCTCCTTCCTCCATGCCATGCGGTGTCAGCCCAAGTGCCGAGGACAGATGTACTGAGGCCGGGCTTGGCTGTGGGGTGGAGGAAGGAGCAGTGTAGTGGGGCTGTCTGGTCTGCAGCTGGGTGAGGACTGGCATGGGTGGCATCAGTGTCATGGGTGGCATCAGTGTCATGGGTGGCGACGTTGGCGTCGATGGCATCAGTGTCGTGGGTGGCATCAGTGTCGTGGGTGGCATTGGTGGCATCAGTGGAACCGGTGACAACGGTGTCGTCCGATGACTCTGTGCCTGGACTGGGAAGGGCTGCTGCCTGTGCTGCTGGACCTCCTGGTAGCCGTAGCCCTGGTAGGTGAGGGGCTGTGGAAAGCCTTTAATGGGAGGGACATCACCTGGGGTGGAGGAGCAGACCTGGACTGGGTGGGAGCAGGGTCAGCTGGGCCTGGAGGGTTGTGAAGCAGCTCGGTGATCCGGTCCTTCACCACCTGGTACTGGGGTTCCGCCATGTCCGTGAGGGTCTGGTTCACACAGGTGAGGAAGGGCTTGCGGTTGGAGGATGAGGAGTCGGTGTGGACCAGCTGAGAGAGGAGATCTATGCTGGTCCGGATGGTGTCCCTGATCTCCAGCAGGACAGTGTGGCTCTGCCCCTCCAGCTGTCCGGCTCTCTGCCTTTCTGTGGAGGTGGAGCTGGGGGTGGATGCGGGTAGGGCTGTGGTGGATGTGCCGTCTCCTTTCTCCCACCGCACTATGGAGTCCTCCACGCGCTCCACCATGGTTAGTACAGCTGTGGGGGGGTTCTCCGCCATGGCATGCTCCACAGAAACCTGCCTGGAGACAGGAGCTGACTCTCGGACGGAAGAGGACTGGCTCTCAGCAGGCTGCCAGAGAGAGAGGTAGTGAGAGGGGTTGCTGGTGCTCCTCAGTGGCGGACCTCACCCTCCAGGAAGCTGCACCTGGCCATGGTGTAGGTCTCTCTGTCCGTCAGCTTAACCGTGGTCTGGCCAGATTTCTTCAGGTGCAGCTTCCCGTACTAGGTGTGCATGTGCTTCCACCAGCTGAGAAGCACCTCCGAAGTGTAGCCCAGACTCTCCGTCTTCTCTCTCCAAGCATCATGCTTCCGCTTGGTGTCCCTGTAGAGACGGTGTCCCTTCCGCTACAGATAGTCATTCTCTCTCAGCCACTCCAGCACCTCATCCTCGTGTTCCTCCTCAATGGAGTATTCCTCTCCCGTCCCCGCATATGCCTCTTCCTCCCTTTGGCAGGACCAGATGGGCCGTCATCAGAGGGGCTCCCAGGTAGTAGGAGCTGCTCCTGCACACCAGCAGCAGCAGCAGGATCATCATCATCATCATCATCATCATCACCAGCAGGATCATAATCATCATCATCATCAGCAGCAGCAGCAGCACCAGCAGGAGCAGGATCAGCAGCAGCAGAGTAAGCACCAGCAGTGCCAGGAAGACCAGGAGCACGAGCAGGACCAGGAGTACGAGCAGGACGAGCAAGACCAGGAGCACGAGTAGGACGAGCAAGTCCAGGAGTACGAGCAGGACGAGCAGGACCAGCAGGGCGAGGAGCAGCTTCAGCAGGGTACGCACCAACAGAAGCACCACCGCCAGGAGCAGCCTCAGCAGAGTAAGCATGAGCAGAAGCACCACCGCCAGAAGCATCATCATCAGCTCCTTCAGAAGCAGAAGCAGCAGAAGCCCCAGCAGAAGCCCCAGCAGAAGCAGAGTCAGGGACAGGGGGCGGGAGGGTGGCCCTGTCCCTCTTGCCAGGGATGGTGGCAGGTTGCTGAGGCTTTCTCTTCTTCCCCATGGTTGTGCGGTTGCTGGCTGGCAGGGAGGCTGGCAGGGAGGCAGGCAGGCACCAAGGCTGGCAGGAAGGCTGGCACCAAGGCTGGCAGGAAGGCTGGCAGGCAGGCAGGCACCAAGGCTTGCAGGAAGGCTGGCAGGCAGGCAGGCACCAAGGCTGGCAGGCAGGCACCAAGGCTGGCAGGCAGACTGGCTGGCAGGGAGGCTGGAAGGCAGGCTGGCAGCAAGGCTGGCAGGGAGGCTGGCCAGGAGGCTGGGAGGCAGGCTGGGAGGCAGGCTGGCAGGAAGGCTGGCAGCAAGGCTTGCAGGCAGGGCAGGCAAGGCACTCAATGCGTCTGGCAGCAGGTCTTTCCTCAGAATGGTGACCTGCTTCCGAGGTGCTTCCCTTTATATCCGCGGGGCTTACGCAATGCATCCTCCCCGCATGCGCAATTAACGCTCGGCATCCGTTAGGCTTCCGCTGTGCATCCGCTAGGCTTCCGCTGTGCATCCACTTCATCCGCTGTGCATCCGCTGTGCATCCGCTTCATCCGTTCCGCGTCCGCTCTGCATCCGCTTCATCCGTTCCACGTCCGCTTTGCTAAGGTCCCCAAGAAGCCTTGCTGATGTGCCATCCGCTCCCATCCGCTTCCATCTGCTGGGCTTCCGTTCCGCATCCGCTTTCCATCCGCTGTGCATCCTCCCCGCGTCCGTTCCTTTCCATGTTATCTGCTCTGGTTATGCAAATTTTTGCCCCTTTTGAGAGCGGATAACAATGGATGGAACATTTTTCTCGTCCGCTGTGTCTTTTTTACAAACGTTTTGCATCCATTGGGCAGTGTGACAGGGCCTTAATATTCAAAGATTATACTCAAAATTTGTATAAGATGTTTTACTGATAGATAATTACTCCAGCAAAAATAAATAATTCTGCCTTCCAAAAATGTTGTAAATATAACAAACAGGCTGGATTTAAAAAAACAAACACATGTTAGCAGTGTTTCAAAAACCAACAATACTGGAAAATGATGCTGTGTCGAAAACAACAAATTCTGCAATCGCATTGCAATCCATGGTATTGATACTAAACTTTACTAATGCCCTTTAAATTATATTAAATTAGCAGAATATATATTAATGGTTCCAAGGATTCTGCATGGCTTTTATTGCAAATGATTTCTGATTTCCTCTTTAGAAGAACAGCAAACCAAATCTGGGAGAATACCTTGATATCTAGAAAAGTGTTGTATTGAAAAAGTAAAACTGACACAGAATTTAATTCTAGTTGATAACCTCAACTAGGTTATCAACTAGAATTAAATTCTTGGACTACAATCTTATGCATGGAATCATGCCATATCCAAAATTTGATATTGATTTAATATATTATTTACTCACTGCAGTTTTTCAATGACTTCAGTTGTGTTAGCCAAGCAGGATCGCTGATCAGAAATGTATATGAAATATCTTATAATAGCACAAATTTCTAGTGATTATTAATTTTATGATATTTCATATTTGTGGATCATTGCCGTGTATTTCATGTCTGGAAACCTATCATAACATTTTAATAAGGTAAAATTTATATGCCTTGAATATATGAGGTACCCTGTGCATCATGCCCTGCCACAAAAATCGGACAAACCAACAGAAGGATAAATACCCACCTTGAAGAACACAAGAATGCAATAAATAAACTGGAACACACTTCCTCGCTAGTCCAACATATTAAAGCCACAGGTCATAGCATCGACTTCAGTGGTACCGAAACCCTAGCTACTGTAGAAAATTGGGTTACAGAATCATCAGAGAAGCCATAGAAATTGATAAAAGACCTAATAGTATGAATAGAAAAGACTCCACCAGACTATCAATCATCTGGAAGCCTGCACTCACAAACAAAAAAATCTCTATACCACAATCCAGGCAAGCACCTGGAAACAAACACCCCCCCCCCCGAATACCTCCAGCCCAAACACGCCCCAGCCAGCTGCCCAAATAAAACCTAGCTTCCTAATAATTATTGGCCATTCACAAAACACAATGTTGCCAACCAATCAAGAACACAGCAACTTGAAGACCAATAAAAACAGATCTAGACTCCCAGCCAATCAAGATGAGGAAAAAACCATTCAAACAAAGCAGAAAGCCAGCAACAAATTCAAACAAAAAACGGCTGCTAAGCCTGACACACAAGATTAAAAATACACAATACACAAGCCTGAGGATGGCAGATGAGATTTGTCGCTAAAATAAAAGCACAAATATTAAGATGTGGGAAAAAACCCAAAGAAACCTAAATACCATACATATAAATACCTGTGAAAACATAAGAAAACAAATATATACATACATACACAAACACACACACACACATATATATATGTGTGTGTGTGTGTATGTGTGCTGTTCAGCTTCCTTCGGGTATTATCCCACGTCATTGTAGTGCTTTTAAAGTTGTAGCAATGTTTCAGCAGAATCTCATCTGCCATCATCAGGCTTCTGTATTGAGTTTGATGATGGCAGATGAGATTCTGCTGAAACGTTGCTACAACTTTAACAGAACTACAATGACGTGGGATAATACCCGAAGGAAGCTGAACAGCACACATGTAAGTACCCACGAAAGCCTAAAAAGACAAATATCTGACCTCTACGGGGACGAAATAAACAGCCAGATCAAAAGGAAACCAAGAACTAACTCTATACAGAAGCCTGAGGATGGCAGATGAGATTCTGCTGAAACGTTGCTACAACTTTACGAGAACTACAATGACGTGGGATAATACCCGAAGGAAGCCAAACAGCACACATGTAAGTACCCGCGAAAGCCTAAAAAAACAAATAT
>BLBF01000017.1:36314885-36337593 GCA_015471245.1 Laticauda colubrina
ACCAGGTTACTCACATCTTATGTACAACGAAACCACCAAAAAGTAATTTGCAAAAAGATGAATTCAGAGCACTACAAACCCTGAAAAATGATAACAGCATAATAATACTCCCAGCAGACAAAGGAAATGCCACAGTAGTAATGGACAGAAAGGACTATGAAACAAAATTGACAGACCTACTCCAAGACTCCACACACAAACCTCTAAACCTATAAACGTAGATTTTCACGGGTACAGGTATGTAGGTCTAGGTGTGTTCGGGTCTTTTCCCATGTAAGATTAAGAGTATTTTGGTGACGTTTCAGTGAGGTCCCACTTGCCATCCTCAGGCTGGTGCTTTCAGCTTCGTGCCAGTGCAAGCAGTGTGTGATTGGAGCTGCCGTCTCTCCATAAATACTGGTGGTGGGGGATGGTGTGCTGGGCTGGTTGGCTGTGCTGCTGCCTTTTGATTGGTTGATGGAGTTGATGTTGGTATAATGGGCTGTGTGATGGCCTTGTGAGTTTTGCTGTGGAGATATCCTGGATCTTGTGCTCCTGGGTCATTTGTTTTATAGTGATCTTTTTTCCATTAGCCTCTCATGTTTTAATGGCTTGGGTAATGGGTTGTGTGATGGGCTTGAGAGTTCTTTTGTTGTGATATCCTGGGTCATTTGTGTTTTGATCTCTTTTCCATGAGCCTCCTGTGTAGTAATGGCTTGGGTATTGGGTTGAGTGATGACCTATTGCTTTGGTATCGTTGGTCTTGTGCTGTGATATCCTGGTCATTTGCTGGGTTGCAACTTCTTGAGTTCTTGTGGTGTAATTTCCTGAGTTTTCGGATGTGATATCCTGAGTGGGTGGCTGTGATGTAGCATTCTGGGTTTTAATCTGGCTTCGAGTTTGGGGTCTGGGTCTGTGTTTTTGGCATGTGTCAGCTTGCTTGGTTTTGGGGTCGGGGGTACGACAGCTAGTGCAGCAGCTGTTTTCTGTCTGTCTGTTTTCTGGATGGTGGTTGTCCTTCGTTTATAGGATGGGCTTGGGCCTGGGTCTGATGAGAGGGATTGGTGGTGGTGTCCCATGTTGTTTTGGATCTGGTGTTGGTTTTCGTGGCTGGGATTCATTTGTTGGCAAGCGCTAGCTTCCAGATGTCTGGTAGGCAGGTGGTATCGTCCCGTCTATTCATGTTATGGGTGTGTTTCTCTATCTCGATGGCTTCCCTGATTGTTCTCTTGCTGGAGTGTTTAGTGTTGGATATTAATTTGGTTCCTTCAAAATTAATTTCATGTCCTGTGGCTTTAAGGTGCTGAAAGAGGGAAGAAGTATTCTCTTCTGTCTGGGTTTTTGTGTTCTGCGATGTGTGCATTTATTCTCCTGTTGGTTTGTCCAATGTATGTGGCTGGGCAATTGTTGCATTGTATTTCATAAACTCCTTGGTTTTCTAGCTGGATCTTGTCTTTGGGGTTTCTTAGGATGTTGGCTATTTTTTGGTCAGTGCCGAAGGCTGTCCTGATATTGTGTTTGTGGAGAATTTTGCTGATTTTGTCTGTAGTGCCTTTGATGTAGGGGAGGAGTGCGATACCGTTGTCTTGTTCTGTGTCTTGGTTTTTTGGGGGTATCTCTTTTCGAATTAGATTGGTGATAGTGTTTCTTTGGAAACCGTTGGAAATTAATACATTAGTGAGGGTGTGTAGTTCTGTTCTCAGGTGGTTTTTGTCAGCTAGGCGTTTGGTTCTGGAGATGAGGGCCTTGGCTACGGAGTTGATCTGTGCAGGGTGGTGATGGGATTGTGCATTTAGATAGCGGTTGGTGTATGTTTTTTTCCAGTAGATGATGTGTCCTAGGGAGCCATTGTTTTTTTTGTAAATTGGGACGTCCAGGAAGGGAAGTTGGTTGTTGGTTTCTGTTCCCATAGTGAATTGTATTTTGGGGTGTAAGTTGTTAAGATGTATGAGGAAGTTGTCCAGTTTTTCTTTCCTGTCTGGCCAAATTACGAAAGTTTCATTTACATATCTGAGCCAGAGTTTGGGTTTGTGTTTGGATTTGTCTAAAGCATTGGTTTCAAAGTGTTCCATGTATAGGTTAGCAATGACAGGTGAGAAGGGTAATCCCATGAGTGCTCCTTCTATCTGTTTGTATCTTTGTCCATTGTGGATGAAGTATATGTTGGTTAGGCAGTGGTTGGTCAGATCTAGGATGTGTTTGGGGGGGGTGTATTTGTTTTGGATGGCTGTCAAGGCTTCTTTGATGGGTACTTGAGTGAAGAGGGATATGACATCGAAGTTCACGAGTAGGTCTCTGGGTTGTAGGTTTTGTTTCTTTATTGTTTCTATGAAGTATAAGGAGTTTTGTACGTGTGAGGTGATGGATTCTGTGTAGGGCTGGAGTTGTTTGGCGAGAAATTTGGCAAGATTCTGTAGAGGTGAGCCTATGGAGCTGACTATGGGTCTGAGAGGTATTCCTTCTTTGTGTATCTTGGGGAGGCCATAGAGCTTAGGGCATCTGGATGATTTTTCTCTGGGGATGATTCTCTGCTGGATCTCTTCACTGATGGGAGACACTTTTATTTTGGATTTGGTGGTTTTTTCTAGGTAGGTGGTGGGGTCAGTATTCAGAGGTTTGTAAGCGGGGTCTTGGAGTAGGTTGGATGGTTTTGGAGTGGTAGTCCGATGTGTTCATTACGACTGTGGTGTTGCCTTTGTCTGCTGGGAGAATGTTGCTGTCTTTCCTCAGGTTGGCGAATACTTTTTGTTCTTCTCTGTGTAAGTTGCTTCTGGGTGGGTTGCTGGAGCAGAGGACATTAGTGACTTCAAGTCTGATTTTGTTGGCTGCATCTGAGTTGATTTTGGTTAGACTAGCTTCAACTCCACATATGTTTTCAGTGGGAATGTGTTTGGGGGCAACTGCAAAGTTGAATCCTTTGGAAAGGACATTGGTTTCTGCTATGATGAGGGTTCTGTCTGATATGTTGTGTATTGTTTGTTTCATGTGTTATTGTAGGGAAGGATTGGGTTTCTGGCATTTCTCTAGTCTGTGGAGTTTCCTGGTGTGTGTGTCTGTCTTGTGAGAGGTTTCTGTTTTGGCTCTCCAGAAGGCTAGTTGTTTGGATTTGTCCCAGAGTGCTGGGTGGATTTTGTTGCTGAGTTTGAGATGGAGTGTGAGTAAGTCTCTGTTGGTTTGGTCTAGTAGGAATATTTTCTTGTGGAGTTCGTTTCTGATTAGGGCCAATTCCGTTCTTTTCAGGATCCTTTCAGTGGCTGAGGTTTTGGAATGGAATTTGAGTTGGAAGCATGTGGGGATCACATTTTTGTCTCAGCAATTGCATAAGAATGTGAGATCACAAAAGATGGTGGCTCTTCGGACTTCGAGTTTCTCGTAGGTCCTGGTTTATAGCACAAGATCCAGGATATCTCCACAACAAAACTCACAAGGCCATCACACAGCCCATTATACCAACATCAACTCCATCAACCAATCAAGAGGCAGCAGCTCAGCCAACCAGCCCAGCACACCAGCCCCCACCACCAGTATTTATAGAGAGATGGCAGCTCCGATCACAAACTGCTTGCACTGGCACAAAGCTGAAAGCACCAGCCTGAGCAGGGGTCCTCAACCACCGGGCTCCGGACCGGTACCGGTCCGTGGATCATTTTGTACTGGGCCGGAAAGAATGAATAATCATGATTAAAATATATATAAAAATATGTTTTTAGTAAAGAAATAGTAAAGAAGCCCTTTACTATTGGGGAAGAATTGATTTTGCCAGTCCTTGAAAAAGTGTTTCTGCATTAAACTGGTCCCTGGTACCAAAAAGGTTGGGGACCACTGAGCCTGAGGATGGTGAGTGGGACCTCGCCAAAAAGTCACCAAGATACTTTTAATCTTACACGGGAAAAGACCCGAACACACCTAGACCAAAAGCAACTTGCACAAAGAGGAACTAAAAGCCTGCAAGCCCTAAAGAACGATAAGAGGCATAATCATACTTCCAGCAGATAAAGGTAATGCCACAGTAGTAATGGATAGAAAAGACTACGAAACAAAATTGACAGAACTACTCAAAAACTCCACATACAAACCCATAAACACGGCCAATCACATATTTGGAAAAAATAACCAAGAAGAAAATTATAACCAGCCACATGAGCAAAGAGATCCAACAGACGATCATCCCAAGAGAAAAATCTTCCAGATGCACCAAACTATCTGGCCTCCCAAAAATACACAAAGAAGGCATACTTTTCAGTCCCATAGTCAGCTCCAGAGGAACACCACGACAAAACCTAGCTAAACACTTCACAAAGCAGCTACAGCCCCATGCTGAAGCAGCAGCTTCACATGTACAAAACTCATACCACTTCTTAGAAATGATCAAAGATCTACACGTGGAACAGGAAGATCTGCTTGTAAGTTTCGACGTGGTTTCACTATTCACTCAAGTCCTGATAAAAGAAACTCTTGAAATCATCAAAAATAAATACCAACCAGGACCATTAGGGAGTGGAATGCTGCCTTCAGAGATTGTGGAGGCTGGCAGGAGTGAGGAAGAGGCCCCCGAGGAGCCTGTGTCCAGTGCACATGCTGCTCGAAGGAAAGAGCAGCTGCAGCAGTATGGGCGACTCAGGAGTAAGGCTAGCAGAACACTGCTTAACCAACACATATTTCATATACAAAGGACAAAGATACAAGCAAATTGAAGGAGCCCCTATGGGATCACCACTATCACCCGTCATTGAAAACCTGTTCATGGAAGAATTCGAATCCAGAGCCCTAGCTAATGCCACCCACAAATCCAAACTATGGTTAAGATACATCGATGACTGTTGTAACTATGTATCATTTATGTGTTTGCAACTGTGTATCATTGCAACATTGTATCATTCACGTGTAATCATTAAGCTTCTGTCTTCTCAGTGACCTTTTACAGGGCACGTACAGAGACAAGGAGTCAAACATTTGCAGAAATGGTTTATTCACTTGGGATTACATTGTCTGGCATGCAGCTTTGTGAAGAAGAAATATCCTGATCAAATATAAATCTTGCCATCCTGTCTGTCCTGGTATCTTGCTTTTGTTTGAGCCATTGTTAATTCTGTATATTACGTCTGACCTAGGCTTGACCTAGGTTCTGAATAAACAATCACCCCCTTTTGAATGAGCATAATAAAAGAGCGTGTACCCAGACATTCTGGGCGCACTCATCGCGAGGAACTTCGTCTCCTGTCGTTTCTCTCTCCTTCGCTCACTATCATGAGACGCCCATCTGATGCGGGAGAGCAGATACCGCATTCTGGTGACCCCGACGTGATTCCCTAAGGGGGATACGCTGCGACGCGCTCATATCTTACTCGCTCGATGGGAGCTGTGCTTCACCAGGCCTGAAGCGAATTGCACATCATCGGATCTGAAACACGGTCTCGACTTTCGTAAGTATGGGCGGAAACTTTTCTCAACAACAGAAGGAATTGAGGGAGTTAGTCGCCTCTTCTTCTAAATATTCTGCTAATTTAAAGGGCTCGCCTGTAAAAATTAAACCTATTGCTACATTATTGACTTATGTGTGGCAACATTGTCCCACTTATCCAGAGAAAGGGTCCTTAAAAATCTCCATTTGGCAAAAAATTGGTGACTATCTCCATAGTCCTCCTCATGCACCTATTGGCATTTTGGTCACTTGGAGGAAAATTATGGAGGCTTTAAAAGTCCATTATAAAATAGAAGCAGAAAATGTACTAGAATCTCCTCCACCAAGTTATGATAACTTTTCTGTCCTTCAACCCTCCGATCCCAATGATTGTAAGTCATTACGAGAGCCTCCCTCCATCCAATCCACTTCTTTAAAAGGAGAGCTCTCGTGTCCTCCACCCCCCCCCCCAAAAGGGGTGGGTGTTATAAAAGCCATTCACAAGCCTTTTCTGAAGGAGAAATGGATGAGGACAATTTTTGGTCTGGGAGTCAGAATTAGAAACGGGGCAGGCAGCCAGCCCCACAACAAAGGCTGCTGAAACTTGCAACTTTTCTTCTTTCGCTTACGATCTTGTTGCTAATGAAACTGTTACTTATCTTCCTGGTGTCGCTGACTTTCTCTTTGTATTATACTTGTTCCATGTGGGTACGTCATGAAAATGCTACCCATAGCTTTCACTCTGTCACTTCTGTTTTGTTTACAGAACACTCTATCACTCGCTCTTTTGTTCCTTCTTTACTCTTCCTATGGAAAAGAACCTTAAAATCTTTTCCTCTATTCAAGCTAGATATAGGGGGACCTAAATGTCCTTCTCTTGTATTATGGGTTCCTCCAACCCAATTAACATCCTTGATGAATGACCAAATTAATCTTCATTGTCATTATTGTAATTATTATCCTTTTTCTACTAATTGCATTCCCTTCTCATCTCGTAAATGTTCCACAACTAACTTGTCCATAGTCCTCTCTCCTACTTGTGATATACCCGAACTCTGATCCTGCCAACAAACGACGCTTCAAAAGAACTGTCCATGACGATCCTCAGAAGCCTCATAGAAAATATAATATTACTTGGACTATAAAAGACTTTCAAGGCATTCGTTTAAGCTCTACAACCAATTCTTCTCGCATAGAAGATCAAAGCTTCCTATGCCTTGCTGAACTCTTCAAACTCATCAATTGCCTCCACATGTTGGCTTTGTATTTCTGCCTCTCCACCTTTTTACGAAGCCATCGCTTCCCAAGAATCCATTGCTAATTCCACATCAGACGAACGTTGCCGTTGGAGGAACTCCACTATTACTGTTTCTTCCATCACTGGGGTTGGTTGTTGCTTAGGAAATATTCCATCCAATTACTCACAATATTGTCATAATGTTTCTAATGGCTATCATTGTAATGTATATCTTCCTAAGAACCGCCTTGGCCGCTCCCACACCATCGGAGGATACTCTGCAGTCTACACCACCTCAGGAGGAAATTTTACATCACGCCTGATCAAATATAAATCTTGCCATCCTGTCTGTCCTGGTATCTTGCTTTTGTTTGAGCCATTGTTAATTCTGTATATTACGTCTGACCTAGGCTTGACCTAGGTTCTGAATAAACAATCACCCCCTTTTGAATGAGCATAATAAAAGAGCGTGTACCCAGACATTCTGGGCGCACTCATCGCGAGGAACCTCGTCTCCTGTCGTTTCTCTCTCCTTCGCTCCCTATCATGAGACGCCCATCTGATGCGGGATAGTAGATACCGCAGATGACACATTTGTGATTTGGCCCCATGGAAAAGAAAACCTAAACAATTTCCAAACACACCTAAACAGCACACACCCCAAAATCAAGTTTACCATGGAAACGGAAACAAACAAACAATTACCATTCCTAGATGTACTCATCGAAAAAAAAAAAACAGATGGCACACTAGGACACAACATATACCAGAAGAAAACACACACCAACCGCTACCTCAACGCCCAATCCCACCACCACCCAGCACAGATAAACTCTGTGGCCAAAACACTAATTACCAGAACCAAATGCCTGGTAGACAAGACACGTATAAAGACTGAACTATGCACCCTAACTAAAGTACTGACAGCTAACGGCTTCCACAAAAGCAAAATCACCGGCTTGATCCACAAAAACACACTGAGACATAATGGAGACCTAGAAGATGAACAGACATATGGAACAGCTGTCCTGCCCTACATAAGAGGTACTACAGATAAAATCAGTAAGATACTATACAGGCATCACATCAAGACTGCCTTCAAAACAGACAAAAAAAATAGCAGCCATCCTTAAAAACCCCAAAGACAAAATTGACCTGGAAAACCAAGGCATATACGAAGTCCCCTGTGCATCATGCCCGGCCACATACATTGGACAGACCAATAGAAGAATAAGTACCTGCCTGGATGAACACAAAATTGCAGTAAAAAAGCTGGAACACACCTCCTCACTAGTCCAACACATGAAAACCACAGGTCATAGCATCGACTTCAAAGGCATCAAAACCCTAGCCACGATAGAAAACCCCAGCCACAGAATAATCAGAGAAGCCATAGAGATTGAAAAAAGACCTGAAAGCATGAATACAAGAGATGATTCCACCGGATTGTCAGTTATTTGGAAGCCTCACTCACAAAGAAAAAAAATCTCCACACCACAAGCCAGGCAAACACCTGGGCACAAACAGATCCCCCCTGATACCTCCAGCTCAAATACACCCCAACCAGGCATCCAGATGAAACCTAGCTTCCTGATAAATGATAGCTGTCCATTTACTCGGAGCCAAGCCGCACTAAAAGCCTCCAATACAGGAACACAATGTTGCCAGCCAATCAAGACAAAAAAAGCCACAAAACAGACAGAAGATATTAGAAACACCAATCAAGCAGAACACAGCAAACTCCAAGACCAACAAACACAGACCAAGACTTCCAACCAATCAGGATGAAGAAAGAAAAAAAAAACATTCTGGCACAGCAGTAGGCTAGCCCCAAATTTAAAATTGAAACGCCTGTGAAAGTCTGACTCACAAACACAATACAGAAGCCTGATGATGGCAGATGGAATTCTGCTGAAATGTTGCTACAACTTTAAAAGCACAACTATAATGACGTGGAAAAATATCCAAACAAAGCTGAATACCATACATGTAAGTACCTGCGTAAACTTAAGAAAACATATACATATATATGTATGTGTGTGTGTGTGTGTGTGTATGTGTGTGTGTTCAAAGACACCAAGACCTGCATACCCGTACCCGTGAAAATCGATGAAAACACACACAAACAAACACACACACACATAAAATTTAATTTAAGCAGGAATTGAAACATTACACAGCAAGGCAGATTCTACATCTGGGACATGGCTTCTAGGAAAAGAATCAAGAGATGAATTAAAAACAAAAAAATGGAATGACTTAAACAGATACAGGCAATAAACTCCAATGTTTAATATTAAATATTAAAGATAGCATAAATATTTAAGTAGTGGCTGGGGGAACAGAAGGAAATGAAGGCAGGAATGTATCACCAAAATTCTCTTCACAATGTTTTCAACTAATGTTTTATTTTACTGTTTTAAATTTGCATTTTGTCTTTATTTTTTGCTACTTCTTAACCTTATGCAGATGATCTGTGTATCACATATCTATCTGTACATATAAAAGTATTTCATGATCTGCAGTTTATTTGTTTCATCTGTATTTGACATTCACTCAAAAATATATAACAACACGGACAGATGAAGAAAAGAAAGAAAAAGATTTTCAGATGTGAAGAAAACTAACACAGAGTGAATAGAAGCCGTTAACAGGAGACTGATGAAGAACCTTAAGACAAAGTTGGAGGAATCCATAACTTTGTCACCTGTCATAAAAGTACTTCCATTCCAAGATAGCAGCATGTTGCAAATCCAATCCATATTTCTTGAAGTTTTTCTCTAAGAAAAAGGTTCCTTGATTTCTGGGATGGATTTCCTGCAGCTCCCATTTTCTCAACACAATACTCATGCTAACATTTATTTCTCAGCACAGACTCTTTTCAATTGATGTGCCTACATGATAAATTATGTCTCTCATCCTATATTTTTTTTTCTGATGGAAACTCTAGACAGTTCTCAGGAAGTTAAATCAAAAGTTATAAAATTTACTATTGTATTTATTTTTTGTCTTACAAAAGCAATTTTCGTGGCAACATGAGCGTTTACCTTGTGCCTAGTTATTACACGGAGGACACAGTGCTTAAAATGAACCTGTAGGCAGGTATGGCAGATTTAATTTAGTTGACTTGCACCCCTATGTTTTATTCTGTCAATAAAGTGGGTACTTCAGAGAAATATAAAGACGGAAGGAGTATAGAAAATAGCATAAATAGCAGCAGCCACAATTTCTAATAATCGTTTCATTCCGTTTGATGAAGTCAATTGCTTATTCTGACACATAAGTAAAGCACAAAGAACACTTGAAGCACAATTGCAATTGCTTTATAGAACGTATCACATCTTTTATATTTCAGAAGAAAAGGAAAGTCAACAGGTGAGGCAAGCTATTTTTTTAATGCTTCCAAACGCAAATACAGAAAGCAACAGGATTTGGTTTTTAAAAAATGTTTTCCAGCAAAATCCATTTTTATTGTATTACTAATAACTTTTTAAAAACATGTACATACACCTGAGAAATAGAGTGATTAGGCAATATTATTAAGCTCTCTGTGAACTGGTATTTAAATACTCTTCTATCAAAAAGGAAAATATTTATTCTCGAATTTACAACATTTCCAAGAAGATATATTCTTTATTTCTTTAAATATCCCTTATGGACAACTATAGAAGGTGCATTGACTTATAATTACAACCTCAAAAGGGCTATATTGCAGCCACCCTTTCATTGGGAAAGACAGAAAAGCCATGTTTCCTATTTAAAGAAGAAAAGAAAAATTGAGTAGCTTTAAAATGTACCTGCAGAATTTTGACCAAAATTCTTTTGTCAACTTTGCTATTTATCTTTCATCAGGATGAGAAGTTAAAGGCTTAAGCTAATGAAATATTATTAGTATTAAATAATAATAATAATAATAATAATAATAATAATAATAATAATAATAATGATAATGATAATGATACTATTGCAACTAAACTCTTCACATGAAGTATTTAAAGAAAATGGTGTACTGATAAAAACAGCAAACTTTTATTTATGAATCTAGTTTTAGACTTTAGATTTTAAAGATTTAGATTTTACGTAGGATATACTTATATATCCTCCCTCTACCACAAGCAACCCTGTGTAGTAGATTAAACAGAGGATGAATGAACAGCCCAAAATCATCCAGTGAGTTTCCATGGTGAGGATGGATTCGAACCTAGGAACTCCTTGAATTCACCAATAGTTAATTATTATATCATGGAGATAGCTTTTGCTAGATTATATGGCAAGTTTGCAAAATTTGCACCTGGGGCAGAGAAGAACTAAAAAATAATTGCAGCTTTCCAGACTAGCTGATCAGGGAATGGGTGCTTCTAGTTGTAATGACACCATTCACCATATCCTCTTTTCCCTAGATTCCTTTTGTTTGCTCCAACAATCTTGACTGAAGAATTGTTGAACATGAAGACAGAGTTATGTCAGATGCTTTCCTGGTAGCACAGACTCTCTAGGTCATCTCAGTCATCCCACTTGTCTGCCACTCACACTACTGAAGATGAAGGTCTTATTACAAAGGTTCCAGAGTCTTTCCTATTTTGAATCCAAGATAGAATATTAAATTCAAAGGTTACACAGAAATGTTAATTGATAGTGATTAGTGTGCCAGATAGCCTTTCTAGCATTGAGCCAAGGAAATAGTCTTGCTCAGGTATTATGATGCTGACAATCTGTGCTGAGTTTTAATCACACTTATTTTAAAATCTTGCACTGGGTCTTTTATAAAAAAGGATGCTGTAGAAATCTCAAAACTGCAAAAATGAAGGTAACGCTGATTAGCCAGGTTAAAACTGTGCCTTGCATAGTTTGAGCTCCTAGTCAGGAGAAGGAACTCAGTAATACCTCTGAGTTGCTGGAGAATGAATGTAATTAATTGGAGATTTGCTGTGATCTGTGGGTCCCCGATAGAGCCTCACTGTGTTGGATTCAACTTCTCAGGGACACATATGTTCTCACACTGAAAGCACAGGAAAACCCAAGAAAAATAGAGGGGTGTAAAAAGTGCACTAAATTCTAGAGATCAGAGAAAACATACTTTTTTTTAAAAAATTATTCTTTAAAAACAAAAAAAAATACAAAAATCTCATTTCCATGAACAGTTATTATGTCATTGTATATACATGTTTCTTATTTTGTGACTATACATTATTTTTATCCTTATCCTTCACCCATTCGTACCACTTCTCCTATGTCACATAGTATTTTCGATCCTCTTTGCGTTTCAGTTCCATAGTGAATTTATCTAGTTCAGTATAGTCCATTATTTTTTGAATCAAAACTTCATCGGATGGTATTTTATCACTCTTCCAATTTTGTGCTAAAGTGATTCTTGCTGCAGTTAAGATATGTACAGTAAGGTATCTTTTATTTTTACTCAAATTCCCTTTGATCATACCTAATAAAAACGTTTCAAGTTCCAAATTCAATTAATATTTTGTCATCTCAGAAAGCCATCTCTGTATTTTCTTCCAGTATTTTTTGACCTCTATACATTGCCACCACATATGGAAAAATGTTCCTTTCTTTTGTTTGAACTTCCAGCATTCTGGTTTCAAGGTTGGATACATTTTCACCAGTCGTGCCGACACTAAGTGCCATTATAAAACATTTTATATTGATTTTCTTTGAATGCCATCGACAAAGTCAAGTTCCAGTTCTCGGTTCAAGTCTTTTCCCACTCATCCAAATTTATATTATGACTCACATTTCTCGCCCAGGCAATTATTGGTCCCTTAACAATTTTCTCCTCTAGTTCTATCTCCAGTAAATAATTACATGTTTGTGTTATTTTATATCCTTGCCTGTCAAGATTTGGTCCATTTTTTGCAAATCTTTATCTATCCCTAGCTCCTTTACATCTTTCTTAAATTTAGTTTGAATTTGCAAATATAACCACCAGTCTAATATTATCCCTTGTTCTTTTAGTTTATCCAGTGTTTGTAATTCCCCCTGTTCATCTACCAATTCTTTATAGCTAATCATTTTTCAATGTCCCTTGTATTTGGATATCATATAGCTTCCATAAGTGAGATCGAGTTTGATCTTTTCAAACAATGCTTTTTTATTTTCTCCCATGTTTGTAAAATTGAGTCCCTTATCAAATGGCTATGGAAATGGGAGTGGATCTTATTCTTTTTATCCCATAGAAAGACATGCCACCCAATTTGGAGGTCATGACCTTCTATCGCCAAAATTCTTTTATTTTTTAAGTTTATCCACTCCTTAACCCATAGTAAAATTGCTGCTTCATAATATGTTTCCCATTTTGGGAGTCCAAGGCTGCCTCTGGTTCTACTATCTTGTAATGTTTTCAAATTTTATTCGTGCTTTTTTCCCCATCCATATAAATTTCATTACCATCCTATCTAATTCCTGAAAAAAATTCTTATCCAATTTTATAGGTATTGTTTGAAAATAGTGCAATAGTTTCAGTAGTATGTTCATTTTGATGGCCGCTATTCGGCCTAATAGTGATAGTTAAAAATTTTCCCAATTAACCAGATCTTTCGTTATCTGTGAAATTGTATGTAATATAATTATATGTAATTTCATATAATTATCCTCTTTTATGGAAGAGCATGTTCCTGTTAGCCAAATTCCAAGATATTTAAGGGTTTTTTTGACACATACTTAACAATGTACAAAAAGATGGGAATGATGTGGAACCATTAAAGGATTTCTAAGTACCTTTAAGAGGAGCCAGCTTGTCATCCACTTGACCATTTTCACTGCCCAACAGACATGCTGATAGAGATCTGTATTCACTACTCCAGGATCTACAACATTAACCGTCACATGGCTCCCTTCTAACGTCAGGAGATGTTGCAGTTGATAGCTGAATAATACAAGGGCAAGTTTGCTTTGAGCATAAGCTCCATGGGGTGAATACAAGCAACTGCACATAGGGGGAAAAAGAATCATATAAATACAATTTCAGAATGAAGCATGGCACAGTTTTCAGATACTTGCTGGTGATAACTTATGAAAGGGAATTATTAATTATGAAAAGGAAATTACAAAAAAGCTGTACACAGTAGGAACTCTATATAATTAGTTATTATCTTGAAGAAACCAATGTAGCATATACTGAGTGGTTTATGGAAAATGTTTGAGATAATATAAACCAGAGATGGACACTTTTTGACAGCTAGGGACCTCACTGATGCCTTTTGGAGAGGAGACGGATTGTTAAAGTAGATTGAGCTTTCCTTGGTTTAAAGAAAAAGTCTTTAAAGCCTATTATAAGACAATTTTAATTTTTCTTTTGCATCAAAATAGTAAAAAATATGCACCATTTTTCACAGGAGTTGTCTAAGGAGCCTCTTGAAGCCACAGAGAATGATCACATGAAACTCTATAATCAAAAAGCGTCTCATAGCATTGTCTCAAACTAGCATTTTAAAAAGTCATAAGCTTTTGTGAGTTCATATCTTTTAATAAAATGTGCTAGTATTTAAAGGTACAGCTAGAGTCTTTCTGATTTGTGGCTATTATACTGTATGTCAAATTTTTCCTCCTACAATATAGATTACAACACATGCCAAAAAACTGTTCTTCCTTAGAATATTAGAATAAAAACTTCAGAATACCATAGGATTCCATTTTCTCTGGTCTCCAAAGTTCCTTTCTTGCTTAAAACAAAGGGAGAAAAAATGGAATCCAATGGTATTCTGAAGTTTTTATTCTAATATTCTAAGGAAGAACAGTTTTTTGGCATGTGTTGTAATCTATATTGTCAGAGGAAAAATGCTATAGGGTTCACAAGCTGTAGTAATTACACTGTACATTAAATAGTTATGTGTGCTTTGAACGAGAGCCAATTTGGTATAATGATTAAAGATACGAGACTAGAAATCAGAAGAATAGGTACAAAGCAAGCTGAGTGATGTTGGTCCAGTTACTCCCAAACCTAGGAGGAAGGCTATGGCAAGTCACTTTAGAAATTATTTGTCAAGAAAACAGCAGGAACTTATCTAGGCAATTGCTAGCAGTTAATGCTAACTTGAAAGCATATACTTTAACATGCATTTAAAACACAGAGCTTTAAATGCACGAGAAATCAAAATAAACATAAATATAGAATAAAAACAATTTTCCATTGTAACATAATTTACCTTAAAGAATATTGACAATGGCTATGTAATGCAGAAATGATAACATCTATTTTTTTACCCATTCATTTCAAATTACTTTCCTAGAAATGTATAGAATAAATCCTGTTTAAAAGACAATTAAACAAGCCAGTGTCAAAAACTGAAAGTTTCAATAGGACTCTGAAGATCTTCAGTCTTCATCCACAACAAGCAAATGTTACTGTGAAACTTAATTCAGTGCAGTTTTTATTGTGCAGGCGCATGATTGCTGGTTAGGGGTCATCAATTAGTACATATTAGCTTTGCCTTTTTGCATGTGGATTTAATACATGGTTTTTATAACTGCTACATACACACTGTGGTCAAACACACAAATGTCCACGCTGAATGCTTCTGATTATGATGTCACTGAAGTGTTATAATGTTAAGAATTTCTTGAACATTAATATTGAATACAATTGGAAAATGTTAGTATAAGCTTTGCGGTTCGAAAGGCATTCAAAAGATCACAATCAGAGATATTTTTTTTAAAAAGTCTGGTATTTAGATTTAATAAACTGTTGCCTTTACTACTGTGCTTATTTAATATGAAAATGAGTATTTCACATAATTATCTGGATATGCTGGTCCTTATCCTTTTACTACCGTGTTTCTCCAACAATATGTCCTCCCCCAATAGGAAGACCCAACATGTTTTATGGGCATAAAATCAAATTAAGCCCTTCCCCCCAAATTAAGGCCTATATTAAACATGTGAAATGGGGGGAAATGGCGGGGGGGGGCTTGCTGTTAGAAAGTCCTTTTGTTGCATACCCGGATATGGTGCTGCCTACGTTGACTTTGGCATTGGTGGGGCACTTCGTATCGTGAGACCTTCCTCCACCATTGCTTTCTCTTCTCCCTTGCTGCTGCGGTGTTTAAAGCAATGTCACGGCATTTGGCGCAGCCACGCACAGCCAGCCAGGACTCCTCCCTGCAACTGGAGCCCGGTGGAGACACTTGGCTTCAGGCACTCCTGTCGCTGCTTTCCCTTTGCTTTTGAAGGTAAAGCCAATTATTTTAAAAATGACGACCTATTACAACAAAGCCTCCTCTGCCCGAGAGGGTAGCCCAACCCCACATGGGGAGGCGAATCTCCCGGGGCTGCACCACAGGATCGCCCCCCCGGGAGAAGCGCCCAGCTGCCATCCCTGCCTGGTGCCGGACAGAGTGCGAAGAGCTTTGCCTGGGGCTCCCAGCACAGCTGACAGGAGGGCCCTCCTTTCTGGTGGTGGAGCTCTTGCCAAGGCAGTGAGCATCTCCCCGCTGGACCCTCTGCTCATCCCGCCAAGGCTGCGCCAGAGCCGTATGGGCTGGGCAGAGCCAGGAAAGCAAGCTGCAGGTGCACACCTGCCTGCCAAGCAAAAGAGCTGGGCCGACCTGAGCTCGGCTTCTTTCCTAAGTCCCTCCAGCACGAACCCGAAGGGGCCACCGGGAGAGGCTGCCTGAGGCAGTAATAGTGCCCACTCATCCATGGACAGGGAGGCAAGGCGACTCGTCCTCCTCCTCCGAGCTGAGTCCCACCAAGTCAGTGCCTCTTCCTGATGCCCGTTCCGCTGCAGCGTTTGGAGCTGCCGGCGCATTTGGAAATGCACGGGGATGGGCTGGGCAAGGGGTGGAAAGGACGGGTGGCTTCAGGCTCTCTCCACCGGCCAGGAAAGCAACGCTGCCATCACCTCGCCTCCCTGCCCTGGATGGGTGGGTGCTATCACTGCCTTGGGCAGCCTCTCTCGGTGTCCCCTGCAGGTTCATGCTGGAAGGACTTGGGAAGGAAACGAAGCTCAGGTCAGTCCGACTCTTGTTTGGCAGGTGGGCGTGCACCCATGGCTTGCTTTCCTGGTTCTGCCCAGCCCATACGGCTCTGGCGCAGCCCTGGCGGGATGAGCAGAGGGTCCAGCGGGGAGGTGCTCACTGCCTTGGCGAGAGCTCCGGCGCCGGGAAGAAGGGCCCGCCTGAAAGCTGCGTTGGGCGCCCAGGCGAAGCTCTTCATGCTCTGCCTGGCACCAGGCAGGAATGGCGGCTGGATACTTCTCCCAGGGAGGCGATCCTGCGCTGCGGCCCTAGGAGATTCGCCTCCCCATGTGGGGTTGGGCTGCCCTCTCGGGCAGGGGAGGCTATGTTGTAATAGGGCGTCGTTTTTAAAATAATTGGCTTTACCTTCGAAAGCAAAGGGAAAGCGGTGACAGGAGCGCCTGAAGCCCAGTGTCTCTGCCGTGCTCCGGTTGCAGGGAGGAGCCCTGGCTGGCTGTGCATGGCTGCGCCAAACGCCGCAGCGTTGCTCTGAATGCCACGGCAGCAAGGAAGAAGAGAAAGCAATGGTGGAGGAAAATCTCATGATACGAAGTGCCCCACCAACACCGAGGTAAACATCCAAGCTGCCCACACGAGGATGCAAGGGGGGGGGAATTAAGTCAGCCCCAAAAAGACGGCCTAGCCATTTTTTGGGGGGTAAAAAAAAAATAAGGCCCAGCCTTATTATGTGAGAAACACAGTATTAACAACAGAAAATGGGGAAGTCTAGCAGTCATGACAGACAGATATGTATGCATAAATGTTGTGGCATTATTGTTGTTGATGTTATTATTTTATTTAAGGCAAACCTGGGCATTTTACGGCACCTAGGTCACATCTGGCTCTTTACTGTCCCTATCTGGACCATGTAAGGTCAATTGAATGTTAGAAAATAAAATGTAAATAAATGCACTTCAGGGACGGAAGAGGAAGCTGGATGTGCTCTTTTAATTGGCTGGTGAGAAAAAGAGCTGTTTTCCACCTCCGGCAGAAGAGAAGCAACATAACTCAGGTAAGGAGAAGCTCTGCGCTCCCTCCTTCCCTCTATGCTCCCTCCCTCAACACATATGCTTGGCAGAATAATTAAGTTCAGCCTATTGGTTCAGCCTTCCACAACAGCCCCACTTTCTCATGTAACTTTTAACTGCCCACCCCAGTGCAATTTTTTTAACAACCGGTTCTCTGCTTAGTGGCTGGGTGGACATGGCCAACTCAACATCACTCACCACACATGGCTCTGCCTCCCAGCCTCAACAAGATACAATATTTATTTCTTACAATGGTAGTATTCTACCTGTTCAGCCCAGTTCAAGCGAACTGGGACTAAAAAATGCTACCATTCGGCCAAACTGGTATTTCTCTTTTTTCCCCTCCCATTGATCAGCTGTTCTGACAATCAACTGTGCCAAGATCCCTCTTGCTGTCTTACTGCTTTGCCCAGGAGGCTTCCCTAGGCCCAGGAGGCCAAAAAAGCCCCCCTATCGCACTTCATTTTTTGACTCCTGGGCCTCAGGGAAGCCTCCTGGGAGCAAAAATGGCCTCCCAGGAAGCTTTCCAGAGGCCCAGGAGACAAAAAAAAAATGGAGCACGGGGGGTGCAAAAAAAAAAGCCATAACCCCCCCACTCACATGGCCACTCCCACCTAGCCACACCCACAGAACCAACAGTAAAAATATTTGCATTCCACCTCCAATTTACCACTACTGAACATCATTTAACGTTGGTAAGGAAGATCACAAAACGGAGCAAAACTCACTTAAATCTTGCTTAGCAATGGAAATTTTGACTCAGTTGTGCCCATAAATCAAGGTCTACCTCTAATGAGAATGTAGAATAAGGAGCCTACTTTGGTCACCCCTTCGGGGTGACTTTCAAGAAACATTTCAAGATGAAAGATTTTGGGTGCAGGTAGTGGTGGTGATGGTAGTGTCACCGAAGCTTGTGTCAGATGGTTGAGGCAGCCGAGCTTGGCCAAGGGCTGCCAGAGGGAGGTGGGGAATCTGATTGAGAGAGCATTCCTGGCGAGAAGATCCTTCCATAGCTTCTCACATGAGGAGACGGATGCTCCCTAGCTGCCTTGGGAATAAGGGGGAATAAACAGGCCACCCCGCAGGCCAAATGTTCACTCACTCACTTGCTTTGCTGTCCTGCCTCTGCTCTTGCAAGCTGCCTTTTCTCCTCCTGGCTCCCCTCATACCAGAAGCACTTTCTTCTCTGCTAGCAGCCACCCCCTTCTCCCTCTCCCTCCTCGTTGCTGGGTGATCCTGTGTAAAGAAAAGCTGCATAGGTGACACTTTTTAAAAAGGATTTTTAATGCAGCGACCAAGATTAATCTCAAGACAAAAAAAAAAAAAAAACAGCTTCCCCTCACCACCTGGTGCATCTGCTTCGTCCCGCTAAATTGGGCTTAGAGTCTGAGGGAGGATGAGAAATTTAACTAGCGGAGGTGGAGGGAGTAGGACAGAAAGATAGCAGAGCGAAGTCCATGAAGTATACTTAAGTTTCTTAGCTTGGACCAGCAAAAGGCGGCAGGGAATACAAAGGCCAACTGGAGAGATGGCATAACACTCTGCCAATCAGGTTTTAATGAAAAGGCAAGGGGCGCAACCTGCTTTCTAAAACAAAAGATCATGCTAAGCTCCTGTTCAGTCCATGCGTCCAGCTCCTGCCTTTCTAAACCTCCTCTACCACTGCCCCTCTTGTTTCCACCATAGACTTGCCAGGTCAGCTTGCTTACTTCCGTCCCGTTTCCCCTTCTTCAGAGGCCCCTTACTCACGTTCCCCACTTCTTCCCCAACAACTACCTCTTTCTTAGTCTGAGTCTCAGTCCAAACATACACACTGAGCAAACACACACATATCTCACGGCACCGGAGGGATCACTCAGACTAAGAGACAACCCAAATGGATGAGAGGGACTATTTTCGTATATCTTTGTGTAGTTTTACAATTACTTTAGCAGCAGGAGGCACTGAATCACTTGTTTTCTACCTATTGGGACATATAGTATGTCAGGCAAAACAAGAAACACAAAAGCATTGATAGACACATAGATATGCATTTTAAAGAAAATATAAAAGTAATCAGTTATAAACATGGACTATAGTTAGAAAACTATCCTTTGCTGGACAAATTCTAGGTGAATTATTTTAAAGCCTGTATAGATCCACAAATATAATCTTGTGTACTATGAAAGGCAAAAGAAGGAATGTTGTACTAGAACTGTACAGCCAGCATATAATGAGAATAGTTTTACTGGAATTATGTGGGAACCAATGACCTTAATTTTTAAATCTGTGGATTGCCATCTCTGACATCAAAGCAAACAAAACTATATTAAAAATTATATACTTTTGAGGTTGCAGGTTACAATCTTACATAGAAGAAAGAATGAAGAATGATAGCATTAAGAAAGATGAGTTTGTATCAGTGTATAAGGTATTTTGCACCAGTGCAATATATATTATCTTAGAATGGAACAACGGTTTTATTTTATCTGGTTCAATATCTTGTACTTTAGGCCTTTTTTCATCTTCCACTGAACATAAGATGCAGACTACTATATGAAAAAAGAATGTAACATATAACAGCAATTTAAATTAGGCTTCAGTTACTGTTTCTTTGTGCTATGTTCTTTCATTCATTTGCCTACTTCTTTTTAATATTGCTCATTATTAAGAAGAAACGAATGCACATTGATTGACACAAGTTGGAATAATACATCAAGAACTACTTCATGTCAGTTCTAACTTTCTGAAGGCTTTTTACCTATCAAGACTTTTGTTTGAGTTTTTTCTTTAGAGATACGTAATTAGGTAGAGCTTACAATTAGAGAGCTATAATTAAATTACTGCTGCCAGGAGTCAAGATTTTCAGGCTCATAAAAATTGGTATATATTTTTATATCAAGCCTCTGAATGCCTGAGTTGCTATTTGGAGACTAAGAAGGTCACAATTATTTCTAGGCCCATAATGAGTGTTGAGAGCACTCTTTTTCTGCCTATGGAAGACTGATAATTTACCTAAATATAAAGCTGGAACAATTGAAAATTTAGTACAGGTTTTTCAGGTAAGCAAAGAACGAGTGACTGTCTATATTATTATCATTTTATCACTGCACAAAGTATGCAGCAATGGTAAAAGAAAGTTTTGAGAGTGTTTCCAGTTCATATGGTAGAAATAAACCTGTATTTACTTTCCTAGAGATATCTGTCAGGGGACTAACTTATGGAAGTAGTCAACCACCTATGCAATTTATGGAATTCTATTTTGTGGCAAGAAAACTTTCTATAAATGTACTTGCACACTAGACTGCTCACACTGAACCTGGAGCCATTTTGGAATAGAGTAGCATAATACCAGGACTAAATCAATTGCTGACAATAGATGTGAAATTCATTTGTCATTTTCTGCACACATTTTCTGCATACCTTACTATTTAAATCTATAGCTTTGAAGTGACACAAATTTTTGAAAATTAGTAATTCAAAATGAAGAATATCTGATATCTTATTTTTAGTTATTTGAAAATAACATCAAGGACCCATGGCAACTGCCTAAAATTAACTGTTCTTTCAACTAAAATGGTGGAGAAAGACCTTCAGGAAAGACAATGGATTTCACAGATACACTGCTAGGACACTTATCTCTAGTCTTCTCATGACTGCACATGCATACCTGTATTTTTACTTTAGGTACAGAATACAGAATAGCTACGATAAATAGCTATTGATTATAGCTATTTATAATCAATAAATAGGTGCAGAATACAATAATCAATAAATAAACCAACAAACCTGCTTCTTCTTTTTTAAAATATTCACTTATAGTTAAGCATAGTGTTTTTCAGATATTGGGTTTATTTTCTTTGTGTTCATATACAGTACGTATATGTGAACATGTTTATTTATAAATAAATTCCAGCCAGTATACAAAAGGAAGTATCCTTGGGTGTATTTATACTGTCTGAATATAATGACAGTACTTCTGCAACAACTTCTGAGCAGTCAGGCCTGTTCTACTTATCAGGTTGTCTAGATATTTGCTTTTAACCAGTAAAGCAAAGGTGGGAATTATGGCCCCCTTTTTATGACTTGCAGGTTTCAACTGCCAGAATTCCTGAGCCAGCATGGGAGTTTGAATTCTGGGAGACGAAGTGCACAAGTTATGAAAGGGTCATAATTCCCCACTCCTGTAATAAAGGAAAAATAGCTAAAAAGAGACTTGCTCTCTTCTCTGGAATGAATCTCTCCCTAACTTCATGCTATATTGAGTCTCCAGGCTATATTAAATTGATTTGACAGAGACCTTCTTGAAAAACAGCATAATCAGATAAGCATGTATGATATGATTGTGAGTGCTACTGGGTTTTCTAAGACAGGATTGGGAACTTCGGCCCTTTATGACTTGTGGACTTCAACTCTCAGCTCGCTGGCTCAGAAATTCTGGGAGTTGAAATCCACAAGTCATAAAAGCCAAGGTTTTCCATCCTCTTCTAAGATATTGCTTGCACTCATTTATCATTGCTACAATTATTAAATAATTGCTTCCTTAAATCATAGGACAGATTATACTGGATATATGGTTGTTTTTAAGTAAATAATTTGGTCACTTAATATAATACTTTGAAATGTTTTGGAGTCACTTTTATCTATGTGTTCTTTAGTTTCATGGTGATGACACCACATAAAAATTATCTGTTTGCTTCTTCTATAACTAAGTTTTCTTATATACAGGTACACATTTTTTTAAAAAATGTTTGCTCTTGTCATCTTTTTTGATATACAGACATTTCTTCTTATTGATATGTTCAATAACTCTACCACTATTGTATATACTCTATTACTACAGCATATATCTAGATTTTTTGTGATCTTTTGCTTTTTCTCCCTCCCTATCTCTTTGATCTTTCCTCTAATCCTATTTAAATCAGCATCTTCTGCATAAGCTATTTTAAACCCTGCATATTATTTTTCACACTACCATTAACTTCTTTAGCTTTGTAATTTTAAAGCTCTATGCACCATTCTACTGTTCTGCTTCTGCTGCTAAGTACAATGTTGGCTAGTTGTTCTTCCAGTTTCTTTCTTTCTTTCTTTCTTTCTTTCTTTCTTTCTTTCTTTCTTT
>BLBF01000017.1:36337603-36447030 GCA_015471245.1 Laticauda colubrina
TTCTTTCTTTCTTTCTTTCTTTCTTTCTTTCTTTCTTTCTTTCTTTCCCTCTATAACCGTACATTCTTGCTAGTATAAAAGACTGCTTAGTCAGTCTTCTTCAGATCCTGGGTACAGTCTTTTTCAGATTCATTCTTTAATCTTGCCTGAATCATGTTATTTTTTAAAGGTACAGGATTATGATAAGCCTATTTGCTTTGATGAGTTTTAGAAAATGAATAGATTAAAATCTATCAAATTGTAAAAATAAAAAAAATGGTCTTGTTTTTTCCCAGCTGAAAATTATTAATCAATGACTCCATACAGCTTCATCAAGGTCATGATGGAAAAAAGAAAGATACGGCAAGAAGATGGGGCTGGCCATTTGTGGAATGGCAGGGCCGATGGTTGATCTCTAAAGCCTTCGTATTCATCTCTAAAACCAAGTCACTAGAACTTCACTAGACTTGGGCTCTGACAAGTGCTATTGAATGCCAGGGTCATATACAATAAGACATCCTCATCCATGATTTGATTGTGGATGAGAAAGCAGTCTGGTATGTGTAACTGAAAAGTGAATGAGAACCTAGATAGGATCCAGGAAATGGGCCTTCCCTATTGCAGTGGAATGGCATCTTTTTAGAAATCTAGACATCTCCCACAGTGATCTAATTTAATTTCAATTGACTTAGTTTTTTTCCTTGAGTTCTGCCCTTAATATTGTTTGGTTTACATATTTTTATTGTATGGATGGGACTAGTCTGAATCCAGAAGCACTTAGCAATATTAACTGAAAAGGAAGCAAGACTGGGCAGTGTGAAAGTTTGCATTTTGTTTTTTCTGGGTAATAAGTGCAGAACTTTTCCCTGCAGATAAATACAGTACTATTTTGTACTTGAGTTTTCAAAGATTGAAAACTATTAACATTTCAAAGACATAAAGAAAGCTTTTGAAGGCTGAAGAATTTCTGCAGGGACACACTCAGGACATAAATCTTTTTGATGCAAAATCTCCTATGCTTCAGAATTTATCTTGTTCTTATAGTGAGAGTGCAATAACAAACACTAAGGCACAAGGTAGGTTCAGAATATAATTACTAATTTGACCTCAAATCCCTTATGTATGTGGCCAGGAATCATTGTACTATTTGGCAAATTATAATTTAATCTATGGACAGCTAGTTTGGTATAGTTTAGGACATCAGGCTAGAAGATAGGAGATGTGCATTCTAGTGCTGCCCTAGGCACAAAGCTAAATGGGTGACCTTGGAATAGTCACTTTCTCTCAGCGGTAAGAAAGAGAAAATGGCAAACCATTTCTGAAATCTTGCCGAGAAATCTACAGAGACTTGTCCAGCTGTTCTTGAAGAATCAGACACAACTGGAACAGAAAAAAAAAATCTCTATCACAGTAAAATGCAAAAATGGAAACAGATGAGATCAATAATAACTATTCGTAGAATAAATTACTGAAATTAAGGGTTGCTCTTAGTAAGTGTAGATGCAATGTTTTATTATATATTGTTATTATAATAACAATGTTTTATTAACCAGTGGTAATCAGCCTGGTCCCGACCGCCCACTAACTCCAGCTTTCATGGTGGGTGGTAGGGGTTTTGTGCCCTACTTTATAAATCACCATTACTGTGGAATTGGTGGGCAGTTAGAGAAAATTTTATTACTAACAGAGAATTTTATTTTATTACTAACATAAAAAGGTTGACTACCCCTGGTGTAAACCATGATCGGGAAATTCAACAGAATTTGCTTTTACAAAAGGAGCTATCTAATTGCTTACCCATCCTAAAGAATCTGGAATCAGATTCTTATGAGGCAGTGCTGCTTCTTGTTTTCCCCCTTGAAAGGAAGCACATAATTTCAAAATTATAAAGGATCTGAATGCAAATGAAGTAAATGATGGACTTTTGTAACAGGGCAAAGAGAGCTATCCATGAGTAGAATTTTTACTCTGGAATGAATGTATATTATTCCTTTGTATATGCACATGCAGTTTCAAAGATATGCAGTAAAGAAAAAGTGTACACCTAAATTACACATTAATTTAACTACCATTAAGTCTTGGGCTGAGCCAAAGCTCTGCAAAATGAAATGAGGACACTATTTCAGCTTTTGAAAGCAAGGAAATAAGTATTTGCATGAGTTGAAGATTTACAACACAGTTAAAAAACTACTCCCACATTCAGGAACAAAATACTTAAAATTGTGTGTTCTAAATGTATTTTCCATTAATTTTTTGGAAGTCAAGAAAACTAAAGTGATAGATACAGAGGAGAAGAAGAAGAAGAAGGATTCAATTCTTCCATTCTGAACAGTATCCCTAAATGAAATCAATGTATTTTGCAGTCAAAGGACACTATGCCTTATCTGAATGTTTTCTGAATGTGCTGATTTTAACTTCCAGAATGCTAAGTCGTTGCTACATATTACAGGGAATGAACTGCATACAATCAGAAGACACCAACCGTGGGATCCTCAGTGAAGCATACTTGCACACAGCTACTGAGGTTCCAAATGAACTGTGAAGTTCCCATTATCAAAACTGGGTTTAGATTAATACTTCCTAGAAAGCTATCTTTATTCCCACCTGGGTCCACAGAATAAACCTCTTCTGGATCTGCAGAAACATGTTCAAGCAAAGTGTGATTTTATTGTGATTCAAAGAAAAAATTAAAAGACCGCTGGAGATTAAGGTGGGTGTACACCCCTGGGTGTAGGCTAAAAACAATTTCTATACTTTAGCCAACAGATCACGACTTTGACCGAGCACTTTGTGTCCTACAGAAAGCAAAACCTTTCTCTGACATACAGTTTGAATTGTTTCATTCTGTTAAGGTTTAATGCTGCTTTCCTCAATAAGTTTTTGCCCCAGTGTTTTAGAACTATTATTTATCATATGTGACTCCAAATAATAACTAGAATAAGTAATAAATGTTCTACAATAGCTTTACCAGCATGAATTGGACTGTAATATTATGCGACCTAAGCCGTTGAACTATGAAACTACTAATCAGTACAGTAAATCAAAGAGGAAAGATAATATCTAACTCATGCCCAATGTTTTCACGGGGTACTATAAATGGGGTACTATAAATCATGAACAAATTGACACATCCTGAATGTACATCTAGATATACTTATACCAATTTGTAAAGTATTCTCATTCCACACTAAAACTAGACTTAATCCTTATCACTTTTATTATCAGTCTTCTGACATATATGTGAAGAATGATAGAAATATTCTTGCACTGCTAAGGAATAAAAAACTAAGAATATACATAGGATATTTTCTCATCATGCAAAACAGATTTAATACACAAATAGCACTACCAATTATGAAGGAATAGAAGTTTTTATGTAGAAAATACTATTTTACCATTGGTTTCCTGCAAATTGATGCAATTTATGAAACCAAACCTTGGTTGTCATTTGTTTTTTAAAAAACATAAATTACAAAAATTGGTCAGTTTATCTTATCAAGAGTTGAGACAAGATATTACCAAATTAAAGAGAACACTCTTTTCCCATACACAAAAAATGTTAAATACATTTTTCATACAAATGCAACTAGTCTAGATGAGAAGGAAGCCAATGGGAATTATTAATCTAATAATTCAAACTCAAAAAAGAAACTTAGAGGTATGGAAATGGGGAAATGTCTGTGGACACCGAAGCTTGAAAAAAAACCCTTGAATTTAATTTTAATGCAATTTTTATAATTTTATGTACTATAGAAAAATATTTATTTTTATTGATAAATAGTGAAGCTTGCATTCAATTGGCTTTATCTCACCAATTTGCTTATAATGAGATAGTACCTTTAGATCTATCCTTAATGACTAATATGTCAGGGAGTTTGACTAAATCACCAATAATCAATAATTATAACTACAGTTGTTATAGTGTCTTCTTTTAAAATGATGAGATTAACAAGACCAAGCAAAGATGTAGAATGATGACAGATGCAAGAGAGAGAGAGTGTGTGAGGGAGAGAACAAATTAACTCCATAATCAAAACATAGCAAAATGTTGAGCTCTGGGCAGATAGATGAATAGAGAGGTTTAAGTGGAACAAATTAAAACTAATACTTGCCAGAATTACTGTCAAATGGCAAATATGTTCAAGAAATCTGGTCTAATGCAGAACATAACTGATAAGGGGAAATGTCAACAAAAGCAAGTTTCTCCCATCCCAAATTTGCTTAAAAGTCCTGTAGGCACACATAGCATGCAAACAAACATAAAATAAATAAATCTGGACTATTTACTTTTTATATAACATTATATAAATGTTTTTGAATATTTTATTTTTTCTGAAGCCTGTTTATGTAACATTTTTCTTACATTTTTCTCCCTCCTGCAAATCTTCTCGATGCAAACTCTCATTTCTTTTTAGTATACTTTAATCTGAAGGTGGTTATAGAATGAAAAGACAACTGGCCCTCTCTATTTAGCTAATAAATACTCTTCTGTGGGTGGGAGGGATTAACAATATTAGGACAAAAAATTCCATACCTGCTTTGTAAATCATGAAGATGTAATTCACCTACATAATGGGTGGCTGATGAGAGGTTGACAATCCTAGCATTGTGGCTATGTGTTCCTGATTGCTTCAGTATATCCAAGAGGAGATTTGTCAACAAGAAATGTCCCAAGTAGTTAATACCAAGGTGTTCTTCAAACCCATCTTCTGTCTTCTTTTCAGGTACCAGCATCACTGCAGCTGAAGAGTTGAACAATAAAGTGAACTTTGGTGGGTACATGCCTGATTTTGTTTCATATAGCCAAGTAAAATTTAAGAAAACCCCTGTATTCTTTCCCTATGGCATTCAATAAATCTCACAGAAAGTTCATAAACATCCATAAAGCAGCAGCATCTCATTTTCAACTATTTCAGTATCACAATTAAAATAAGGCATACTACATGACATAAAATTTAAAATATAAATTTGAAGATTAAAGTATGTACAAATTAAACAGATGTTGCCCAGAAACTAGAAACATTGTGTTCTGTCATGCTGCCATTAAGATGATGGAGGCACAAAAAGCAGATATACATATGTGTTATTGTCTGCATGTCACCACAGTCACAAAGAGCAGAAGCATCTGGATAGTCCCATTTGTTCAGAGTATATCTGGATCTTGTGGTATTCTGTGCAATCTATTCAATGATTTCCATGTTTCCCAGCTTTTTTCCCAGTACAGATTCATCAGGTGTTTCAAAAGTCAATTTCTAAACACAGTAAATAACTGACCAAACCTATCTCCACAGAAAAACAAACAGAAGCTAAAATTAACAAACCAACAGAGAAATTGTGGATTTGTTTTATGCAGTAGGAAGGCAATTAAGAAAAATATTTGTTTAAAAATTAATGACTAAGTTTGAAGCAGTTTTATCCTTATACACTCGTATTTGTTTGTGGTGAGAGAACTCTCAAGATAAGAACTCTAAGGTGACCTGATTATTTTGTTGTAGAAGTAATTCAAATGGTAACACCTAATACATTTATAAATTAAGCAATTAAAGATTCAAGTGCCAAATATGGAAAATAATTCAAAGATATACAGAAATAGTCATTATTTTTATTCTTTGAAAATGCAAAATATTTAGAGAGAGAAACTTAGTGGCTGTAATGGAATGTGTGGGTGATCTTGGGGAATGAGAAGAAGACATGCTGTCTAGGAAACAATCAGACAAGAGAGGCTGAAGCCCCCAATAGCTTAAGAGCTGGAGGGTGGGAACTAAGAAAGGATTCAGCCTAATGAATCAGGCAGTTAAAAGTGATGTGGGAATTTGTACTTTCAGACTTGCAAGTTCCTATTAATGTGAAGTAGAATGAGTTCATCTAGTTGTGTGTTTTGTCTGATTTACCTGGGAGAGCTGACAGTAGCTGAGTTGTTTAAATCAGGCTTCTCAGTATGGTTTGTTGGAAAAAATACCCCCAAATCCTCAAATTATTGGAGTATCTGGAAACTGCTTTTAATTTATTGCAGTTGTAGTTTAATACCATGGAATAATGTGTTTTCAATCACAATATGAGAGGATACACCCAGTGAAGCTGGAATTTGAGAGTGATATATAAATGTCACGGGTGAGCTTTTCACAACACACAGGCTGATAATGTCCAGAACAGGAAGGGTTATGCAAGATACATTCTAATATGTAGGATGCAGGCACTGGAGCAATACAGCATTTAACTTCTTACAGGCAACTTATTCTATATACTTGATCAGCAGCTAAAACTATATGGGGTATGATTCCTGGCCACGGCTGGCCATACATTCAGTTGGGTAATTTATTTTCTTTCCCAAGCTTACAGTTTGCAAGGCAGATTATAGTTTTGGAACTAGTAGATACCTCTCAAATATCAATTCCTCAGTCATATTTTGTTTACTTTTTATATACTTCCCTTGGTTGCCCTGATTCACAATAGATTTTTCAATGTTATATTGCTGAAACCCAAGTCTATCAGCTTTTAGACCTGAGATTTGGCAATCATTTTGTAGTCCATAATGATGGTGTGTGATTAATTATGACAGACTATTTTATCAATTATACCATCTTGGAAATTCACTTATGAATTACAGATGAAAATAAAAAAAAGTATAATGTTGCATTCACCGAGCATGGCACATTGTTTCAGCTTCTGCTGCCCAGAATCTTGATTGATGTTCAATTGACCTTATACCCATGAACTGATCTTACAGTAAGGACTGCAAATGTTCATCTTACACTTGAAGCTTTATTGGTCATAAATTAACTATTGCATAGATTATTGCATAAGGATTCCTGATTCCTTTTTCCAATTCTATTTGAACTGTTTTGGATATTATATCATGTGTTATTCCTATGATTCATATCATAAACTCTTTACTGGCTTATCTGTCAAGCCCTATGCAGGTGGGTCAGATCAAGGATGCAAGATTACACATTTCTTGAATGCCCCTTTGGTAATAAATACAGAATCTTGGAAGCTGCAATTTAATCTATAGTAAAGGTGGAGTCTGAATGTCTTAAAAAGCTTCTCAGCTTTCTTGATATGAATTGTAGTTTCTAAGATAAAGTACCAATGTATTTTCCTTTAATTGCTTGTTTACATCTACTCTTCTTTCCACTGTTTACCACAACCTCTCACAATATCTGAACTGTGTTCAGACTTGTCTTTAGAATCTTCCATTTGCCAAAGTTCAGATATTGGTCTGCTCTTTTTCTTTCTATGCTCATGTTCATCCATCATGTTCCTCTGGTTGATCATCTTTCTGTTTCTTCTTCCAGGGCGTTGATTTCCAGGATTGAGATTAAGGGATCAGGACCTAGACTCATGATTCTGGAATAAGATCCATCCTTCTCTTTACCTCTGTAAAATTATAATGTCCATTATTTCTCCAGGTAGTATGGAGCTTGTCTTATTTTCAAGTTAATATTTGTTTTACAGTAACTATGGATATACATGTATTCTGCAGTATTATAGAGCATTCATTTAAAACTGCATGGTCGTTGTTTAATTGTAAATATCAGTTTTACTGATTGGATAAGTTAATTTTATAGATAAAATTTTATAAGCCGTGTGTAATTTTTTTCCTGAACTACATTGTGCCTTGGTAAAAATGCATAATAAAGAAATATTATGAGAGTTTGTTTTGATTGTTTTTTCTGCCATATTTTTTCCATAGCAGCTTGGAAAGAAATGTCAAGTACTAAATTCAGTACTAGCACAAGAAAGCTTTTTGCTGGTAAGTGCCAGAACTATGAGACTTGTGGTTGATCAGCCAAAAAACTGCATTGCACTTAATGAAACAAGTAAGTGTAGTAAATTTGAGGATTCAAAAATAATAGAGTCAGATCAAGGTGTTTATTGTATCAAAGTTTTATAGCTGAAGGTCTCTGGTCATGTTTTTTAGATCATCAACAGCCTGGAGCCAGCTGTGTAGCATATTCTCAGACCTTTAAGGTCTCAGTTCAAAGTATTTGGATTCTTTTGCTATATTTTTATATGTTTTTACAAGAGATGCAATATAAACATTACCTGGAGGTGATTGCTGACATTCTTTATCTGTGGCCGGGTCATAATACAGATAGTTGACCTACCCCCAGAGGTATTTTTAAGACATTATCTTGTGCTCCAACACACAACTTCCAAAAATTATCTTATGACTTTATCTTATAAATAACATGGAAACCCAGGCAGTTGACCTTCTGCCAAAGATAAGCTTAACATGACACACTATTTCCAACATATCCCTGCTTTCCCTCCCTTCTACAAGTGTCAAATTAGGAAGCTGATGTTTTTCTCAGTATCTTAATTATTACAAACAATATACATAAAAGGCTCAAATTGAAAGTGATTACATATGAATTACAGCAGCTTGTTAATTAACTCTTGTAACGATTTATATGAGATGTAGAATAATTTACAATATAATGCTGCAATCTGCAGTTTTCTTCATAAAATCCAAGTATAGAATTGTCGTCTAAATTTTTCAAATGAGAAAAATGCACTATAGCACTATATTGCTTCATCAGTTCTTATGAAGTGATATTACTACATGAAAAAATATGGTGATTTTTAGTACCACTATTTGGTTTGATCTATACAATGTAATTAAAGTGTTTTGCTTCTTGCAGCTGCCTTTAATTTTTTGGTTTAACCTAGGTGAGATAACCTTTTTGAGAAAAAAAAGCAGATAATGATCCCATAGAGCAGTGGTTCTTAACCTGGGCGATATTGGCCCACAGGGGGCGATTTCATTTTTCAGGGGGGCGATGGAACAAAAAGGGGTGACGTGGGGGCAAAGGAATGGAAAGGGGGTGATATGGGGGCAATGGAGCGAGAAGTTTTGGGGACACTTTTGAGACTTTTTTCATACAGTTGATCACTGTATATCTGTCATACAAAAACATCAGATCGCTTGGTATTAGTGGATTGAACTGTGTTTTAAAATGTTCCTCCAGTTAGCTTCAGTACAGAACGCCGTACATATGTGAATACGCATCGCTCATCTTCATGCGTGTTGTGCAGCAGCCTCTATCACTCTACCCATTAAATTTGTCAATCTGATTTTTGTTGCTTTCCTTCTGTAAAAAATTTCTTTGTGTCTTTTAAACCCTTTTTACAGTGTGCATGAATATATATTTTCCTCGAATCTTAATTTAGTTTCAGAGTTTTCGTCTTGAAATTCTTAGTTCCTGCATTGCGGTTGGTTCTTATGCCCTTTTTATATTTCTTTTTGCGTCTTAAAATTCACTTGTAATTAAATCATTAAATGTTACTGGTTTTTTTAGGGCATTTAATTTTCTTGCAATTGAATTTTGTTTTCAGTGGTCATTGCATTTAGGTGTCTTGAATAAATAAGATAATAATGAAATACATGTATCACGAAGTTTGGGAGGAAAGTGATGGGTGGCATCAGAATTTTTCTGATGAAATAAATTATTTGCATCGATATGTCCTGATGACAATTTTAAAGAAAACAAAAAATGTGTTTGCATAAATTGAAGAAATATTTCCCTTTGTTGTGATTGAGAGGTTATGTTGGGGGAGGGGGGTGATGATAACTTCCTCAATGGCTCAAGGGGGCAATTCTTTCAAAAAGGTTAAGAACCACTGCCGTAGAGCACTGAGAGCCACTTCAAATCTCACAGCTGCAAAATAATTACAAAAACATATTTTTACTTATTGAGGAGCATCTATTGTTTCTAGAGCTGATGACTATATCTGGTTGTCTTGGGGGCAACAACACATGCCCAATTGATTTTTGAAACAGTATTAATAGAGTTAGAGGGAAGACAGAAAAAGTGAGTTTCAAAACTTTCAACTTTTCAAATCACTCTTCTTTTGAATTTAAACAGAAATTTCTCTGATCAAAAAACCTTCCGCTTCCAAGGCCTGTTAATCTTTGTGAGATTATTCTAATTAGGTTTTAGAACAAAAAATGAGTGTACTGCTATTGATTGATTATAATAGAATTGATATGCTAACTGGCACACAAAGCAGATGAGATTAACATAACTATGATTAACATGATTGGAGATTAGCTGACATTAAATAAGGCCCAGTCCTACTGGCCTACGGACGCAAAACATATGCATAAAGGATACAGTGGACGAGCAAAATTTCGGAGGTGGCTCCATCCATTGTCATCCACTCCAAAAAGTGGCGAAAATTTGCATAAACAGAACGGAAAAGAACGGACGTGGGTAGTATGTAGTGGGGATGTTAAACGGATGTTCGTAGGAAGTTCTAGCGGATGACAGCGGATGGAAGCGAATTACACCTCCGAAGGGGTCCTGGGGGAGAATTTCAAAGTGGACGCATAACGGAAGGGGCGGATGCATAGTGGATGAAGCGGTTGCATCACGGACGCCTATAGGAAACAAAGGGGAGTATGAATTGCATCAGCTTCGCGGATATAAAAGGATGCAGCATGCACGCAGTCAGCATACAGGGGAAAGACGTGCTGCCACATACATCTTGCAGGAACACCATGGTTCATCAGTCAGGCAAGAAGAGGAAGCCCGTGCCTATTTGTTCAAGCCCTGGCAAGGTGAAGAAGGGCAGAACCAGCATCCCACCCCCTGGCACTGACTCTGAAGCTGCTGCTGCTGCTGTGGTGGACCAGCCCCAAGGCCCTCAAAGCCCTGCTGCTGAAGGCCCTGCTGCTCAAGTCCCTGAAGGCCCTGCTGCTCAAGCCCCTGAAGGTCCTACTGCTCAAGTCCCTGAAGGCCCTGCTGAAGCCCCTGCCAGAGGGAGGAAGAGGCAAGGGAAGGAGAAGGGAGAGAGGAAACAGGACACCATTTCCGAGAAGCATGAGGAAAAGGTGCTGGAATGGCTGAGGGAGAACAAGTATCTCTGGAGAAAGGGCCACAGACAGTATCAGGACACCAAGAAGAAGCAGGCAGCTTGGAGAGACAAGGCAGAGAGCCTGGGGTACACTGTAGATGTACTCCTGGGATGGTGGAAGCACATGCACACCTGGTACGGCAAGCTACACCTCAAGAAATCCGGGCAGGCCGCTGTCAAGCTCACTGATCGGGAGATGTACGTCATGGCCAAGTGCAGTTTCCTGGAGGGTGAGATCCACCGAGGAGCAGCCCCTCTGAGACCCCTCTCCCTCAGACAGCCTATAGACAGCCAGCTACCCTGTCCAGGCAGGTGTCTTCACAGGGCCCCAGAGCAGAGACCCCACTGACAGCTGCACTCTCCATGCCAGCGGACTTGGATCCTCCATGAGGATCCCTTGGAGGATGACGCCCTGCTGTCACAAATGGAGGAAGAAGTAGCAGCCACCAGAGGCCAACCCACCCAACCCCCATCCCCAGCTCCAGAGGATGCAGGCAGAGAGGCAGACTGGAAGGCCAGGACCACAGTGTGCTGTTGGAGATCAGGGACACAATGAAGACCAGCACAGAACTTCTCTCTCAGCTGGTCCACTTGGACAGAGCATCCTTGGGCCGGAACACTTTCATCACCTATGTGAGCCAGACCCTGAGGGACCTGCCCGAGGCCCAGTACCAGGTGATGAAGCAGAAGATTACAGCACTTCTGCACAACCCTCAAGGCCCAGCTGAAGCTGCTCCTACCCACTCCAGGTCTGCTCCTCCACCCCAGGCGATGTCACAGCCCTTCCATGGCTTTCAACAGCCCCTCACCTACCAAGACTATGACTACCAGGACTTCCCACAGCAGAAGCAGTCTTCTCAGTCCAGGTCCAGGTTCATCGCACACCACAGACACCAGTCCTCATCCAGCTGCAGACCAGACAGCCCCACTACACTCCTCCCAACCCTTCCTCCACCCCACAGCCAAACCCGCCAATGGACAATCTGTCATCAGTATTGGGCCTGACATCTCAAGTCCTTGATGAAGGGCCTCTCAACCTCACAGGACTGAGTCAGCTCTCGGATAGCTTCCTGAACACACCATCCCGTTGTACCCTCGGGGCCAAGCACCCCAATGGTGCTTCAGACCAGCACTCAAGCCAAAGCCACCTCGACAGTCTCTGCCCGCTTAACAGCTGAGACCATGGACACGACTCAGAGTGACTTAGAATAGTGTCAGAGAGTTGTTTACTTGTTGGTTAATCTTTGCTTAAGACACTTTATTTGGTTCATTTTGCTTATTTAATAAAATCATAAAGTTTACCTAAGAAAGTTAATGAAGGTTTTCTTTGCTTAAGACACTTAATAAAGTTTACTTGGTTCATTTTGCTTATTTAATGAAGTCATAAAGTTTACCTAAGAAAGTTAATAAAGGTTATCTTTGCTTAAGACACTTAGTTTACTTGGTTCATTTTTTTTACTTAATAAAGTGTTGGTGAAAACTTTGAAAAAATGGTTCAGCCTTTGCATGCTTGTGGGATAGATAAGGATAGTTGTGGGATAGATAAACCTCCAGTGCAACCATAGTGGGACTGTATGGTCCACCATCCGAGGTACCACACATATGGATGTTTATTATCAATAACAATTTATTCATTGATCAACACATTTTAATATAAACAAAGCTCTTTATTAATGCCCTATTCATTATAGAACCACTCAACATACATGGCACAATTTCATCAGTGTGATGAGACAGGCTCAAGGAAGCATCCATTAATCATCTATCATCCTGTCTTGCCAATCCACTGCTCCAGCTGGAGAGTTGCACCAGTGTCTCAGGAGGTTGCGCTGCTTCTTCCCTTCATGTGAAGCTCTGTTGGGGCCTTGTACATCCACAGTGTCTATCAGGTTACGTCCTTGCCTCCATTCACCAGGCTCCATGTCCCCATTCCCTTGTTGACAGTCGACAAGTCCGTTCTGCAAAACTGGGTAGCGGGTGCGCATGAGATTGTGCAGGATGCAGCAAGCTTACACGATGTTCCTCACAGTATGTGGCTCATGCTGCATGGTGGTGAGAAGTATCTGGAACCTGTTGGCCAGGATGCTGAAGGTGTTCTCCACCACCCACCTTGTCCTGGACAGCCTGTAGTTGAAGATCCTCTCTTCACAGGTGAGGTATCTTGAACTGTACGGCTTCATGAGGTAGGTTGTGAGGGAGAACGCGTCATCACCAACAATGAAGTAGGGCATATCTTGTGTGTCATTGGGTAGGGGGTCCGGACCTGGAAAATCCATGATGAGGTTGCGTTCCAGCCCATCCTTGAGGTCACTAGCATTGTATACCTGGCCATCTGAAGCTGACCCGTTGCCTGAAGCATCGATATAGATGAACTTGTAGTCAGCATCAACCATGGCAAAGAGGATGATACTGAAGAAGCCCTTGTAATTGAAATAAGTGGACCCTGAGTTGGCTGGAGCTTTGCAGGCCATGTGCTTCCCATCTATGGCTCCAACGGTGTGGGGAAAGTTCCACCTCTGATACCACTCTTCTGCAAGTTTTCTCCAGCCTTCTTCAGTGGTAGGGCACTTGAGGAGCTCCTCCACATATTCTTCAATGTTGGCCTCTACCACTTCTCTGACCACTTTGCTGATGCTGTTGTGTGGCACCCTCCACGCATACTGTATGTTTCTGTATGTAGTTCCAGAGGCCAGGTGCCGCAGAATCAGTGCCACCTTCAGTCCAGGGTCCAGGTTGAGACGGAAGTTAGTGCTAGGCTTGGTCAACCTGGGTCTCAGACGCTCTACAAGTTCGTCAAACATGGCTGGTGGCATCCTCATGAAGTGATGGAATGCACGAGGGTCAACTGGTCATACAGTCCAAAATCCATTCTTCTCACGATCCATCCTCGGACCCACACAGCTCTTGGACGTCTCCTTCTTCTCCTTCTGTGTAAAACTTGAAACAGTCTGAACAGGTTTTGGTTCTGGTGATGAATGAGCACAGCTATCATACGGACTGTGTCATCATCCATGGTGGAGTACAATTGATGATGTTGAAGACCAAGACCAAGGGTGAAGATATCTGTACACCACGGCTGCTGGACTCATACTGAGATCCAGATGATTTTCTCCTCCTTTTTATAGAAAATATCAGTTGTCTGCTAGGTGTTCTTCTCCATACTCTAGAGATTCTCCAGGCATCCTAAATATACGAGATACATCCCAGATACAAACGTTTTGTCCGTTTTGAATATTTTATATACGAGATGCATACGCTTACATCCTTTCTATTTCCGTGCTACTCATGCTGTGTAGACATTCCATGTACCTTTTGTTTCCTCCCTCTTTCTGTTTTCAGCTGCAGCGGATGTGAACTGATGTGGATGGCCAGAGGTGCAGAGAGGATACAGTGGCCATTTAACGGATGATAACAGAGATAGAAAGTTTGTTGCCTGTTTATGTTGCAGATGTACATCGTATATGGCGGAAAGTTCATCCGTTCACAAAATTTTGTGCAGCTCAAAAACTTCTTGCATTGATGAAATCGCAGTGGACGGATCCTCGATGGATAGAGCGTATGAAACCCGTATGCATTGGGTACACAACGGATGCATAGCATTTTGCAACATATGGCAAGCTTTTTTTAACGTTTTACATCCTCTTTGCATCCGTAAGTGCAGTGGGACCAGGCCTTAACATCCATGCTTTTATACAAACAATGACTAAGACAAAAATCTACAGTTTGCTTGTATGACTAGCACTAGCCTACAGTACAACTAAACATTTACTATTGCCTTTGCCTTGGAGGACCAAGATTATTCCAGCTGTTACAAAGTTATTACTAGTACTATTGTAAATTAATTCAAGAATATTATTTCCCCAAAGTAAAAAAAAAACATGAAAACGTGTAAAAAAAATGGGAAAATGTCAGGTTAAATTCCATGCAGTCTAACACCTGGTACCTTAAGATGTTTCAACAATGACTTTTTTGCTGTGTTTAACAGCTTACCTCCTCAATGCCTTCAACTGGAGGTTCTTGGTTAAGGCAATTTCTGCAATAAATCATTATTATTTGTGATTAATCTCTTAAACACCAAGGTAACTATGCTAGATCATATTCTCCATTGGCCTCTTTATTAAACAAAACCCCAAACAAGATAAGCTTTGAACACAGCAAAGCTTTGGCACCCTGACATAACACTGGAATTTTGTACAAAAAAAAATATTAGCACAGAATCAGTATTCAATCTTGCTAGGCTGTATTACTTATGGTTAAAGGGAACTATCATCACAGAGATTTGTTGGCTCAGCTAGAAACACAGAATACTTTATTTTGCAACTCAGTGAGTAAGATGGAGATTTTTTTTTAAGTATCTACTTTTCCAGTTTAATTTAGTGATATGGGTCATTGTTGTTATTGTTATTATTATAAACTTTTATTCATTAAAGATGAAATTCGGTCAACTTAACATTTAAAAATGTATCACAAATCTTTTTGATTGGCGCTGCTGGTTGATACAGGATCCTGCCCATGTCCTAGGTATCAACCAAGTATCTTCTTAAAATTTATGTTGTTCTGAGTAGCGCAGTATTTTGCAGCTCCACTGGCATCATCATCATCATCATCATCATCATCATCATCATCATCATTTTTTATTTATTTATTTATTTTTGTTCATTTGTTAAGAAAATTTATATGGCTGCCCAACTCATTTCTAGTGATTCTGGGTGGCTTGGAAGAATAAAATTTGGGCAGCACATTTTGTATGCTGCCCAGAGTAGTACTGTTTGATTGGCATGACATATATATGTTCTATATAAATAAATTATTTTGCACTGTCAACCAGACTTGGCAACAACTAACATATTTCTTGGTCACTATCCATGCTCTCAAGTGAGAAGAGTATCCAAAAATAGATGACACCATCCATATAATCTCTTAAAGTGTAAACTCACTCATAAAGAACTGGCTCCATAGAACAACTTTCTTGAACAGCTGATAAAAAAGGATCAGTTATTTATTTCACTCCGCAGACCAAAATGCAAATCTATTACCAAGGTATAACCATTTGGCAAGTGGTGCCCCAAAAATTCTCCTATATGACACTGAAATAGTCACCAATTCACCTAATCAAGCCTGCTCATGGCATTCAAGAAATGCATACTGTATAAAATCCCATAGTTATTGGTTCTAATCTTCTTTGACTGTTACTTTAAATCAGGACTGTTAAATTCCCGGCCCACGGGTCAGATGTGTCACGTGCTGGCCACATCCACACCCAGTTTAGCGAAGGGTGGGAAAGTCCCAATACGTCGTGATGGTGTAAGTGTAATACCCCTGCTCTAAATGATATTCCTAATGGACAAAGTTTCACCGAATCACTACATCACCACTTCATTCTCCTTGCTATGAGTTATCATTCAATAGATGCATGGCAATATTGCTGAATCTCAACTATTGATCTGAGTAGGCCACACAGATATATTGGCTCTGAGAAATAAACTATACACATCTGATGCTTTGAGGCAATGCTTTTACCAGCAATTTTTTCAGTGCAGTGTTGTTTTGTTAGTCCATGAATACTGGTAGTCACTGATGTTTCTTAAAAGGTTTTATGCTATCATGGCTTCTCTTAGCTAAGGAGTCATTGAAATGTGTGCAGCAAGGCTAAATGCATACACACTATTGTGTTTCAGTTCATACAAAAGTGTTCCCAGAACATAAAATAATACATTCTTTTGTTGCTTGGTCTTGCTGTAAATCCAGGCAGTTGGGCAGCAGCAGCGAAGGATTTTGCATTTCTTGCACATTCCTATTGGAGATTATGCTAAAAGCCATAATAACAGAACAACAGAGTTGGATGCAGCCTTGAAAGTACCGTTCAGGCAGGAAACCTTGAACTTTTTTTTTTTGATCCGCTAAATCTCTGTCTTGTCCATTTGCCCATATCCCCTTCCCTCCACTGTACAGGTCTTAGCTTTAGTACCCAAAGTAAATGCTCAGGATAGCAGCATAGAAAACTAAGTACTTTCCACCACCTTTACCATTGTCAGAGTTACTACAGATTAGGCAGAGTTGCCTTCAATAAGATGCACAGTTAAATACCTGTGTGCATACATACATGTATAAAGCTCCTATGTGCATGCATATATAAATACATGCAATGTCATATTCCAAGAACTCCTGAAAGGCTGTTTAAAAACAGCTTTTTCTCAAGGCACTGAGTAGCGGGGGAAGGTGCCTTTAAAAATGTTTCCACATTAAACACCAGGGAACATGTTCTTTCAATTACTTCACCTCATTAAGACACAGCAATTTGCCACACTTCTGTCTTCTGCTTAATTGTAGGTCCTAAAAGAATGAACTTCTACAACAAAAGCTGTTTTTAAACTAACAATAATTGTGAAATATTTGTTATTTCCAAAATCCAACATCTTTACTTTTTCTTGGGTACTTCTAGGTTAGGAAAACCAATGCAGTAACACTATTCCTATTTACAAAAAGGATCATTCGAGGTTGACTTAATTTTCTGAAGAATAGGATAGTATTCAGAGAACATGCTCTTCAAACAAGTACAAACAAGCGAAATTCCAAAAGTTTTTGATCCTTCCCTCATCTAGCATACAGTCATGTGAGTTTTAGTTCAAAACACTTTGAAGGTGCTATGTTTAAAAAATCTTGTTGACAGATTGATTTGGAAGCAGGAATGTGGGATTTACTTTTAAAATCCTTGTTTTGATAGAACTGCCATTTATGTGCAATTTGCTAATTTAGCTTAGTGAGTTTGATTTCAAAAGACTTTGATTAATCTGACATTAACAGTTAAAGTAAGGCAGCAACAAAAGTGCTTACAAATAATATGTATAGCGTATGTCAAGACAGACTTTATTTAGACATTATTCTTCTGCCCTTAGAGGAAATGCAAGCAGAAATCAAGATTCTGAGGCAATTCAGATAATTATACATTTAATTCTGGCAGCCTATAGACTAAATTATGTATTTTAAATGATTTATTTATTTATTACACGTGTTCTGTAGCATTCAATCATAATTACCCTGTGCTGTAGCATCCCATGGAGAACATACAATAAATTATAATACTTTGTTTATTGAAATAGTTGATTTAATTAAAATAGCTTTAAATTAATTATAACAACAACATATAAATGATAACACTGAGCAGACAGATTTAGGATTTCCCAAACTTTTATTTCTATGCTCAATGAACATTTTTTAAGCCACGTTGTTGAAAACTTTGTAAGTATTTGGAGGAGGATGCAGTTCTCCTCTTTGATGAGAAAGCATTCAAAGGATGGGATCAGTTGCCTATAGTGGGCATTTCTGAATTCTCTCTCATTGCAAATCACACACAGTAGGGACCCTCAGCAGACTTTCTTCTCAAGTACTTTTTGGTAGGCAGATTCTATCTGACTACGCAGTCTTGAAGATAACCAAGCCCCAAGCTATGTAGGACTTCATATATAATCATCACTACTTTGAACTGCACCAAACAAACCCTCAAATAATTCAATTCCACAGTACTGATGTCATATGACAATACCAGGTTGCCTGTGTTAACACGTGGACTGGGCATTCTGAATTGGTTTCAGTCTTTGAAACCAATGCTGGTCCTCAAGGGCAGTCGCTTATAAAGCACATTATGATGGTCTATTCCTGAAATGACAAGGACATGAATGATTGTAGTCAGTGCCTTGTTTTTCAGGAACTGTGCAAAGGCCCTTCTATAAAGTTTACATCTCTTGTTCCAGCAGAAGCTGAGAGTCCAAGAGTTCAATTAGATTTTATACCAGTTATAACAACTCCATATAAAACTAAAAGAACCATTATCCAGAACCAATTAGTTTCTGAAATTTCAGCCATTCCATTTTGCTAGGATTGAGTCTCAGCCTGATTCTCTCTATCCAGATCCTTACAACCTCCAGGTGTTGGCTCACAAATTTCACATTTCTTGAACAGTCAAGTGTAGTGATGTATTATGATACTGAAGGCCAAACTAATACTCAACATATTATGATACTGAAGGCCAAAATGTTGGAGGATTTCCCTCCTTTGTTGAGGTATTTAAAAAATGGGGAGATGATGAGACACCCTCCCATCTGGAACCACCTACTTAGGAAATAATACAATCATCTAAAAATGGTACACCCAATTCCAAATCCTCATAGGTGATCCAGAAGGATACATGGTTGATGGGATCATGGACTGCTGAAAGATCTAGCAGCCTTTGTTATTCTTCCCCCACTGAAGCCCAAAGTAGATAAGGCATTTATGGATTTAGAGAAAGCAGAGCAGAAAGAAACCCATACTAAATCATTACTGAAGCCAATATAAACCAGGAATAATAAGCTTTTTAATTTGGGTATTGTAGGTGCATTACTTTAAATCAATTCTATATTCATTTAACTGTATTCAGTTTTTCAAACAATGTAGTCTAATTTCTAAAGGAAGAAATATTATTTTTAACAATATAATAATTTCATTAGATTATATAAGTACAAAGACAACATTAATACAAACTAAGGAAAATATAAAAAGCAGAGAAAAAGAGAAGTGCACAAAGGTAGGAAAAAAAAAGAAAAGAAAGAAAAAAGATCTATGAAAGATGATGTCCCCTCCTTCCAAACAAGTATAAACAAGTTCAGTAAAGGCCCTGTCCCACTGCACTTATGGATGCAAAGAGGATGTAAAACATTAAAAAAAGCTTGCCATCCATTGCATACATGTTTCATACGCTATATCCGTCGAGGATCCGTCCACTGCGGTTTCATCCGCACAAGAAATTTTGAGCTGCACAAAACTTTGTGAACAGATGAACTTTCCCCCGTGTACGATGTAAATCCGTGACATACGAGCAACAAACGTTCTATGTCTGTTTATCATCCGTTAAACGTCCGCTGTATCCTCTCTGCATCCTCGCCACTCACTTCCACTGCAGCTGAAAACGGAAAGAGGGAGGAAAGAAAGGGTACATGGAACGTCTATACATCGTTAGTAGCACAGAAATAGAAAGGATGCGTTTGCATCCAATATACATCCGTGCGGCATCCCCTTTCTTTCCTTTAGGCGTACGTGATGCATCCGCTTCATCCACTATGCGTCCGCTTCAAAATTCTCTCCCAGAACCCCTTCAGAGGTGTCATCCACTGTCATCCGTTAGGCTTCCTATGAACATGCGTTTAACATCTCCACTACATACTACCCACGTCCGTTCTTTTCCATTCTTTACCATTCTGTTTATGCAAATTTTCACCACTTTTTGAAGTGGATGACAATGGATGGAGCCCCCCCCCGAAATTTTGCTTGTCCACTGTGTCCTTTATGCATACGTTTTGCGTCCGTCGGCTAGTGGGACTTAGCCTTAACTTAACTAGTACTTTCATTAAAAAAAAAGTTCTTATTTCCAGATCTCATTCCTTATCAATAATCAAATTGTAAAAACTCATCATTCAGACTCAATCAACAAAAGGCTACTAAGAGTTACCAAAAATAGTAACATGAATATTTTAACCTATCACTTTTACTAAGAAATAAAGCAAAAACAAAATTAATAGCTACCAGAAATCAAACAAATATATTTTAGCCATGGTCAAATTACATTGACTTCTATTTACTTTAAAAAAACTTTATCTTTAATCCTCTCAGGAAATGTCCCACAAGTTGATTCCCTATAAATTTCTCTTTATCACCTTTCAGGATCATCTTTACTGGTTTTATACATTCCTTTTGTAAATCCAAAATAGAGAAACTGTGCAGGCCATTATTTTTATTTCTTATTTGTGTGTTCCTTTTATTTTTATGATATTAGCTGGTCTCAAGTGCAAATTCACTGGTATATCCTTTTCCATACTGTTCCTGAAATCTAGCATTTTAAAATCCATTTTCAGATCCACAGCATCTTTTTCCATATCGTTTTTGTAATCTGGCATTTTTTAAAAATCCAAATCCACACTTAAATCAGCCTGAGTCTTTCATCCAGTAAGATCTTTTCTTTTCTATATTCTATGTTAGATCCATTTTTTTGTTATCAAACAAGTTTCCAAACAGCCTTAATTTCTTATATCATCAAATAAGATAGCTCCATCGTATTAATGGATCTCTTGTCCTCTAACTGTAATCTTTAATTCTCTCTGTTTCCCTCAAATCAAGCTTCAAGCTCCTTTATTATCATATATTTATTTTCCAATCAGTAAAACTTTCCCATGGACATTTTTGTTTAGTTAATTTCAGAATTTTCATACATTCTTCTGTAAAGTTTTCAATGCCCTGGAGGAAATATTATTTCAAATTCAACCAATCCAATTAATATTCTAAAATCAACATTCTAAAATCAACATTCTAATCTCCCTTTTGCTGTTTTCCAAATATTAAAGTTTACTTTTTTAATCCTTCAATTTACCTAGAGCTTCTTTCCTCTAGAAGGACATTTTTATGGTAGAATGGAACTTAACTTAATATCTAGAAAATCAGCAACTTCAAAAGATAATTAAGTGAGGAAGTGGGAGAATCCTGTGTCCAAGGAGCCGATCTGTTAACTGGTTGTTGTTGTTGTTGTTGTTGTTGTTGTTGTTGTTGTTGTTGTTAATATTAGCTTTCTATCTTCAGTCTGCCATTACTTTCCAAAATCTATTGAAACCGTTTTTTAATGTCATAAAAATACCCAGTATCACAAATTATAGTATTATTTGTGAGATTAACTGTAGAGAATTGAATGAGTAGAGTTAAAGTTAAAATTAATTTTATTCTTATTCATAGTTTTCTAAAATTCAGAAATTATTGATAAATTGGTCCAGGCTTTTCCAAAAACCATGAATCGAAAGCACAATTTACTATCAGAATTAAAATGGAGAAATACATTTGAACAAACTAAAAGCTTAAGTATTAGTGTATGTAGGTGCAACAAAAGAAGAAAAATGAAGAAATCAAATTTTACTAGCAGAAGAGTTACTTCCAATCAAAAAAATATATATTTCATTCGAGACTAATTGACATTATTAGAAAACAAATATAAAGTAATGAATCTATGGACTTCAATCAAAGAGACAAAGTATATTTTATGACGGATTATATGGCAGGATTCAATCAGAATTAGTCACTAGGACCAAAAGTTTAGTCTTCCAAACTTTGGAACTCATGTTGGAGTTTATCCTCAGCCCGTTGATTATATAATATAAATATATATTTGTTTCAATAATTTAATAAACAGAACAATAATAATCACCAGCAGCATTAAGAACAGATGTGGAAACATATAAATCTAGAAATTTAAATTATACAGACACACAGCAGAGGCCTGTATGTAAATACAGATATGTTTAAGGATTCACAGAAACAATTTCTTAATTTAATAGTTGGTTGACTGATTTATCCCTAATAATGACAAGCCTCATGACATAATCTTCACAGCCTCTAATCAACTGTTAAGTTCTTGCTTAGGACCAAGTTTTGCTATTAAAACTTGTTTTGTTTTCTGTAGTTCCTTCTCTTGATAAGGAGAATGATTGGTGGGGACGACAAAAGGGAAGGAGTCAAGCATTCCCTTTCTTTCATGTACTATATAAATAATACATAAAGACACAATCACCTTCCACAATCCCGAAAAAGTGGGAACCGCCAGTGAGACAGTTGTAAAACTGGAATTTGTGAAGGAAAGAAAGTTGTTCAAAATGAGCAAAGAAGAATATATAAACATTTAATCTGAATCTCATAATGCCTAATTCTATCTTAGGAAAAACATTAGAAAGAACAAATTCAGAGTCCTAGAAACTACACCTTAATGAACTCATTAATAAGTAAAGGTCAAAGTTTTGTTTTGTCTTTTTGTTAATCTTAATGGCAGTAGTAACAGCTTAGAGAGCAAAAAACAAGATTATATGAGGAGTAATGCCTATGTCCATTTGTTTTATTAAAACAGGAAGAAAGAAAATCAATAAAAGTGAAGGGCTTTTCATTTTAAAAAGTAGATCATGCAATATTATTTTGTTTACTATTTAAAAAGCAGCATAAAGTTGGTTCTTGAATCAAAATGCAAGCCTGAAAACACAGATCATTCACTTAACGACCATTCAAAATTATGACAGAACTTTCCAGAACTACTATAATATGGTTTTGAAATTCCAGTGGCCACATAAGCTTATGTGATCATATTTTGGGTGACTGGAAACAGGCTCTCATTTACAGCTGTTTTCAGGTTGCTACTTTCATGTGATCCTGATTTATAACTTTTTTTGCCAGAAACCAGTGTTTAGTTCCAGTTTCTGACAAAAAATACCCATCAGGTACAATGGATTTGCTTAATATCTGCCATGTTCTCTTAACAACTTACACAAAAGTGTGTAAAACCAGGCAAGGCCATGTGGTATCTACTTAATGACCAGCATGATTTACAACCATAATTCGGGCTCAAATTACAGTTGTTAATTTGACTGCATTTTTGGGCAGTCATATTTTGTTAGAATAAATTATTTTTCATGCTACAGTACTAAATATTCATATGTTGAGTAAATCAGAAACAAAAAGATATGGCAATGTAGTCCTGAAATATAACCTATATGATATATATTTTTCACTTTAATTCACCTGCATTATGCTTCAAAAATGTTTGAGAATTTTAATATTTCATTGCTCTGAAGTTTAATTACATGGCCAAACTTTATTTGCTACAATTAAATCAATGAATCATGTTTGTCTGGGATATTCTATAATGCATAATTTAGAATATATGTTTGAACAAACTATATGCAATATCTGGTCACACTGTATGAAAAGTAAATACATGATTAGAGTAACTATAATACCAATCAATCAAAGATGGCTATATTCCAATCATTATGCTTTTATGGTTTGGGTTAGTAGTTTCTCGAAAGATAATTTCAGGAGTTGTCTGAGAGCACCTTTTTGACTAACACATTTCAGTAAAAAACAGAAGTTTTCATGACCTGCATTTCACTTTATTAGATACTTTCTAACGAAAGAAAATCATTGATTGCAATGATTGATTGCAATCATTGATTTATAATACCCTCTCTTATCACAATGCTAAGATAATTTCATGTTCCATTTTGAAATAAATTTAAATTTTTACATAAGCATACATTATAGTTAATAATATTTAGATGCCTCAAAAATTTAAAAAGTAAACAAAAAAAATGAAGATTTGCAAAAGCAGTATAACTTTTTAAAAATACTATACAATTGTGAATTTTAAGAAAAACATACACAACACTAATTATCTGAAATAAGCTAAACATAACTGATACACTATTCCTATGTGTTTATTTTTTTTTTTCTGTCTAAAATTTAGAACACACTTTGGGAGGAGGTCTAAGAAATGTCAAAATAGTATGGGTAAAATCACTGTATCTGATTGCGTAGGAGCTTTAGTATAAAAAGGTTCAAGAAAATCAGTTATATTGCTCCTGGTGACATAATTATGCTGCTAGAGTTATAAATGAAAGAACATCATGGGTTTGAATAGAATATATGAACATTCATACCAATAAATAAATAATGATAATAATAAAAACTCACCATTGTTGATCAGTACATGAAGTGGGAAATTCTTTGCCTTAAACTCTTTAACAAATTGATAAATGGACTTCATAGAAGCCAAATCACAGTATAAAAATTCCACTGAAGAAGAGAAGAAAACAATTACAGATCACTGACAAGCAAAACAAATTTATATGAATATATACAATTTATAAAATTATACAATTATACAATTTTCAAATTGATTTGAAATTTGTAGCCTTCCAATATTTCTGCAGCATGAAATAGCCGTGATGGCACAGTGGTTAGAGTGCAGTACTACAGGCTACTTCTGCTACTGCTGGCTGCCTGAAATTTGGCAATTCGAATCACACTGGCTCAAGGTTGACTCAGCCTTCCATCCTTCCAAAGTGATAAAATGAGGGCCCAGATTGTTGGCTTAGAGAGGGGGTATTTAAATCTAACCACTATTGCTATTACTTCAGGATGTGTTTCCGTTTTTTTTTTTAATTTCATATTTTACATTTTATAATTAGTTTTACATTGTGAGCTATGCAGAATCGTCATGGAATTGGTCATTTTGAAATCTAATGAAATAAATAAATAGTTCCCAAGGTACTAAAGATTCAGGGATATGTCTTCCCTTCTAGGTAGCTTTAATAAGAAACATTTGTCAGTTTGATTACTATGGTAATCAAAGTTCTATATGTTTTGCCAGTCTTGATCCTGTTTGGGGGGAATCAACAGAAATTATTTGCCACTGTCTTCTCCCAGGGTGTGTTTTTGACTTTCTAGTCTCTTCAAGTATATAACCCTGCTAAGATTTTCAAAATCAGCAAAGGTCACTTTTGCAAAAACTATATTTTGCCATTTGTAATGCCATAACTTATATTTATTTCAAAATCACATATCAAGATTTGCGTCTGTTTTTCCCCAGAAATCCAATATTTAATCATTATATTTATTTGTAGGCTCTTCTACTCAATTTATGGCATACAGTTACTTGAATCCATAATTTTAGTCAAAAAACAAAATACATAATTTAATAATTTAATAAAATCACAAAGCCATAAATCACAATAAAATAATTGTAAATAAAATGATTTAACCAAAATTAAAAACCTTCTCCCTCCTCATTATGCAGAGTCCTAACAATTCTTCTCCAATATTTGAGAGAACAATTGTCTTTAGATTTTTTTGGGGGGGGAAGATCAAAAGGTAATGGGACATTTAAATATAATTTTGCAGAGGAAGGAGACAGGAAATAAAAGGGCATGTTTCTCTGTTCCCTATAGATCAGGGGTCCCCAACCGGCCCTGGACCGGTACCAGTCCGTGGATCATTTTGTACCGGGCTGCAAAGGAGGAATAATCGTGATTAAAATATATATCAAAATATGTTTTTAGTAAAGAAATAGCAAAGAAGCCCTTTAGTATTGGGGAAGAATTGATTTTGCCAGTCCTTGAAAAAGTGTTTCTGCATGAAACTGGTGCCTGGTACAAAAAAGGTTGGGGACCACTGCTATAGATAGCAATCTTTAGTTAAGAGGTTATGAGAACACCTACAGTTTTGGATCTTACCAAGGGGAGAAGATAATAACCAGACTCTGAACCATAAGGAGTTTTAAGTCTAAGGGTGATCATCAGCACTTTGAATTCTCCTTGGAAGCTAAGTAATAGTGTTATTATGATTGTTTTGATTTTTACCCAGAGTTATTCAAGTGACCACACTCTGGAGTAGTTGTAGCTTCTGAAGGGAGTCCAATTTAGTGTGTATTGTAACAGTCTAATTAGTCTAAGATATGATGAACAATGAACTTTTCCTGTTTACAAGAATGGTTTATTATTTGTACATAGGATGAAGTTGTGAAATGCACTCTTGGACACTGCTGGGTGTCCCTCAAGCAAAAGTTGTGAGTTGAAATTGTGAACCAGGTTCTTTTTGGAAAGAAGATGGAGTTATATCAGCACTCAGTCATTACCAAGTCAAAAGACTATACAACTTGATGGAATATCTATAGAAATATGGAGGCAACAGAAGAATAAACAAAGATTTTAATGAAGCTATTTCACCAAATCTGGATAACGACACTCTAGTCATTAGATTGAAAGATCTAAATTTCAGTATCAAAGAAAGAAGACTTAACAGAGCATGTTTAGCTAACATACAATAGCTTTATTTTACATGCCAATAAATGGATGGCAGCATCCAATACAAACTAGATATGCCAGATGGTCATGCCAGCTTTAAAAAGACTGAGGAATACAAGACATTACTAATGATGTACAATGGATAACTGGGAAATATAAAGCATACAAAAATAAGTTAATGTGTGTTTCTTTGATTATAGGAAAAAATTCAATTGTCTTAATAATGGCATATCATTGCCTTCATTTGAAACCTATATACAAGTTGGGAAGTCAATTTGGATAGAACAAAACAAATCAGACTGGTTCCAGGCTGGCAAAGGAATGAGGCAAGCCTGCTGATTTTGACCTATAAATCCTTGCACAATTTGTCTCTCTTAATAATAAGTCTATTGTTTCAGTGTAAGCAAACATGCTCATCATTCTTATGCTTAAAAGAAATACGAAATAAGGCAATCTTTAAAGGTTTTTTTTTCCTTGCTCTAGAATATTTTTCTCTAATACTTATCTCCTGACTTTTTTCATAGAGTTCAGATAATGGTTTTGCTATAGTCATTGGTCAGCAATTGACGTTTAATACTGTTGCTATGATTGTAAGCCATTTTGGGTCCTGTTTTTCTTGGACTCATATCTAATTTATATCTATTGTAATTTCAATTTTACTGTAAAATCATAGAATCTTGGGAGCAGAGTAGTATATAAATTCATGTATGTAAAATAAATAAATACCACAACTTCATAGCTTCAAAAGAAAATCAATCTACCTCAGACTAATATACTTAACACTTACTGCTATGATCAAAATATGCAAATCAGTCAAAACTCCTTTGAAGCAAGACAGCATGCAATGCACATAATTAATAAACCTCTTAATTCTTTGTTCTAGCTACCCTCTGTGGGCAAAATTCAAAGTAAATGGGCTACAAAATCTGGTGATATAACATCATAAATTGCATATTAGAATTAGATTGCAAAGAAGAGCCTACATTCAGCCAAACCTGAAAATTCTACTCCTCCAAGTAAAGACCATTTAGGACTTTCAGAAGTATCCTATTTATAATTTGTAAAATGCTTACAGTATTATGAAATGCTTTATCAGTTAAGAACAATTCTAAGCGAGATTCTTAAGTTTTCTTTGCTAAAGATTGTGGTGATACATAGCAGTCTATTGCACTTTATTATCCTGTCACTAAAATTCCCAGATAGGCAAGCTGTTGTTCTTCTATGATAACAAGGTTTGGGAGAGAATTGGCGACACACTTTTCTACAAAACAGAAGTTCTTTCAGGACAAAGGATGCTATTGGTTTGGGTAGAAAAAAGGATGACGTTCTCCAGACTTTAAAAAGAAATTTTGAAGAAGAAAAAAGCTGATGAGCCAAGATGGATTCTAGGCAGTGTTAGTCCTGAATTGCTTGTTTGTTTTTCCAGGGAAGGCTGGGACAAGATACCAGAAGTATTTATGGATTGAGTTCAGATAAGACTATTGAAAACGCATTATAGGTGATGAGACAGAGGTCTTTCTCAGGGCAGATATTCTTTCCCAGACAATGTAAAAAGCAAACCAGGTCAGCCTGAGATAGAATGTCAGCCAGGATAATTAACATTCTTGCTCTGCTCTAATAAGCTAAGGGATGGTTGAGATGCCATATGCTTAAATATTCAGAAGATTAAGCTGAAGACTTTGCACACAAACACCTGACTTATATTCATTGCTGCAAATACCAATAAATCAATGCCACCTTCTTACTGCTTTATCACTGAGGCAAAGAGATGAGGAGGAGAAGCAGAAGGAAGAAATCACACTTAATGTATTATTGAACACATTATTTCAAGTGTCTGTACCAGAGATAGTATTCAGCAGGTTCTGACCAGTTCTGGAGAACTGGTAGCGGAAATTTTGAGTAGTTTGGAGAACCAGCAAATACCACCTCTGACTGCCCCCCCCCACCACCATCTATTCTCTGTCTCCTATTGAGTCCCAGCTGATCAGCTGGGTCTTCTTTGGTTGACTTGCACAGGAGAACAGAGCTGAAAAGCAGGTTAGTGGGGTCAGGAGGGAATAAGGATTTTACAGTATCCTTCCCTGACATGCCCATCAAGCCATGCCCACCAAGCCACACACAGAACCCGTAGTAAAAAAAATTGGTCTGTAAATGAAATCAAGAAATTTGCTTTTCTTTGCAAAGAAGCAGGCAAAATATTCAGAAAGTGGATTTTGTGTGCTCTACGTTGGATCATCTCCTATACCTTCTGCATCATCATGTCTGTCCTGATATTTCCCCAGACTCCCACTCTGATGATGTTCAGGAACAATTAATGTCCTTGTTATTTTCAAATTTGGAGAGCGAAAAAACTTTAGCTCATGTTAGATATGGGTATTTTTTTTATTTATATGTTTCTACTCATGGTGCCTTTGTTTTTTTAACTGAATGTTAGCTGGACTAAAAATTTTATAAACAAACATCAAATAAAATTAAATTTTGTTAAATTTTTATTTAATTAAGATTTTATTAAAAAATCTTAAATCTCATCCAGTCATTGATGATATATACAAGACAGCCCTTGAGTTATGATGGTAATGGGACTGGAACTTCCATCACCAAGTAAACTGGTCATAAAGCTTGATGTCACATGACTTATATCACCTAGTGATAGAAATTCCAGAAATTCCCATTATGGTTATTAATTGAATTTCATCTATTGCTAGCCTAGTATCCACCCAATTCAAGGTACTCCAGGTCTGATTTGTTTCAGGATGAAGTCTTGGTTTCTCAGTCCCCACAGTAAGAGACTGCCTCACTTCATTTCCTCTAAACTATTTCCTTCCATCTTTGTCCTTTGGCAGTTCTGCACGCTCCCTTGTAGGGCAGCGAGCAGCCTTAGAATTTATGGCTCTTCAGCTGCTTGCCACACTATGACTCAGGGTTTCTTGGTATGCCGTGGCTTTGGGGCTAAAAGAAACCCCTAAGCAACAGCACAAAGTTGTAGTCACTCCTGGAAGTCATCCCAGCAGCATGGCACAAAATAGCATCTTGGTATGAAGCTACAGCTACCCAAAACTAGTTCCAGTCCCCTCGGGTGCTGATGAAGAAAGCCTCATGTAATCAACAGCTATCTACAAAAAGCCAAGCCAGGCATGCTTGGTCAGCAGTAGGAGCAAAGGTCAGCTATGTGTGTGTGGAAGGGGGCAAAAGACTGTAGATGGAAAGTATATAGGCAGATGGGGGGTTGAAGCATCTTTGACATTGTAAGTGCAGATGGGTTGCCAAGTGTTCAAATTTTGATCATGTCACTGTGGGGGCCTTATAATGGCCATAACTTTGGGGATCAGTATTAAGTCCCTTTGTTCAGCATCACCATAACTACTGTGACTAGGATAAGTTGAGACTTCAGAATGCTCCATAAATCTATAAAAAGAGAAGAAGATAGGAAAATATAGAAAATGCATTCATTCAGGATCCATTCTAATTAAAACTGATTGCAATTTAAGTATTTACATCTATGTGTAACCACAACTAAAAGTGCTTATGGTCTAACAGAAATTTTTGTTGTCATTTTTTGTTCTGCCTTATGATACTAGATTTGTCCAAAAATAGAAAACACCCAAATCAAAAAATGGAAATTCCAGCAACCACACACTGACAATCTTCTGGTCTTCTATAAATTGGTTATTTCAGGATGTCATTTTCCTCACAGGCACAAATGTTTGTTATTTTTAATTTTGAACATTTTTATATTATTTTTTCTAGAATTTTTTTGCCATTCTACCTAGGACATACTTTTATAAAAAGCAGTACAATTTCATCTTTGCCAGGTACTAAGGGTGAACAAACAAAATGTAGCTTCATAAAAATATTTCCATTCTGTCATGCTATGAATGTTGCAGCCAACCCATATAGATAAACACAGGGATATGATTCATTCTTGAGAAAGTATTTAGAAATTGTTGGATTTCTTTCTGGCTATTGTTGCCAATAGATCATTCTTTTCATGCCAGTGACCACAATTTGGCAAAGAATCGACTCCTGAAATATGCTTTTTGCAAGATAACTTTGAGTGGAGACTGCTATATCCCAGTCGTGCCTTATAGATTACAAAATACTGCCATAACATTTTATACAGGCATCAAAGTTAGGATTAGCTGGATTCACTTAATGACATGATTCCCTTAATTGCAGTGATTAATTTAACAACTATAGCAAAAAGTTTATAAAATTGGGCATGACTTACTTAATGATTTCATTATTTAGAAGTGTTAGCCCGAGTTGGGATTGTAAATCGATTGCATCTCGATATTGGGATTGGGAGTAAGATATACCTTTCTTTGAGAGAAAAACATATAAAAGTTGAGATTCGGCTTCTTTGCCCACTTCACCTATAGTATTATAATATGCACTAATCTTATACTTTTATCCTGCTTTTTATTTTATTCATACATACATACATTTATTTGTACTTGGTCAGAACACATTTAATATTCTGGCCTTCTATTTTTTCCACAATAACTATCTTATTATTGAAGTGAGAGGTTGTGAGTGGTCCATGGTACCCCAGATCGCCCTCATGACTAAAGAAGGCCAAGAATCCAATTTTTTGATATTTCTTTTGTAAAGTCCGGCTATAACTCAAGATTTGACACGATGTGCCAAAAATGAACTTAAGCAGAGGCTTTGTAGAACAAAATCTAACTTTAATTGGTCAATAAGGTTAGGGTAAGACCTATCCTCACATACACACAAGGTATGTGAGGAAGGTTACAAAGCATACAGACAAAAGCAAGTCTTCTTTTACCTAAGATAGAATAACTGTATTGTAAAACTCTCTTAACTTAGATCTACATCTTTCCTGCAAAAGACAACTGCCTCTGGATGGAGGCAATTGCATTCCCAGAGAAGTATTATGTTTCATTCTCACAGGGTGGGGAATGCTGGGGTGAAACTTATCTATGAAGGAAACAGATGGATTCAGATTGATTTAGATGGGATGATCATGTGTCTTTATAGGAGAAGGATTTAACTGACTGCAGGCATGTGTTATAATTGTTTTACAACAAGTGAAAGGTTAAAAAAATATTTTCTACAACAGCAAGATAAGAAATGCCTATAGAGTGATCAACGTTTAACAAAGATACTTCTATATATATATAAGAAAACAACTGCCTAATATCAAGATAGCAAGGGCTTATAGAGTGACTGTCTACTTAATGCTGTAATATATTTTACTACATTTCTTTATTATCCTTCACTTTAAAAATTGAGGGGGGGGGGAAGAGAAAGCATATTTTCCATTCACCCTTTCTAATATAGGTCTCTCTTCTTTTAATAAAACAAGATTTCATCTAAACAATTCTGCTACAGATAGTCCTCTTATGACTTACAACCACAATTGAGCCAAAAATTTATATTGCCAAGCAAGACAATTGTTAGGTGAGTTGCGCCCCATTGTATGACTGTTTTTGCCACAATTGTTAAGTGAATCATGCAGTTGTTAAGCAAACTTGGCTTCCCCAATTGACTTTTCTTGTCAGACGCCAGCTGGAAAGGTTAAAAATGACCCCAGGGCAGTGCAACTGTCATAAATACATGTTAGTTGCCAAGCCAAGCTAGCATGATCTGAATGTTAATCATATGACCATGTGGATGCTGCAATGGTCATAAATATGAAAAACAGTCATATGTCACTTTTTTCAGGAACATTGAAATTTCAAATGGTCACCAAGCAACTAGTTGTATGTCAGTTACTACTGTAGTAACTCCATTGAAGCAATACAATATAAGAACACTTGCAATGGTTACCATTATTATCACTTACTGAAGCAAAAAAAAAAAATACAGAAGAGTAGAGAGGCTCAATACAGAACTTTTTCAGTTATGGTTTTATTTCTATCAGAAAATCTATAGACATTCTTCCCACAGTCCATATCACACTATGAAATACAGTAAAAAACTAAACTCTTGGGTAGATAAATCACATATTCCATAAAAAATATGTGATCTAAATAGCTTACACATGTGTAACAATTTATTAAAATTATATGCAAAACACAAAACTATAGACTTTAGTTTTATCCAAGTAGTTTGCACATGAGGTCCTTTAAGAAATTGATAATTTTCTAACAAAATTAGTCACCATTAAAATTGGCATCAGAGAATAGATAATGAGATTAAAATTTTACAGGAAATTTCAGGTCACTTTAGTATTTGTACATTGAGACAATATTGAAGAAGAAAAAAATGAAGCTTGTAGCATGTATTTTTCAAGAATTAATATTCATCAAAGGTGCTATTGGACAATATGTATAACACAGTGAATTGGTGCTTAGGGTTGCTATGAAAATGAATTTGGCAAAAAATGTCACCCACCTTATCTACGCTTATATTCAAAAATAGATTCAACCATTTATTAGCCACTCTTTAGATTCTCGTTTCACAAATCTTCTATACATGTTCTGAGGAAATCTATTCACATGTTGATAATATTTGGTAATAAAATAGCAAGATATAGTTCTAAAAGAGTCATGGTGGCACAGTGATTAGAATGCAGTTTTGGAGGCTAATTCTTCTGACTACTAGCAGTTCAATCCTCAAGGTTGACTCAGCCTTCCATCCTTCCGAGATCAGAAAAATAAGGACCCAGATTGTTGGGGGCAATATGCTGACTCTGTAAATTGTTTAAAGAGGGATGGATATAAAGCACTGTGAAGCAGAATATAACTGTAAGTGCTATTGCCATTACTATTCCTAATCAATAAGTAGATGGTACCAACAATATATTTAATTGAAGAACTTCCAATATTGCAGTTTATTTCTTTTAGTTTAAAAATATAGATGACATTAACAATCCCATATTATAAAAATAGTGCTGGATCACAATACTTTCAGTACTATTTTCTTTCGTTTATATAGTAATTAGTACACTCCAGACAGAAAATTGGCTCTGACTTGATCAAATATTTCAATACTTTCAAAGAGAGCTTGAGTGGGGCATAAAAATATGTTACAAAGCAAACATTGAATACATGTTCCCTTTTTATGACAAACATGTCCCTGTAAACAATATATAACAATTATAGTCCTGAAAAGAAGAATTAATCTATAATGCAGCAGCCTATCTGCATATACAGAGAAATCAAAACAAAACATCAAAACAAAATAACTGAATGCATCAGAGAACATTTAAATTCTTGACTCCCACACTGCTTGAGCTCCTACTGAATGGAGCTGGCTCCAATTGAGTAGTGCTTGGAGAAATAACAGGTTGTGCAAATCCCCTGAAAAAGAAAATTGTGGGAGTGTGTACAAAGCATTATTTAGAATCCATTTAGCAACCATTTCCAGGCTCCACAGCTGTTTTGGAAGTTGTTCCTGGCTGTCTGTACATGTTCTTTCAAAGGATTTGCATAGTCCTAGAAAAAAATGGATTAGATAAACTTTTACTGCCTTGCAGTACTCGACTCCATTAGTCTAACCTAGAAGGCTAACAGTACCAATAGTTTATTTCAATCTTAACTATGAAAATATTCATTAATCAATATTTCCGTATTCATACTTTATTCATGATGTAGTCATATATTCCCATTTATTTTTTTTATAAAATTTTCCTTTATTAAACAAACACAAACAGAAATTACAATAAAAATGTTGAACCTAATACAGTCTTCCTAACATCAATCTTTGTCATTTGCTAAATCCAATAATATTACATAATTTCATTTCACATACATTAAATATACATATAATCATTCCTTATTTGCATCAATCTTTCTCATCTCTAGCCAACTATAAAATTTGTCCCATGTTTTATAATAATCCGAATCCTCCTTATTTTTAGCTCCTTTGTTAGTATATACATTTCTGCGCATCTCATGATTTTCCTCAATATTTCAAATTCATTTGGGATATCTTTACTTTTCCAGTTCTGTTCATACGCCTTGCTGCATGGATTATTAGATATATATATTTCCTTTATCATATTTTCTCGTATTGATCCCTAGCAGAAGGAAGTCTGGTCGATGTTCTATTTTCATTCCACACATTTCTTCTATCCAGTTGTGTAAATTTTGCCAATATTTTTGGGCCTCTTTGCAACTCCACCATAAGTGATAATAAGTTCCTTTTTCCTTATTACATTTTCAGCAATATATTCCCATTTAGATAGGAAAATGTACTCAAAAATTTCTGAATAATAGCTTTCAAGATCAAGTAGTATTGGAGGTATTTAATAAAGATGATTCTTGGGTAGGGAGGTATTTAGCTGTAAAATAATTGTCAGTCCTAAGCAAACTGAAGTTATTACAAAACATGGTATGATTTGAATATTTGTAATCTAAAATTATATGACTACACAATCAATACATTTAACACAAATCATTTTGTGTTGTCTGTTGCTGTGTTGTATGAACTATCTTTATATTTTGAAAAGGACTGGGGAATATGAAAGTTTGGACTTTGAATTGATCTTAAAAAGGCAAATCTTTGAAAATGGAAAGGAACATGAGATGAAGATCCTATCAGGAAAAATCTGAAGCAATAAGTTCTAATATTCTCACTTTGAATAGCCTTTGTAGAAGCCTTCTCAGTTCTGGTGAAAGAGGAGAAAGAAAGGTGCTTTACCAGTTACTGGTTAGTTGTAGATTCTCACTGCTGAGATTGTGAGGCTGCTGGGCTCTGTTTTGCTTGTCTGCTCTTGGTTTCCTGAAGTCCAAGCCTGCTCCTCCTACATTTTATCTCCTGATCCCTTCTTTCAACTGCAAATTCTTCCTCTCTGCACTTCCATCCAACATAAAACATTCCAATATATTCATCCTCTACTTCTTTGTGTTTAAAAACCAGGGGTAATCTAATGCTCTTCTAGCTGCCTTAAAATCTCAGGGGAGCAAAAAAAAAAAAAAAAAGGGGGGGGGGGGAGAGTGCATGCTGGCACCTGCAAGTCTTTCCTTCCATAAAAGATTTGGTAGAATTCTGATTAAAAGAAAACAAGAGATAAAAAATACAATTTGAATGGTAATACATTGCTTTATGTCAAGCAAAAGATGTACAGACTTGATTTTTTTGTTCTTAATCAGCTCATGAACCAAAGAGAGTATGTTGCTCATTTGTTTGATTGTAAGAAAGTAATTTATGAACATATAGTGGAATTATATACTGGGAGTACCAGGCCATCTTATTTGTATCTTGAGAAGCCTATATACTGGTTGAGATCAACAGTGGGAATTGGACACAGACCCACTGATTGCTTCAAAATTGAGAAAGGAGTTCGGCAAGGCTGTATACTGTCGCCCTGCCTATTTAACTTATATGCAGAACACATCATGAGAAAGGTGGAGCTAGATGAATCACAAGTTGGAATTCAGATTGCTGGGAGAAAATATCAACAACCTCAGATATGCAGATGATACCACTTTAATGACAGAAAATGAAGAGCAACTAAAAGGCCTTCTAATGCAGGTGAAGGAGGAGAGTGCAAAAGTTGGCTTGAAACCCAACATTAAGAAAACTAAGATCAAGGCATCCGGCCCTCTCAATTCCTGGAAAATAGATGGAGAAGAAATGGAGGTAGTGACAGATTTTATTTTCCTGGCTCCAAGATCACCACAGATGGGACTATAGCCAAGAAATTGAAAGACAATTGCTCCTTGGAAGGAAAGCTATGTGATGACCTGGGGTGTAGCAAAAAGGCAACACAGTCAGATAATCGGTAGGAGTCCCTTTATTAGCTCCAACTTTGCCCTCAATTGTCCTGGTTACCTTCTGGTCTGGAAAAAAAACTCTCCCAGGAACAGCCTTTGGCTGCAGAGAATCAAGTCCAAAATATAGTCAACAAAAACAGTAACTGTAAGTCCAATCAAGGCAAAATGAGGTAATCAATTCAACAAGGCAGGAGCAAGAATTCCAGATGTGAAGGCACAGCAATAATTCAACACAGTTGGGAAGATACCAGGAACACTGATAAGCAAAGTCAAGACAAAATAAATTCAAGTTTGCTCCCAGAACCTGCCGCACTCAGCATGCATATCTTTTAAATTCTCATTCCCAGGTGTGGCTAATGAAGAGAATCAGGACCCTTTCCTCCCCCATAAGCCATGAAACCCATGTTGCTCTCTTCTCTATTCCTACCTGCGTGCCCTAGGATGAACAGGAGGTGGGACTGGGTCTTCATCTGAACTTCCTCTCCCTTGTTCTACCTCTCTCCTGCTTTACCCAGCTGGACTTTGCCCTTCCACAGCCTCCTCCACAGCCAACAGAGCCACACTCCCAGCTGTTTGTCTTCCTCCTTGGATTGGGCTCTGACAGGGCCATGACACTCTCTCTGCAGTCCACTTCAGCATGACACTATGACAAATCTAGACAGCATGCTAAAAAGCAGAAACTTCATCCTACCAACAAAAGTACATATAGTCAAGGCTATGGTTTTCCCAGTTGCAATGTATGGCTGTGAAAGTTGGATCATAAGGAAGGCTGAGTGCCAAAGAATTGAGGCCTTTGAACTATGGTGCTAGAGAAGACTCCTGCAAGTCCCTTGGACTGCATCAGTCCTAGAGGAGATCAACCCTGACTGTTCTTTAGAAGGCCAGATCCTGAAGATGAAACTCAAGTACCTTGGCCACCTAATGAGAAGGAAGGAGTCACTGGAAAAGAGGCTAATGCTGGGAACGATTGAGGGCAAAAGAAGGGGATGGCAGAGAATGAGGTGGCTGGATGGAATCACTGAAGCAGTTGGTGTGAGGTTAAATGGACTCTGGAGGATGGCAGAGGTCAGAAGGCCTGCAGGAACATTGTCCATAGGGTCGTAATGGGTCAGACACAGCTTCCAAACTAATAACAACAATATAATTCTTCAGATCAACATGGAGTTTTTCAATGCAATAGGAATGGTATATGATGAAAATAAACAGTTAAAATGATTAATGATTAGGTTCAAATGGAGCAGAGAATAAAACATTTAATGTGTTTTAATGTTTAATGTTTAATATATTTATATTATGCTTAATATATTTACGGGTTCATGTACAGAGTATGTTGAACTGAACAGACTACAGTAATCTACTGTCTATTACAATTTATGTCTACACCTTATTTTTATGACAATTGAAGGCTACGGGCTATGTCAGCATGCTGGAAGCTAAAAGGTTCTATTTTCAAAGACTGAATAGAATTAAACAAGGTTGGAGCTGGGAAGCCATTGAACAGAAGAAGAAAATTAAAATGTAAACATCATTGAAAAACAGTGAACAATTTCCATACTGCTGCCAACAAAATTACATCCCCCTATTCATGAAATCCTCAGGAGATTTGAGAGAGTGTCCATATCATTTCAATTTTCTTATTCTATATTAACTTCGTTTGATCACATAATCATGATCAAAACATTTGATCACTTGAAAAAAAATATATACCAAATTGGTGATGATGGCAGGCATAAATTACACAATTTAGGAGGATATTAAGTTTACCAATAACGATGCCAAATAACAGGCACAAACTTTTTGCCATCATTATTTTCTTAATCTTAAAAATTAGTTCTAGCTATACAGAAATCCACACCAATCCTCTCTCCTGTATGAATCGTTCTGTGTAGCTTGAAAAATGGCACCTGACTTTTGCTTAAATGCAGAATATGGGGATAACTTTCTACATATACATAAATTTAATTTATTTTGTTTCCTACTACTTACTGTTGGAAGTTCACATTGCATTGATTATCCTGAAAAGGAACAGTGTGACACAAATACACTAAAAGCTATATAAAAATGTCTGTTCAATCCTGCCTGATTCTCAGAAACTGCCTGGACAGTAACTGCAGTTTTCCTCAGCAAGTTTTCTAGAAGCTTCCTTCCTAAAGCTGATAAAAAGTGCCTGACCCAAGTTCATCCAGCTAGCTTTGTCCTTAAGATGGGACTAGAACTCACAAACTCCAGGTTTCTTATTTGATGTCTTAACCAGAATACCATACTGTCTCTCAAATGAAATCAAAATCATCTTGCTTCTGGGACTTATGGCATACGGGGTAGTTTTTACTTGAGATAACATATTAAAATGGGGCCTCCATTGAAAGATTAAAACAAATTATCATTACCAAGAAGGCAATGACATTTGTAAGTCTAACATGGTTTAAAGTTTTTGTGTTACTGAGTGCGTATAGATTCAAGATGACTGTACAATGGTACAATTAACAATGGTAGATGGTTTGTAACACTTATTAGAAAGCTAAGCAGTAGTTTTGGGCTTCCTGTTTATGCAATTGATAATCAGTTTGCTCTCTTGCCTCATCTTGTTTTATTTTACTTTTGGAATCAGAATAAAAAAAGAAATTCCAGAAGGACCAAAACAGGCCTCTTTTCAGCCTCCCGAGGCTGCAGAGGCTTCCCTCAAATGGCCCAAAAATCAGTTGGGAGGTGCGCGCATGCACAGTGCAGGTAAGGGGGCAGGGTGGGGATGTTACATGCGCATGCACACAGGAGTGGGGCACATTGCATTGTGGATGCACACATGCACATGCACTTTCGGTACACCACAACAAAAAGGTTCACCATCACTGGTCTAGGCTATCTATCTTGTTTAAGATTCTTCTTACAAGGCATCATTGCAATGCTAAGAATGTTTTTTGGGAGGAGGAGGTATGCTTTTGATTGGGTTTTTAAAAAGTCTAGTTTAAATCTCTTAATGATGTGTGTCTATCAACCAGGATAAATCTAATAAAATAGGTTCCACAGTGTGAAAAAATGTATTATTTGGCTGCACTGTGCAAATGGGTACCAAATTTGGCATGGAAAAACTCCGTATGACCACTTGATGGCAGTAGAAATCTTTATAGCTCGAAAACTGTCCATTCTGTAACATGCAGAATGTTAAGCCCATGTCACACTGCACCAACGGATGCAAAGAGGATGTAAACGGACAAAAAAGCTTGCCATCCGTTGGTTAACGCAATGTACTCACTGCCTCCGTTTTGCTTCCTCTCTATCCGTCCAGCATCCGTTTATTGACGTTTCATTCGCTCAGAAAGTTTTGAGCTGCCCAAAACTTTTGAGCGGAAAATGTATCCAATGCATCCGTTCTGCATCCTCTAGGCATACGGGGACATCCGTTCTGCATCCATTACACATCTGCTATATCCGCTAGGCATCCGCTGTGCATCCGCACAACTCAAATCCGTTCCAGCGGTAAACAGATGCAGGGAGGAAGCAGAACGGACGCGCAGCATTAGTCGCACGGATGGAGAAAGGATGAAAGCGGATGCAGCTCATCCGCTCTGCATCCGTTCTGCATCCGCTCTGCATCCTCTACGCATCCGCTCTGCATCCTCTACGCATCCGCTCTGCATCCTCTACGCATCCACTCTGCATCCTCTATGCATCCTCCACGCATCCTCTATACAACCGCTCTGCATCCTCTATACATCGGCTCTGCATCCTCCCCGCGTCCGTGTAATCCACTCTGGTTATGCAAATTTTTGCCCCTTTTGAGAGCGGATAACAACGGGTGGAACATTTTGCTCATCCGTTGTGTCCTTTTTGCATTCGTTGGGCAGTGTGACATGGCCTTTAATTGAAGATATACATAGTCTATTCCAAATGTGATGGCAGAGTGAAAGTAATTGATGTCACAATAAAGCTTTTAAAGGCTTTAAGTCCCTGACCCTGAACTATCAATACATTATCAATAAATTACATTATCAATTACATTATCAATATATCTAAGTAAGCAAAACAGTTTATGGTGCGAATAGCTGAGGAAGTGCAGCCCTAAATCAACATGGCATATTATAATTCCAAACAAATGTCTATAATATGAAGATTAGCTTTTCACCAAACTGAAGTAATTATAGATAAATACAAAATAAAAGGATTATCATCTCAATTAGCGGTTTGAAAACCAAATATTAAAGCCCCATCAAAATTCACATTTTGGAAACACAAGTCAATTTATTTCCTCACAGGGTGCATTCTGTAAATTTTTCCAGCACAAGTAGTTTCAGTTGAGTATTAGTATGAATTCAGTAATCAGTTCCTAAACAGGAAACAAGAAGAGCTGAAAACTGAATGTCCTGTGATGACATTCAGTATGGGTTCACACAGGAAAAGTCAAATTTAATAGCTGGAAGGTTTGCAACAGTATTTTCGGTTATGAAAGATATGGCCTTTTAAAACTGAAGACTTGGCAGTTTCGCAGCAGGACCCACCATGGTGAATCAACAAAAGCTTTTGTCATGTTTTAGACGGCCACCATGTGCTTATGAGCATTTCAAAACGCAACCTTGTTAAGGTTCATTTCACATACTGAAAGGTTTTGTAATTGTTTTTCTTATAGGATATTTTTTTCAACTTCATAGCTTACATCTATGCCTCTAGGATTTCATGGGGAAGACAAGCATAAGTTCAGTCTCTGCTCAGCTTTTTCAAAATCACACATAATCAACTGGATCAGCAGCCAAAAAGGCTAATGCAATCCTAAATTGCATTCACAGAGGGATATAATCAAGATCAAAGGAAGTACTAATACCACTCTATAAAGCCTTAGTAAGACCAACCTAGAGTACTGCATCCAGTTTTGGTCACCACACTATAAAAAAGATGTTGAGACTCTAGAAAAAATACAGAGAAGAACAACCAGGATGATTAGGGGACTGGAGACTAAAACATATAAAGAATGGTTACAGGAACTGGACATGGCTAATCTAGTGAAAAGAAGGACCAGGGGAGACATGATAGCAGTCTTCCAATATTTGAGGAGCTGCCACAGAGAGGAGGGAGCCAAACTATTAACTAAAGTCCCTGAAGGCCAGACAAGGAATAATGGATAGAAGCTGAACAAGGAGAGATTTCACCTGGAAATAAGGAGAAACTTTCTGACAGTGAGAACAATCAACCAATTGGACAGCTTGCCCCCGGAAGTTGTGGGAAACACCATCACTTGAGACTTTCAAGAAGAGATTGGACTGCCACTGGTCAGAAATGGTGTAGGGTCTTCTGCTTGGGTGGGGAGTGGACTAGATGACCTTCCCCTTCTAACTCTGACTATCTGTTATCTATTATCTGTATGTTGTTATATGCAACTATTACATAATTTGCTGATGGCTTAACATTGCCTGTAACACTTTGGGGGGCCTGAGAGCAATATGTGAGGAAGGTCTTTATTTGCAGGAATTTGGTGGGTTTCTTTATGTTAACTATAATATGCCAATTTTAAGATTTATATAATTTTCCAACTCATAATGGCAGGGAGTTCTGCTGTCAATTTCCAGAAAACCCGAAGAGACAGCCTGTGTCTTAGGTAGTCCTAAAATTAGTGCCTGTCAACTCTTGTATTATAAATTCAACATGGCTTCTCAGTTAAAATACATTACGTATAGAATGCATGGAAATCTTTTAACTAATCTACTGTAAGACGAAAGAAAATGTTTGTCTAATGAAGCATTGGCATAATAAATTATTAAAACAGGTCAGTTTAGAAATATCTGGTCATTTTTTTCCATTTTCTGCCAAAAAACCATCACAAATCATAATCATATGATCATGAGACGCTGCAACTGTTCATAAATGCATAAATGTAAACAAGTTGCTAAGTGTCTGAAATGCATTCATATGACAACCATGTAACTTTGAGGGCAGAATGTAAGTAGCTTTTTGAAATCCTTTGTATCTTCAAACAGTCATAAGTTGAGGCTGCCTGTAATGTGTAAATTATTTGACTTGGGGGGGCATTTTCCCCCCAAAAATTTTTTTTGTTTTCTTGACTTAGGGGGCATTTTTTTCACAAAATAAAAAATAGAAAGGTATTTTCCTTTAGTAAAAAGGTTGTTTTCCCATAATCCTTCCTTAGAATAGAATAATAACTTTATCATCACTTTGAACGTACACTAATACGGATACATTGAAATGAAATTTCATTGCATATAGCTTTCAAAGATCACCGCCACTATACACTACATAAACATGACAAAATAAATACAAGATTATGTATATATACCCACATATGTGACACAGAGAAACAACACAGTCTAGTTAGGATGTGTACATGTACATGGCAAGAAAAACAAATCTTGCAAGTTTACCAGACGGATGGCATCAGGAACAAAGCTGTTATAGAATCTGGTTGTCCTGCTAGAAATACTTTGAAACCTTCTCCAGAGGGGAGCAACAGAAACAGACCATGAAGTGAGTGTGTGGGGTCTCTAACAATGCTTTGAGCTCTAAGCACATAGCACTTATAAGTAGTAACCTGAATAACAAGAAGCAAGTTTCCTATAATCTTCTTGGCTGCCCTTACCACTCTCTGTATGGGCTTTCTATCTGATGTACTGCTGCTACCAAACCAAACAGTGATGTAGTTTTTTAAAATGCCTTCAACCATGCCTCTGTAAAAAGTGGCCAGAATAGAAGGAAAAATATGTGGTCTCATCTGGCACAGAAAATTCAGGTGCTGGTTTGCACTCTTCACTAAGGATGAAGTGTGAAGAGACCAGTTCAGATTGTTAGTTATCTGCACCCCCAGATACTTAATATTGTTGACCATCTATATAGCATCCTTGATACTGAGTGAAGTATGACTTTGCCACTCTTTCTAAATTCTACAGTGATCTCCTTTTTTTTAACATATAGAACCATTTAGAATTTTTATTGCATCAGTTCACCAGAGCCTTCACCTCTTCCCTATAGGCATCTTCATTTTGTTTTCACAGATAAGACCCACCACTGCCATGGAATCCGTATACTTCACAATATGATTCATAGCAAACTTGGCACAGCAGTTGTGGGTCATCAAGGTGAACAGTAATAGACTCAAGGAGCCCTGTGGGGAACCTGTATTCAAAGAGATGGAACTGGAAACTTTTCTTTCAGTTCACACAAACTAGAACCTATCAATAAGGAAACCCAGTGTCCAATTACATAAAGGAGTTTTAAAATCTAATAGGCCCAGTTTATTCACCAAATGCTGATGAATGATTGTGTTGAATGCTGAGCAAAGATCAAAAAACAGCATTCACACATCAATATTCTTCTACTCCAGGTGCACCAAGCTAAGATGAAGCACAAAGGAAAATGCATCATCTATAGATTTCTTGATAGCATAAGAAATTAGCTATTATTGTCCTTACCCTTTTGTAATTTAAGTTGGTTAAATACAAACCATGTATATGGGTGTAAATTAATTTGTATAGGGTACTGCACATTCACAAATAGATTTTCCCTATAAACCAGCATCAATCTGCCTTACACAATTCTCTTTCCTCCCCAATTAAAAGGTATGAATGAAGCAATATAGTAAAGTACAATTTAGTCTGAAAAATATATCACTGTGCTTTTGCCTGATCTTTCCTGCAAAGAAGCAAGAAGCAGCGGACTGTTAAAGGCCCACCAAACCTCATCATGTTAATCATATCAACCAACAACACATCCGCAATGCCACTGCAGCTTTCATTTGTTTCCTTTTGCTGTGAATTTTATTCCTTGCCCCATTCTCCAAAATGCCAAATAGCTCAACACCTTATTGCCATGAGCAGGATGTATCAACTCTTGAGAAAACAAAATGAATTGTTTCTGCTACACATTATTTGTTCACTGTCTCTGATTTGAAGCCAGAATTATCTTTTCTTTTTGTTCTGAAACAGCCTGTTCCAGCCATGGCTGCTGAAACACATTTTGCCAGTATTCCTTGCCAGAAAGTAGCAAGCAACAAAATGCCTGGAGTTTTTCCAGGAAAAGACAGACCTAGAGGGAGTTGTTCCGATGAGTGAAAAAGCCAACCCCAAAGCATCTCTGAATGCAGGTATATGAAAAAGAAAATTTGATTCCTGGGAGGCTTGACAGAATGATCCCTCCTAATAAAAATATAGCTCCTTTTGCAATTAGTGAGTGAAATGTACCAGGGAACATGGTTGTATTACAAGTGACAGTGTAATTTAGAATAAGAAATCTTGCAAACACATCTTCAAAATACCCAGTTTGAAAAAAGTATTTATCAGAGGAACATGGTGGCCTACTGGTTAAGAAGCTAGGCTTTTCAACCAGAAGGTTGGCAGTTCAAGACCCAAGGTCCCATTCTTGCCCCAGCTCTTGCCAACCTAGCTGTTCAAATGCATGTAAATGCATGTAGATAAATAGGTACCATTTCAGTAGGAAAGAAACAGCATTCCATGCACCTCGGCGTATTGTCATGCAAGCCACATGCCTACAGGATCATCTTTGCACAACACTGGGTCCCTTGGCTAGGAAACAGAGATTAGCAATGTCCCCTAGAGTTGAACAAGACTGGTCAAGAGAAACTTTAAACTTTACTTCAGTTTAAGATTTAAACCTAGAAAAGTAAGTTTAGACCATAGTTCTCATCAAACCCCTTGAAATAGACTAAGTTTATATCACCACAAAAATATACACAAGATGTACACAGTCCAAGATGTAGTCCAATAATGAATGAAGCTAACTCAATTTAAGAAAGAAAAATCAGTCTTTCTGTAACAGCTTGATTGAAATAGAATCATGTAAACATTAGGTAACTAGCTTATTTAGGCTTATATATCTGATGGCTTGAAAACATGCTCTGTTGACTTATATTACAGTAAATAAATAGAATTTCAGTTGCATAGTTCATAATTAAAGTTGCAATAATTTATTGGCAACAAGAACGAACAGCAGTTTAAAGATGATTAATCTCATTACAAACAGATGATAAAGGATCATATTTACATGACATTTCTTTTGTTGATTTTTAATTAAAGATTAGAAAAGTTTGCATATTTTTTTCTGGTGACCATTCATCTTCATGTATATCAATGCAATGTTTCTTAAATTCATTAATAGTCAATCCAGACCCATGCATTACTGTATAGGCTTTACATGTTAGCCTATACTGTACCTTGTGCTGGAATATTTTTAATAAGGATGATTGCAACCGTACTATAAAAAGCTAGAAATATTCAGAACTCCATTGAGAAAAGTAATCAAAGAAAATAAAAATAAACACAAGACTTTTATGACAAGATGACTTAGAACAGGGATGTCAAACTGGCAGCCCGGGGATTGGATACATCATGCAGGCCATGTCCACCCCAGCTCAGCAAAGGCAAAAAATATCGCAATACATCACAATATATCATGTGACGCAATCAAGTTTGACAGCCATGATTTAGAAAGAGGCACTATAATATTGTCTAGTCTTTCATACCATTTCTTCCTGATGTTGCTGTCACTTGATACTATACATCTATCATCACTGTTGGTACTTATCTGCTACATTAACATTTGGCTGATTAGTTAGTATCTGCCTGTCCATCTGGATCTGATTCTTAGCCCTGCTATGCTCTATCACTTTCTGTGGAATCTTCCTTCTTGACTTGGGGGAAATCTAGCAATGCAAATGTACCTGTACTCAATGCCAGTTATTTGATTGTGTCATTTAGTATATGGTGTTCCTGCCCATCCTACCACTGTGTTGGACTGTTTCTGGGGTTCTTTGCACCACAGGTGCTGTCTAGTGTAATACACCCTGTTTCAATGGATCTGGTGATTGGTGCCTGTGCTTTGTGCTGCTATAACCAGTAACTCAATGTTGTCCTTTAATCCAGCTCTTTCTAGCCACTGATAAGGATTTTCCAATGTTAGCCAACTCAGCTGTGAATGGTATACCCCATGCTAAGTCTGGTCTTAGCTTCTTGTGGAACTTTGTCCACCTGATTTTTATCTTTGGATGTTATCTTACTTGTGTATTCTTCAGTGCTCTGGATACCCATGACCTGTCTTTGACACTTGGTTTTGACAGTTTGACCCTGCCTACTTTCTTTCCGGCTGATGCAGGGTAGTCTCTGGATGTTCAGCTTAGGGTGGAAAACTCCATACATGTTCTCCTTTGGCCCAGTTAGTATACTGGCAGGATGTCTGATGACTGGCAGGGCTGTTAATGGCATGGATCTTGTTCTTTTCATTGAGCTGCCTTTTCAGGATCTATTTCTTTGATGATACGTGGATGTTGTGGTCTTCCTAGCCTCATCAAGTTCCATGTGATTATGGAATATCAAAGTACTTATAATTGGTCTGTATGTTGCTATATAGTCTGCTCAGTCTTAACTACCTTCTCTCTTTTCACTAACATCCAGCTTCAATGAAAATGAAATCCCAATGTCTTCACTGTAGATAGATGGCCATGTGGATCAGTTTTCAATTGGGGGCATGCACAAAACAGGAAATGGTTTGTTTCCAACCTAAAACAAGTCATCACATTCCAAAGTTTTCTTTTTTCAGGATAGACGCATATGGGCAGAAACAAAACATGGAGTGTTTTGGTTATTCAGGGATGTTCTCGTTCATTTTTGAATGTACTATGATTAAAGTAAGTTGCTTTAAAAATACACAATGCAAGAATGACAGTATTGCAACCCTTTAAGATATGCACATATGGAATAATTTAACACTATTCTGCATGTTGCAGAAATATCCTCATTTAAGAATTATTCAAAGGAATCCCAACAAAAGAAATGTAAACTGGATCTACATACTTGGATGAATCCAAATTGCTATTGTTTTAATATTTTAGATTTTAAATAGTTGTATTTTATGATTCTTAAAATGTTTTTATATGTATTTTATTTCTCTTTTAATTCTTGCTTGGGAGCTGCCCAGAGCTGGTGAAAGGTGGATGACTAAATTAATGTTTTAAATCAATAAATATATAGAAATTGTGACAACTAATAAAACATTATTTGCTTTTACAAGCAGTATATATAATATTTTTTTTTTACATCTGTGCTCTACTGCTTCTACAGCCATGTGCAGAAAAGCAGGTATGGACCAACTACTAGTTTTTTTGTAATGAAAAGCTGTGAGCTGTGCAAAGATCCCAAATGAGCCATGCAATTCACCTATTACCACATTATTTCTCTTATTCACTGCTATATAAATTTCTTTTACATCTGTACTATCAAATTCACTCCTTCTCAATTTAAAGAGGTACTGAACTATAAAATTCAGAGGTAGTGGAAGGAGAGAATATTCTGTTGCAATTATCCAATTGTGAACAGCTGTAACTGTTATAGTAACAGTAATAAATATACCAGGAAGGGGCTGTGCAGAATACAGCAAGAGTGGGCTTCTACAGCAACAAAAATAATATTGAGTGAAAAATAAGACTCATACAAATAAAACGGTTTAAACAAAACCTTCAGAATTGTTTTGGAAGAGTCACCTTCCAAAGGTGCACTTTGTTTCAAGTGGGTTTACTCAAGCTTAATGTTATGTCACTTAGAAGAGAATTACTTCTGAATTTGTTTGAACTACAATTCCTATTCTGTATAGCAAATCAATGGTGAAGAATGATGACTGCTACAATTGTTGTATTTTAGAGCATAGTTTGTCATATTATGGAAAGGCTTAGCATCACACAATTAGTGTTAAGTGGTGTTAGTTGTTTAATGGAACTCTACCCAGGAGGATATGTTGTAAAGAATTTAATAAGCCTAATAAGTTTGGTAGGGCCACAGGTATGGGTTTTCTTTCTACAAATTAGCCAGAAATGACTAGGCTAAGTCTTGTAGGACTGCTAACATGTAAATGAACTATATAAGAAAAAAATGAAAATGAAATCCCATTTCACATGTGATGTCAACCTATCATATATTGTTTGTTATGAAAGTCTAAAGATTTACTTCGCTTTAAATTATCAGAATCTAGCATTGATACCTTTTACTGCAGTACAATTTTTGACAGTAAAGTTTTCTTTTGAAAACTCAAAATGGAAGGACAGAGCCTTTGGAAACATAATCCGTTGCAGCGAAAGGGAACGAATCAGTTGCAGTTTTTCAGCAATGTGCATTATAAAATATGTACATAAAAAGTAGAATGAACTTAAAAGAAAAATAAATTGAGAAATGTGTAACATTTATACATGTAGTATAAAAGGCCATATAAATTACCTTTTGCGTTCAGAATTTCTTCTTTGATTTTCATTACAGATCTTTGGCCTGTCTTTTCATCATTTCCAACTGTTAGAAAAATCAAAATAGAGAATAATGAATGACTGGCAACATATTATAAATACAATCATAATGTAATATAAAATACAGAAAAATTACTTTCTATCAAATATTTAGGTAAAGAAAACAGAACAACGAACAGTGAAACAGCGCAGGTTTTTTTTACAGTAAATATAGCAAGATATATCTAGTATTTTCATAATGAAAATGGTCCTATGTCTTCTTTAATTGCCTTATTATATACTTGAAAATATAGAATCTGATCAGATCACTGTGATGCTGTAGTGGAAAAACATATGCATGACATAAATATAATGAGTTGAAATATTAATTCAATTTTTATGTGAGTTTTCCAAGAACGGATATGGAAAAAATGTAAAACAATTTTGCTAAAAAAAGTAAGTATACAAAAAAGAGTATTAGAGTTTTAAATTAAGATTCTATACATTAATACAACCTATGATGTACTTTCTAGGAAATAATAAATAAATGCACCATATTAAGGTATAACTTGGTTATTGATGGTCCTATGCCTGGAAAAGGAAAAGAAAAGAAGAGGGCTGGGTATCAGGTTAATAACCTGACATTGTTGAAATATATATATATATATATATATTGTACCACTACTAAAATAACAGATTCAGTTCAATGAGAACTGATCAAAACTGTTGGTGACTAATTGTTGCCTGTGGCATTGTACAACAAGGTTGGGCCAAAGCTCACCTTTGGGGTACACAAAAAATAAGGTGCTTAAATAAACATTAGCATAAATATACACAACATAGGCAACAAATTAAAATACTTGCTTAACCTGTATATACATTTTCAGGAACAGCAGGAAAACACTGGCAAAAAATAGTAATAAAAGTGGAACATCTCCCTGGAAAATTGAAATCTGGGAGCAAAAATTGTACTGTTCAGGTTCAATGCTTTTCAAAAGTACAAAAATTCATACTCAGGCAAACAAGCCATGTCAAAATAGAATTCTTGCTTAACTAGATCCACTTATAAGATAATGTAGAAAGAAATTAATGATAACAACAGCATATTTTAAAGATATGAAAAATAAAATTATTCACTCAAGAGATATATTTTTTAATCTTAATTTAATCTGCCAGTTTGTCCATTATTTGCTAAGAGATTAAAACCATAAATGCGACAGATACCATAAAGACATAAATGTTAGAATGAAGAATAGAAACACATTCAAGACATTATTCCATAGCTGAATTTCAAAAACATCTCCATTGTCCATCCTGCTTTTAAGTTGAAAAGTGGAGAAATAAGGATTCATCAATTCTTTTGCTATTTAATTAATGGATACCATTCTTTTTTTCATATATTCACTACATTCACCTTGATATACTGTATACCAATAAATTTTATAAATAAAATGCATAATTTATCATGTAAATATATATTTTGATTGATTACAGGAGACTAAAATTGAAAAATATATTAATCAGAATTATTTTACCTTTGCCTAAATTTCTGTATCATGTTTTACATATTTCAATACATTTTCCTTGCAATAAATTTTCTAACTGAACAAAATATATGCCAGGATTAAATATTGGCAACAGGATTAAATATTGGCAACTAAATAAATTTTCCAGGGCATCTCAAGATCAGAGCCAGGTAAGTGAGGTTTTGTGCAATATAAAACATAATGAAAAGACTGGCTTCTATGGAATCTAAGAACTATGAGGGGTGATAGAAAATATAAGTGTGTTTATTTCTTTTAATTAATACAGCTATCCATCTATAATCCAACTCTGGAGAGCTTACAACAGTAAAACCACAGAAAAGTGGAAACCATGAAACAAAGCCACCCAGGGGCTCCCACCTTACTTAACCCAATCCCTGGGGAAACAACCAGTTACGTCCTTCCAGAGGGCTAAAAGAGTGGGGGACATGCCAGATCCCTGGAGGGAGAATTTTCCACGATTTAGAAAGGGTGTGCATCCTAGGTCCCATTAGATATCAGTATTTAGGCAAGGGAACTGGTATCTATCCACAATACCCTGTTTGGTGGAGGTACCAAACAGATACCACCAGGGATATGCAGTCTATCAAATAACCTGGACTCTTGCCATTCACAAGTTTAAAAGTGACAACCAAGAGAAAAAACTGGGAGGCAGGAAGGCTAGTGTGATGGATGGATTGGGGTTGGGGAGAGAGGGGGGAGGGGGAGAGATTCTGCCCTTTTGTTGTAATAGTTTATTTGCCATTTCTCCAACTGGGCTGTTGATAGCAGCCTTTTCGGTTCCTGCTTGCCAGCTCTAGTCATCACAGAAGAAAAACTGGGAGATAAATACAGTGTCTCTTGATAGAAAGTCTTATACAGTAAACAAAGCATTCAGTATTTAGGTTTATTTTTAAAAAAGCTTTCAAACGTCTTCAAAGGACATAAAGAGTCATTAGGTTGATGATATATTGTTCATAAAGCTCCTGCTAGCATTAACGGATACCATATGAAAACAAGCATAGATTTTGAGTGTTCAGTTTCATCTTTAGTACTAAATAAGACTTTTCAACCCTAATTAAATATAGTGTCTATGAAACATAATAGGGAGGTTTGATTTATTATGTTCCGTTATTATTGTTTGCACATCTTTAATGTGTTGTAACGTACCCAGGGTCTCTCAATTTAGCAGGACTAAAAACTATAAACTAAATTGTGCTAAATTATAAAAGCAAATTTACTAAATGGTACAATGTGCTAAAATGGATTAAGATATCTGAGAATTAGTTGACTGTAACTGTTGTTCAGTCACTTATACTCTTTTAATCTGCTAGATTCCATTTCGCTATGGAATCCTTCCCCTGCCTTCACAAAATGTGTCCAAAATATTTAAGTTTCATGAAGAGTCCTTGATGTTCTCTGAGCTGGGTTGTTTTCTTGCAGCTGTTTCATTATCCAAACTACGTAACCTTTTCAGGTTACTGAAAGCAGGTTACTGCTACTAAGGAATGGGGTTTGCTCAGGGATCCTAATATGGGTGCCCACCAATTAGAATTCTTTTTTATTATTTCAGAAGAAATACTGGGAGCCTTTTAACCTTGAGGGATCAAGCCAATATAGCTTGCATAGTATTGTAACAGGAGGCCAATATGGAGTTTCACCCAGATTAATCAGACTCTCATTCAAATCTCAAACTGGGTCCGTGTACAACCCTCTAATTCCTCCCAAGCGTGAGTTGGTATTTGGTTAATTGAAGGAAGGAATGGTTTTCCTAGTCCTCTAGTTATATGCAAAAAAAGGGATGAATTTTTCATCCTGATTGAATTAATTTGTCCAGGACTCCTTCAATGTCATATCTTTCTTTCTATTAAAAAGGCATTATTCTAAGCCTTTAAATATCTTATCAAACCAGTTTTTATTTTTTTATGATCCTATTTCTGAACTAAAGATAAAGTCCATTGATAAGAACTGTTCAGGTTGGCAGTTAAAATATCAAACCAGTCCAAATATGATCTTTGGGGTTTATTTCTAAAAGCTATACATGAATTTCTAAAGTTTCTGGGGGTATATCTTAAATCTTTCTCACATTCAGCCAATAAAGTAATATCATCAGTATTTATAAGTTTTGGATGTTTCTCCCAACAATGTTAAATTCAAATAGCCATTTCTGTCTATGATTCAATTAACTGGTATAACTGATTACATAACTGATTCAATTCATAACATGACGTTATATACTACTTTAATGTATTCCTCTCTCATTCTGACCCATTTGTTGCTCTAAAATAGATTCTAACTAATGCATTGTGGTTCTCATATAACATGTTGCAACCATGTTTTAAAGGTTATCTAATTTCTTGTGGTTTACACAATCAAAAAACTTTCTTTAAATAATGAAGAAAAAAATTTTTTTTGGGAATTCCTGTATTTTTTCCATTATCCATCGGATGTTAAACGTATGTTTCAGAAATTGCTAGATCTTCAGAATCCAGTATGTATACATGGTATCAAGGAACACTGTACCAAAATTCAGATAATTCTATCAGTTCAGATGAAAAATTCTATCTGTTCTTCCAAAATTAGTACTTTCTGAATATGGATTATAATTCTCATTATTTTCAGCTAATATACTTCATGGCTTATCATTTTTAATTCAGTTAATGAATTTTATTCCTCCTGTACTGTAAAGCAGTATATAAGTCTAAGTGCTATTGCCATACCAATCAGAACAAAATGTAAGTATAGCTTTCTTTCTATGCAAACATACACTACCCAGAATGCCAGCCGCCCAAAAATGTTACATAAAAAGTATTGATCATATGTAGCATGGATAGCAAATAGCCATGAGTCTGATCTTGTCTAAGCAATTTGCAAGAATCCCTATTTCCATTTTGCTAACCTCTCATCATAATACAGGTGAAACTCAAAAAATTAGAATATCATGCAAAAGTTCATTTATTTCAGTAATGCAATTTAAAAGGTGAACCTAATTGTTAAGCCTGGGTTCCCCAACCAGGGTTAGGTAGACAAGCAAAACAGAATGTGCAGCGTTAGTCAGATAGGCACACAGATAAATGAGTGAGCTAAGCTTGTATGTTTATTAACATACAGTAAAAAGAACAGATACGCTTGTGCTATCAAGAATATGTTTTATTCCAGTATAAGTTTATGGCATAGTCAAAAACAGTCCAATATTCAGTTACCATAAAGTCAGTCCATTCAGGGATATTCAGTTAGCAAAGTCCATGTAGAATATCCTATTGTCAGTTCACATAAATCAGTCCGTTGTTGTCTCTCCCGTTCGAGCAATGCAGTCTTGCTTCCAAGCAGTAATCAGGGATCATCAAAGCCAGAGAGAGAGAGAGCAAGCCGTAGCCTTGCTACTTTTATATGCTTTTCATAACCACTCCCACAATTGCTATTTTACATTTAAAGCTGCATACATTAACTATGATTCATAGTTAGTATTTCACCTAAAACAGTTAGGGTGAACAATGTTATCCCTAACACTAATATATGCGATAGACTCATTACATGCAAAGCAAGATAGTTCAAGCCATGATTTGTCATAATTGAAATGATTATGGCTTAAAGCTCATGAAAACCCCAAATCCACAATCTCAGAAAATTAGAATATTACATGCAATCAATAAAACAAGGATTGTACATAGAACAATATCGAACCTCTGAAAAGTATAAGCATGCATATGTACTCCGGACTTGGTTTGAGCCCCTTTTGCAGCAATTACTGCCTCAGTGCGGCGTGTCATGGAAGCTCTCAGCCTGTGGCACTGCTGAGGTGTTCTGGAAGACCAGGATGCTTCAATAGTGGCCTTCAGCTCTTCTGCATTGTTCGGTCTCATGTCTCTCATCTTTCTCTTGGCAATGCCCCATAGATTCTCCATGGGGTTCAGGTCAGGCGAGTTTGCTGGCCAATCAAGCACAGTCATTGAACCAGGTTTTGGTGCTTTGGGCAGTGTGGGCAGGTGCCAAGTCCTGCGGGAAAATGAAGTCAGCATCCCCATTCAGCTCGTCTGCAGAAGGAAGTATGAAGTGTTCCAAAATCTCCTGATAGATGGCTGCGTTGACCCTGGACTTAATGAAGCACAGTGGACCAACACCAGCAGATAACATGGCTGCCCAAATCAACACAGGCTGTGGAAACTGCACACTGGACTTCAAGCATCTTGCAGTGTGTGCCTCTCCATTCTTCTTCCAGACTCTCGATCCTTGGTTTCCAAATTAGATGCAAAAATTGCTCTCATGAGAAAAGAGGACTTTGGACCACTGAGCAACAGACCAGTTCTGTTTTCCTATAGCCCAGGTAAGACGCTTCTAACGTTTGTTGTTCTGGAGCAGCTTGACAAGAGGAATACGACATTTGAAGCCCATGTCCAGGATCCGTCTATGTGTGGTAGCTCTTGATGCACTGACTCCAGCCTCAGTCCACTCCTTGTGAAAGTCCCCAACATTTCTGAATGGCCTTTTCCTGACAATCCTCTCCAGGCTGCAGCCATCCCTGCTGTTTGTGCAGCTTTTTCTTCCACACTCCCTTCCACATAAATTTGATACAGCACTTTGGGAACATCCAACCTCTTTTGCAATTACCTTTCGAGGCTTTCCCTCCTTATGGAGGGTGTCAATGATGGTTTTCTGCACAACTGTCAGGTCAGCAGTCTTTCCCATGATTGTGATTCCTGCTGAACCAGACTGAGAGACCATTTAAAGGCTCAGGAACCCTTTGCAGGTGTTATGGCTTCATTAGCTGATTAGAGTGGGACACTTTGAGCCTAGAATATTGCACCTTTTCACAATATTCTAATTTTCTGAGATTGTGGATTTCGGGTTTTCATGAGCTGTAAACCATAATCATCTCAATTATGGCAAATCACAGCTTAAACTATCTTGCTTTGCATGTAATGAGTCTATCTCATATATTAGGTTCACCTTTTAAGTTGCATTACTGAAATAAATGAACTTTTGCACAATATTCTAATTTTTTGAGTTTCACCAGTTGTCATCCACTTTTGACACATATACTTAAGTATCTTTTTGATCCTTACATATTAGATCCATTTTTCAATGACATTTATTTACAGGTAGATCTCCATTTGCACTGCAAATGAAAAAAAAAAGTGGACATATAGTGCTTTTTTAAAACTTTCAATTAGTTTGTTGTACAGAACAAGCATCCATGATGATCCTAATCGACAGATGCAGATCAAAGAGGTCATCCAGCAAATTGACATTCCCATTCAGTTCTGTTTAAAAAGAGTAATGGATATGAAATCAAATCTTTTCACTTTTTCAGTCTAAGCAAAGGAAAAAATATCCAAATAGTGTAGTGGGTATATGAAAGGAAGGAACGTGAATGCAAGATTTTTACCTGATCTCTCCTTTTCCGTCAGTTGCTACAGAGTGAATTATTTATTAAAGTTTTCTTTAATATCTTAATAGTCATTACAGACTATACAGTATGCATTAATAATTATTACTGATCATTAAAAACTCTTGTGTTTCATACTGGTATAGATTAAAATAAATTACTAAAATCTCTATCAAAGTGTAGAAAAATGAATGGTCATTTACTGATGCAGCTTGATTTGAATTCACTCCATTTTTTTAAATCAGTCTGTACATTTTCATCTTAATATTGAAAAATGTTATTAAAATTAAGAATGGTACCACCTTGAAACCATACTTGAAATTGTTTTAGAAATCCTGATTCTTAAAAAAATGTATTGTTATCAATGCATAATCCTTTTGCAATCCAATAACAGAAAAATAAATGTACCAACTTTTTGATGAACAGATGTTTCTCTAAAATAATGTAAAATATTATACCTTTAAGTCACAATAAATAAAGTTTAACATGCTTTTTTATTTCAAGAGTCATAAAAAGGATTAGCAATGACAGCCTTTTTTATTTTAATATTAGCTACACAAAACCACTAATAACCTTGATGGAATGTATTTTTTTCAGTTTGCTCCCTTAGTTGATGACTAAATAAGCATATTGTTACTACAATTCCATCCCTTTATTATTATTTTTGAGCAACTTCTACTAACAAAACATAAGCAGTTCTATTGAGCTGATATACTTGGCCGACAAAACAAATAAATTAATAACATACTGTATAAGGAACACTCCACAATGGAAACTTTCTAGTATGAATGTATCATCTCTTTATACAACAAAGGGAATATTTGTATAACTTTTTTCTAACATAGTGTTTGTATTTAATTACAGTCATTTGAGATTTTTTGAGCAGGTAAAATGCTATTATTTTGCTAATCTACAATATGTCACTAGGGAAAGAGGATTAAAGCAGCATTTTCCATGCTGTAACATAGGCTTAAATACAAAATAAAAGATAGGTGATGTAATTTATTGTCTATCAGATGATACAACTTGTTATTATTATGTAGAAAAATAAAAAGCAGGGGGAATGTTTTCCCAGACCAATTATTCCTTTCAAAATAAACATCTTTAAAAATTCAGAGAAAGATAGAATAACAATTCAATAAGCACCTTAATAATTACTTTAATTCTAATGCTTAAGACCTTAAGGTTTTAAGAATTCTTGACTAAACTGTCAAAACACAGATAAGTATATTTATATATTTTTTATTTTAAAAAGTCACAATTAGTTTCTAACTAGATAATTAGACAAAGATATTATTGTGCAATAATGTCTAAACTTGTCCTTAATTTCCATATTCATATAAAGGGCCTAATATCAAATAGGAATTAATCACCAGGCCTTCCCATGAAAAAGATCTTAGAACAATTATTGAATTAAAACAGTGTGGATTAACCAATCCAATTCTTTAAGAATCACCAGATCTTTCTTTTTCCAACAAACACCATTTTAAAATTTAGGGAATTTTATTTCACAATTAAATCATGAACAAAATATTTCTAGATTAAAAAAAAAGGTACATTGTCAAAAAATAGTTGAAACAGAACTAGATGAGCCTATAAAGATTTTGAGAACAAGTTACTTTATATTTGAAAAAAGTAAAAGTGAAGATAAATGTGTTGCTATTCAAAAAAAAATGAGTAACTATCGATAAATCTATCATGGCAGGAAAATACTTCAAGTCAATTTGAATTTTTAAAATATCTTTGGTATATATTCACAATGGATATAAACAATAATCAGGTAATCAAATTAACATACTAAATAGATAGTCGTATTTGAGGTCTCCAGACTTTAGTAGCAAATGAGAGATAATGGGAAAAAAAAAACAAAGGAAAGGGGAAGTTCACAGACTGAAGGCTGGTTGTCAAAAGCTGTGATATTTGCAGTTTGGTCAAATGGTTAAGACACCAGGCTAGAAAGCAGGAGACCACATGTTCAAGTCCCGCTTACCCATGTAAGCCAACTGGGTGACCTTGGGCCAACACGCAATCCAGCTCACTTCTCAAGTTTGTAAGTATGATATATTTATTTTCAGGATATTGTCTTATAGATGAAGAAGAGAACTCACTCTTTGGGGTTTATTTGATTAGTCCTAATAAAGGTATCACTCTTGTTATTTTGTAGTAATTTCACTTCTTTTTCTTGCCTTGTATGAATATGATGGTTTTTTAAAATATATTTTAATTATACCTACACACAATACAACTGGAACATTTTATTTCAACAAGTGTTTATGATTTTATCATTACTTTCACAAATGCTTGCAAAATGTAAATTATATATTGTTTTTATTTTAAAAACTGAAGGCAATCCACTAGTCACCAGAAAGTTACATTTTTCAATCAAGTATTTTTCTTTACCTAATAGAATTTTTCACCAGCAAAGCAAGCTTTATGTAATTCTTTCGTATTTGTATTTATATTTCTTCTCCAACTGTAATCTTCTTAAACCTGTTCAATATCAATAACTTAAATGTTTTCCTAATAGTGTCAAATAATCTTCTTCAAGCCTCTATATTACAAAGCAATCTTCTGGGGCAATTACTAGATTTAAAATGCTATTCAGATATTTCTGGAGGGATTTAATAAACAGGATAAAACATGCAATTAACAGATATTAACACAACAGTAATACCTATTATAACGTGCATCCCAAGTCTTGCCAAATTCTTTGCAGTATGGTAACCAATTCCTTTAATTCCTCCAGTTACCATGGCAACGTTACCATTTTGAAGAGGAAAAACTGCGCAAAAAGACAGAATAAAATAGTTAGGAACTGTTTTGCAACAAAAAAACTGCTTATCAAAACAGAAGTATCACTGACCAATATTTCATGTGTTAAGTACAATGATGCTCGTAGTTGCAACTGTTTCCTAGAGCAGTACATAAAGAAGAATCATAAGAAAAATATGAAATATTTTTTAAAAAAATTAATATTATCAAAATTGTTATTTTAAAAAAATGTTACTCAATCACTTTCTAATAAATGGCCCAAAAACTGTTGCATCTGCAAATAATGGAATATATAATTTAATGTACCATTTCACTTGGTGATATTAATATACAATGCCACATTAAATAAAACCAGTGAACTACATTGAAATGGTGTATCAGAAAAGATATTGGTCACCTTTACGAATAAAGGCAAATATATGTGTCCCAGGATAATGTCACAAGATCAAATCTAGGTCAGTTATCGGGACCAGATTTTTAGTCTTCTGAGCTTTCTGATTCGTTCAGGAGTCCATCTTCAGGGACCTTCTTTCTACTTGAGTATGTATTTTGGGCTATTCTTGAGTTGCGTGGATATGCATGCTTTAGACATGCTTTAGACTATTAGAGCTTGCATTTGAATATGAACTTTGCAGTCTTAATATAGTGTAAAAATAGTGAAATGTCTAAACACATGGAATTGACCACTCAGAAGTTTGGATTATGAAGCTTCTTGAAGGACTATACTGCAATAGCTGTAGACAATATGCATGAAACAGTAAAACAGTAATTTTAGTGAAGATGTTGTATCAGGGTTAAGGACAGTACTTAACATTGACCTTGCAGGAATAATATCTCAGTTGTCCAGATCATGACAGTTACAGTAGAATTGTAATAAAATTCTTAAATATTTAAATACTATTTATGTAAAAGTAATGTGAATTTCCAAGAGTGAAAAAAAACTTCTTAAGGACACCTTAACACTTCTCAGTTAATGCTAAGTTTAAAACTTACTGTAGCAAAAATGCTACAAGAATCCAAATGGATTACTTCATACACAATGGGGAAGTGGAAAGAATTGTGGCATTATCCTCCTGAGACATAGGCGTGTGGTAGGTACTCCTTTCTTGAATTTACTAAAAAATTCAGAAGCTGAATGAACATGGGGCCAGGTTTGTAAGTTTTCCATTTGGGAAGGATATTGGGTACAGATTATTAAACTACTGTGTTTCCCAATAAACATGAAAAATGCTGGTCAACAAAGGCAGCCAGTTTGTCTCACAGATTAAGTGAACCACATGGATTCACAATACATTTCTGTGAAATATTGGTGAACTAGATTAGATTTTGGCCTGTTCCTTAACCATAGAATTTTCCTAATGGAAAAGTCAGTTGACCATTTTCTCATGTGGATGTTTTGTGGTAGCTAACAGATTGGTTAAATGATAATTTGGAGTCCTGCTATCTCCAACTAAACAGTGATATACTTTCTCTGTTCTGTTAGAATCTGATCCATATGATCTGTATGGGTCAACAGCTTTGCTGAGCCTTTATTGTTTTCAATTCCAACCTTTTAACTAACTTGTGAACTCCATCCAGCCACTATATCCTCGGTGTTCACCTTCATCTTCCACTCATTCTCTGCCCCTTCATATACCAGCTTCTCCTACACATGGAACACTCGATTTTACAGTCAGAATCAATCTCTTAGAAACAGTTAGTTTTTTTCTTAAAAAAAAATATGTTATGGTATCCCTTGCAACACTTTTCCACTTCAACTTGTATATCATGTCTTCAACCAATAATATAGCATATACAATAATAATATGCAAACATTCACATCTCCAATCAACTTATTTATATTACCAAAGAATTATTTGTGCATTTATTTTTAAATTCATTAAACAACCAAGAAAAAATACTTATCTTACTCCCTAATATTAAATCACTAAAGATTCCATTGATTTTTCACATATGCTTTATTTCTATCATATAACATATTCATCACATTCACTTTTCTTCACTCTAGTTGTATAAAATGTTTCATAATTATGTCAATGTTCTTTAACACACATTTAAAAAAGAATAAACTTTCTCCCATTCATACATTTCACAATGACATACTAAAAGAAAACTTTTACCCTACGCAATCCTTTGTCAGATTTCAGCCATTAAGAATACATTCTGAGGCAAAAAAAAGGAGGAGTTATATATTAAGATCATTTAATGCACAATACCCGTCTATTTAAATAATTCCTTCACATCAGAAATATGATTAGATTACAAAGAAAATCAACTGCTTACATTTATAAATTACAGTATTTAATAAATAACTTTCATGATTAGCTTGGAGTTTGCAGATAATTTATTGATATAAAACATTGATAAATAGGTAAACATATTGTTACATAGTTAACATTCAAATAATAGAAGATAATATTTATAGCTCAGGGTTGATCTACAGTGGTTATTTGGCAGTACTATTTAATTTGATAGAGTACAGTATTATCACCCCCATGAAAAACAACAAAACTATTACTATAATCACAAATCACCTAAATTTGCTTCTTTCAATATGCTTTTTCATTATATGAAGATAATTAGATTTGAAAATTTTATAAATTCATAAATGTTCAATATTATCAGGGGGTGAAAAAGTTTAGTAGATAAACTAGAGCACATATATTGCAGACCATGCTGTGACAACCAGAAAAAAATTATTCCTATCCCCTATTGTTATATTATAATACAGTACTTAATACATGCACTTAATCAGAATACATTATGAAACTCGTGGTTGTCATATATAACTGAATGGCTAAGTTAGAGACCAAATTTCTGTTTTGTTGCCTTTTCTGGGCTGGGTCCAGTACTTATTTCAAGACATTACTATAATCCCTGTCACTTTTAACTCTGTAAAATTAAGACTTTATAAGAAAAGCATATAATTTATAACTCCAACTTTTTAAACTGCCCAGACATATATTTAATGTATTTTGCTTAGTTCATGAAGTGTTTTAATTGCCCAGTTGATTCCAGGCAATGGAATTCAACACATACCAGAAAATAAAACTGCAAAACAAAATAACTAATTAAGTGATTAAAAATTTGGAAATGTTCAAAGTATATTTAACCTAAGGTTTTAGGAGATTATCTAAGAAAGAAAAAAAGCACAAATAAATAAGCAGTCCTCACAAGACTGCCTCATATCAATAATGGAGTATAAATGATACTAATTTCATTTTAAAAAAGTAAAGCATCCCTAGAGTTGCCTTGATGATTACATGTATGAATATCATTTACAATTTCCTTCTTCCTTCTTTTGTTTTGTTCTTTATTTCCCAATCTAGCATAAAATTTCCTTCTGGTTTCCCATCCGTAAACTGCAGAGATAACTTAGATGAGACATTGCCACTTTCAGGAGGAGGATGAGAAGTGGCTTCACATCATAAACTGCTCAGAGTCACCTCAAACCACGAGATGGGTGGATGGATAAATAAATATCCCCCTTTATTTGTATTCTATTGAGCATTGGAATTCAAGTGTTTCTTATAATACATGAAACAAAATATTAATTAGCCTACTTCAAAAGGTTTTTCTAACAATACTGCAGATAAAGTACATATTTTTTTCTTTAAAAAATAAACCTACATTCAGAAAAAAATTATTCAAACTGACACAGATTGTTGTCATCGAGCTATTTGTCTTAAAATTATGAAGTGTATTGAACACTTGAGGAAAAACAATCTGCTCTCACTGAAGAATCAGATGCATTTTACAATAATCTTTGAAGAGAAGGATGAAACAAGATTGAAAAAAACAAACATAAGGATATTTTAATATTGAATGAGCACAACCACTTTTATGTTGAAAAAGCAAATGAAATATACTGTATTACATTAGAAAAAGGCAGGAAGGATCTGAAGTTCAAGGTACAAGATTACCAGCATTTTTTTACTTCCAAGGAAAACAAATGAATAAAACACCACAGAGCTTCTCTACAAAGTGAAAACAAATGAATAAAACACCACAGAGCTTCTCTACAAAGTGCCTTGATAAGAGCATTTTAAAAAGCCTAATTATCATAGAAATAAGCAAGTTATCTGAAATTTTTTTAATATCGGTAGATTGAGTTTGTATATGTAAAACTTCAAATCCTGTTTGTGTGAAAATGTTTTGCATGTGTTTTTGAACATAATAGATCAAGGGATCTATTACCATACACCCTTCCTTTGAAAATTAAGCCCATTTCACTTGTTAAAAGATGAAAGACATCAATTTACCATGGTTTTAGACCAGAACAGTGGCTGTTGAGCCATCTAAAGTCTAATAAATCAGGCAGCATGCAAATAGAAATACTGCTGCATTAACAGATTTAGTAAACATCAACGCCTATTCCTGTCATATAATTATCTGTCTATTCCAATGGATATAGTGTGTTGCAGACAAAAAAAGGAAAATTTTGCTGATAAGGACCAGAGAGTAAGTTGCAAGTATATAATCAATACAGAAGTTGTCTAACCAACATATGCCTCAGTAACAGCATAAAACATATTTGAATTCAAGACATGTTTGAACTTCTTTTGCTCTGCAGGATTGTCCTCTGAGATTGAAATTATATTGTATCTACCATATGAGAATGCTAAAGATCGAACATTAAAGCAGGCCTGAAAGATTGTCAATCAGTACACTACAAGACAGTTTATCTGGATATTCCTCAAAGGCAATAACCTTGCATTTGGCTTAAACTCTGGACATTCTGCCTTAATTATTTTGGCTTTAACCCTGAAACCATACTGGAGATCTTTGGAAGCCAAAAGCAAAACAATTTTATACACAGGTGAAACTCAAAAAATTAGAATATTGTGCAAAAAGTTCATTTATTTCAGTAATGCAACTTAAAAGGTGAACCTAATATATGAGATAGACTCATTACATGCAAAACAAGATCATTCAAGCCGTGATGAGTCATAATTGAGATGATTATGGTTTACAGCTCATGAAAACCCCAAATCCACAATCTCAGAAAATTAGAATATTGTGAAAAGGTGCAATATTCTAGGCTCAGTGTCCCACTCTAATCAGCTAATGAAGCCATAACACCTGCAAAGGGTTCCTGAGCCTTTAAATGGTCTCTCAGTCTGGTTCAGCAGGAATCACAATCATGGGAAAGACTGCTGACCTGACAGTTGTGCAGAAAACCATCATTGACACCCTCCATAAGGAGGGAAAGCCTCAAAAGGTAATTGCAAAAGAGGTTGGATGATCCCAAAGTGCTGTATCAAATTTATGTGGAAGGGAGTGTGGAAGAAAAAGGTGCACAAGCAGCAGGGATGACCACAGCCTGGAGGGGATTGTCAGGAAAAGGCCATTCAGAAATGTTGGGGACTTTCACAAGGAGTGGACTGAGGCTGGAGTCAGTGCATCAAGAGCCACCACACAGATGGATCCTGGACATGGGCTTCAAATGTCGTATTCCTCTTGTCAAGCCGCTCCTGAACAACAAACGTTAGAAGCGTCTTACCTGGGCTATAGGAAAACAGACCTGGTCTGTTGCTCAAAGGTCCAAAGTCCTTTTCTGATGAGAGCAGTTTTTGCATCTCATTTGGAAACCAAGGACCCAGAGTCTGGGGGAAGAATGGAGAGGCACACACTGCAAGATGCTTGAAGTCCAGTGAGAAGTTTCCATCTGTGTTGATTGGGGAGCCATGACATCAGCTGGTGTTGGTCCACTGTGCTTCATTAAGTCCAGGGTCAATGCAGCCGTCTACCAGGAGATTTTGGAGCACTTCATACTTCCTTCTGCAGATGAGCTGAATGGGGATGCTGACTTCATTTTCCAGCAGGACTTGGCACCTGACCACACTGCACAAAGCACCAAAACCTGGTTCAATGACTGTGGGATTATTGTGCTTGACTGGCCAGCAAACTCGCCTGACCTGAACCCCATGGAGAATCTATGGGGCATTGCCAAGAGAAAGAAGAGACATGGGACAGAGCAATGCAGAAGAGCTGAAGGCCGCTATTGAAGCATCCTGGTCTTTCAGAACATCTCAGCAGTGCCACAGGCTGAGAGCTTCCATGCCATGCTGCATTGAGGCAGTAATTGCTGCAAAAGGGGCCCAAACCAAGTACTGGGTACATATGCATGCTTATACTTTTCAGAGGTCCGATATTGTTCTATGTACAATTCTTGTTTTACTGATTGCATGGAGTATTCTAATTTTCTGAGATTGTGGATTTGGGGTTTTCATGAGCTTTAAGCCATAATTGTGATGATTACAGCTTAATCACAGCTTGAATTATCTTGCTTTGTATGAAATATATGTTTATCACATATATTAGTTTCACCTTTTAAGTTGCATTACTGAAATAAATGAACTTCTGCATGATATTCTAATTTTTCGAGTTTCACCTGTATTAAAGATAGAATGCTGGTGTAAAATATAAGACAATTTTCTGTCTACATATATGCAAGTTTCTCTTCTAATAGGCATGATAGGGAGGGAGGACAGGGAGGGAGGGAAGGAGGGAGCAGTAAATGTGTAGTCATTCATTTATTTTTCGATATTTGTGATACAGGTATTTGCCAATCTAAACATCAGCTAGGCTCACAGATGCAGGTACAATACATCATGCCAGTGTTGTAAAGACATACAAGAAACAGAGATTTCTTGTCATTAGATGTAACTTTTACACATGGCCCAATTTTTAGCCAGTAATTAGGGAGTGATACGATTTTTGTGGCTTCATTTGTTATCTGTCAGAGATAATCTAGATCAGCATACAATTTCCAATGTATATTTTTATCACGATTGACACCAAGGCTAATTCTGAAACATACAGTGCAGGAAGGTCCACCAAATATTTGAATGCTACAAACATTTGTGCAAGCCTTATGTTACTCTGAGACAAAAAAAAGTTGTGATTTTAAGTGAGTCATGTCTGTGACCATGTGAGCCTTCCTTAAAAAAATCCTTTTAAATAACTGAAAACCCAAAAAGCAACAGTGTCCCAAAAATCAGACTCCAAATACAATTTATTATGAACTGGACATTGGTGAAGAGGTATTTTATTCAGTTAAAATCTTAAGAAAACTTTTTGTGATTTTTAATTCAAAATGTTTATTAAAAATGAAGTATGGTTAAAAATTACATAATAAAAGTGGAAAGACAGAATAGTATAATTTAGTACAATTTACTAAATATTACAGTTTATATCATAATCAACTAGAAATATAAAAGCTCATAAATTCAAAATACATTTTGTATGGTGACAATTTTTCTTTCATTTTTTTTCCAATTACAGTTAGAATTTTTGAAATGTGATAAACTTTTAAAGATTAGATTTCCTCAGAAAATATTGTATGGAAAAAAAATCTATACCCACTTAGAATGGTAACAAATTATTGAACAATTGAAAGTTATTCGTTTCACCTGCTATCTAAAGATGTACTAGCTACTAATACTGTGACTGTATAACTCAAAGGTTAAAGTCTATTTTATTATACTGTAAAATTTGCATTTCCAATTATAATATTTTAATGTGTCCCATGTTGAAATATCAAATAAATACATGTTAGATGTATTCCAACATGTGCAGACTTTTCTTTCTTTCTTTCCTAGGCATCTAAGACCTCAAAAGTTTTCCAGAATAGCCAAGGCTACTCAGGTTACACCTGTCAATACTTTCTTAAAGAAGCTATGTGATTTCCATAGTTGCTGTTCATCCCAAACAAATAGTCCTCTGAGATTGTGATCAAGTCCATACCCATTCCGTGAGCACATGCCCCCTCTGAGCAGACTGACTAGGCTCCTATACAAAAGAAGCATTCTCCCAATTGTCTGGATGGATAAGTCCAAGAAACCTGCATCTTCTCTAAAGAAGCACTGAAAGCACTGAAAAGTAGCCCATACATGTCCTCTCCTTCTCCCAGGCATGTTTGTAGCTTCAGATGCAAAGAGGAACAATGCCGTTATGCTGTGCTTAAGTTTCAATCTGATGTTGCACAGACTTAGGACTCAGCACACTGCACTTTATGATAACTAAATTAACATAAATGTTCCATCATACAGTTTTGCAACCTTAATTACTTAAAACTGCACCAGGTGAAAAGTGCAAAAATGTACTTTGGTTCAGATAAGATGGCAAATAAGATACAAATGAAAGCTCTTTTCTTGTACCGTGATTGTTTTATAGAAACCAAAGCTCCATCAGCTGTATCCGAACATGGCAAAGCTAAAACAGCATTCAGAAGACTCTGCCAGGCATTTAAATTTATCTAAGCACTATTTAGAATAGGAAATTTCACAACTATATCCATGTCTGCTTTAACAGGCTGATTATAGGTTGAATAACGATCAAGTGGCTTACTTCTCTACTTATCAACTCAAAATTTATAAAGGTACCTTCCAGGGAAGGCTTTGTTATATTGGTGACATAAACTGATACACTCAAACCTATGTGTCATAGCATCCCATAAGGGCCTCTTTCCAGGGTTACAGGAGAAGATGGACAACAGCTTTGAAGACGGAAGAGGGTTTTATGTCCCAATGGCATATAAAATGGTAGAACCATCTTCTAGGAGAAGGGAAACTCTGATTTCAAACCTCCACTGCCTTGTGGCTATATCTATTATTGGAAAAGGGTTCAGGAGTCAACTTCAAGGCAAAATCTGGAGCCGGAGTCCCAGAAGCAGTTTGTGATTCCCATTCTGGTAACTCCTGTGACGTAGCTGGAACTAATCGTACCGGTTCTGTCATTCCACTAAACTATTTCAGTGATATGGAGAGGGGGAAAATCTGCTGCTTGGGTAACAGTTTATCCTCTATATTAAATTACCCAGGCCTCGTGCTCTGGAGAGGACATTCCAGCTCGCACACAGCACTGAAACAACACGGGAAGTGGCAGTTACCGGTTTCGTAGCACGATACCATGATCTCTTGAGACTGAAGGATGCCAATTCAATGTGTCAAAACTCTTCTATGCTGTTTTTCTGCATAAAGTATTTTATCATTTCTGGCAAAGAGCATAAATAAGGGGAAGCATTCAAGGACTGTTTGTGTTGAATGTATCTTTAACAATAAATGGTACCTCAAAAAAAAGGATAGCATTAAATTAGAACTAAAAAAAAGATTATGGACTAAATACCTAGCAGAGAAATTCCAACTTTGAAACAGTGTTATTTCAAAAAGATTTTCTAAGTCTATCCTTCCACAGCTTGGTAATTCTCAAGTATGAAGGCTATCGCTCCAGCAATACACCCATTGCTTAGAACAGATGTCTGAAGCACTTTACAAATTTCTAGAATATTAATTTTAACACTTATAAGCAAAAAATATACCATGTTTGAATGACAGGAGATGCCATGATATTGAACTAGAAGCTAGTAGTAGAAGCTGGTAAATTTCATGTCAGGTATGACATAGTAAGAACTATTACCATTTGGCACAAATGTTACAAAAGTTTAGAATTTATAGCAAAGCAACTATGTCAATGTGATACATCTGGTATGGTGCCTAGAAACATGATGACACTTTATATAAAGAAGTTTTCTTGAAGGTACAAATGAAAAAAGTACTCCTAAGATTTGCATGGCTAGTACAAGATACGAAACTAATGACTTGTAACAGTATGATGATATAATTCAACTTCATATTCGTTTGCTGATAGAGCAACCTTAATATTTCTTGCCATTATATTAATATTGGAAAGGTTACAATTCAGTTTATAGTACAGATAACAACATTGCTCCATCATTATTCTTTACCACAAACACAATATGGAGTTCCTGAAAAGAATATTAAAATTCAGCTACATCTGAAAGTCTACAGCAGAGGTCTTCAAACTTGGCAACTTTAAGACTTGTGGACTTCAACTCCCAGAATTCTCTAGCTATGCTGGCTGGAGAATTCTGGGAGTTGAAGTCCACAAGTCTTAAAAGTTGCCAAGTTTGGGGACTCCTGGTCTACAGCTGCATTGTAGCATAGCATACTCAGTACACGTGCCAAGATTTCACTATAAATAAATAAAAATCCTAACCTAACTCTTCTATTTCAGGACAATTAACAAATAAATAATCTGGTTGTCAGAAATAACACATGAATCTATTAAACATTAGATCCTTCACATAATTCATCTCTAAAAATTTGACCTTCAAAAAGTTTTAAATATTTGAATGTGTGAACACTTAAATCAAAACTTTTAAAAATAAAAAACATCAAAAACACTTTGCATGTTGTTCCTTAAGTTAGGTTTGCTGAAAATATTGTTTAAAAGGAATGTTTAGCAGGTAACTAACCAAATGTTTATAAAAGACTATTTATACATCCTATTTCTAAATCTTAAATCAATGATAAAATATATCTGTAGCTTTACCGAACTCTATACTTACAACTGTTGTGCCAATTTGTATTCTTGAATCATAAATCACAACCATGATCCACACACTTAGACTCACATATTCCACATACAAAACCTACCTATGTTGAAGTTGTTCAATATGTACATTTTTAAGAGTTGCTTTTTTTTTAATTTGGCAATTTAAGACCATTAGCTTTTGTCTGAAAGTCTATTGCTTCTACATGAAGCCATTATCACGCATATTTAAAGAACTGCTGCTCCGTTTGCTGTATTACTTGAATTAATCACATGATCCTGTTCCAATCCCCACTCTCCTTCATCCTCTTCATCAGGTTCGGCTTCAGATCCACTATGAGTGTTCTCATACAGAAAAACTTGCTCATCTACGTGAGCTGGGGCTAGCCGATTTCTTTTAGCACTAACAACATTGGCTGAAGAACTAAAAAGACGTTCTGGAAAGATCCTTGTAGCTACAATGCACCAGTATTTCTGAAGCACCTTTGGCAAAACAGGAAACAAAGTAAGTCTATCAGACCACCACTTGAGTGGATCTTCACTGAGCCCAAGGACTTTCTGTGACTTGAAATTACTCAGTTCCTCAATAATCTGAGCATGCCATTCCTCTTGATCTTCAACACCCCCTTTCTGGCAAAATATTTCTGCAAGCATATTATTGATAGCACCAGTAGGAGGAGGTGTAGAAGCAATTGCCCCTTTTTTCACTGGTGGCTCTTCTGATACTGCAAACAATTCTTCTTCAGGCCTCGAAGTATTATCTTTTATTTTTTCCAGGATACTTTTTGCTTCCTCCAACACTCTGTTCTCAACCTGTTGTTTTTCAAATGTCGAAAGAAAAGGCAATTTCTTGTATCTTGGATCTAAGAAAGTTGCAACATTGAGAAACGTATCTATCTCAGGATTATGCTGGTATGTTGCTGATAGTTCCTTGGCAATCACCTCTTTTGCCATGCTTATTTCTTTTAAGTCATTTTCTTTTATACTTAAAGTTGTATTTAAAAGCATGTGAAGAAGAGGTTTCACCATGCTTATTCTTGGGTACTTGGAAGCAGATATCATCTCAGCTACCTGCTTGAATGGCTGAAGCAAATCCACCAGCCCTTCAACTGTATTCCATTCATTAGCTTCCAGCATCAGGTGGTGATTATTGCTATCTTCCACAAGTACTGCAGCAATGACAAACTGTTGCTCTTTAAGACATTGCAGCATGGCAAGTGTGCTGCCCCACCAGGAAACACGATCACTCACAAGCATGCAATGCGAACTATTCTGCTGTTGCTGCTTCTCACTCAACATGTACATGGCTACTGCAGACTGCTGAAAATATTCCACCAGTTTTCGACATCTGGATAGGACACTGCTCAATTTAGGAAGCTGAAAAGCTTGCTGTATACCCGCATTGAAAGTCTGACCTAAGCATGGCATCTGTACTGAAATGTCCAAAAGAGAGCAAGCTTTCACTATGTCTTTCCCATTGTCCGTGGTAGCCCCAAAAACTTTGGTATTAATTTCCCACTCAATGAATATCTCATACAGGACTCTTGTAATTGTCTCTGCAGTGTTTTCCTCTGGCACTTCAAATGTTTTTAGGCAACGAGAATTAATAGCCAAGCTGCCAGAAGAACCAGTACTAAGAAAATGAACAGACAATGTCACATAGGATCTATTCTGACTATAACTTCTCCATATATCAGTTGATATGCCACACCACGGATTGTCTGTCAATTCTTTTAACACAATCTCTCTAACAGCAATGTATTTTTCAGGAATTCCTTTTGTGCAGAAGTACTTTCTGCAAGGAAGTTCATATCTGGGGTCAGCTGTTCTTAAGAGACTCTTAAATGTAGGTTCATCAACAATAGATGGGGGATGTAATCCTTCACAGATTAAACTAATCACTGCTGAAGTCAGCTCTTGATGCTTTTTATTCTCATAATTGTGATTTGTTTTCATAATTAAGTTGTCCTGAACAACCTGCTGAGATGATTCAGGCTTCAGTTTTGAAAATGCAGTTGCAAAAGCCTCTCTCATTTGCTCAGTGTTGCTTTTCACAAATTCACAAAATTCATCTGGGTGATTCTTTTCAAGATGGTAAGAGAGGTTGGATGTATTTCCTGAATAGGCAATCTGTGCCATGCAAATGCGGCAGTAGATCTTCTTCCATTGTAATATACATCCCTCTGCATTGGTGTCAAAGCCAAAATACTTCCATACTTTACTCTTTGCTCTTGGATGGGCCACTAACTTTAGGTCTGATGGGGAACTTTCCAAAGTTTTATTCTCCATTGCTTCTCAGCCACTGGCCCAACCCCTTTTGATTGTTCACTCATTAATGAGCACCTGATAAAGGCAGATTAACATAATATGAGAAAAGACTGGTTTCAACTGTACAAATTAATGCTTCAATAAATACAGAAAACCTACCTTATTAATAACAATATTGGAATGTTCCTCTTTGGAAACTGAATACACACAATACTACTTCTACATGTTTTGCAAGTAGCAGTCAGATTTCATGACAAAACATTGGACCAAAATTAACTGTCCTCTGGGCAAGTTTGTGCTAACATTGTTTTAATTTTATTTATAAAATTTATAGCCACCTGTCTTACCTCAAGGCAATTTTGGGAAGATTACATGCACAGTATTATAAATAGAACAAGTGCCATAGCCTCGATTGCATATGTTTAATTTAAATATGCAGAGAACAGGTCATTACAACAAGCTTTTGCATCCAAGGATACAAGAAAATGTTATCCAATCCTTTCAATACTGAATAAATTCTCATCTCTGATGCAATCTCTGCATACCAGAAAGAATAGTTTGCTTTCCAGGTTCAAGTGTCAGAAAACTTCTACAGATGATAACTCCAGAAATAGCTGCCTTTTCCCCCTGTACCATGAATAAGAATGTATTAGGGACTGAGCACACTGACCATCAGAAATACTCACCATGGTTAGTGAACATTGAGATCCTAAACACATGGTACTGCTTAAGGCAGTGAGCAAGGAAGCTTTTGATAAACTGAGAATTTGTGAAATTTTTCCCTTTTTGAAACTTTCCAATTGTCATAAGCATGGATGTATTATTATGAATATGCCTGAATAGCTCTATTATATTTTTTGATATTTCACAGCATTAACAAATGTAACAGACACACTAGCAGCATTTTAATGAACAGAATTCGGAAGACCATTTGTTGGATGTTCATCTAGAATCTAACTCAAAACAATGCCTCGTGTTACTGAGAAATATGAGTTGTGCTGTTATTAATTGGAATGCTTTCAGAAATTCAGTTCTATAAAGTTGCCTCAATATGTCCAAATGTGTGAACTAGTCTCTGTGGCTCATAGTAGTTTGAACTGTTTGCTTTATTTAATGCTCATATGAACAAGCAAGATGGTTAAAATTCTACAAGCAAGAAGTTTAAACAGAAAATTTAAAAATTCCTCTAAATGGTTACACAGTTCTCCCCATAAGTTTTTTTTTGCAGTACTATATCCCAAATTAACATCATGGGAGATAGGGTGTATTCAACCAGTGATAGGTGATCAAAAAAGCCAAACTGGACTGGATCTGGTTATAGTCAGAAGGGGAAACTACTACAAAATCTAAAAGCTGAGGAGCTAAAAGCTATATTTAATAATTAAAAACAAATTGAGTACGATAATTAGAAACCACTTGTATTATTTTCATAGCATATCCTATGAAATTTCTAAAAGTCATGTTTAGCCTTTATTTTAAACTGTAATAAATTCATCTGAAATAAATTGTACACAGTTAGTCCTCAACTTACAACTACAACTTAATCCAGAATTTATATTGCTAAGTGAGAAATTTCTTAAATGAATTTTGCAGCTCATTTTATGACTTTTACAACTTATTTTAAATTTTTTCTTGCCACATTTGCTAAGTGAGTCACTGCATTTGTTAAATTAATGACATAGTTGTTAAATGTATATGGTTTTCCCATTGATTCTGCTTGTCAGAAGGTGGCAAAAGATGGTCACATAACTCCAGGACACTGCAACTGTCAAAAACATGAACCAGTTGTCAAGCACCTGAATGTAAATCAGGTGACTATGGGAATGGTGCAACAGTCATAAGTGTGAATAATGGTCATAAGTCACTTTTTTCAGTGCTATTGTAACCAAAAGGTCCCTAAACGAACTGTTGTAAGTCAAATACTAGCTATAATGCAAAGTGTGTATGTATTGATCTAAATTCTCTAATTAGTTTTGGGTAGGTCATTAGTTTTGGGTATCATTTGCATAACTAGTAACTGTGCATTTTCCATAAAGGTTTATATCTCTCTCAATAAATAACATACAGAAGCATACACCACAAAAAGAGCAGAGGTGGTACAATAGTTAGAACGCAGTACTACAGGTTAACTCATTGCTCACTCCAGGAGTTCAATTCTGATCCACTCAAGGTTGACTCAGCCTTCCATCCTTCGAGGCCAATAAAATGAGGACCCAGATTGTTAGCAGTAATATCCTGACTCTGTAAACCGCTTAGAAAGGACTGTAAACACTATGAAGCGGTATATAAGTGCTATTGCTATTGCTATACAGTTAAAAATCAATGGTTTGTAAAATTTAATGAGTTATTGTTGTGTACAAAGAAAAGTATATATGACACACACATACACACACACACGTAAATATGTAAGATTGTTTGTATTCAGTCTTTGTTACTGAAAATGGCAAATATCATTTTGCACAAATGCCCAGACTTCTTAAGTATGCAAGTTACTTTATCTCTCATTTACATTGTCCAAAAATATAGCTCGAGAGAAAGGAAAAACTGCACTATTTAAGTTTTTTCTAGCTCAAGAGATTCATTCTGTCATCTTTAAAGACTTCTCCTAAATGACATATCTGCATCTAATAAGGAGGGCCTTGCTATTATCAAAATTCTTCCTGGGTACTTGTAATTATTCTGCTCTGATATATGAATCAAAAGAGGAAAACAGATGTTTTAGTTTGCTTTTTTAGAAGTTATAATCAGCATCACAGCTGGCAGGTCATAAACTACTTGATAAATTGGAACCAATCCAGCATTTCCAAACAATAGCTGTCAGTAGCATTTCTGTTGACAAAATTTACCTGACAGATAACTAATATTACAGTAATAATAAATGCATGTTGTAAAGCATATGGATATTAAGGCCCCAAAGGATCTCCATTAGATCCTTTGTGCCCTACAACCACAGCAAGTTCTCTAATAAAGACTATCCTTTGTCTTCCTTCAATTAGAAAATGAAGGTTCAATGCTCATTCTTTCTTCCTTTTAAATTAAGTTAAAATTGATTCATCTTTCCTAATAAAACCAAAAACCCAAAATTTGAAATTTGAAGGCAGAATTTAGAGTTAGGTAGCAAGCCAGCAGGGAACAAATAAATTGAAACTATATTTATAATTTTAATTCTATCAAATTATAGTCTTTCATCTATGAAGTTTTAGAAAAGAATATTACACTTTCAGAAAGAAGGGTGAAAAATGAACATTAGCATTTGATCTGATTAGCTACCTAAGCAATAAGACAGTGAAAACACCTGAAAAAGGGTGATTTTATTTGCTGCTTTCCCACATCAGGTGAGTTTCCTCCTTCCTCACCTCAGAGACAAAGAGGTACTCCAGTTGTTTTTTCTCAATTGTAAAAGTTTTAGTCCTTTCTTAGTAAATCTTTTATTGTTGTCAATGATTTGGAATCATGAAGAGTAATGTTGTCCATCTTAAGTGCCCAACTTTGAAAAATGGAAAAGGACAGAGAAGTAGTTTTTAAAATTTCCTGGTAAAGAGTAATTAAGCCAGTATAATTACATAAGGCAGTATAATTACATTTGCCTTCAACAAAATTCTACAGCCTGAACAGACAATTTGTTTTTAGTTTCAAATCCAGTGAAGAGACAAATCATGGCATTCAGTAAATTCATACACCATAGATCCAGGGATTACAAAACAACTGTATCAAAATTTGTTCTCAGTTTATCTTCTCTATATACTAAGATAATTATGCTTTCAGGATAAAATAAGGATAGGTCTCATAAAGATTTCTAAACTATATGTTGAAATTAAAATGTTAAACATTACATATTTAGACCTAAACACATCTGGCAAGGCCAGATCTAAGCATCCCACAGGTCTTGAATTTCACACCCCTGGCCAGAGGGTCAATGATATATTACACCAAAATCAACACATTTCACTCAACCTAACTTGGTGGAATCTGGAGTCTACATGTTAATTTAAATGAAATCTTTAAAAAATCAGTATGGAGTGTCTGTAAAAATAACACAATCTGGTTTATCTGTCTATCCAATATACACTTTCTCTAAGCAAGGCGGCTACAAATCATTTACCAATAGATTTTTTTAAAATCCTGATAGGGTACAAAAGAAGTTAAAGAAAAAAAAGTTTATACTGAATAGATCATGACAACCTAGAAAAAACAAAAGCAAAGGAGTTGAGTTTTATTATTCCATGGAAGGTAACCAGATGTAAACCAGCTTAAACTATATTGTGGATGGATAAAATTACTGATCTCAACCACAAAATACTGCAGTCTAAACAAAGACAACTGCATCAATTGCACTTGTATAGATCAAAAGCAATTCTGGTGTGTCTTATTTAAACTATTTTAAGTGGCGTTTTATTCGCAAAATTTAAATATTGTTTTAGTGCAAACTATTGCCATCCAAATGAAACCACAGATTCAATCCTATCTGCATTAGCAAGGAAGTCATCTTCTGGCTGAAATCTTTTATAATTGCAGCATTTTCATTTTCTCGTTTGCTCGGATTGATCCTCATGAGAGTAACTTGAAACGATCTTTTTACGTGCGTGCCACCTTCTCCCAACTCTTCCAGCAGAGAAACGGAAGCTTCCACGGCCATTTCGAGTTTCCTGTTGATGAATCCTTGTCCCCTGCACTTTTCTTCCCCCCCAAGGGAAAGCCCAACTCCTGCAGATAAGCAAAGCCACGGCGCTGATAAGACTCATTAACGCTCGCCCCAGTTCCGCGTGTGCAATCTACTAACCTGCTTGGGAAAGGGAGCGAGGACGGAGGCGTCGAAACAGTTGCTCCAGGACGACGCGGAAGCCCATAACATAGACCCAAAAGACAGGCTTTAGCGGGGACAATAGCGACATGGCTGCCAGGCCCCGACGAAGCCCCGACGGATCCCCTTCTGCACCTTGGTCGGTGAAGAGCCAATTCCCAACTGACCAGCCGCCGAACCGGCACAACTCTCTCCGAACCCTACTCGGGAGCCACACCCAGCGGAAGGGGATTCCGCTCGCCCGCCTTCAATGGGGCGATCGGATCCTTTCTGAGCATGTGCGCCGGTATCAGTGTGCCCCTCCTTTCGGCCGGAGTTGCTGTTTGCTGCCTCCCTTGCCGCCCGCTTGTCGCGGCGGATCGTGAGACGCTGCATCGTTTCGTCCCTATAAAATTGTGAGGCAGGCAAGAGTATTTTTAAACGGCGTCCTGTTATTCGAGCTGTCGCACCAATAGTCAGCGGTCGAATGGTGTTCCCTGCCTCACTTTCAAGGTTGATTCAGTATAAAATTGGAAGAAGGCAGAGTGGTGGGTCGTAGTATGTTGAAAGGTATCTGGGGACCTACGTTTCTGAATCAAAAGTGGCCTCCGTATGTTCAGAAATTAAGTTCCACTGAGTTATAAAGGGGAGTAAGGAGACAAAAGGTAGGTAGGCGACTCGATCCGTCATAAAATAGAAATGTAAACATCGGTTGAGTTTAGTGGAAGGTTGCAGATAGAAGTGAAATGATCCCTCTCACATGAGAGTTATTTTTAAGCATTAGCAAGTGCTGCTTGCCTCGAATGTGTCAAGACTCGTGTTAATTTATTTCTCAGGTTCCTTCACAACCCATTTACCACTCTTCAGAATGGAAAATATTAGGAGACCGTTATGTTGCTATTCTTGCCCTTAGGAGGCAGTGCAGGTAGTTTTTTGACTTAGTTGAGCCCAAAATATCTGTTGCTAAGCAGGACAATTGTTCAGTAAATTTTGCCCCATTTTACGACCTTTCTTGCCACAGTTTTTAAGGGAATCGCTGTAGTTGTTGACAACACCGTTGTTCAGTAAATCTGGTTTCCCCAGTGACTTTGCTTGTCAGAAGCTCTCACAAGGCAGTCACGTGACCCCGGGACACTGCCCACCGTCATAAATACAGGCCAGATGACAAGCATCTGAATTTTGATCACATGGCCACGGGATGCTACAATGGTGGTATGGTAAAAAAGTCACTTTTTTTCATAATTTTGAACAGTCACTAAACAACCTGTTACAAGTAGAGGACTACCTGTATCGAAAGACAGGATCTCTGTATTTTCCTAATTTTATTTCTACTATTAAATCAATCAGACACATGATACCCAACAGAACCCATAAAACAAATATCAGTGCAATGCTGTGATCTAATTCCCAAATAAACATTGTCTGTGTTAGTTTAGACCACGCCATTACATTAATGCACATTTTAATGTATTTGTTACCGTGTTTCTCCAACAATACAGCCCCCCAATAGGAAGACCCAGCATGTTTTCTAGGCATAAAATGAAATTAAGCCCCTCCCTCCAAATTTAGGCCTAGTTTAAAACATGAGAAATGGGGGGGAAGGCAGGGATTGCCATTAGGAGCACCTCACGGGTAGCTACACCTCACCATCAGCCGCTCCTAATACCATGGTGGAGCACCTTACCCTCCCTTACCCAGGTCAGCACATGGGTGGCATCAGCATATATATATGTGCTACTTCCTGAAAGATCCATGGTTAGTCACAACATTGCACCAATAGAACTAGAGGATAAATTTACATTGTATTATCATGAAAATAAACTTCAAAGAAATTGTAACTTCATGCATCCTATACTATCATTAGCATATGGATGATTGATAAAAATATGCCATTTAGAAGAATCCTGGAATATGACTGAGTCAACACCTCAGATCAATCAAGATATTATTAATTGGTTGATTATTGATTCATTCATTATTAATCACATGGTTCTTATAGATCAGTGCTAAATAAACTGACAGCAGATTTCCAGCATCCATTTGTTTTATATGGGGAACAGGAAAAATTGGCATTGGGCAAGAGAAAGTTTTCCAATGGCTAAGGCCATAGAAATCCTGTAGGGTAGATTTGATAAAGAGTGTAATTGAATCCCTTGTGTGAGTGGATTGGTTATCTGGTAGTTTAATCAGTACACTACACATGCTTTAGTGTGGTATGTGAACTTGGTCATGAAGAAAAATGGTAGGAGCATATATTTTTAATTACACAGAAACAAATAAGGTGTGAAACATAGCATTCTGTTGTAGTCAAGGTATATTGATTATAATTACATCCAGTTAAGTAGCCATGAAACAAGAACAAAATACATTAATTTATTCTCCGTCAGAATTTCTATTATTTCTTCCTTTTGCAGTATTTAGTATTTGGTTGTCCTCTGAGCCTTTCGATATCTTTATTGCACTGAAGAAAGTAATATGGGTCAAAATGATTAATCAGAACATACTATTTCTTCCCTATAATTCCTTGGAATACTTAAAGACTTTCATTTCTTCTCCCAAATACTAGAATTTGATTGGAGAAATTGAATATCTTTCCTGTACAGACAAATTGCATAATTTGTATAAGTTATATGATAGCATATAAGTTATACTCGTTGTGAGGACGATTCCAGACTGAACTTTATTTCTTTTCTTTTTAAGTACAATTTTATATATTTGATTATAATTAATTTTGATTTGTCTAAATTGGCATGCCTTATCTATCTGTGGAGGGGAAATGGAAAAATAAGCAATATGGCTTCAGGATTCCATATTAGTGAAAATTGCAACAGGACATAGAAAGTACATTTTTCATGCAGTAAGATCAGAGGAGGAACTGCAGAAAGGAAAGCAACAGATTTCTTTCAAATACATTTTTCTTATTACAGGGATTTGTATTTAAAAGTATAATTAGGAAGTGTCAAATAACATTATAGAAATCTATTCCATAACATAACTATGAAAATACCACATATGACTTTAAAATTAAGTAATGTTCTATAATGTATTAATATAATAATCTTATAATAATGCATAATCTTATGCATTAATATATACTGCTCAAAAAAATAAAGGGAACACTTAAACAACACAATGTAACTCCAAGTCAGTCACACTTTTGTGAAATCAAACTGTCCACTTAGGTAGCAACACTGATCGACAATCAATTTCACATGCTGTTGTGCAAATGAAATAGACAACAGGTGGAAAGCATAGGCAGTAAGCAAGACATCCCAATAATCAGGAGTGGTTCTGCAAGTGGTGACCACAGACCACTTCTCAGTTCCTATGCTTTCAGGCTGATGGTTTGCTCACTTTTGAATGCTGGCGGTGCTTTCACTCTAGTGGTAGCATGAGACGGAGTCTACAACCCACACAAGTGGCTCAGGTAGTGCAGCTCATCCAGGAGGGCACAGCAATGCGAGCTGTGGCAAGAAGGTTTGCTGTGTCTGTCAGTGTAGTGTCCAGAGCATGGAGGCGCTACCAGGAGACAGGCCAGTACATCAGGAGACATGGAGGAGGCTGTAGGAGGGCAACAACCCAGCATCAGGACCGCTACCTCCACCTTTATGCAAGGAAGAACAGGAGGAGCACTGCCAGAGGTAGCCTGACTGCCATTAGGTACCGAGATGAAATCCTCAGACCCCTTGTGAGACCATATGCTGGTGCGGTTGGCCCTGGGTTCTTCCTAATGCAAGACAATGCTAGACCTCATGTGGCTGGAGTGTGTCAGCAGTTCCTGCAAGACGAAGGCATTGATGCTATGGCCTGCCCGTTCCCCAGACCTGAATCCAATTGAGCACATCTGGGACATCATGTCTCGTTCCATCCACCAATGCCAGATTGCACCACAGACTGTCTAGGAGTCGGGGGATGTTTTAGTCCAGGTGTGGGATGAGATCCCTCAGAAGACCATCCACCACCTCATCAGGAGCATGCCCAGGCGTTGGAGGGAGGTCATACAAGCACGTGGAGGACACACACATTACTGAGCCTCATTTTGACTTGTTTTAAGGACATTATATCAAAGTTGGATCAGCCTGTAGTGTTTTTTTCCACTTTAATTTTGGGTGTAACTCCAAATCCAGACCTCCATGGTTGCTAAATTTGATTTCCATTGATAATTTTTGTATGAGTTTGTTATCAGCACATTCAACTGTGTAATGAACAAAGTATTTAATAAGAATATTTCATTCATTCAGATCTAGGATGTCTTATTTTTGTGTTCCTTTTATTTTTTTGAGCAGTGTATATTAATAATCTTTCCTAATAATGGCAATTGCATCTTTTCACAATCATACACTTTTATCCAAAATATTCTTACTGACTGATTTCAGCATAAAGATAAAGATGTCTGACTCTAGTGGTGCTCATCTTCATTTCATAGCCGAGGGAGCCAGCACTTCTTTGGTCATGTGGCCAGCATGACTATACACTGAAGCAACACTGTTACCTTCCTACCAAAGTGGTACCTATTTATGTATTCATATTTTCATGCTTTCAAACTGCTAGGTGGGCAGAAGTAAGAGCTCGAGCAAGTAACAGGAACTCACCTCAAGCACTCAAGTCAAAGACAAGCAGTGTCTTTAACACCGAGCCAAACATACGCCTCTGATTTCAGTATATCTTCTAAGTGAGTGAAATTAAAATTTCAGCCTAATCTCTGTTTAAAACTCTTTCTGAATAACATTGCTGTTTGCAAACCACTTATTCAAGACTCATGAATAATAAGTCTAGCTTATAGGTAAACTGAGCTAAATAAATTTATTTTGTTTCAATTAATCTCTCCCCAAACTTTCTCAGTGGAGATTTGTTTGTTTGTTTGTTTTATTGTATTTTATGACTATATCACTATGGTACAGACTAGGACAAGAATGGGCTGTCCAAAGCAACAATTCCCACCTTCTTGAGCTCCATATGTTTTTAAATTCTTTCTCCAATGATTTATTTATACACATAAAGGGATTATACCTCATCTAATTGGTATACAATTATCACAACATTCAGGTATTTAATGTGACTTTTTACTTCATAGAAATTCATATTACCTGATCCTATCAACCAAACTAAAATTTTTAGGAAGAAGGATTTTTCTAACAGTCTTGAAAATTGACTTACCAGAGCAAAAAGACCAAGTAAAAGTCAAATGAATAAATGTAAGAATTTTATTTATTCATTCAATAATCATTCATTTACTGGAATCTTGAGGCAAAACTACCCCTCTGCCTTTTTATTGTGATGCTCAAAGAGCCAGTTTTACAGACTGTTTTTCCCTATAATTTGTCTCTTATCAATATAAATTTCATTTGCTGCTGGACTGTATACACCATGGCTTGAGTGGTTCCCCATGGATTGACTCCCTTATTGTGCTATGCTAATCCAAAATTAAAAGCCACATTTGGCTTAGTGCAATTAACCCAGTTAACAAAATTCAAACAAATTATTTATCAATTGATATACCAGGGTACTGAATCATTAAATGTGAAATCCCAATTAAATGCTAATCGGGAAGCAAGTAGATATATTTACTAACTAAATGAAGTTCCTGAAACTATTAGCCCATCCCACAGTGGCAATAAAAAGAGATAAATACAGTAATAGTTAATAGAGAATAATTAAAAGAAAGCACTGGTGATATCAGAAAAGGACATGTTTTTCTTTTTTTCAAATACTGCATACAAATTTACTAGTACTGGAAAGACCAATCACCAATAGCAGACCTTTTGTGGGTATCAAACCACAGTTCATGTAAATAGTGTGTTCTGGAAGTTTATGTAGGCCATCTGGACTATGTGTAACATCTAGAAGACAGTCTGTGGTATTGTAGATGAGCAGACTGAGCTGGAGGGCAGGGTTAAATGTATCATCAGTTTGGAATCATTGTGCAGCCATAAGAGACCAACTTTAGCCACTCATAAATTCTGTTGACTCTTATCTCTTGCCAATTTAACTTGGACCATTCGTTGCTCAGATTCTTCTGTATGGTGGCAAGAATAAACTCTTGGTGCTTTGACCTCAACTTCTCTTTCCTGGTTATTTGTGCCTGACTGATATTTTGAGAATTGTGAAACCCCTCATCATATTATATAAATTTTCAATATTTCTGAGAGAGATTCTATTACATGCATGAAGATGGACTGCAAAGGAATTAGGTTCATGGGTTCTTCATCATAACAGAAGTTTGAACTCTAATTAGGCCACAATAAGACCGTTCTATTTTTATTCTATTTAAATGAGAAATAGCTTATGTGTTAATAGTTTTCTTCAGTGTGACTCATCCCTGCAGCATGGTGTATATAGCCATACTTTCACTTTCAACAATACAAATAAATAGCAGTTCTTATGTCCAGAGAGAATCTTGCAGGTATAATTCCCTCCTTTGACATTTCTGCATCTGGGATATCATCTTCTACCAAATAGCCTATTCTCAGTTTTCTAAGATGGCCAAAAGGGTTCTGGGCATCTTAGAAGCACTGTTTCAGACTTCAACATATTTCATTTAAAGGAATATTAAAAGTTTTAAAAGAAGTAAGCTTTATTATGCTACAGCTCACTTAATCAGAGACATAGAGTAACTAAATTGTGTAGTATCTAAATTGAGGTGGGTAAAGACAATTTGATTAAGCTGATGTAGGTTACAAGTGTGACAGATTATAAGTACCTTGTTTATGAAAGCATGGTTGTGGAGAGTTTTTGAGATAGCCTAATACTTTTAAAAATTGGCAATGTCTTGCTGGATTGTGCTGTTAAACTTTGGGTTTTTTTCCAAAATGGCTAATTTGAACTGTACAGTTGGTTGGAAGATTGGAATGCTCTGATATTACTTCATTCTTGTTTTAGGTCATTGTGTAAAATATGTGTCCATTAATTTTCGGAAGCAAAATTTGCCCTTTTTATCCTTGCATAAATCCATACAGAAATTGTTGACAGATGATGGCAAATATTAAATTAGAGGAACAGTACATGAAGACGTCTTTAATCTTATAGTTGAAATTGTGGAACCTGTGATTTTACTGTTGATGTAAATATGAACACAGGGAACATGGCTATATACCTCTCATGTCAACATGACTGTCCTGTTGCTTTTTTGTTAGTTGTTGCTGAGTATTGCTTTTTGTTCCTTGTGGCTTCAGTTGCTGAGTATACTATAGGTCTGCTCTGAAGTTGATTTTTTTGTGTCTTGTCTTTAATTTGAATTAAGCAGGCAATTGGGAAACCAATGAAATCAACAGAGAATTCAATGCAGCAGATCAGTTCCCTGGAAGCACCTATTAAAAAACAAACCCCAAAGGCAGAACAACAGAACATCATAAGGGGTTACTTCCAGGTCAAGTCAATCAAATCTACTAGACAACACCCTTGTACTTATCAAGTAATGGGTGGCAAGCCCACAGCGGCCAAAAAAGTCAGTCAATCTGAAACAAATTCTCACAAGCAAATTCCAGATACTGACTGGGTTAATACACAATAACCTATAATTTGATTTAATGATTGCTTGTTAAATAAAGTACATAAGCTGAGTTCACATTTTATATAAAATCTAAGCTAATTTGCAGCTTAGCACAATGTATGAAAACTATCATATTTTCTGGAATCTAGTGGTAGAACATTCTATACAACTACTATGGCACAAGTATATTGTAAACATTCACCAGCTTCTTGAAATTCAGACTAACATTCTGATTGAAAATAATCATTAAAGCATCCAACTAATATTCATTTAATAAATGAATCTGATTTTGAAAGAAAATAGCAGTGATAAGATGTTCCTTCCCATCAGAAGCAAATCTATGCTTATAAATCAAAACTAGTTATTATGAAGTCCTCAAAGGCTCTGAAAATCTTGGATAGCAGCAGAACATAATTAAAGGGTAAAGGCATCAGAAATTAATTGTGTAGTCTCTTTCTAAGTGTCAAAAATAAATTAATTAAAATAAGGAGTAAAAGAATACATAGAAAATATGATGATGGATTCAGTGGGTGAAATATTTAGAAAATTTCTAAGGTCTCATTTCCAGTGCATGGTTTCAAAACAATTGTGATATTAAATAAACATTTATTCACTATCATATTAACATTAACCCATCATTCTAAAAAATAAAAATGACTTATCTAATTTTTTTCCTCACAGGAGTGATAATGCTAAAATAGCACTAGTCAAGGATTAAATAGTTGTATTTACTTGATATTTCTTTAGCGAAGTGTTTTTAACAATATGACTTAGATCAGTGGTTCCCAAAGTGGGCGATACTACCCCCTGGGGAGAGGTGGGATGCCTTGGGGGGGTGCTAAGAGGCAAGGAGGCTGGCAGGGGGCCATTCGAGGCGCCGGCCCTTCAGGTTCACTCATTGACTGTAGCACTGCTCCCGAGCCGGCGCCTCGAATGCAGAAGCAGTGGCATGTTACGTGCTGTCATGGCCGGGTTTGATGCGCTACCCCCCTGCGCCTCTTAGCGCCCCTCTGCTGGCCCCCTTAGAGACTCTAAGAGGTGGCGGGGGGGCATTCGAGATGCCGGTCCTGCAGGTTCACCCATTGACTGTAGCACCGCTCCGGAGCCAGTGCCTCCAATGCGGAAGCGGTAGCATGTAATGTGCTGCCGCGGCAGCGTTCAATGCACTGTCCCCCTGCCACCTGTTAGCTGCCAGCCCTGCAGTTTCACACTGAAACTGCTGGCTCTGCAGTTTCAGCCATTGAGGCGCCAGCTCCGGAGCGGTGCTACAGTTAATGGGTGAACCTGCAGGGCTGGCGCCTCAAATAGCTCCCTGCCACCTCTTAGCATCCCCAAGGGGTTCAGCAGAAGGGTGCTAAGAGGCAGCAGGGGGACGGTGTGTCGAACGCGGCTATGGTGGCATGTAACACGCCACTACTTCCGCATTGGAGCTGCCAGCTCCAGAGCAGTGCTAGTCAATGGATGAAACTGCAGGGCCAACCGGCACTTCGAACGCCCCTGCCTCTTAGCCCCCCTCTCCCGGCCCCCTTGGGGACACTAAGAGGTGGCAGGGAAGTGTTCGAGGCTCCAGCCCTATAGGTTCACCCATTGAGTGTAGTAATGCTCCAGAACCGGTGCCTCGAATACAGCAGCACATTGGGAAAAGCCGCTGCCACCGCTTTCCCAAAGTGCCGCCGCTGTCACATTCTGTCTGTCTGTCCATCCGTCCATCCATCCATCCAAAAGGTCTGTCTGTTTGCCTGCCTGCCTTCCTACTTGCCTGCCTGCCTGCCTGCCTGCCTGTCTCTCTTTCTCTCTCTTTCTCTCTCTATCCATCCATCCATCCGTGTTCGAAGCGCCAGCCCCACAGGCACATCGGGAAAGTGGAGCAAAGCCAGTCTGAGAGGGAGGGAGGGAGGGAGATAAGTAGGGAGAGGGAGAGAGAGAGAGAGAGAGAGAGAAAGAGAGAGACCTGATGCATCAGATTGAATGAGGCCTAGTTTAGACTGAGGCCCTTTTCCACATTGAAACCTCATTGGCTTCTATTAAATGTTTTGTGGATGAAACGTGGTCAAGACTATCGGGAAACTCACATTTTGTTGAGGCTTTAAACAGGATCCATTGGACCAGATCTCCACCTTAAAAATTACTTTTCCCCAATGTATTACAGTGCCAATTCTGAAGAAAGCAAAACCAAAATGTACTAGTGAATTACAAGGAGAATACACATACACACAATCTCCCTTCTAACCTTGCTAGAGCAGGTGATTGGACCAGAATAGATATCTCATTATCTTTCTCCTCCCTCCCTCCTTTATTTCTTTTTCTTTCTGTCCCTTCCTTCCATCCCCCCTCTTTCTTTGTACCTTTTTCTTTCTTTCCCTTTTCTCTTTATTTTCACTCTTTTTTCTCTCTTTCCCTCTCTCAGGCTCATACCTTTGGATCAGAGGTCACCAAACCTTTGGACCTCAGGGAACACCAAACTCATAATTTTAAATCCCAGAGACCACTAATACGAATTTTGACTGACGGTGGCTTTCTGGCGTTGGTGGGAGAGAGAGAGAAAGAGAGAGAGAGAGAGAGAGAGAGAGATCTGATCCAACCTTTCTCTCTCCCTCTCTCTAACACACACAGGGAGGGGTGGGATTTAGACCCCTGATCTAAAGCTGTCAAAACTCCAAAAACTGGTCAAGTAGCTCTGGGGAGGCCAGTCATAAATTAGAACACTTGCTAAGCAACCGGTCATTAAGCGAGGACCACTTGTATTTGGTTTGCTAGTCACTTGGCCATGCCCACCCAGTCATATGACCAGCAAGCCACACCCACCCAGTCATGTGACCAGCAAACCAAACCCTCAAATTAGGCCACACCCACAGAAATTTGAATCCTGGGTAGGGAGCACTGAGGATGAGTCTGTAGCACCAAGGGGACAGTGGACCAAAAAAGTTTGGGAACCACTGACCAAGATAATAGTGTTGCAGAATTAAGTATTTCTCTTGAGCTTCCACCTTAGGTATGTAGTAACAGCTAGAACTCTAATAATTATCTACATTCTTGGAAATCCAAATAGTTTGCCCAATTTAAAGAATGAAACTACAATCTATACTCAGGACAAATAATTAACTAGGAAATTATCATAGTCCTCGACTTATAACCACAATTGAGCTCGACATTTCTGTTGCTAAAGCCCATGTCACATAGCACCAACGGATGGAAAGAGGATGTAAAATGGAGAAAAACACTTGCCATCCGTTGGTTAACGCGATGCTTCCGTTCTGTACTTACTGCGTCCGTTTTTCATAATCTCTATCCGTCCAGCATCCGTCCACTGACATTTCATCCGCTCAAAAAATTTTGAGCTGCACAAAACTTTTTGAGCGGAAAATGTATCCAACACGTCCGTTCTGCATCCGCAACACGTACGGGGAACATCCATTCTACATCCGTCGTCATCCGTTACGCATCCGCTATATCCGCTAGGCATCCACTGCACATCCGCTCCAGTGGAAATCAGACACAGGGAGGAAGCGAAACAGACACGGAACGGACACGCAGCGTTAGTAGCACAGACATAGAAAGGATGAAAGCGGATGCAGCTCACATACAAAGCATTAAAACGGAAAAAACGTTCGTATAGGGGACGTATCTCGGATATTTAGGATGTCTGCAGTATGTCTAGAGTACGTGAAAGGACACCTAGCAGAAAACCTATTTTTCCTATAAAAAGGGGGAGTAACTCACCTGGATCTCACTTTTAGTCCAGCAGCCCTGCGGTGCAGACCTCTTTTCATCTGGCTATTGCTCTTCCACAGCATCCAGTCATCTCCACCATGGATCGTCACACACTCCTTTTGGTAGCCACCATCATTCTACAACAGTGCGAAGCCATCTACGGGCTCTTTCACCTGTTCTACGTGAAGAAAAGGAGGCGGCCAAGAAGTGTCTGGGTCCGAAGATGGATCACCAGAAGAGCAGAGTACGGACTGTTTAACAAGCTGATGGTGGAGCTGAGGAACGAAGATATTCGTGCATTCCAGAACTTCATGAGGATGTCTCCAGCCATGTTTGACGAAGTTGTGGAGCGGCTGAGACCCAGGTTGACCAAGCAGAGCACCAACTTCCAGTGCAGCCTGGACCCTGGGCTCAAGGTGGCACTGATTCTGCGCCATCTGGCCTCTGGGACCATGTACAGGAGCATGCAGTACAGCTGGAGGGTGCCACACAACACCATCAGCATTGTGGTCAGAGAAGTGGTGCAGGCCATCATCGAAGAATACCTGGAGGAGCTCCTCCAGTGCCCCTCCACTGAAGAAGGCTGAAAGAAAGTTGCAGAGCAGTGGTATCAGAAGTGGAACTTCCCCCACATCGTTGGAGCCATAGATGGGAAGCACGTGGCCTGCAAAGCTCCAGCCAAGTCAGTGTCCACTTATTTCAACTACAAGGGCTTCTTCAGCATCATCCTCTTCGCCATGGTCAATGCTGACTACAAGTTCATGTACATTGATGCTTCAGACAATGGGTCAGCTTCAGATGCCCAGGTATACAATGCCAGTCACCTCAAGGAGGGGCTGGAAAGCAACCTCATCATGGGCTTCCCAGATCCAGACCCCCTGACCAACAACACACAAGATGTGCCCTACTTCATCGTGGGGGATGACGCCTTCTCCCTCAGAACCTACCTCCAGATGCCTCACCCGTGAAGAGAGGATCTTCAACTACAGGCTGTCCAGGGCAAGGCGGGTGGTGGAGAACGCCTTTGGCATCCTGGCCAACAGGTTCCAGGTACTTCTCACCACCATGCAGTATCGCCCACAGACCATGAGGAGGATCGTGGAAGCTTGCTGCATCCTGCACAATCTCATGCGCACCCACTACCCAGTGTTGCAGAACAGGCTCGTGGACCTCCAACAAGGCAATGGGGACATGGAGCCTGGGGAATGGAAGCAAGGGAGAAACCTGATAGACACTGAGGATGTGCAAGGCCCCAACAGAGCCTCACGTGAAGGAAAGAAGCAGCGCAACCTGCTGGAGCAGTGGAGTGGCAAGACAGGATGATAGATGCTTAATGAATGCTTCCTTCAGCCTATCTCATCACACTGATGAGATTGGGCCATGTATGTTGAGTGGGCCTACAATGAACAGGGCATTTAATAAAGAGTTGTGTTTATGTTGAAATGTGTGGATCAATGATTACATTGTTATTGATAATAAAGGGCCATAGGTGTGGCACCTGGGAGGGTGGACCATACAGTCCCACTATGCTTACACTGGAGGTTTATCTATTCCACAGCTATTACCCATCCCACAGGTATCCTAACCCATCCCACAGCTATTACCCATCCCAAAGGTATCCCTGCCCATCCCACAGCTATTACCAATCCCACAGGTATCCCTGCCCATCCCACGGCTATTACCCATCCCAAAGGTATCCCTGTCCATCCCACAGTTATTACCCCTCCCACAGGTATCCCTGCCCATCCCACGGCTATTACCCATCCCAAAGTATCCCTGCCCATCCCACAGCTATTACCCATCCCACAGGTATCTCTGCCCATCCAACTGCTATCTTAACCCATCCCACAAGCATGCAAAGGCTTAAACTATTTCTAAAAGTTTCCACCAAGACTTTATTTAATAAAATAAATGAAGCAAGTGTGTGAAGCAAAGATAATCTTTATTAATAACAAGCTGCAAAAGAAAAATGACCCAAGTGTCCCAAGCAAAGATAAAGTCAACAGGTAGCCACCCAGTCTCTGGCACTCTTCTCACTCACTCTGAGGCATGCCCAGTCTCAGGGGTGAAGGGTCCAGGTGCTGTGGCGGTGGCTGCTGCTGGAGTGCTGGTCTGAGGTGTCATTGGGGTGCCTGGCCCCGAGAGGACAACAGGGGATGGTGTGTGGAGGAAGCTCTCAGAGAGCTGGCTCAGTCCTGTGATGTTGAGAGGCCCTTCCTCCAGGACATGGGATGTCAGCCGCAATACCGATGACAGATGTTCTGAGGCCGGGCTTGGCTGTGGGGTGGAGGAAGGAGCAGTGTAGTGGGGATGTCTGGTCTGCAGCTGAGCAAGGTGAGGCGTGGGTGGCATCTGTGGCATGGGTGGCATCTGTGGCGTGGCTGGCATCGGCGTGGCTGGCATCGGTGGCATTCGATGTACCTGTGCCTGGACTGGGAAGGGCTGCCTCTGCTGCTGGAGCTCCTGGTAGCTGTAGCCTTGGTAGGTGATGGGCTGTGGAAAGCCTTGGAAGGGCTGTGACATCACCTGGGGTGGAGGAGCAGACCTGGACTGGATGGGAGCAGGTCCGGCTGGGTCTGGAGGGTTGTGAAGAAGACCGGTGATCCTGTCCTTTATCACCTGCTACTGTGATTCCGACATGTTCATGAGGGTCTGGTTGACGTAGGTGAGAAAGGGCTTGCGGTTGGAGGATGGGACGTCGGTGTGTACCAGCTGAGAGAAGAGATCTACGCTGCTTGTGATGGTGTCCCTGATCTCCAGCAGGACAGTGTGGCTCTGCCCCTCCAGAGAGACAGTCTGCCTCTCTGCCTGCTTTCTGTGGAGGTTGAGCTGGGGGTGGATGTCGGTTGTTCTCTGGTGGAAGTGCCCTCTCCTTGCTCCCACTGCGTCAGGGGGTCCTCCACACGCTCCGCCATGGGGAGTGCAGCTGTCGGGGGGGTCTCTGACATGGCACGCTCTACAGATACCTTCCTGGACACAGGAGCTGACTCTTGGCCAGAAGAGGACTGGCTCTCTGCGGGCTGCCTGAGAGAGAGGGTTGTCAGAGGGGCTGCTCCTCGGTGGCGGATCTCACCCTCCTAGAAGCTGCACTTGGCCTTCACATAGGTCTCTCGGTCCGTCAGCTTGACCGTGGCCTGGCCAGATTTCTTGAGGTGCAGCTCCCCGTACCAGGTGTGCATGTGCTTCCACCAGCCGAGGAGCACCTACGAAGTGTAGCCCAGGCTCTCCGCCTTCTCTCTCCAAGCAGCCTGCTTCCTTTTGGTGTCTCGATAGAGCCTGTGTCCCTTCCGCCAAAGATACTCGTTCTCCCTCAGCCATTCCATCACCTCATCCTCATGTTCCTCTTCAATGGAGTCTTGCCTCCTCTCCCGTTCACGCATATGCCTCTTCCTCCCTCTGGCAGGGCCATCTGGGCCCTCATCAGAGGGGCTTCGAGGTTGTAGGGGCTGCTCCTCCACACCACCACCACCACCAGCAGCAACAACCACAGTAGCAGCAAAAGCAGGACCAGCAGCGCCAGCAGCACCAGCAGGACCAGGATCATCATCAGCAGAGTAAGCACCAGCAGCACCAGCAGGACCAGGATCAGCAGCAGCAGAGTAAGCATCAGCAGCACCAGCAGGACCAGGAGCACCAGCAGCACCAGGAGCACCAGCAGGACCAGCAGGATCAGCAGGACCAGGAGCAGCCCCAGCAGAGTAAGCCCCAGCAGAGTAAGCCCCAGCAGAAGCCCCAGCACCAGGAGCAGCACCAGCAGAGTAAGCACCAGCAGAAGCACCAGCACCAGGGGCAGCACCAGCAGAAGCTCTAGCACCAGAAGAGTCAGCCCCAGCAGCAGAAGCCCCAGCAGAAGCAGAGTCAGGGCCAGGGGGTGGGATGGTGGCCCTGTCCCTCTTGCCAGGGCTGGCAGCAGATGGCAGAGGCTTTCTCTTCTTCCCCATGGTTGTTGGCTGGCTGGCTGGCTGACTGGCTGGCTGGAGCTGTGTCTGGCAGCAGGACTTTCCTCTGAACGGTGACCTGCTTGCGAGCTGCTTCCCTTTATATCCGCGGGGCTGACGCAATGCATCCTCCCCACATGTGCAGTGAACGCTCTGCATCCGCTAGGCATCCACTAGTCATCCGCTAGGCTTCCGCTCTGCATCCGCTTCATCCTCTCTGTATCCGCTCTGCATCCAGTCTTTCCGCTGCGCGTCCGCTTCGTTGTGCTCCCCCGGAAGCCCTGCGGATGTGCATCTGCTTCCGTGGAGCATCCGCTTTCCATCCTGGCTACGTCCTCCCCCCGTCCGTTCCTTTCCGTTGTTGTCTGCTCTGGTTATGCAAATTTGGAGCACTTTTGAGAGCGGATAACAACGGATGGAACATTTTCTCATCTGCTGTGTCCTTTTTACAAATGTTTTGCATCCGTCGGCCAATGTGACAGGCCCTTTAGTAAGACATTTGTCAAATTAGTTTTCCCTCATGTTACAAACTTTCTTGCCAAAGTTAAGTGAATCACTGCAGTTGTTAAGTTCGTAACATGATTATTAAGTGAATCTGGTTTCCCCATTAACTTTGCTTTTCAGAATTGCATGATCCCAGGATGCATGATCCCAGGATGTTACAATTGTCATAAATGTGAGTTAGTTGCCAAGTATCCAAATTTTGATCACTGACCATGGAGATGCTACAATGGTCATAAGTCACTTTTTTCAGTGCCGTTGTAATTTTGAATGGTCGTTAAATGAACTGTTGTAAGTTAAGAACTACCTGTATGTCATTGAAATGATTTATAGTGGCCTTATGATGACATCATTGCACAAATTAGTTAGTTTGCATCATTTTACATAATTACACAGATTAGGCAAAATGATGCTATTATGAAAAATAAATTGATACAAAAGGCACAATTTGCCTTTGAGAACAAATCAATATGTAAAATATAGTATTAATACTGTTTGATGATGATGTTGTTATGCTCATTACATAAATCTTTTGGAAATATCTTCACTACATATGAAATATTTTGAACTGAGGCCAGTGCTTACATTTTAAAATATTATATTTATTTTTCTCGAAGTTTACCTATTAATGACACTAAATCCATACACAATTGGTTTCCAACTGCAAAAAAATTAGTTTAATGCAAGCTTACTCCTAATCAAACATAGTCCACACACTTAGAAAAATATGTCATAGCAATAGTTATGTTCAGGTAGTCTTCAGCTTATGACTACAATAGGGACCAGAAAACTTCTTGTTAAGCAGTGCAGTTATCAAGCATATGGCTGCAACCAATCACTTTTTTTGTTGTAGTCATTAAGCAAATCATGCTGTTCCTCATTTACTTTGCTTATTGGAAGCCAGCTGGGAGGGTTGTAAATGGCAATCATAAGAACCCTGGAGTGCTGCAACCATCATAAATACACGCTGGTTGCCAAGTGTCCAAATTGTGATTGTGTGACTACAAGCACACTACAATGGTTGCAAATGGAAAGATATATATGGTTAATAATGAAATGGTTAATTTTTACATTGTGAGTATTGCATAATTGAGTGTCAGATGCAAGGAACCAGAACCATACTGTGAACTGATCAGAGAAGGGTTTTTTTTACTGCTATTCACCTACATACAGGAAACTCAACACACTAACTGTATTCTCTCCAGAGAACAATTGTCTGAGGGATTCCATGCAAACCTGTTTCTTAACTCCACCCTCCCACAACAACTGCAGATTCCACTACATTATATTTTCAAATAATTTCATTAATGTAATTCAATTTACACGGAACTCAAATATCATTCAGTTACAATTTATCAGTGCATGTCATGTGATTTTAAAATCCTCCTATAAACAAATCTGGATTCACATACATTATCCAGTACATACTAATCAACTTTTTCCCACTTTAAGGAACATAACGTACAGCACAGAAAAGTGAGAAAGAAAAAGCCAAAGAAATTAAAAACATAATTTAAAAAAAAAAATACAGACCGTATTTTTCCATGCCTTTGCAACTTTCAGATCATTCTTTCTTTACCACCTTGATACATTATTGCAAACATTTTACATGAACCATCGTTTAAAGCCCATGTCCCACTGCACCAACGGATGCAAAGAGGATGTAAAATGGACAAAAAAGCTTGCCATCCGTTGGAAAACGCGATGCATCCGTTGTGTACTCACTGCGTATGTGTTTCATATGCTCTATCCGTCAAACGTCCATCTACTGCTATTTCATCTGCTCAAAAAGTTTTGAGCTGCACAAAACTTTTTGAGCGGATGAACTTTCCGCCGCGTACAATGTACATCCGCGACACATACGGGCAACAAACGTATGCATCTCATATATAAAGGATTAAAACGGACAAAACGTTCGTATATGGGACGTATCTCGGATATTTAGGATGTCTGGAGTATGCCTAGAGTATGTGGAAGGACACCGAGCGGAAAACCGATATTTCCTATAAAAAGGGGGAGGAAATCACCTGGATCTCACTATCACTCCAGCAGCCTTGGTGTACAGACCTCTTCACCCTTGCTCTTGCTCTTCCACATCATCCATTGATCTCCACTGTGGATCATCACACACTCCTTTTGGTAGCTGCCATCATTTAACACCAGAACCAAGCCCTCTTCAGACTGTTTCACCTTTTCTATGGAAGGAGAAGAAGGAGCTGTCTGGGTCCAAGAGCTGTCTGGGTCCGAAGATGGATCAGGAGAAGAGTGGAGTTTGGACTGTATGACAAGCTGATGGTGGAGCTGAGGAATGAAGACACTCGTGCATTCCAGCATTTCATGAGGATGCCACCAGCCATGTTTGACGAAATTGTAGAGTGTCTGAGACCCAGGTTGACCAAGTTGAGCACCACTTCCTTCCCAGCCTGGGCCCTGGACTGAAGGTGGCACTGACTCTGCGCCACCTGGCCTCTGGAACCACGTACAGAAACATGCAGTATGCCTGGAGGGTGCCACACAACACCATCAGCAAAGTGGTCAGAGAAGTGGTGCAGGCCATCATCGAAGAATACGTGGAGGAGCTCCTCCAGTGCACTGAAGAAGGCTGGAGGAAACTTGCAGAACAGTGGTATCAGAGGTGGAACTTTCCCCACACCGTTGGAGCCATAGATGGGAAGCACATGGTCTGCAAAGCTCCACCCAACTCAGGGTCCTCTTATCACAACTACAAGGGCTTCAGTATCATCCTCTTTGCCATGGTTGATGCTGACTACAAGTTCACGTACATCGATGCTTCAGGCAATGGGTCTGCTTCAGATAGCCAGGTATACAATGCCAGTGACCTCAAGGATGGGCTGGAACGCAATCTCATCATGGGTTTTCCAGATCCAGACCCCCTACCCAATGACACACAAGATGTGCCCTATTTCATCGTGGGTGATGACGCCTTCTCCCTCAGAACCTATCCCATGAAGCCCTACAGTTCCAGATACCTCACCCGTGAAGAGAGGATCTTCAACTACAGGCTGTCCAGGGCAAGACGGGTGGTGGAGAACGCCTTTGGCATCCTGGCCAATAGGTTCCAGGTACTTCTCACCACCATGCAGCATCACCCAGGGACTGTGAGTAGCATCGTGGAAGCTTGCTGCATCCTGCACAATCTCATTGTCACCCGCTACCCAGTGTTGCAGAACAGGCATATGGACCGTCAACAAGGCAATGGGGACATGGAGCCTGGTGAATGGAGGCAAGGACGAAACCTGATAGACACTGTGGATGTACAAGGCCCCAACAGAGCTTCACGTGAAGGGAAGAAGCAGCGCAACCTCCTGAAACACTGATGCAACTCCCCAGCTGGAGCAGTGGAGTGGCAAGACAGGATGGTAGATGCTTAATGGATGCTTCCTTGAGCCTGTCTCATCACACTGATGAGATTGTGCCATGTATGTTGAGTGGTCTTACAATGAATAGGGTATTAATAAAGAGTTTTGTTTATTTTGAAATGTGTTGATCAATGAATAAATTGTTATTAATAATAAAGGGCCATATGTGTGGCAGCTGGGATGGTGGACCATACAGTCCCACTATGCTTGCACTGGAGGTTTATCTATCCCACAACTATCCTTACTCATCCCACAACTATCCTTACCCATCCCACAGCTATCCTTTTCCCACAGCTATCCTTACCCATGCCACAGCTATCCATCCCACAGCTATCCTTACCCATCCCACAGCTATCCATCCCACAGCTATCCATCCCACAGCTATCCTCACCAATCCCACAACTATCTTTACCTATCCCACAAGCATGCAAAGGCTTAAGCCTTTTTTCAAAGTTTTCACCAACACTTTATTAAGTAAATAAAATGAACCAAGTGTGTGAAGCAAAGATAACCTTTGTCAACAACTGTCTTAAGTAAACTGTATGACTTTATTAAAAAAGCAAAATGACCCAAGTAAAGTGTCTTTAAGCAAAGATAAGGTGAACAGGTAACAACTCAGTCTCTGGCAGTATTCTCAGTCACTCTGAGGCATGTCCATGGTCTCAGCTGTCGAGCAGGCAGGGACTGTGGAGGTGGCTGTTGCTGGAGTGCTGGTCTGAGGCGCCATTGGGGTGCCTGGCCCCGAGAGTACAACAGGGGATGGTGTGTTCAGGAAGCTCTCAGAGAGCTGACTCAGTCCCGTGAGGTTGAGAGGCCCTTCCTCAAGGACCTGGGATGTCAGGCACAGGACTGATGACAGATTTTCTGTTGAGGGGCTTGGCTGTGGAGTGGAGGAAGGAGGAGTGTAGTGGGGCTGTCTGGTCTGCAGCTGGGTCAGGTGAGGCGTCTTTGGTGTGCGATGTACCTGGGCCTGGACTGGGAAGTGATGCCTCTGGTGTGGGAAGTCCTGGTACTCATAGCCTTGGAAAGTGAGGGGCTGTTGAAAGCCATGGAAGGGCTGGGACATCGCCTGGAGTGGGTCGGAGCAGGTTCACCTGGGTCCGGAGGGTGGTGCAGCAGTGCTGTGATTTTCTCCTTCATCACCTGGTACTAGGCCTCGGGTAGGTCCATGAGGGTCTGGCTCACATACGTGATGAAGGGCTTACGGTTAGAGGATGGCATATCGCTGTGGACCAGCTGAGAGAGAAGATCTGTGCTGGTCTTGATGGTGTCCCTGATCTCCAGCAGGAAAGTGTGGCTCTGGCCCTCAAGTCTGCCTCTCTGCCTGCTTTCTGTGGAGGTGAAGCTGGGGGTGGGGGTGGGTTGGTCTCTGGCTGCTGCTTCTTCTTGCTCCATTTGAGACAGGGGATCCTCCACGTCCTCTGGCATGGAGAGTACAGCTGTCGGAGGGGTCTCTGCTGTGGAGCCCTCCAAAGACACCTGCCTGGACACGGTAGCTGTCTCCTGGCTGGAAGAGGAGTGGCTCTCTGTGGGCTGTCTGAGGGAGAGGGTTGACAGAGGGGCTGCTCCTCGGTGGTGGATCTCACCCTCCAGGAAGCTGCACCTGGCCATGACGTACATCTCCCGGTCAGTGAGCTTGACAGCGGCCTGGCCAGATTTCTTCAGGTGCAGCTTGCCATACCAGGTGTGCATGTGCTTCCACCATCCCAGGAGTACGTCTGAAGTGTACTCCAAGCTGTCTGCTTTCTCTTGGTGTCACGATAGAGCCTGTGGCCCTTTCTCCACAGGTATTCGTTCTCCCTCAGCCATTCCAGCACCTCCTCCTCATGGTCTTCGGAAATGGAGTACTGTTTCCTCTCTCCTTTCTCCTTGCCTTGCCACTTCCTCCCCCCGGCAGGGGCTTCAGGGCCTTCAGCAGCAGGGCTTTGAGGGCCTTGGAGCTGGTCCATCACAGCAGCAGCACCAGCACCAGCACCAGCAGGAGAAGCACCAACAGAAGAAGCACCACCAGCAGCAGCACCACCAGCAGGAGAAGCACCAGCAGGAGAAGCACCAGCAGCAGCAACACCAGGGGCACCAGCAGCAGCAGCAGAAGCACCAGCAGCTTCAGAGTTAGCGCCAGGGGGTGGGATGGTGGTTCTGTCCTTCTTGCCAGGGCTGGCAGGAGTAGGCACAAGCTTCCTCTTCTTCCCTATGGTGTTCTCTCAAGATGTCTCTGGCAGCAGGTCTTTCTTCTGAATGCTGACTGCTTGCGAGCTGCATCCTGTTATATCTGCGGAGCTAACGCAATTCATCCTCCTTGCATGCGCAGTGAATGCTTTGCATCTGCTACGCATCCGCTTCGCATCTGCTATGCATCCTATAGGCGTTCGTGATGCATCCGCGTCATCTGCTATGCATCCGCTCCTTCCACTACGCGTCCACTTCACTATTCTCCCCCGGAAGCCCTGTGGATGTGTCATCCGCTTCCATCCGCTAGGCTTCCTACGAACATCCGCTTATCCTCGCTACGTACTACTCCCGTCCATTCCTTTCCATTGTTGTCCGTTCTGTTTATTCAAATTTGGGGCACTTTTGAGAGCGGATAACAACGGATGGAGCCACCCCCAAAATTTTGCTCGTCCGCTGTGTCCTTTTTGCATACATTTTGCATCCGTCGGCCAGTGTGACCTAGCCTTAAACTTCAAACCTCTTCTTTAAAATGAACTTTCAGAGGAACTCATCAAAGGCATCCAACTCCTATCTTCAATCTTTCCTTCTTCTTCTCAACTCATTCACTGTTCTTTTTGCTATTTGAAGTTTATTCACACTCTCAATATGGCCAAAATACCTCAGTGTACTTTTTTGTTTATAGTACTCCTATATTTCATCCGTGTTCGTTTATCACCCATTCTTGTCAACACTTCTTAAGTAACACATTGCTACTGAATTCAACTTGATATTAAGTTTCTTCTCATCAATGTTTATAGAAATCAGAAAATACATAATATGTCACACTCACACTTAAAGTTGTTCTCTCAACTAATTTTTTACTCCTGGCAGCTGCTATCTGTATTATTCAAGAGTCATTTGCCATTGCATTCTTCCTAGAGCTGGAAGACTCTGACTGGCCCAAATTCACACAACTGGCTTCATTTCTACATTAGGATAAGAACTCACAGTATCCTACTTTGTAGCCTAGTGCCCTAACAACTATTAGTGGTTCTATTCATACATGCTTGCCTTACAGATTATAATACAAACTCCTAGTCAATTTTTACAATATTGCACTCAATAATTTCAATGTATTTAAAATTGCATTCTGCTTTTCTTCATCCTTTTTCCAAATTTGATAGTGTAATTAAATTGGACATCTTACTTCACAAATTCATTTCCTATGTATGACTCTGATTATCTCCTCCCCCTCCAATTTAAAGTCCACTTCTTTGGCACGTATGTTCCTCTTGGCTTCTAGGTGCTCAATAAAAAAAGATTTTCCTAAAATGACCATCAGAGCATTAATATTTCATATAGTATTAACACGCTCTGATGCTAAGGATTTCTATTCCCCCTCAGCACCTGAAAAGAAATCTGTTCCAAATACAAAACACAAGCAGAGGAGAGGAGTTCCTGTTTCACTTTTACTTTCACAGCAGCAACCAGCTTGAGTACATAACAGGTGAACTAAGCCACACCCAGGCTCCTTGCTGTCTCCTTCTTGCTTATACAGCAAATACTGTTTCAGTTTCTAAACTCTCTCACATGCTGACAGGGTGCTAACCAGATGAATACCGATGGATGCTGGTAAGCAGAGGCACAATTTTCCCCCTTATTTTCCTCTCCCCAAAATAAGCCAGACCACAGTTTCGTAGCGAAGCATGGGTATCGAGCTAGTGCAACATAAGGTGGTCCATCGCTGCAAATTTTTAAGAAGGGACAGATAAATGGACAGTCATTTTTCCAGAATAGTATAGGATCTCCTGTTTGAACAGGGGATTGTACTAGAAGACTTCTAAGATCTTTTCCAACATCTCTCTTTGATAAGTTTCCAGTAGTACTTTGATTAGGAAATTGTCATGGAGAGCTGTATTACTTATTCACTTTGCATAATAGCAACTAAAGTCATACTGCTTTTTAAATTGTCTTTCAATGAAATACTGTACTTTTTATTATTTTATTGTTCTGCTTGATTGAGTCTGTTATAATTTTTTCCCTACTGTTTTATTTTCTTATTTTTTTACAGGTAGTGCTCAATATAAACCACAATTGAGCCCAAAAATTCTGTTGCTACGTGCGACATTTGTTAAGTGAGTTTTCTCCTATTTTGAACTTTCTTGCCACTGTTTTTAAGTGAATCACTGCACTTGTTAAACAATTAATAAATGCAACATCTTCTAAGTATGTGGAACAATTTCCACCATGCCAACCATCATAATTCAGCATATCCACAGACGATTGTAACTAGCGGGCTAGCTTGGAAATTATCTCAGAAGTAGAGTAATGGCAACCTGATTCCTAGAGTTCATTTAATGATCCTGTTTGGTAATTAGCCCTGTCAGTGCTAATTTTGCTTTGCCTTCTCCAAATAAAACTAAATAGGACTTCAAAGATACCATGAAAATCTCAAAAAACATACCAATGTTAACATTATATAAATTTTCCTTCCATGAGACATGATTTCTCTTTCTCATTTCAAAGAGTAAAACTTAATCATGAAAACTTGCACTTAATATGTTATCTGGGACCGACATTATCTTTTATAAGTTAAGCTATTGGCAGTGCTACTGACGTATATCTTGATCATATCAGACAAGGAATAAGCCTGGGCACAATATATGTCAAGCTGCTTTCCAAAATACTTAAAAATTCATTTTTATATTTTTATACTGTTTTCAGAAATGGCCACTTTCTTTCTGAAACATTGTTGGAATTATTTTGAAGCTTGACATGTCATACATAAACAACCAGCTAACAAAAATACTTATACTTAGCCAATGTTTTATGTTAATAATAGTGGGATTAGGTTTAGCTTTCTGCCTCAATTTTAAATGTCTTGTACAGAATGCAAGTTAGTAGTTCTTTGGCTTTTTATCACAATGTTTCCTACTTTGGAATATCTTAGTAGTATTAAGACATCATTTTGTGCATATTTATCTAGACACTGAATTTAGTACTCAGTAGTAGTACTAAGACAACATTTTGTGCACATTTATCTAGACATGAAAGAAGCCACCCTGAAGCTTGTATTACTTCTGACAATTAGGCGTCCTTGAACAACAGTGTTGGCACCAGCAAATCCTTTCAATCCAGAAGCTTTGGTTAGCTTTGTAGGTGATTCTGACACAAATACAAATAGACCTTGTCATCAAGAACAACTTTTTTAAAGATAGAACCAAGTTTAGTTTCATAAACCATTAAGAGTCTTTCAGGATTATGAATATAAAATCTAGTCAATTATTCAATCAATACATAAAGCTTTTCAGTGTATGCTTTAAGAATTTAGCTGATGGTATATGGTATTTATTTGGGCAATAAATGGCGAAATGCACATTCCTTAACACTTCAGTAGCTGTAATGTTAAGCCAGTGAGAACCTTTTTATGCCCATATTTTATCTTTACTGATACCATGTTTCCATTAACTGCCCACTTAGCTAAAATCCCCACTAGGCTCAACAGAATGGCATTGCTGTATGAAATAAAAACAAGTCATTAAAATGGAGTCTGATTATCAACAGAGCTTTAATCTTTGTTCAATATACATATCTCATAAGAATGGCAGTGACAACTTGTTATCTTTCTAAATGCATTAAATTAAAAAGGGTTTTCAAATAAAACTATTCTACATGTTGCTAATTGTATCAATTTAGTTCCCCTAAAGATTATTATAATGAAACTTTTATTATTGTAGTTTCAATCAAAAAATTTGTCAGATGCATCTGTCAAATGTTTATTAATAGTAATCTATTAAATATACAATCTATATAACAATAAATGGCATATTACATAATTTTTTTAAAAAATATCAGTTTTCTTTTTTTTTTACACGTAAAAACATGGTATAAACAATGCTCTTGGCATGTTTTATGTGTATGAATTTCATATACACGAAACATTACACATTACTGGAAATACTTCAAGTCTTTTTCTATACAGTTCCTAGAAATAATGCACAAAAATGTTGCATACAATTACTTCCTTATGCATCTCTTATATTAATTTTGCTATTTATTTAACTGATCATTGTATCGTTCTTTTCATATTCTGTATGCAAAGCTGTAATACTTGGGCACATAATCCACAACCAATTGTCATGATGAAAGCAGTATAATATGTAATATATTACACTCAGATGTTAACAAATTAGACTTCAATATTTTCCAGTGAGGAAACTGGCAATGTCAGGCACCTCAGAACAGTATTAACTACAGTCACACATGATAAATTACAGTGTTTTTTGTTTGATTTAGCATGTATGAATCTGTCCTCTGTGGTTTGTAAAATATGAATCATAGCTTAATATTTGTCAATATTCAAATTGTGGCTTAATCAACAAATTGTGGTTTAAAATATTAATGTCATCATGAACAGAATGGTTTATTGAGCTAAAATTACATCACATATCTGACGACAACTATAACAACATGTTAAGAACCAGGGACAGATTTAAATTCCAGGGGTGGGTTTCTATCGATTCTGTTCACCTCGGTAGAACTGGTAGGTCTGAAGAGAGCAGCAGATATAGAACCGGTTCTATGTCTGCTGATGTTTTTGCCCACCCGCCCACCTGGTTTCTTATCTGATCTTTATTTCCTGATTTTTCAACTTCAGCTGCCGAACAAGGCATAGCTGCAGTTAAAAAAGCAGGAAAAGAGGGCTGTTTCAAAGGCTGTGTCTCTGCACATAGCATGCTGATGACAATTTACAGACTCGAGGGTCACAGTGTGCAGGGAAGCTCCTAAATCCTGAACCAGTAGTTCACCCTGTCGTATCCCACCCCTGTTAAATTCTAACAGATTTTGGACATTCCTGCATTATCATTTAAGAAATTAATCTCATCACCAATTCACTACTTCTCTCATATTTTCATTGTATGTTAAATAATAAATAATAATAAAATAGGAATCATGAGTAAAAGACTAAAAAGTCTCCATTTTCGGATCCATGGAAGAGAACAATATATCAGCAGTTGCTAAGTTTGTTTCTATATTCTGTCAGAAAAAGAGAATGACAGGAAACATTCCAAAAATTAAACTTTAGAACCTAAAACCATCTATTCAATTATTTTTCATTATTTAAAACCAGGTGCTACCCACCTTAGTAAAAATAATAATAATAATAATCTCAGAAATAAATTGTACTAAACTAAATGGAACTTTCTGAAGCTGTGTTCAAGTACTGAGTATGCAAATATTTTAGAGCAAACTAGTAAAAGCACCCTGATGATTTGAGAACTTTTATTACTGATATGTTATAACGGTAAAGATTGCTACTAACCCAGTTGGTGATGGCATAAGTAGAATTATTTAGTTTCTGGAAATCATCCACTAGCTGCAGTCATAGAAAAAGACCACTAAAACTCTTAGCTTTGTGGCACCCAATATGGCATTCTGGGGGGCCCATAAGTCCAAACCTATGTCACTTGGTATGTGCCGGATTCCCAATTCCAATCAATTTTACATCAAAAAGTAATAACGCCGAAAAGGAAAGTAGTGTGCTCCTGTGTGACCTCTTTTTCAGCAATTTCAGCAATCAAATTGATCCTGTATGTGTGTGCATGTATGTGTGTAGTCTAACGTTTTGTTTTGAAAAATGCCCACCTCCTAAAAAGTAGTAGGCTGCCTTGACTAGGAAGATGATGCAGGGTAGATAGCATGTGCAAAAAATGCAAATGATTTTTGCATTTTTGATAACTGATAATGTAATAGTAATTCTGTTTTTGAATATCTAGCTTCCTAACAAATTACTTTCCAAGAGCACTCAGAGATAAGTGCGTAATGGAGCTGCAAATCAGAAGAGGACAACTTTGAGAATCTTTTTCCAAATTCTATTCCAGCAGCAGAAAGAAACTAGAAGTGGGAGTTTTGGGAGGTATCAATAGAAGGGAGAGTATCAAGAACCCTCTGAGCTGAAATCTGAGAATAACTGCCCTTTCTGGGAGCCAGACTAGAATTATTTTTAGTGCTGTGGTGGGGAAATAGTGACAGGTTAGTGATAACCTATGGACCTTAAGGAATGCATTGAAAACTGACTTTGTAGTTACTATTTGATCCTTTGCACCTATTTCAACCAAGCATCTTCTCTACTATTCTGTAATCTTCCCAAATTCCACCCAATTGGATTACCCTTAGAGACTTAAAGAATTTCAGATCCCTCAATTGTGGCAGTAAAACAAAAGTATACTCAAGATAAGATCGTCACAACAAGGATGTTTCATGTAATTTCAACATGAAATTTACAGTAAAGCTTAGTCAGCAGGAAGACTAGCTCAATGGAAGGATAAGATAACTTCTCAGTATTCTTTTTAGTGCAATTTCTGAAGTAAAATCTGTCAGAAAGTATGCAGTTAGTAACTAGAATTGGAAAGGTGAGGGATATAAATAGTCCACTTTCATAAATTATCAATATCCCATCAATGCTATTCTACACTGGCACTAAATGTTTGTCACCTGTCTCTACTACTGAATCATCACATACCCAGAACTGTTTACTAGACCAAAATTGGTGACTTCATTTGTTTCAAATGCATATAAGATCTGAACATGCAATTGCATATTTATCGAAACAAAAAGGTTATTTAATGGTGTCCTTTACATTTTACATTGTTTCGAAGTTTCCTAAGTGTTCTCTATGTAATTCCAATATGTACTGCAAAATATCTTCCAACACCTACCCATCCAATAAGATCAAGTATGGCAGCATATCTTTGCTTCAATGAGTGCAGTTTTCTCTGTAGCTGCTCTCTCCATATTAAATAGCCCTTCCCTTTTGGCATTAGAAAGTCTATTAAGACCTGAATGTTTAACCAGGACTGGAGTTAGTTTTGAGTGAAGTAGCAATAAGCTACTTATATAAGTAGGTAAGTAAAAAAGTATGCTAATAAAGTTGATTCTAGGAAAATAAATTTCCAGTTCTGCATATTTAACAGCTTTATAGCAAGATGGAATTCAACTTGATTTTTCCTGTCCCTGTGGCATCATGTACAGAAAAAAGGAAGATCCAAGAACAACTACAGTATATGCAGCTCTTAAAGTCATAATAGAGCCTGTCAAGAGAGAAATTACAATGTCTCTAAGAAAATCATAATTATAGATAGTCTATGACTAGAAAAGAACATCACTAATATTCTTTTATATCTCACTTTTCCTCCAAAACTCAAAGGGTAATAAATAACATGGTTTTATTTCCTTTTTTTAGTACAGCTCTGAAAATAAGATTAGACCAGCTGTCTACAACTATATCTGAACAACATATGTCTTGAACTTAACTCCTTGTCAAATACATCAGGAAGACATCAGGATGTAGAGATTTGATTAGATTGATATTGATAAATGTCTACCAATATCATTTAGTAAAACACACAGATTATTGCTTCATTTTTCCACGTTATTTCCAATCCTATTGTAATATTTACAACATTGCTGGAAATAATCAGGAACTAGAAAGATTCAAATATCTTACATTGTTTCTGGCATAAGATACTTCACTAAATTCCTGTTGCAAAAGTTATGAGAATACTTGATAGATATATACTCTGATTAACCCTGCTTTATACAGTGATTTATAGAAGTGAAAAAGAGAATATTCTAAACAACATGCTTTTCTCTCACACTGGTGCTTTTCTGTATTAAAGGTAGAAATTGAATTTACAACTTCAATTCATAATTTCAAGAATACACAAGAAAGTTATCTTCCTAGGGATACACTAAAAGTTCCAAAGTAGTTCTCAAATAACAGCAAATCTAATCCTGATTTAAATGATTTAAATACAAATTCTTATATTTTCTTTTATGTTTCTAAAAGATGCATAATAAAAAAAAAATAATTTGACATATCTGCACATTTAAGATGAATCTTTAAGAGCAAAAAGGTTTATAGAAGCCTGAATTAGAGCGTGTTTGGTTATTTTACTTCTTTAAAAATTCTTTAACACTGACATTTGGCAGAATGATTTATAATAACAATAGTAGTAGGCTCTTAATGCACATTTAGTCAGAATTAAGTCATGGAGTCTAGTGGCTTTATTTTTATGCAAATATGCACAAAATAGGATTCTAAGGACTACAATGCGACCTTACCCCAATTAATCCCAAATGCTTTTTTCCAAGAATATATAAGATTGCATTATAAAAATACATATATCCCACAGCTTTATCCTGGGCTTATATTGAGAAAAACATTTTAGAATTACGTATTTTTTATCTTGAAGGACCACTTCACTGGTGAAGTCCCAAATTGTAAATAGCTTAGTGTATGAATATTTTAATCCTTAATATATTGCATAAGAAATTAAACTACAGCTTACCTAGTACAGAACTAATAAGATATATGCATGAAAACACAATTTCACAGCCTGTGCAAATGTGAGACTCCTTGATCATGTATAATGTTTATGAATGTATCTTTCTATATGCAATTAAAAAGAAACACAAAAAATATCCAAGTATTAGTTAGCAATAATAAGGCCTGGGAAAAACAGAGGTAATCTATGAATAGTTAAACTGGGAGGTGGCAGATGTTAGCTTTTCCTTATAATTGTCTCTTTATCTTACAGTGCCAGTGGCAAAATCCATTAGAAAATTGTCTTTGGAATTCTCACTTCTCAGGAATAAGAGCTGTACAATATAAAATGGACAGAGTACATCTAGAGTAACTCCTGTTCATTTCGAGGTGGATATATGCAGAACACTTCTGGGAATTGCATGCCTAACATTTGAAAGGTCTTATATATATTATAAACATCATATAATATACAATGCTTTTGTTGTCATTAGAACTATGTTATTATTCTCGATAACATTCAGGCAGAAGGATTTGTGTCATTGGGAACAACTGCTTTTCACAGAAGATGCTCTAGTTGGGCTAAACATCTGGTTGTGACCTTTCACATGCTTCATAGTCTTGAGCAGCAGGCATTTCAATGGAAAGAGAGAAAGGCTAAACAAACAGATTGAGCAGTGAAGTTGCCAGGCATGTAAACACTGATGACATTGCTGCTGCAACCATATTTCCTGGCACAATGTATTACCAATCATGTCAGAACTGATGCAACTGTCCAACTCAATAAAACGTATGCCATACAAGGTAATATGGAGCAATATTTAATGACTCTTATTTCATAAAAGTATATTTCCCAATTCTACCGTTTCTCAAGGCTATATAAACAGGGATTCTAGAGGTAAGTCACTTTTAAAATAATCCCGTCCAACAACATCAGATCACAATAGTTACACTTTGACCTTTGAGGATTTGAAAAACAATCACTTTCCCCTTTTGATCATCAAGATGTCTCTCTTAATTAACAGATAGGCTGTGCAAGAAACAGTCTCTCTGTATCACACAGTACTTACATAAATGAGGCATGTGCCTAGAATATATGTTCTGGTTCTTAAACTGTTCTGTTAATTCAGCATGATATTTTATTGCTTTTTCCCATTCCCCCAAGCACACACCATTTCATTTCATACCTGCCTTGATTATTTCCTGTATCTTAGATTCCATCTCACACTTCTCCCATCTCTTATGGGAGACTGGGTCATGACAATCTACTGCTATCATAATTACTTCCCCTTATATTAATGCTCATGATCTCTCTTTCACCCTTATAAAAAGATGCACTTTCAATGTGTTTCCAATATTTTTCATATTGACTGCAATTGAAAACCCTGTTTTATACACCTTGAATTTGATAGCAAAACTCCAAATTTATTTTAATGAAATAACTTTCATCTATTACAATAGTATGAGAAAGTATCGGTTTCTTTTTTAAATTCGGATAGTTTCAACTCTTTGGGCTATTGAAAGGAAAAGAAGCAAACAGAAAACTCTTGTACCCCTTCCTCCATCCCAAGATCCTTCAACAGGCTTTTAAAAGTACACATGCAAAGCAAGAGTAGGAGAATTATTCCATAATACACCATAAAACATGGTGTGTTCTGGGGGGCGGGGGTTCCTGTTATACTGCAATCCTGAATGCAAAAGGTATAATTTTCAACTGACCTTCTACCTTCTGAATTTATGAAGTGTTTTGTTCTTTCTGGACTAAGCTTTCTGGTCTGTTTAGCAGTGCAGTAACCTCCTGCATACCAATTTAGGGGCTGTGAAGACGCTCTTAACAGTCCTTGATAACAGCCTTGCACATTTTCAGTCACACATACATTGATTCTGGATATTTTAAAAGGCGACTTTAAATAAAAAGGATCATGGCAAGTATGGAAATCTTTTTGTTTTGCTAAGCTATCTACCTTTTTGTTAGATTTACATTTCTTATTTAATATTCAGGTTGAGATCCAGAGTTGCAAGTGGCAGCAGGAGCTATTTTGCATTTTCTTTAGATTTAAAAAAAAAAAAAAAAAACCCATGGAAAACACAAATAAGGAAAAAGACAAAACCTTGCCATACCCTTAAACAAAAAGATGAGGGGGAGAGGTTGTACATGATTGTAGTTACAGATGGGGTCAAAGATACCGGAGTACTTTCTAAAGGAGCAAATCAATTAATTTTGGGGCTTTATTTTTCTGCACTTCATCAAATAGAAGAAGTTTTGTTTCTTTGCCATCTCCATTTGAAATTTGAAAAGGAGAGACTCACCAGGTCATCCTGATCCCTGAAGGTCAATCATGCTCACTTCGACTGTAGTTCTCCCTCTAGGACCCCCAGAATACTTGGTTGCCTTTCTCGCCTTTATTGCCACCACCCCCTTCGTCCTCCACCTTCAGTCGCTTCTTCCTCACAGTTCTAGAAGGCAGTGAGAAGTCGCCCGTTAAGCCTTTGCCCAGCATCCGCAATCAGATCCCATGATCGCAATCCACATCTCGGCAGATGTACCAGAGAATCACATATAGGATGAGGAGGATGGCGAAGATGAACAAAGCCACTAGAATCGCCTTGGTCACAGGAGAAATGAGGGACTGCATGACATCCGGGGAGAGCAGCAGCCGAAGGCGATCAGTTGGCAGTCAAGACCGCGTTGGGGAAGGCAGATGCCAGGAACGGAAAGCCCGCTGATGAAGAACCGAGGAGGCGCAGGTGGGAGCAGCAGCAGCAGCCAGAGCAAACGGAGCTTCCCCGGCTGTCTGAAATCGCCCAGGCTAAAACCCGGGCTGCATCTGCATTGGTTCGTGCCAAGCTGCCAACCAGAGGGTGCGAAGCAGAGCCGCCGGGCGGGCGAACTCCACACTACCTCTCTTTGTCAGGGCGCCCGAGAAGAGATGGACCCGCGGGCGCTCGCTCACAAGCCTCCGCTCCCCGGGTCCTGCCGCCGCTGCTTGGACCCGTCGGCTGCGAAGAAGCCGAGAAGCACTTCTTCAGGGAGCAGAGGGGGCAGGCGGGGAGAAGTTGGCGCTCCAAACGGCGCTGCCATGGGCGCCGCGCGCTGTGGCCCCGCGGGTGTCGGAGGGAGGGAGGGAGGGAGGGGGAAGCCCCCAAGAGGACCCGCTCCCTTTCCCTCACACCTCTTGAGCTCGCCTCCCGTTCAGGGACGCCTTGGGGAGACGCGCCAGGACTGGGCGGCTCGGCGCGTCCCTTTCAAGTTGGACGGCCACGCCGAGGCCGCTTGGAAAGAGCGGCAGCCGCGGGGAAAAACAAGGCGCCCCGAAAGCTGTCCGCCGAAAGCCATGAAAGGGCAGGAGCGCGTCGGGCGGGCAAGACGGAGGAGAGGCGCGCCTCGAAGTTCCTTCTGCTCCCCCGGAGGTGCTTCCCCCTCAGCTGAGCGGCGGCGTGAAGCGGCAGCTTCTCAAAGTCTGTCTGTGGCGCGTTTTCTGCAGAGGAGGAATCCTGGCTCGCTGCAGAAAGGGAACCTGCCTGATTAGTATTCCACCCAAGCAGAGCCTGTTCTCGCTTTTTCCCGCCTCCTTCCCACTCGCCCGCCCGCCCCTCGCGCCTTGTCTCGTCCTTCTCCTCTCGCAAACGCCAGGAACAGCTGGGGGGGGGGGGAAACCTCGCCACTTACTGACGATGCGTGTCTTTGCCTGGGTTGTGACTGCAATTACAGGGGAGTGTGTGGGAAAAGCTGGACGCCGGTGGACGTAGGGGAGACCCTGGGTTCATAACCCGCAACCTCGAGTTGAGTTTCACTCGGGTGTTCTTTCGCTTCCGTTTCCATTAGGCATTCTCATGTAACTGCGGCCAGAGGAAGAGAAAGAAATCTCTCCCTCTCTCTCTCTCTCAAATAGATAAGAAGGGATAAGACAGGAATGATGTGCTCTGGGGAGTTGTTCAGGCAAGTATCTCAGAAATCCCACGACATCCATAGGTTGTGCTCCAGATTAACCCAGAACAATGAGGTCCTCCTTGGTACAGTGGGTTCAAGACGCATGATATTCATCGCAGGTTGATTGCATCACCCAGTGAGATGCTGCTTGTGCTGTATGCAGACTGAATACCATGATGTTGTTTCATTTCACCGAATATCAGCAGCAATATTATCCAGTGAGAGCTCCTTCAGTTGAGTTATTCAGTTGGAAATTATCCAAGGTATACAGTAGGACTACTCTGCCCTCTCCAGAAATGTATTACAGTTGGGGATATATATACACATACCCACGAAAGCCTAAAAAAACATATATATGTATGTATGTATGTATGTATGTGTATATATATATATATATATTCACATACAGATATATATACAGATATATATATGACAGACGAACTCAATACAGAAGCCTAATGATGACATGAGATTCTGCTGAAGCATTGCTACAACTTTAAAAGCACAACTACAATGACGTGGGATAATATCC
>BLBF01000017.1:36457030-36492217 GCA_015471245.1 Laticauda colubrina
TATGTATGTATGTATGTATGTATGTATGTATATGTATATGTATATGTATATGTATATGTATATGTATATGTATATGTATATGTATATATGTATGTATGTATGTATGTATGTATATATATCTTAAGTTTTCACAGGTATTTATAAGTATGGTATTCAGCTTTGTCTGGGTATTTTCCCACGTCATTATAGAAGCCTGGCAGACAAGACACGCATAAAGACTGAACTATGCACCCTGATCAAAGTACTGACAGCCAACGGCTTCTACAAAAGCAAAATCACAAACCTGATCCACAAAAACACATTGACACATAATAGAGACCTAGAAGATGAACAGACTTATGGAACAGCTGTCCTGCCCTACATAAGAGGTACAACAGACACAATCAATAAGATACTACACAGGCATCACATCAAGACTGCCTTCAAAACAGACAGAAAAATATCAGCCATCCTAAGAAACCCCAAAGATAAAATTGACCTGGAAAACCAAGGCATATATGAAGTCCTCTGCGCATCATGCCCTGCCACATACATCGGACAGACCAATAGAAGAATAAGTACCCACTTTGATGAACACAAACATGCAGTAAAAAAGCTGGAACACACTTCCTCACTCATCCAACACATGAAAGCCACAGGTCATAGCATTAACTTCAGTGGCACCAAAACCCTAGCCACTATAGAAAACCCCAGCTACAGAATTATCAGAGAAGCCATAGAGATTATAAAACGACCTGAAAGCATGAATTGAAGAGATGACTCCACTAAACTGTCAATTATCTGAAAACCTGCACTAACAAACAAAAAAATCTCCACACCTGGGCACAAACAGATCCCCCTGATACCTCCAGCCCAAACACACCCCAGCCAGCCACCCAGATGAAACCTAGCTTCTTTATAAATGATAGTTTTCACCCAAAGCCAAGCCACACTAAAAGCCCCCAATGCACAAAACACAATGTTGCCAGCTAGTCAAGACAAAAAAACACAACAAAACAGACAGAAGATATTGGAAACACCAATCAAGCAGAACACAGCAAACTCCAAGACCAATAAACACAGGCCAAGACTCCCAACCAATTAGGATGAGGAAAAAACCATTCTAACAAAGCACGAAGCTAGCACCAAATTTAAAACAGAAATGGCTGTGAAAGCCTGACACACAGACGAATCCAATACACAAGCCTGATGATGGCAGATGAGATTCTGCTGAAATGTTGCTACAACTTTAAAAGCACAAATATAGTGATGCCTGAACAAAGCTGAATACTATACATACATACATACATACATACATACATACATACATACATACATACATACATTACTGTTTCACTTTGCAGATATATTCCAATCCACTGCTACATATATGTTATATGTGGCCTATATATATTCTTGGATAACAAGCAAAACATCTTCAAAGAAAAACCAAAAAGTCCATGTTGCCTCCTGAAAAAAACAACAATAAAAACTTTTATTAAAAAAAAAACTTTTGGACAACAGTTGGAGGATTGTATTTTAAAACACTTGCTGGATGGAGAGAAAGAGGGAGGGAGGGAGGGAGGGAGGGAGAGAGAGAGATGATGAAGAGATGGAAAGGAATGGAATGGAGAAAGGAAAAGAAAGAAGGAAGGAAAGGAGGATAGAAAGGAAAAGAAGAAAGAAGGAAAGGAAAGAAGGAAGGAAGGGAAGGTAAAAGAGAAAGAAGGAAAGGAAAGGAAAGAAGGAAAGGAAGGGAAGGGAAGGGAAGGGAAAGGAAAGGAAAGGAAAGGAAAGGAAAGGAAAGGAAAGGAAAGGAGGAAAGAAAGATAGGAAGACAAAGGAGGAAAGAAGGAAATGCCGGGCTTCTGCATAACGTGATCACATAGTTTCATCGCCAAACACGGGTATCCAGCTGGTACTTGTATAAATTTTAGTAATCTATAATTTGGAAAATTAATGAATGTTGTAATTTAATATAGAGCTAGCACATTTTTTCCTAATCTTCATATCTGCAAAATGTACCCTTGCAAAAAATAGAGCAAAACTAATCTTACTTAAAATTAACATTTTACCTGAGCATTCTACACCAATAGTCATAAAGTGGTCAGAATTTCTAACCCAAGCTAAATTAAATGCTGGGAGGCTGAACTCTGCTGAAAATAGATAATTATGAAAGTGTTACATCTGCATAAAGCAAAGATTAATAGGCTTTTCTCAACATTTGAAAGTAATTAGGTTGTTAGTAATTCTCTACATTAGGTGTAGTATTTTATTTTTATTTTTTATTTATTTGTTCGTTTGTCAAACATGTACCAGATACAAGTATAATGTGAACATAAACAAGAACAAAGGAAGTAAATACAGATAAATGGGGACAGTAAGACAGGGACAGTAAGCATGCTGGTATGCTTATGCACATCCTCTTTAAGGACTTCTTAGGAATAGGGTGAGGGCCACGGTAGACATTTTCTAGGAATATTGCTGAAATGTTTCACCAAATAAACCCATACTTCCTTTCAGTGATTTGTTTGTGAAATTGTTATGAGGCTTTCTCTCTCTAGGATAAACAAACCCAAAACCACTGCTTTGAGGAAGTGCTGTAAACTCTGCAACTTAATCTTGCATGATCAAAGAGGGTTTGAATGTTTCTAAAAATAGTAAAAAAAAAAAAAAAAGCAATTATTCAAATTATGCGGCAAACCAAATTAATACTTGAATAGAACAAATGTTTTTTTAAAGCTGAATATTTTACAGGGATAACCTGGGAGGAAAAAAAATATGTGCAAGCTTTTGGAATGGACATGTCAAAGAAGGCTATATATCCCATGTTTTGAAATGGTAGTACTGTAAAAAATTATACATGATTCCCATAAATACCTTGGAAAAAGATTTAACTTGCTTTGATACATACAGAAGGTGTGTTATCGAGGATTAGAATTTGATTCATGTACTGTAACATAGTGTTAGTTTTACAGAATGCCAAACATCATGATTTGTTGATGAAAGTCAGAACTTACTCATTAGAGTGTGGCCACATCAAGGTATAGATATCTTTTACAGACCACACAAACCATAATGGTTGGATTTGCACATCATGTGAAGCCAACATCAATCCAATAACAATATTAGTTTAGTAATACATTGCATAATCCCATCCTTATTGATTGTACCACCTCCTGGGCTCTGTTTTTGGTTGCAATAGCCTCCTGCAGCCCTCTGCCAGCAAAAATTGAGCTCGGAGAAACCATGTACAGCCCACTTGGACTCCATTTTCAGCTCCCGGGCTCCATTCATAACCTCCCCAAGTTCAGTTTTCACTGGCAGAGGGCTGCAGGAAGCTGTCACAGCCAAAAACGGAGCCATGACAAGTGACGTCAAGCTGGCCATGCCCACCCCCTGCCACGCCTACCCCCCAGCTCCCTGAGGTCAAACACAACCCTCATGTGGCCCTCAATGAAACTGAGTTTGTATTAGATAGTTCCTGTATTTCTTCCAACAGTGATCTTATATGGGGAAGATCTTATTTTTGCAGGAAGGTTTACATAATAATCTATGCAAAGGATTGGTCTTGTGAATTTAGGATAACTAGATTTACAGGGTGAAAAGATAAGTAGAGCCTAAGAATCTTACTTATTTGAATTATATGTATCCATTAATAATTTTGTTAAATTATTAACAAAATAATTTAATTTTTTATTTTGTGATGTAACAAACCCTAAGTTCTAGATATCTAGATGATTTGTTTTTAAAATTTGATAACATATTCTACTTTAATGGTGTAATCTGAGAAAGTTACGCAGCTATTTAAGGCTAGGTCACACTGGCTGACGGATGCAAAACGTATGTAAAAAGGACACAGCGGACGAGCAAATTTTCCATCCGTTCTTATCCGCTCTCAAAAGGGGCAAACATTTGCATAAAAAAACGGAAAAGAATGGAAAGGAATGGACGGGGAGAGGACATAGCGAGGATGTTAAGCGGATGCTCAATGGAAGCCTAGCGGATGGAAGCAGATGGAAGCAGATGGCACGTCCGCAGGGCTTCCGGGGGAGAACAGCAAAGCAGACACATAGTGGATGGAACGGATGCATAGCGGATGCGTAGTGGATGCAAAGCATTCACTGAACATGCGGGGAGGATGCATTGCGAAGCTCTGCGGATATAAAAGGAGGCAGCTCGCAAGCAGGTCACCATTCAGAGGAAAGACCTGCTGCCAGAGACATCTTCATCAGAGACCATGGGGAAGAAGAGGAAGCCTGTGCCAAATCCTGCCAGCCCTGGAAAGAAGGACAGAACCACCATCCCACCCCCTGGCACTGACTCTGCTGCTGGTGGTGCTTCTGCTGGTGCTTCTGCTGGTGCTTCTGTTGCTGGTGCTTCTGTTGCTAGTCCTGCTGCTGGTGCTGGTGCTGCTGCTACTGCTGCTGGTGCTGCTGGTGTGGTGGACCAGCCCCAAGGCCCTCAAAGCCCTGCTGATGAGGGCCCAGAAGGCCCTGCCAGAGGGAGGAAGAGGCAATTGAAGGAGAAGAAGGGGGAGAGGAAACAGTACTCCATTGCAGAGGACCATGAGGAGGAGGTGCTGGAATGGCTGAGGAAGAACGAGTACCTGTGGAGGAAGGGCCACAGGCTATATCGAGACACCAAGCGGAAGCAGGTGGCTTGGAGAGAGAAGGAGGAGAGCCTGGGCTACACTTCTGATGTCCTCCTGGGATGGTGGAAGCATATGCACACCTGGTATGGCAAGCTGCACCTGAAGAGATCCGGCCAGGCCGCTGTCAAGCTGACGGACCGGGAGACGTATGTCATGGCTAGGTGCAGCTTCCTGCAGGGTGAGATCCGCCACCGAGGAGCAGCCCCTCTGTCAACCCTCTCCCTCAGACAGCCCACAGAGTTGCACTCCTCTTCCAGCCAGGAAACAGCCAGTGTGTCCAGGCAGGTGTCTGCGGAGCGCCCCATGACAGAGACCCCCTCGACAGCTGCACACCCCATGCCGGAGGACGTGGTGGATCCCCTGGTGCAGATGGAGGAAGAGGAGGCCGCAGCCACCAGAGACCAACCCATCCCCAACCCCAGCTCCACCTCCACAGAAAGCAGGCAGAGAGGCAGACCGGAGGGACAGAGCCACACTGTCCTCTTGGAAATCAGGGAGACAATCAAGAACAGCGCATATCTCCTCTATCAGCTGGTACACTTTGAGATTCCATCCTCAAACCGCAAGCCCTTCCTCACCTACGTCAACAAGACCCTCATGGACATGCCTGAGCCCCAGTACCAGGTGATGAAGGAGAGGATCACTGGGTTTCTGCACAACCCTCCAGGCCCAGCTGAACCTGCTCCCACCCACTCCAGGTCTGCTCTTCCACCCCAGACGATGTCACAGCCCTTCCAAGGCTTTCAACAGCCCCTCTCCTACCAAGGCTACGGCTACCAGGACTTCCGTCAACAGAGGAAGCCCTTCCCAGTCCAGGCCCAGGTTCATCGCCTGCCACAGATGCCACCAATGCCACTGATGCCACCGATGCAACAGATGCCACCGATGCCACCGACGCCACACCTCACCCAGCTGCAGACCAGACAGCCCCACTACACTCCTCCTTCCTCCACCCCACAGCCAAGCCTCTCAACAGAACATCTGTCATCGGTCCTGTGCCTGACATCCCAGGTCCTGGATGAAGGGCCTCTCAACCTCATGGGCCTGAGCCAGCTCTCTGAGAGTTTCCTGCACACACCATCTCCTGTTGTCCTCTCGGGGCCAGGCACCCCAATGGCGCCTCAGACCAGCACGCCAGCCACTGCCACCTCCACAGTCCCTGTCCCCTTTACACCTGAGACCATGGGCATACTTCAGAGTGACTGAGAACAGTGCCAGAGACTGAGTTATTACCTGTGGACTTTATCTTTGCTTGAGACACTTTACTTGGGTCATTTTGATTTTACAGTTTGTTATTAATAAAGGTTATCTTTGCTTCACACACTTGGTTCATTTCTTTTACTTAATAAAGTCTTGGTGGAAACTTTTAGAAAATGGTTAAGCCTTTGTATGCTTGTGGGATGGGCAAGGATAGCTGTGGGATGGATAATAGCTGTGGGATGGGCAAGGATAACTGTGGGATGGATAATAGCTGTGGGATGGGCAAGGATAGTTGTGGGATGGATGCAAGCATAGTGGGACTGTATGGTCCACCCTCCCAGCTGCCACACGTGTGGCCCTTTATTATCAATAACAATTTATTCATTGATCAACACATTTCAACATAAACACAACTCTTTATTAAATGCCCTGTTCATTGTAGGGCCACTCAACATACATGGCACAATCTCATCAGTGTTATGAGACAGACTCAAGGAAGCATCCATTAAACATCTACCATCCTGTCTTGCCACTCCATTGCTCCAGCTGGGGAGTTGCACCAGTGTTTCAGGAGGTTGCGCTGCTTCTTCCCATCACGTGAAGCTCTGTTGGGGCCTTGTACATCTACAGTGTCTATCAGGTTTTGTGCTTGCCTCCATTCACCAGGCTCCATGTCCCCATTGCCTTGTTGGCGGTCCACAAGCTTGTTCTGCAACACTGGGTAGCGGGTGACAATGAGATTGTGCAGGATGCAGCAAGCTTCCACGATGTTCCTCACAGTCTTTGAGGTGTTCTCCACCACCCATCTTGCCCTAGACAGCCTGTAGTTGAAGATCCTCTCTTCACGGGTGAGGCATCTGGAAGTGTAGGGCTTCATGAGGTAGGTTCTGAGGGAGAAGGCGTCATCACCCATGATGAAGTAGGGCACATCTTGTGTGTCATTGGGCAGGGGGTCTGGATCTGGGAATCCCATGATGAGGTTGCGTTCCAGCCCCTCCTTGAGGTGACTGGCGTTGTATACCTGGGCATCTGAAGATGACCTGTTGCCTGAAGCATCGATGTACATGAACTTGTAGTCAGCATCAACCATGGCAAAGAGGATGATGCTGAAGAAGCCCTTGTAGTTGTGATAAGTGGACCCTGAGTTGGCTGGAGCTTTGCAGGCCACATGCTTCCCATCTATGGCTCCAATGGTGTGGGGGAAGTTCCACCTCTGATACCACTCTTCTGCAACTTTCTTCCAGCCTTTTTCAGTGGTAGGACACTGGAGGAGCTCCTCTATGTATTCTTCGATGATGGCCTGCACCACTTCTCTGACCACAATGCTGATGGTATTGTGTGGCACCCTCCAGGCATGCTGCATGTTTCTGTACATGGTTCCAGAGGCCAGGTGGCACAGAGTCAGTGCCACCTTCAGCCCAGGGTCCAGGCTGGGACGGAAGTTGGTGCTCAGCTTGGTCAACCTGGGTCTCAGACGCTCCACAACTTCATCAAACATGGCTGGTGTTATCCTCATGAAGTGCTGGAATGCACGAGGGTCTTCATTCCTCAGCTCCACCATCAGTTTGTCATAGAGTCCAAACTCCACTCTTCTCCCGATCCATCTTTGGACCCAGACAGCTCTTGGACGTCTCCTTCTTCTCCTTGCATAGAAAAGGTGAAACAGTCTGAAGAGGGCTTGGTTCTGGTGTTGAATGATGACGGCTACGAAAAGGAGTGCGCGTTGATCCATGGTGGAGATCAATGGATGATGTGGAAGAGCAAGAGCAAGGCTGAAGAGGTCTGCACACCACGTCTGCTGGACTGAAAGTGAGATCCAGGTGATTTCCTCCCCCCTTTTATAGGAAATATCGGTTTTCCACTAGGTGTCCTTCTGCATCCTCTAGACATCCTGCAGACATCCTAAATATCCGAGATACATCCCATATACAAATGTTTTTTCCGTTTTAATGCTTTATGTCCTAGGTGCATCTGCTTTCATCCTTTCTATGTCCATTCTGCTAACGCCGTGTGGTCGTTCCACGTCTGTTTCGCTTCCTTCCTCTTTCCATTTTCCGCTGGAGCGGATGCAAGTTGCGCAGATGCACAGTGGATGCCGAGCAGATACAGCAGACATTTAACGGATGATGACAGACGTAGAACGTTTGTTCCCCATATGTGTCGCGGATGTAGAACGGTCGTGGCGGAAAGTTCATGCACTCCAAAAGTTTTGTGCAGCTCAAAACCTTTTGAGCGGATGAAATCTCAGTAGATGGATGCTGGACGGATAGAACGCATGAAACATGCACGCAGTGAGTACAGAACGGATGCATCACATTAACCAATGGATGGCAAGTGTTTCTCTCTGTTTTACATCCTCTTTGCATCCGTTGGTGCAGTGTGACATGGGCTTTAATGTTTGCTTTGCATGAGGTATAATTAGGCACTTGGTTCTTAGAAATTACTTTTTTAAATAAATTAAATATATTACAGTACTTTGATGTTTTCAGTTCAGAATTTAAAAGTGAAAATTTTCTATCTGATCAATTTGTTATAAATGATTTAAATGACATTACAAAATCTTAACATGTTTGCAAAATCCTTTTTTCTCTGTGCCTTATTTTTCTTTTCTTTTCCTTTTTAGCATTTTAGTGAGCGAGTCTGTCTTTTTTTTCTTTCAGAAATTTCCTCTGATATATAAATGATTACAGCTATCCTTGACTTATGACTGGTTGCTTAGCAACCAAAGTTACAATGGGCTCCCAAAAACAATTTACAACCCAGTTTTGAAGTTCTAATATCTGCCTCCAGTGAACATGTGATCACGTTTTGGGCACTCAGCAACCAGCCCACATCATAGCCAATTGGTATGGACAGGTGACTGCAATTTACATTGTTTTTGCTAGAAAACAGCATTTACTTTCAATGTCTGGGAAAAAAAATCCTACAGCAAACAATGGGTTAGCTTAATAATTGCAGCATTAAATTATGACCAGCGTCCAGAATTGGGATACGACAGGGTTAACTATTGATTTGGGATTTATGAGCTTCCCTGCATGCTGTGCGCCGCGTGCCTGTAAATCGTCATTAGCACGCTATATGCCAAGAAGCAGCCTTTGAAACAGCCCTCTTTTTTTGCTTTCTTACTGCAGCTGTGCCTCGTTCAGAATCTGAAGTTGAAAAATCAGGAAATAAAGATCAGATAAGAACCCGAGTGGGCGGGTGGGCAAAAACATCAGCAGACATAGAACCGGTTCTATATCTGCTGCTCTCTTCAAAACTACCATTTCTACTGAGGTGGACAGAACCGGTAGAAACCCACCCCTGCCAGCATCTTCATTGAACAACTGCTACAAAAAAAGTTGTAAAATCAGATATGGTCATCTGCTGGCCTGTTTTACGATTGCCACAACTTATAACCATAGTTGCATGGTTCAGTTACCTTAGTAACTCAAGGACTATGTGTAATATTTTTTTTTTTACTGGCTCACTTTGAATTTTATGTAAAGTTAATGAAAAAGTACACTGTTCCTTAGTGAATTTGCAGCTTTGCTGAAAAAATTGAAGATGTATAGGTTTGCTTTATTGGCTCAAGAATAGAAAAAGATGATTTTGGAGCTGGAAAAGCAAAGAGAGCTTTTCAGAGGAAAGGAAATGTCAAACTTAGACAAAATTATGAAGGATTTCTCTATAGCAATAAAAATCTGAATAATTAAAATAATAGTGAATCAAAGTCAAATAAAAAAGTAATGGAATAATGTTCAATGAACAAAAATTCATAGATTTTAAATGAATGTTGCAAGTGGTTATTTAATTAGAAAAAATGATTAAGTTTCAGAGTAGAAAGGGAAGATAATGGATAATATACATACATTGTATCAAGTAGGATATAAATTAATAATATTTTTAAAGAAGCTAAACTCATTATTAAAGAAAAATGAGAAGATGAGCATTTGTCCATGTACTCACCAAAACTCAAGCCTAATTTGATAGTATCTAATATCCATATAAATCATATAACTAAATAATGAGGAAAAAATAGTGAAACCATCTATAGAAATAGGCTGGAATTGACCAAAATCAGTATCAAAAAGGGAATTTATTTTAAAAGAAAACACAAAATGCTATTTTGCATTATTCTGCAACATTAGAGAATTTTAATTTCTTTCTGTGTCTGATTTATCTAACAGTGCCACCTAATGGGCTAAGGCAGAAAATGCCTACAAAGCCAGTTTATGATTCTTTCTCCACTGCTGAATTGACATGCTATCAGCCCATCCTTGAACTGACAGAAACCTATATTGCCCTTAAATTTTCTCTTTGCATTTCAAGATTCTTCCTTGCTTTTATTGCCTGTGTTCCTAGTCACTAAATTTACATGACTTCCCTCTAAATAATAGGTAACAGCAGAACAGGTTTTATGCACAGTGAAGCTGTCTTGGAATGCTAACACCACTTTAAAAAGCCCAACTAAGGATGGCCCATGAGTGTATTCTTTGTACATTGGAAGCACAATGAAGGCAAAATTCAAGAGCATGGTAGAAAAAAAAGTTGCTGCCCACAGGTTTGTGCTGTAGTTGGATGCAAATGGCATATTTAGCATTAGCTTATTTAATGAATTTAGCATCAGCTTTCTTCTCTAGATCAGGGGTGTCAAACTCACGTCGTCACATCAGTGTCACGTGACTTATCAGGCTATTTTCTTTTTCATTAAACTGGGCATGAGCGTATCCAGCATGTGATGCACCCAGCCCATGGACCGGGAGTTTGACAGCCCTGCCCTAGATGTTCTATTTCCCTAATTCCTAATTCCCAGATAGCAGAGCTATTTCACACCAGCTTCATTAAATTATGTAGCGATTATAATTTACAAATTCAGCTTGAATTGAAGTTTCTCTTTTTATAAGATTGTTTTTGTGAAACCATTCAAAAACTTTGTTGAGCTTCTATGTGATATTTGTACAGAAATAAATAATAAAATGTGGTGCTGGTTTCTTCTCATCCTCACATACAAGGGTGGGATTCTACCAGTTCAGACCAGTTCAGAATTTTGGTCTGTGCTTTATTTCCTGGTTTTTGCTATGCTTTATTTCCTGGTTTTTTTTTAGCACAGCTGATTCGCATGGCAGAGCGCTTTGTCATGTCTCAGCTGTTTCAGTCACTTGGGGCTGAAGTAGAAGATAAGCAATGGGCTTTATAAAATGTAGAACATGCACGCAAAGTGCATGCTCACCGAACCAGTTGTTACACCGGTTGAATCGCACCACTGCTCTATATACTATATTAATTCATAACAGGTAAACTTTTAATACATTTTCTGCAGTGAGATGTTGTGCACCAAATTCCTTGTGTGTTCAATCACACTTGGCCAATAAAGAATATTCTATTCTGTCCTATATTGTTCTAAATGAAATGAAACAAAATCTACTTTCTCTCACTCAAATGTAGCTAAATTTTAAGGAAATTGTTCTACACAACATTTTTAATGTTAACATGGTAATTGAAAATATAGCATGGTTTGAATTTTTTTTAAGATAAGCAAATTTAAACTTAGCTCTTCTCTATAAATTCAGTCACTTTTTGGACTGAATTTATTGAGGTGAGCTTCGTTTAAATTTGTTTATCTTAAAAATAATAATTAAAACCATCCCATCAAATATATCAATGCAAAAGCTCTGAAAAGGAAAATACCCCCCTTTTCTGTAAATGATAATATTTAGACTGTAAACATTGTACGACTAAATAATTTTCTTCAAAGTGATGCTCTCCACTACAAATCTTAGAATTCTTAGCTAGCATGGCTATTTCATTTAGAAGCATCATCCCATCTGGAGCACACCATGCTGGGTAACAATGCTCTATTACAAGGAGAAACATTTTGTTTCTACAGTAGTTAAGTAGATGACAACAAGAACCCCCGAATTAGGACCAGAAGATAGAGCCATCTCCTGCTTTCTTGCCTTAGCAGCTGATAGTCAGAGATTACCCACTCAGTTGCTTATCTACAGAGCAAAGCATTACATTAAATATCCTAAATTAAAATAGTATTAATATTAAATATTAAAAATGCAGAGATTGAAAGAGGTCATTTTAATCAAAAGTAAGTGAAACAACTTTTACATTTCATAAACTCATGGAATTCATGATTTGAAATTTCAGACAATGTAAAATGTCTATAAATAACTTTAAGTATAGACAATAGAGCACTATAATCTATACAAAAGCATTTTATCAACAATGAATATATCCTCTCTTCTACTTATAACTTTGTTTGAAATATTAGTGCAATAATAAAAAAAATAAGACTAATTTAATGCATCATATCTTCAAAGATAAATACTATTTTTAATTCATTTGTCTAGTACTGGGCAGAAAAGACTAAAATTAATATTGGGCATTAAATAATATGGAAATTATATAGTTTTTGGTGAGAACTAAGTACAAGATTGAGATGGAAAAAAGCAATAGTCACACTCCATAGAACAGTGGTCCCCAACCTTTTTTGTACCAGGGACCAGTTTCATGCAGAAACACTTTTTCAAGGACCGGCAAAATCAATTCTTCCCCAATACTAAAGGGCTTCTTTACTATTTCTTTACTAAAAACATATTTTTATATATATTTTAATCACTATTATTCATTCTTTGCAGCCCGGTACAAAATGATCCACGGACCAGTACTGGTCTGGGGCCTGGTGGTTGGGGACCCCTGCCATAGAATATTCCATCAAAATATAAAAAATTCCCTTTAGAATTATATCCAGGAAGGCAATATTCTGTGTGAATTCATTATAGTGTTTCCTCCCTGCTTCCCACATCTCTTCTGTAGGTAAATTATATATATATATATATATATATATAAACATTATAACCAAAACATTCAGCCAGATTAGTTTAAACATTTAATTTTGGAAACTGAAATAGAAATAATTTGCAAGTAGCAAATTTTGCAATAAGGCCCATTAAAATCAATAGAAGTTACCCTGAACTGTGCATAAGATTGCTGACTCAAAAATAAATCTATTTAAAAACTAAACAACATTACTTCTCAGTAATTTTGGGGCTTATATATAAAGTTACACCCCTTATATTTAAAGTGCAATCTTTCATATGCCTAATTAATTCCCTTAAATAAATTAATCTGCTATGATACAAAATTACAGCTGATGCAAGATTTAGATGCAATTTAAAGTTCCGGTTATCATATATGAAGAGTTATATGGTTTAGGTCCTGGATATATTTGACATCTTACCTAGAATTTGTTTATCCAATATATATCAATTTAGATAGATAGCTGCAAATCACCATTCTTCAGGAGAAGACTGGGATGATGACTTTTTAGAATAATATTCAACAAAGCAGTGAAATCATTATTCTATCATAGAATTTTTAGAAAAATCATATCTAGTTATGAATGAATTGTGGGGCTTTTATTGGTAAGTTTTTTATGCAAGTGTGTATTAAAATTGTTAACTATTTTCATGCCATCTACTGTCTTGATCTGAATTGGACACTTAGACCCATATTAAATATCCTATAGGGTTTGGTTTAGTCACTATTTAATGTTTTGAGACACAATTACATAATCCTCCATTTGGTTTACTCTCCTTCTTAAATACAGTAAACTTTGTCAAGCTCTATGTTTTCAATGGACCATGTCTCCTGTAAATGCAAAATCTTATTCTTAGAAACTTAATCTGAGCATATCTATCCCTTTAGAATGCCAACCAGCAGTGTTCCAGAAAAGAACCACCAATTCCTGTTAATAAGTTGATTGACATTTAGCAATCTAGTTAATTTGCTACAGAAGACTTTTTAGACAGGAATTGATACCTTTGACTGCAGACAGTCATTCTCCAATGGAACTTGGATGCAAGAGGACTATTCTTGGTCAGGTTGAATGGTTACATTCTTGGGAAATAGCATTTACTGGTCCATCCCTATTTCATTCTCCTGAGCTTCCAAAGCTGTATTTAACAGAAGAGTAAAGGGCTTGATTCTCATTTCCTCAGATATGTATCTGATTATAAGATCTTGTTCAAAGCTTCTTGATTCTATTTCTGTAGATTCTCTTTTCCAACACAACATCTTATTTTCACCAGCATCTCTTTTTGCTGTTCATGGGGGCAAATCCTGTCCTGATTGATTCAATCAATCAGGAAGAGCAAAACTCAGATAAGCAGGTCATGGTCCTCAACCTTCCACAATTTTTGCCCACAATTTTAGCATTTATAAACTGAACAGAATCCAAAATAATAGAAGTAGCTTCCAAGGTTATAGTCATTTAACCTGCTCCAATACTGAATTTAAGTTAAGGAAGGAAATTAAACACTTGTTCTGTGCATCTCTTTCTCTTTTTGTTTTTTGACACGCTATGTATTGACTCATAGAAGATCAAAATGTAGGTCTTCCTATCAATAATTTTACATTTGTTTTTATCCCACCTTTATTATTTTTATCAATTAAGAGCTGGAAGGAACCTTGGAGGTCTTCTAGTCCAACCTCTTTTTTAAGCATTATACCATTTCAGACAAGTGACTGTCTAATCTCTTCTTAAGAACCTCCAGTGATGAAGCATCCACAACTTTTGACGGTAAGCGGTTCCACTGCTTTTATTGTCCTGCTGTTAGAATTTTTTTCCTTAGTTCCGGGTTGCTTTTCTCCTTGATTAGTTTCCATCCATTGTTTCTTGTCCTGTCTACAGATGTTTTAGTAAATAAGTTGATCCCTTCCTCTTTCTGGCAACCTCTCAAATACTGGAATACTGCTATCATGTCACCCCAGTCCTTCTTTTCTCTAGATTAGTCAAATTCAAATGCTGCAACCATTCTTCGTATGTTTTAATCTCCAGGCCTTTAATCATCTTTGTTGCTCTTCTTTGCACTTTTTCCAAAGTCTCAAAATCTTTTTTGTGATGTGGTGACCAAAACTGGTTGCTTTCAGGTGTGGTCCTACTAAGGCTTTATAAACTGGTACTAATACTTCACGTGATTTTGATTCAGTTTATATAACCAAGGATTGTATTAGCTTTTTGCTTGCTGCTGCATAATGCTGACTCTTATTTAAATAATTGTTCACTAGGAGTCCAAGGTCCTTCTCACAATTACTGCTTTTAAACCAGGTTTCTCGTAATCTGTACTTGTACCTTAGTTTTTCCTGCCTAGCTTTTATTCACATTAAATCTTATGTTGCTCAATAGGGCCCATTGTTCAAGTCTAACAAGATCTTTTTGGATCCTGAACTTGTTTTCTGGGGTGTTGGCTATTTCTGCTAGCTTAATGTCATCTGAAACTTTGATGAGTTCCTCTTCTATTCCCTCATCTATTTATGAAGATATCGAAGAGTCCTGGGCCTAAGAAAGAATCTTGTGGTATCCCACTGCTTCCTTCCCTCCATGTAGATGTAGTACCATTAAGGACCAGTCATTGAGTACAGTTCCTCAGCCAGTTACAAATCCATCTGGTGGTGATACTGTCTATTCCAGATTTTTGTTGCTTACCAAAAAGAAGGTTGTGGTCTACTTTGTTGAATGCCTTGCTGAAGTTTAAATATATTGTGTGCACAGCATTTCGCTGATCTACCAATTTACGATTTTTTATTCTTCATAAATGTATCTTTTGTTTTATGTACACTGAAAGCATATGCACTAAGACAAATTCCTTGTGTGCCCAATCACACTTGACCAATAAAGAATTCTATTCTATTTTTGCTTTATAATGGTTTCTGAATATTTGCTTCAAGGCCACCACCCTGATTCTTTACTGATATAGAACTCTCATACTGGGTGCTGCTGTTCAGAAGACAAAAAGCCCAAAATACCATCTGTTATGCCATGTCGTGTCATATACTGTAGAGGTGTGGTGACTACACAATTCAGTCCTCCCTTGGGAGACAAATTCAGTCTCACAGAAGATCAAAAAATTTCAAGTATTAAAATATAGACATGCAATCTGGATTAAGATAATAGCACTATTATCAAATAATGGTACAATTATGTTACACTTTTATGTACACTTGTTAAAAAAGAAATACTGAAAAGAGAAGATAATTTTTCCAGACAGACCATTGCTACAAATGAAGAACTCTATGTCTAAAATTTCCAAAGACATTGGACCTCAGTAGCTATTATTATTGCATTATTACAAACTTGTATTATTACAAATCCTTGAAAAATTCTAATGAACAATTATGTCTTCATGAATAAAGCCTGAAATAGTGATGAAGGCTGAAAGATGAAAGATAAGGAAAATAACTGTCAGCACAACTTAAAAAACCTTGCACAAATTCCTGGCTACATAATTACATATTTCTGCAAGGCAGATGACATTTTGAAATAAATGTTCTTCTGCTTCAGTTTCCTAGACTTCTACAAGTTGGATTTTCTACAGTGCAAGTCTGTATGGTTTCTTAAGTGAAATTCAGTGAGAAGGGAACATTAGCCATCATGCTAGCCATCCTCTGAGATCCAATTTTGTTCTTGTTAATTATCCAGACATTTCAAAGTAGCAATATCAGCCTAAATATAGTATATATGACATTTGATGCTTCCTGTAACTTATTAAACTGTTCTAAGCTTTTATGGCTATTAAAATGGAAACAGATCCAATTATTAGTTGAAAGAGGTCAACTGGAGACCAAGGAAAAGACATGAAATTGGCCAAATATTATCTATATGAGCTGCAGTAGATACTTTCTTTAATTTAGTAATTGTTTTAATGTCAAAGACATAGATGTATCTTAATTTAGTGTAAGCATAGATAATTAAAATTCTTCTATAGAATCAAGTAGTTATATCTTCTGGTTTTTTAAATTGAATTCTTATGTTTTTCAGTGAACTTTAATGATGAACAAACATGATTTCTGATAAAGCTTCTAAAATTATAGCAAAGTTTTGTCACTGCTATTTTATATATGGAAAATCCATCTAACTTATTAAAGGCCCGGTCCCACTGGCTGACGGACGCAAAACGTATGCATAAAGGACACAGCGGACGAGCAAAATTTCGGGGGTGGCTCCATCCGTTGTCATCTGTTCCAAAAAGTGGCGAAAATTTGCATAAATAGAACAGAAAAGAACGGAAAAGAACGGACATGGGTAGTATGTAGCGGGGATGTTAAAACGGATGTTCATTGGAAGCCTAGCAGATGAAAGCGGATGGAAGCGGATGACACCTCTGAAGGGGTTCTGGGGAAGAATTTCAAAGCAGATGCATAGCAGAAGAGGCGGATGCATAGCGGTTGAAGCGGATGCATCACGGACGCCTATAGGAAACAAAGGGAATGCCGTGCAGATGTATATCAGATGCAAAGTGTTCATTGCTCATGCAGGGGAGTATGAATTGCATCAGCTCCACGGATATAAAAGGATGCAGCATGCACACAGTCAGTATACAGGGGAAAGACGTGCTGCCAGAGACATCTTGCAGGAACACCATGGTTCATCGGTCAGGCAAGAAGAGGAAGTCTGTGCCTACTTGTTCAAGCCCTGGCAAGGTGAAGAAGGGCAGAATCAGCATCCCACCCCCTGGCACTGACTCTGAAGCTGCTGCTGCTGCTGCTGCTGCTGTGGTGAACCAGCCCCAAGGCCTTCAAGCCCCTCAAAGCCCTGCAGCTGAAGGCCCTGCTGTTCAAGACCCTGAAGGCCCTGCTGCTCAAGACCCTGAAGGCCCTGAACAATCTCCAGAAGCCCCTGATGCTGAAGCCCCTGAACGCCCTGCTGAAGCCCCTGCCAGAGGAAGGAAGAGGCAAGGGAAGGAGAAGGGAGAGAGGAAACAGTACACCATTTCCAAGGAGCATGAGGATGAGGTGCTGGAATGGCTGAGGGAGAACAAGTATCTCTGGAGAAAGGGCCACAGACTGTATCGGGACACCAAGAAGAAGCAGGCAGCTTGGAGAGACAAGGCAGAGAGCCTGGGGTACAATACAGAAGTATTCCTTGGATGGTGGAAGCATATGCACACCTGGTATGACAAGCTACACCTCAAGAAATCCGGGCAGGCCGCTGTCAAGCTCACTGACCAGGAGATTTACATCATGGCCAAGTGCAGTTTCCTGGAGGGTGAGATCCACCAAGGAGCAGCCCCTCTGAGACCCCTCTCCCTCAGACAGCCCACAGACAGCCAGTCCTCTTCCAGCCAGGAGCCAGTTACCCTGTCCAGGCAGGTGTCTTCACAGGGCCCCACAGCAGAGACCCCCCCGACAGCTGCACTCCCCATGCCAGCAGACTTGGAGGATCCCGTGGAGGATGACGCCCTGCTGTCACAAATGGAGGAAGAAGCAGCAGCCACCAGAGGCCAACCCCCCCCCCCAGCTCCAGAGGATGCAGGCAGAGAGGCAGACTGGAGGGCCAGAACCACAGCGTGCTGTTGGAGATCAGGGACACAATGAAGACCAGCACAGAACTTCTCTCTCAGCTGGTCCACTTGGACAGAGCATCCTCGGGCCGGAACACCTTCATCACCTACGTGAGCCAGACCCTAAGGGACCTGCCTGAGGCCCAGTACCAGGTGATGAAGTAGAAGATCACAGCACTTCTGCACAACCCTCAAAGCCCAGCTGAAGCTATTCCGACCCAGTTCAGGTCTGCTCCTCTACCCCAGGCGATGTCACAGCCCTTCCACGGCTTTCAACAGCCCCTCACCTACCAAGACTATGACTACCAGGACTTCCTACAGCAGAAGCAGAACTTCCCAGTCCAGGAACAGGTTCATCAGATGCCACAGACACCAGTCCTCACCCAGCTGCAGACCAGAAAGCCCCACTACACTTCTCCCAACCCTTCCTCCATCCCACAGCCAAGCCCGTCAATGGACAATCTGTCATCAGTGTTGGGCCTGACATCTCAAGTCCTTGATGAAGGGCCTCTCAACCTCACGGGACTAAGTCAGCTTTCGGATAGCTTCCTGAACACATCATCACCTGTTGTACCCTTGGGGCCAAGCACCCCAATGGGGCCTTACACCAGCACTCAAGCCACAGCCACCTCCACAGTCCCTGCCCACTTAACAGCTGAGACCATGGACATGACTCAGAGTGACTGAGAATAGTGTCAGAGACTGAGTTATTTACTTGTTAAGTTTATCTTCGCTTAAGACACTTTACTTGGTTCATTTTGCTTATTTAACACAGTCATAAAGTTTACCTAAGAAAGTTAATGAAGGTTTTCTTTGCTTAAGACATTTAATACAGTTTACTTGGTTCATTTTGTGTATTTAATAAAGTCATAAAGTTTACCTAAGAAAGTTAATGAAGGTTATCTTTGCTTAAGACACTTAGTTTACTTGGTTCATTTTGTTTACTTAATAAAGTGTTGGTGAAAACTTTGAAAAAATGGTTAAGCCTTTGCAATGCCTGTGGGATAGATAAGGATAGTTGTGGGACAGATAAACCTCCAGTGCAACCATAGTGGGACTGTATGGTCCACCATCCCAGCAATCCAGATGATTTTCTCCCCCTTTTTATAGAAAATATCAGTTGTCCTCTATTGGGCCTTCTACATACTCTAGACATACTGCAGACATCCTAAATATACGAGATACATCCCAAATACAAACATTTTGTCCGTTTGAATACTTTATATATGAGATGCATACGCTTACATCCTTTCTATTTCCGTGGTACTAATGCTGTGTAGATGTTCCGTGTACCTTATGTTTCCTCCCTCTTTCTGTTTTCAGCTGCAGCGGATGTGAGTTGAGGGGATGGCCAGAGGATGCAGAGAGGATACAGCGGATGTCTAATGGATAATAATGGACAAAGAACATTTGTTGCCTGTATATGTTGCGGATGTACATCGTACGCGGCAGAAAGTTCATCTGTTCACAAAGTTTTATGCAGCTCAAAACTTCTTGCGCAGATGAAATTGCGGTGGACGGATGCTCGACAAATAGAGCATATGAAACACGTATGCAGTGAGTACACAATGGATGCATAGCGTTTTCCAATGGATGGCAAGCTTTTTTTTATGTTTTACATCCTCTTTGCAGCTGTAAGTGCAGTGGGACCGGGCCTTTATAAATCCCTTTGGCTGAGCATGGTTACAGGCTAGTCTAGTGAAGAGAAGGACCAGGGTAGACATGATAGCAATCTTCCAATATTTGAGAAGCTGCCACAGAGAGGAAGGGGTCAAGCTATTTTCTAAAGCACCCGAAGATCAGACAAGAATAATGGATAGAAACTGAACAAGGAGAGATTTAACATTGAAATAAGGAGAAATTTTCTGACAGTGAGAACAATCAACCAGTGGAACAGCTTGCCCTTGGAAGTTGTGGAAGCGCCATCACTTGAGACCTTCAAGAAGAGATTGGACTGCCATTTGTCAGAAATAGTGTAGGGTCTCCAGCTTGGGTGGGGGGTGCTGGACTAGATGACCTATAAGGCCTCTTCCAAATCTGATTATCTGTTATGGTGGACCCAGAGCAGGTCTCCCTCTTCCACCGTTGGTCTTACCTTCATGGGCAGCCATGGTGAGCAGAGCAGTGCAAGCCCCATGGGCTGAAAGGTAAGGCCGATGGCAGGGGAGGCAGATCCGTTCCAGGCCCACCGTGCTTAGCTGAAAGGTGCAGGTGGGCAGGGGAGGACCAGCTAGCAGATGGGTGATGTGGGTGACACTTGCAGTCTCTGGCCTCCTTCCAGCCTGAAGAGCTTGCACCACTCTGCTCACCACTGCTGCGAAGATAAGGCCGACAGTGGGGAAGGGGGACACTCAGCCAAAGGGTGCGGGCCAGTGGATGGGCTGGCTGATGGAGAGTCAGCTGGCAGAAGGGCAATGTGGTTGGCATAGTCTTGCAGTCCCTAGCCACCCCCTTCCCACTGGCAGCCGCGGCAGGCAAGGTGCCTCCTCCCTAGCCCCCATTCATTTTCCACTCAATAGCTGGACAAACTTAGGAAAAAAAAAAAACAGCCCTCTCTGCTTCTCTGCTTGTTCATGGGTTCAAGTGGACAGTCGGGAGGCTGGAGCAAGGAAAAACCCAAGCGCACGGAGGGCAGAGAACTGGTTGTTAAATTATTTTAATCCCACCACTGGATGGATGGATGGGTGGATGGATGGATGGATGGATGGATGGATGGATGGATGGATAGACAGATAAATAGATAGATAGATGGTGATCATGGTATGTAATGGTCATCATAGCAAAGTCATAGCTGAGGTTGGGATAATCTATAACAGTACATGTCATTTTATTTAATTTTGATTTCCTGAAAATTAAATATGCTCAATATTACCTCTTTTTAGTCATAAACAGCATAATTTTACTATTCTGTCACGTCACAACTTTTGGCTGCCTCAAAGGTGCATTTGAACTTTTCAGGAGTTACACGAGAACTGGGGCCCCAAGCCCTAGTTTTTGGTGCAGACTATTTGCTAGTTATACATCCAGAACTTTCCTTATTTTCTTCTGTACAGGAATGGCAGAAACATGTTGATGTGTAATCCTGAAATCCATGTAATTTTAGCTCTTTCTTTTAGCGACTTAAGTGTCTTAGCTGTCTCTTTTGCATTGATTTAATCCAGTTCCTTAATGGGAAGACTATAACCTATGAAAAATTCAGCATTGTATTGCATTTTTATCATATTAACTCATGATTGAAACCAGAGGTCGAAGAAGAGTATAGTTGGCAAGATTGTTCTTGTTATGTAAACAGATTTCAAGAGTTTGTCAACTTGTATTGCTGTACAAATTATTCCTTGTTTACTCTTTGATGGAGCCTGAGGTTTTCATGTGTCATTAATATTTATTAAAAGTTAATAGGCAGCCACTGATGCTGAAACTTTGCAAAATATTATTCTTCAACAGGGACATTCATCAGTATAGATTCAGGCAAATTTGTAGCACCAGTATATGGTGTTATTATTATCTTATTAATTGATTAATATCTAATTGATTGGTTGGTTGGTTAATTATGTCTGAGATTTAACACTGCTACTCAATTACCTTGGATTGGCTGAATAGGTTATACCATAATTCTTGCAAATTCTTTGAAGCTAATTCTTCAATAGATTTCAGCAAAGAAAGAAGCAGGAAATCCTATCCCTGACTCATTGATTCTGATAGGTAGATAGATAGGTAAATATGTAATGATAGATAAAAATATAAATAGATAGACAGAAAGCCCAATACAGACTTGTTCTGTATAAAATAGTTTACTCCAAATCCTCTAATATGATTGGCTAAGAAAGCCGGCATAGGGATTGGTTCACTAGGAACCAATCCAAAAGAGCCGCCAAAAGGCAGCCAAATCAAACAAATGTCATTGGCTACAAGCTGGCAGGCAAGCCGTATATAAAGGCTGCCGCGGCTAGAGCCAAACTGTTCCGTTTAACTTAAACTGTTGAAATAAAGACTTTTACTGTTGGAACCCGGTCTACCTCGTGTTTTTCCAGACGGAATACTGGCGATGAGGATGGGATCGTCCTAAAACATGAGACTGTGCACGCGGTGAATTGAAACCCAGGCTGGAAGCGATGGCTGAAAATAATGCACCGCCCGCACCCTTCAACCCCAATGAAGAGGATTGGGAATCCTACATAGACCGTTTCCAAATGTACTTGGAAAGTAACGAGATCTCAGACCAGCGTAAGAGGGCTGTCTTCTTAACACATTGCGGACCAACGATATTCAAAATGGCCAAGGCATTGGCGAAGCCCAGAGACGTAAAGCAAATGACCTGGCCCGAACTCCAGCGAATGTTGAAGGCTCATTACGCACCAGTGGTGTCAAATCTCATCAAATGGCACGAATTCTACCGAAGAAACCAAAAAGAAGGCGAGACCATCGCTGATTTTGTGGCAGCCCTCCGACAATTGTGGGGAGCATGTGAGTTCCTGAACTTAGATGAAGCCATGCGAGATTGAGTAGTATTGGGTTTAAAAGACTCTAATTTACAAAGTAAATTGCTAAATAAACCCAACATAATTGTAGCTGAAGCAATCACAAAACCCACAGCTGCAGAAGCTGCGAAAAAGTCAGCGGCCACCATGAACAAATGAACACGAACAACGACGAAATGAGCCTAACCAGAGGGAAGAACCACACACCATGAAGATTTTGATGAGACATCAGAATCCAGAGAGGAAGACGATGAGGTCCACCGCCTATACGCCAACAAAAAAAGGCACGAAAAAAGAAACTGGCGGGAATGCGCCGGTTGCGGAGGAAACCACCCTCGAGCCGATTGCAGATTCCTTGATGCCATCTGCAGAGCTTGTAAGAAAAGGAGACACATCGAGAAGGTTTGTAGGAATCGAAAAAATAACAGCCCTAACAGACGCAGTAACTCTCCCCCACAAGCTGAATCGAAACAAGCCGAGAGAAAGTGGGAGCACAACAAACAAGCCAGTAACCGAGAAAAGACCCATCAAACTGTTACTATCGGAAGTGCTCAGACGGAAAGCGGAAAAAAAGTTAAAATCATCGTAAAAATCGAAGGCAGCCCCTGTGAGATGGAGGTCGATTCAGGGTCTTTCCTGTCAATGGTGTCATGGGACACAATCAGACAACTGGTCCCAAATATTAAGCTAAAAGAGCTCCAGAAACAAAAATTAACTCTGAAGAACTACCAAGGGAATCGAATCCCTGTGGTAGGTCTAGGACATTTCCGAGTCGCTTACAAGCAGCATGTCGAAGTCCTGCCTCTAACAATAGTCGTCCGAGACCGACCCAGCCTCCTGGGCATCGAATGGTTCGCACCATTGGGCATCGGAATGACCGGAGTAGACTGAGTGGCCGTAACCGACTGGGAAGAAAACCTGATCCACGAGTTCCAGGACATTTTCGATGGCTCCCTAGGCAGGTATCGGGGGACCCCAATTTCCTTTAGCTTAGACCCCCAAGTGGCCCCTAGAAGATTAAAGGCCAGACGAGTTCCCTTTGCATTAAAGGCAAAAATAGAGGAACAATTGAACAAATTAATTGACCAAGGGGTTTTGGAACCTGTTGAGCATGCTAAATGGGAGACGCCAATAGTAACACCGGTTAAACCTGACGGGTCGGTACGCATCTGCGGAGACTACAAGGCTACCCTGAACCATGCGCTGCAACAAAGCGCATATCCGGTGCCAGTCGTACAACATTTGCTACACTCACTCGGGGGAGGAAAATTTTTTGCTAAACTAGATCTAGTACAAGCTTACCAACAGCTTCCAGTAGACCCCTTAACGGCTGAAGCACAGACAATAGTGATTCACAAAGGGGCATTCAAGTGTAACAGACTCCAGTTTGGAGTGAGTGTGGGCCCAGGCGTTTTCCAAAGCCTCATGGAACGCCTATTAAATGGAATGAAAGGGGCCGTACCATATTTTGACGATGTCCTGATTTCGGCTAAAGATACGACCCAACTAGAAAAAAGACTAAGAAATGTACTAATAAAATTCAGAGAATTCGGTCTGAAAGTTAAAAAAGAAAAATGCTGCTTCATGACTGATTGTGTCGAATTTCTGGGCTACTTAATTGACAGAGAGGGTATACACCCAGTGAAAAAAAAGTCAAAGCCATTAAAGATGCACCACAGCCAAAAAACAAAACAGAATTGCAGGCATTTTTGGGTCTGATAAATTTCTATAACGTATTCCTCCCCCACAAAGCGACAATAGCGGAACCATTACACCATCTGCTGGATAAGAAAACTAATTGGACTTGGGGTCATAGAGAGCAAAAAGCATTCCAGAAAATAAAAAAATTATTAACATCAAACACCATTCTTATCCAGTTTAGTAACACACTTCCATTGACGGTAACCTGAGACGTCTCACCGTTTGGAGTCGGTGCCATCCTGAGCCACCAATTGCCAGATGGGAGAGAGGCACCCGTCGCTTATTACTCAAAGACTCTGTCTAAAACAGAACATAACTATAGTCAACTAGACAGAGAAGCCCTGGCAATCATCGCGGGAATGAAACGTTTCCACGAATACCTTTATGGAAGAACATTTTTGATCGTAATGGACCATAAACCGTTACTAGGAATTCTGGCAGGAAACAAGCCTACACCGAAAATTTTATCCCCACGGATGACTAGATTGTCAGAATTCCTAGCAACATACTCTTACACATTGATGCATCGGCCCGGGAAGCAAATCTCCCATGCAGATGCATTAAGCAGAGCACCGTTGCCAACGACGGAGGAAGACCCAGCACCAACAATGACCACCCTGCAAATAGAAACGTGCCCCGAACTACCAATATCTGCAAACGATGTCGCCAGAGCCACCGCAAAGGACCCAGTGACTGCCCACATATTTAACTGGGTAGGTAAAGGCTGGCTGGAAAACCAAAAAACTGAAAACTTTAAACCTTTCCGGACCAGACAAACCGAACTTTCAATTCAAAAAGGTTGTTTATTGTGGGGTGATCGGGTAGTAATCCCTCCTAAATTACAAACTAGAGTGTTGGGTATGCTTCACGAAGGCCATCCTGATATTGTAAAAATGAAAAGCCTAGCTAGAAGCTATGTCTAGTGGCCTGGTATAGATAAAGACATCGAATACTGGGTTGCTACTTGTACTAAATGTCAGAAAATCAGGCCTTCCCCACCACAAGCACCCATAAGGGACTGGGAGACCCCACGAGGCCCCTGGTCTCGGATCCACATTGATTTCACGGGTCCTACTAGGGGGCATACCTTTTTAATTGTCATAGATGCATACTCAAATTGGCTGGAAGTTGTAGTAATGTCATCTACGACAACCGAGGCGGTCATTAAACAACTAAACAAACTCTTCGCAACCCATGGATTGCCGGACGTCCTAGTGTCTGACAACGGGCCACAATTAACAGCCATCCAATTTGAACAATACCTAGCCTCCCTAGGTATACACCATGCACTAACCGCGCCGGCCCACCCGGCTGCAAATGGTAGGGCGGAGAGAATGGTCAGGTTTACCAAAGAGGGTTTAGAGAGAATGGACCTTGGGGATGTCCAGGATAAAATTAACCGCCTACTTACCCTCCAACATATCACACCCAGCACTGTAACCAGCAAAAGCCCAGCGGAATTATTAATGGGAAGAAAACTTAGGTCGCAATTAGACAGGTTGCACCCAAATTACACCTTGGAAAGACCCCCCGACTCCTCCAGCCATTTCCAAACATTTGAAATCGGTGACCTAGTCTACGCAAAAAATTTCACCGGGGACCCCTTATGGCTTCCAGGCACAATCACACAAATCACAGGCCCCCGGTCCTACCGACTAACCGTAGACAATGGCAGGGAATGGAAGCGACACATAGACCAGCTTCGTTCCTGAAACATTGAAAGAAATACAAACTCACAACCACAAATAATAAAAAACGACGAAAACCAAACCAAAGGGGGGGGGGAAATACAAGAAAATAATAAAGAACTTTTTAAAATAAACCCAGAACATCTAAACAATCAAAAAGAGCAAAAAGGAAACTTACGGTTAGATGAGACTTGCGGGAAAAATCCAGACAAAGGGGCCAGCCAAGCCAGCTCGACCTGCCTGGAGAAACCAGGAGGGAGCGGCGAAACCACCGGCCTGAGAAACTCAAGCGGTAGCAAAATGGCCGACTCACCCTTCCAGGCAGTTCCATGGAAAAGAGCCGGAGAGACAGCAACCCCATCCGAACCGGTTGAAGTCTCCAGCGAAAATGAACTGCGCAAGTCCAGTAGAATCAGAAGAAGCCCCACCTACCTGCGCGACTACGTCACCACGTAGGACTAAACCAAGGGGGGGAGGGGTGTTCTGTATAAAATAGTTTACTCTAAATCCTCTAATATGATTGGCTAAGAAAGCCGGCATAGGGATTGGTTCACTAGGAACCAATCCAAAAGAGCCGCCAAAAGGCGGCTAAATCAAACAAATGTCATTGGCTACAAGCCGGCAGGCAAGCCACATATAAAGGCTGCCACGGCTAGAACCAAACTGTTCCGTTTAACTTAAACTGTTGAAATAAAGACTTTTACTTTTGGAACCCGGTCTACCTCGCGTTTTTCCGGACGGAACAAGACTATTCCTAATTTGGATTCTTTCCAAATGCATAGATTCAATTCTCAGAATTCCCCAACAAGGTCATTGCAGAAAATTATATGAGTTGAAGCCCACACTACACAGTGGATTTCACAACTGAAAAAGGCTATGCTAACGTATTCATTTTTGTACAAATATTTTTGTATGCAGATTTTCAAAAGTATTTGGTACATAATATTTCTAAACATACTTAATCCAAAGCATTTAAAGATCGTAAAATACATTTTATATATTCACTCCATAAATTTCCCAAATATAGTTTTAGTGAATGATAAGATATAGTACTGGGCTTTGTGAATTATCTGCCCCAACAAATTCTGCTTTATTTTATTATGCTAAATATTTTGGTGCTGATATTTGGAGAATTTGTGATTGGAGTGTCTCTGTCAGCCTCCCTCAATTCCCCACCCACCAGGAGTTGCTAGTAAATAACAGATTTCATGACTCTACGTGGCAGAAATTTTACAGTCACAATTTGGGCAAAAATGAATTTCAATATTGGGGCTCCTTAGGATATGCAACACAGGAAGACACATCTGCTGACCACATTGATGCTATTTTAATTATAGACTTATTTCCCCAAAGATCTCTTTTAAAAAAGTGAAATGCCTATATACACTGGAATATCATCCCTTTTCTATGCTATTCATATGTTCATATTTTTAAATTTTAAAATTATGTTGTAATTTGGTCAGAAATAATCTAGTTTGGGAATACTAGGTAAACAGTAATCTTTTCCTGGTTTCACAGCTTTCAATATCCTCCTTTCTCTGGCTCCATCAACTATTCTTGACAAACTCTACGTAGTAAGTTGTTTAGTAAATGACAAGAAAACTTCAGTGTTTTCTTCCAGATCAGTTTTGATCAGAACCTATGATACTTTTAGGCTGTTGAATTATTGATTGCAGCTTCATTATTCTTATCTCACCTATGCTTTGTACTTTTGTACTTCCAACCATAATCACTGTTTCTCTGCTTGTCACTTTATTCTCTTTCTCCTTGGGATGTCTTCTCAGCATTAAGAAACTTAAATTATATGAGCTTTGTAGCTTTGTAACCTTTCCTCCTATTCTTGTGCTTCTCTTTTATCTTCTCCTCTCTCAGCCATCTATTATCGTGATTATCTCTCACAAGCATCCGCCCACTTTTTATATAACAGTTTTCTTCCAGATAGCAATCAGCTCCTCCTATTTAACACTTCACAGCTCCATCTGCTTACTTTGAGACAGGTACTTGTCTACATCCTACTGGACATGTAGTCTGTGAGAGAAGCTCACAAATGATTTGGTGAAAGGCAAGCAAGCATTCCTTTCTTTCTTATTAATATCAATTTATCCATCTCTGGAGAATCTAATATTTTTTTAATTATACTTTCATCTGTTGGTGTGTTCTCATTTTTCCAATATTACGCAAATACAATTCTTGCTGCTGTCAATATATGTATTATTGTATGTATTATTGTAATGTATTGTTAAATATGTAGTCCCTTTGTGATACTTTTCTGCTAATATACCTAACAAAATATTTCTGGTTTCAACTCTACATGTTGCTTTATCATTTTCTCTAACCATGTATTATTTTTGTCCAAATTGTTTTTGCTTTTGGACAAGTCTGCCACATGTGAAAATAAGAATTCGGTATCTGATTACATTTCCAACATTTCACAGTTGTATTTTTAAACTTCTTTGCTAGTCTTGCTAGTGGCAAATGCTACCTTATAAAACAATGTTTTATATGTGTTGTCAGTCATTAAGTAGGTCACCACATGACCACACCTGATTTTATGACCTTTTTCTGGTGGTTGTTAAGCAAATGCTAATGTCGTTAACTGAATCCATTGTTTGTAAATGTTGCTTTTTACGAGTTAACATCAGTTTCTGGCAAAAAAAAGTTGTAAATCATAGTCATGGGATGCTGCAAGGACCAACTGCCAAGTGCCCAAAATGCAATTGTGTGGCCATGGTGCATCAGAACTTTGAATCTGGATTGTAAGCAGCCCTGGGGAGGACTGTTGTAATTTGAAAAGCGATTAAGTGACCAGCTATAAGTCAAGGATTATCTCTATGTTTGTAATCATTGATGAATGAAATGAATAACTCATTTTTAAATTAGTCTGTATTCACTGAGTATGCTTTACTAACTGCTTTTAATACACTGAAATTAGAATGAGATGAGTAGTTGAATTGAACATATCTTTATTCATTGGCATGTCATTTGGAGAAAGCAAATTTCCATTTTAATGCAAAATCATTTCTATGTTTTATCACTATAATTTTATGAAATCACAAATAGTGATAATATTTATAACAATAATAATCTTCTGCTTTCTATTTACATAAGTATCTGAGGCAGCTTTACATATGAATTATGAGGTACGATTAATGTGACTTTTATTACCAACGGGAGTGGTTTTCTCATTTCATATATCATAGAATAATTCAGGATTTTGTACAAATGTGACTAAAAGCTTGATACTCAGCCTTAATAGTGGTTTGTTGGTTCAATAATTTACATACCACCTATTTTTAATATTTTTTCTACTATTGCATAACTATTATATGCAAAAGAAAGAAAAGCTTCAGGGTTGTTTTAAAAATAATAATCCTTTCCTGCTTTTCATTACTGCTTACTATAATGTGTATGGAAAAGGTCATCAGGCATTGTGCTGAATTTCTCCTTCAAGCCAAACAGCTTGACAATTTATATTCAGCAATGCTTTCATGTTTGTTACATTTGTAGTCTGGGAGGGGGGATCAAAATAGAAGAATAAAAAGAATGGTTTTTTTTCAACCTTTGATATCTATTGTATCTTTGTTATGAGTTGCTTACTGAAGATTCCACTCACAAAATTGGAAGTGGCACATCAGTGTCATATTAGGAGAACAATTTATTTCTATATGAGGTAGCAGGAAGGAAGCTGTATTTTATTTTCCCTATTGTTTTAAGAAGGCCATATAATGAACACATCCTGTTTAACTTTTTATATACACCCTTTAATGACAGTTTAGCCTATCTCAGGTACTATATTTTAATTTTATGTTGCAATATTTATGTGTTATTTTTTAGATATAGATCTAGCATCCAGAAATTAAAACTGGTATAACACTTTCTCCTCCATTTTTCCCTATAACAATATAGTGAGATGAGATAAAGAGTGATAGGCCAAAAATAATCCATTGAATTTCTATGGCTGTGTGAACCCATGTCTCCTCATTCTTAGACTAACACCATGCTAGTTTTTACAACTTCCTTGAATGTAAACACAACAAAACATAATTTTCTCCTTGATCTGACCAACATTTTGGAGCAAACCCACATGATATCAAAGATCATACAAAGCTTTAAAGAAATATATAGGGAGACAATGTCTCTCCAAGTATAGATTATGGACCACAGGGATTATGTAAAACCATGGGGAGGGAATTCCCAGACAATCCCTGCAAGTCTTTTCCAAGCAGAATAGCCAATCTAATGCAAAACTATGATGAATGCAAAGCAACACAATGTTTTTTGAGCCCTGAATGTTCTTTTTGTTTAAAGCCCCTGTCCCACTGCACCAACGGATGCAAAGAGGATGGAAAACGTTAAAAAACGTTGGAAAATGCTATGCATCCGTTGTGTATTCATTGCATACGTGTTTCATACGCTCTATCCTTTGAGCATCCATCCACTGAGATTTCATCCGCTCAAGAAGTTTTGAGCTGCACAAAACTTTGTGAACGGATGAACTTTCCACTTTGTACGATGTAAATCCATGACATACGAGCAACAAACACTCTATGTCCGTTTATCATCCGTTAAACATCCGCTGTATCCTCTCTGCATCCTCTGGGCATCCTTGCAACTCACATCCGCTGCAGCTGAAAACGGAAAGAGGGAGGAAACAAAAGGTACACAGAATGTCTACACAGTGTTAGTAGCACGGAAATAGAAAGGATGAGCAGTGAACGGTTTGCATCATATATACATCCTCTAGGCTTCCTATGAACATCCGTTTAACATCCCCGCTACATACTACCTACTACCCACGTCCGTTCTTTTCCTTTCTTTTCTGTTCTGTTTATGCACATTTTTGCCACTTTTTGGAGCGGATGACAACGGATGGAGCACCCCCAAAATTTTGCTCGTCCGCTGTGTCCTTTTTGCATACGTTTTGCATCCGTTGGCCAGTGGGACCTAGCCTTAAGATGCTTTAGCTTTGAAAGGCCATCAAACAAAGCTTCTGGTTTAAGGGTCTCATCTGACACTCACTTTGCGAAAGGAATTATGATGGAACTGTTGCTCATACTATTGATTGGCCCAGCCAAATGCTAGATTTTATTTTCTCTGGTGCAGAGTAGCCCATTATGTTACATGTTTGGAAACTGTAAACCAGTTTATTCTGTACAGTACAAAGAGATGTCCTTGAGGGACTAAATTACAAATCAGCAGCTCCCTATACACAAATTAGCATACTTTTTATATAGGTTTGGAAGACATAGGCACATAATAATTATCCAGTAATACACAAGCAACTCAGTATTTTCACACATAGGTGAACATGGCCCTCCCATCATCTACTGTGAGGGGGAGTTCATTACTAAAATATTGCAGCCCTCACTCTTCTGTCTCTAATTGATAAGGTTAGTAATGAAGTATGTAAAACTTTTTAGCTGATTTATCTGCAGTAAGAATTAACCCTGGATCAGCTGCTAACTTCATAAGAATTCCTTGATAATGACAATCACATGATCCTTCAGGACTATACAGGGGCAAGGGGCTAAAAAAAAGGAGACAAAAAATGCAATTAACAAAAATTGACTTTCAGGGCAGCCACTCCAAATGAAAGAATTCAAGAAGAAAATTGTAAAAGTGAAAGTGGGGGAGATTACAACCATCAAGCAGATGACCAGAAGGAAAAGAAAAGATGGATTGTATCTTTATCTCCTAGCTTTGCTAGGAGAGTCCCAAGAGCAAATTACAGCCTGCCAGTATTTTGCAAAGAGCAGCATTTTAAGAACAGTTTTGGAGAAGTAAATTTCAGGCAAGTTTACACTGTTTTCTTTTTTCCCTTCTGACTTTAGCAAACGGGAGTGGCAGCCTTCAAAATGGAAACCAAATTTCAGTCATCATGTGAAAGTGAGCAAGCTTGCCCTTCCTATTAAACATGTTATTAAAACTCCAGTGGAATCATTTTATATTTATAAAGCTCTGGAATTATATAATTGCTTTATTTGAAATATAAATCATAAAAATAAATGACATATTTATTTCTTGTTTAGCCCAGCCCCCAATAAAATCATTACTTTTCATGGGGCACAAATATACTTTGAATCTTTAATCCAAGCATTTGCTTGGAAACAAACTCAAGAAATTCTAGGCTTCCAGGCTTATAGATTTCCTTTCAAGATGTCCTTATAGTAGTTCAATTATTTAGAGCCGAGGAGCTAGGCCTTCTGCTACATGATACATATTTTATGCCAATAAATATGTAAGAGTTTAGTGCAGTGGTTGAGAGATTCAGCTAGAAGCCAGGAGACTGAGAGTTCTAGTCCTACCTTAGATACAAAGTCAGTTGTGTGATCTTAAACAGTCATACCTTCTTAGCTCTAAGAAGGAAGCAATGGCAAACTATTTGTAAAAAACCTTGCCAAGTATGCTGCAGAGACTTGTCCAGATAGTTGCCAGGAGTCAACACTGACTTAAGGCATTAAATTCACACACTATCACATATGAAAATGTAACAGAAGCAGTCCAATCAAAACATACAGCAACCGTGCTTTGTGTTCCTCACCCTTTATCATTCCTAATTTAGTAGAAATTGTGGTTTTTTTCCACACTATTTATCATTTGAAATATGTAGTGCCTGAAACTCTATTTCACTTATTCTCTCTGATGAGTTTATTTCCTCTGTGAGGAACGTGCATCCTTTCATTTGACCTTTTGTGGACTCTCAGGCCAATTCCTGTCAATGTATGATCAAAATGTGACAACTGAGTGTTACTCAAACAATGCTAAGGTCAGTTTAAATTCCAGAGGAAGGGTAGATGTAAGAGACAGAAAGTTTGGTCTGAGAAAAGCTTAGAATTTCAAAGAAATGTTTCCACCTCTTGGTGGGAAAAGGGGGTTACAAACAGATATTTATTTCCAGAGAAAGCAAAGTTTAGCAGCTTGCATACACTTTATATAATATACATAGCAAAATGTTACCTTGCTATGACAACTAAGAGGATATACTAAATAAATTAACTTAAACCATAAGCTTACAATAACTTTTTCACTATATCTTAATTTAATACTTTAAAATTATGTTTGTTAATTATTTGTTCAAAGATGACAGATTATTCCACAATTTCTCACACACTGGCAAGTCATGTTATAGCTGCCTAGAAAAGAAATGCATGACTAAGCAGTTGACAACATAGAATAGTCACTCCTGAAAAACGAAGAAGGAATCAGTCTCATGACCTTGGTGGGAAGAAGAAATCCCTTCTAAATTACCTGCAAATGAGAAATTACACCACCCTGCAACTCCAGAGGACATAGTGTGAGAATCTTTTCCCTTGTTTATGTATAACAGGATCTGAAATTGATAAATAAAATTAATTAGCTCAACACAACAGTGTAGGGATTCACATGCATGGCACCTAAGACAGTTCACATCAACCATAACAAATGAAAAGGTCCCGTCATATCTGGTTCCCCTTCAATTATTCCTGAATTGTTGAAGTTAACATTATCATTTCATATTCATAGTTGAATTCAGAGAGTGTATTTGTTACAGTTCTTTATGCAGCCATATTAAGGGTGTATTTAGCTCATGCTTCTAGCTCTTTTTGTGGACCAAAGTATTTTTCTTCGAAGTTTTCCATCACTGGATCTTCTGGGACTTCTAGGACTGAATTTAGTGATTTTTTTAAATAAATAAACTATGGTTTATAAATTATACTGGTTCACATTTCACATTAAATTGTAAACTATAATTTATGAAGCACATTAGCTACTGTCATATACTGTATAATATATTAAAACACAAACAGACAAATTACATTTGGCTTAGTATGATCTGTATGACCATAACCTTGGAACGGAGTCAGAGATAGAGATAACCTAATGTTATGCTTTCTGTTGCCTCAAGAATAACCTCCTGTAAGTGAAATTTAAAGACTGTTGGTAATGTACTGTCAGTAGTGCTAAATTAAATAACACTATATATTCTATAAAAATATGAGTAGGGTGCTGTTGCTTAAAGGATAGTGGTATTTATATTTCTCTTCTACTAAATTAGCAGAAAGGGTTAAATCAGTTCTAGTTGTATTATTGATAAGGCTATGGCCATGAAATAAAAATACACAGGATAATTACTTAAGTAATCCTGTCTCTGGTCATTCTGCTAGAGTTTAGCACTGCACCAGCATGTCTTTACAAATATAGTTGGAATATTTTTACCAGACCCTGTTAATTCCTATAGTTCCTCAGTTGGCAGATTTTCTGTGCAAGGTAACAGTTCACTCAGTTTATCTAAGGTGTTAATAGAACTTTCAATTTTCTTCATTCATTGTCATTTTTCCAACCAAACAACCCACCCTTCAAACCTCAGGAAATGAACATATTAAAAAAAAATTCAAAAGAATTAGCTGTAACACATTGCTTTATGTTTTTTTTTTCCTCATCTTATTTCCTGCTGTTTCTCTATTTCCAGATAAGCAGCATTTCAAGCCTACAGTAGGTTCATCCCGCCTCAAGAGTTGTTGCTAAGAGAAAATACAACACTGACAACAATTTGATTAGTCAGAAAAGAGCTTTTTGTTTTGCAGAAAGTATTTTTTTTACATAAGAATAAACATACAGGATTTGCCAATAAGCACACATTTCTTAAATTAGGAAAAAATGAATGCAACTTTCTGCTTTTCCTTAACCATGCAACTTATTTGGTCAATAAATGTTCTTGGAAGACTAAAGCATCTTCCAGAGGTCCATATTTGCCCCTGAAATCCCTGTTATTTTGATGGCTTTCAGTCTTCTCCACTCTTAAAAGTATAGTACCATGGCTACTCTCTGTTTATTTGTAGTAAGCTACAAATAATAATGGGGGGGGGGGGAGAACTGTTGCAGTTTCTATTGCTACTGGGTTTTGTTGTTTTTTAAGTTTAGACTCTTTCAGCTTAGAGCTCTAATATTGTATCACTTCCAAAGGCATCTGTTGGCTTCTGGACTTTGGTAAGATAGCTATTAGGTTCTTCTGTCTCCCCTGCACACAAAAGCAATTACAGAAGAATTTTTTTAAAAAAATCCTTCCTCCTGCTCCAAGAAAAAAGAAAAGAAAAGAGAAGAAAAGAAAAGAAAAGAAAAGAGAAAAGGAAAGAAAAGAAAAGAAAAGAAAAGAAAAGAAAAGAAAAGAAAAGAAA
>BLBF01000017.1:36492227-36507550 GCA_015471245.1 Laticauda colubrina
AAGAAAAGAAAAGAAAAGAAAAGAAAAGAAAAGAAAAGAAAAGAAAAAAAAGTAAGTGATTCAGAATACAAATGTAGGCCTCAACTCTGTTAGGGATAAACTGGAAGTCAGATTGAGGAAAGCAATCTTTATGTGGGGATTACAAAAATGGTACTTTTGACACAAAGAGCACTGCTTGGGAAATATTGAGCTGGCATCATAAACAGTCCAATTATAGCTTATCCCCACAGATTGAAAGATACAGTTTAATTTTAAACAGTTCTGCAGGATGTCTTTTCAAACTTGAGCCCCTTTCTTAGCCCATTCTATTAATGACGCAGTGACTATGTGCATCCTGTGCTGTCCCAGCCAGTCTATGGGAATTGGTTAGTTACTTAGGAATTATGAGCTGTCCCCTTAAGGGAATGCATCATGGTAAATGTAGTTAAAGGTATCTTGGGAAATGTAGTTCATGTCATGTGGCTACATCTGTAATCCTGAGGCTCACTAAATTGACCCTCAAGGGATTGAGGGAGGTTTTCTTCCATTCTTACCTGCACTCATGGACTGATAATAGCTTTCTTTTTATTGCTACGTGATGGGTTAGGAAAGAACCATTTTTTACCTGAGATGCTGATGTACAAAGTGTTCTGTATAGAACTTGGTAGGTTCCAAGTACTTCATTCTGATTGGCCGAAAAGGCCACATATGGATTGGTTCGCTAGGAACCAATCCAGGAAGCCTCCAAACGGCGGGAAGAATTAAATAACTGTCATCGGCCACAAACCGGCAGGCTAGCCGCTATATAAAGGGCTGCCGCGGCTTGGGCTATGTTCCGTTTCTTTACCTAGCGGTTTGAAATAAAGAGTTGTTGTTTGGAACCTGGTCTCACGCACTTCTTTCCGGAAGGAACACAAAGGATCGGTCATTATAGAAGAGCTTCATCACAAATGTTATGAAGATACCTGATGTACCAATAAATGTACTTTGTTATGGATGTTTTGTGGAATTATCTATCTGCATCTGCATAGACACAAATCCACCTCATGAGACAGGACAGAAAACATCCTGTCACATGTCAAGGTCAATGATATTCAATAGTACATTCAGTTATTTGTTACAACGTTTCCTGGCTTGGATTATGAAGATTTTTATGCTACCAGTGATTGCTGAAATTAATTAAACCATTCGTCAGCAGCAGAATTCTTTTTGGGAAGCAGTGATGACATGTTTGCTTAGAAGTTTAAACCCAACAAACATCTGTAAGTCTAATACCTATTTCTCCTGGTGCTATTCAAAATATGTGAGAGAGATACCCACTTGACTCCTTGGAAGCTACCATAGTTGGTAATACACTCACATCCACACACACACATACCCACACACACTTATCTAGACTCCTTCAGTCAGCATTGTAGATGATCTCTGATAGGTGTGGTGCATCTATCCTTGCTCTTCTTGCCCTCTCAGCTGCTTTCAGTACCACCAACCATGGTATTCTATTGGGTGGGTAGCACAGTCTTGCGCTGGTTCAGCTCCTTTATTCAAGATTAGTCCCAATCAGTGTTGATAAGGAGCAAGAAATCCAGTCCACAGCTGCTCTTTTGTGGCAGGATTTATTATTCGCTTCACTCCTTTTTAACATTTACATGAAACTGCTGAGTGACATTATCCAACACCATGGTTTAAGGTAACATCGATATATATCTCCATCCCTGGTGACCCAAGTGATGCCCTCTCAAAGTACCTAGGGACTGTAGGGATTTGGATCGGGGTCAACAGGCACCAGATGAATCCTGGTAGAATATTGGTGCATTAAAGGGGCCTGGATATCTGGAAGTTTATCATCCTTATTTCTAGATGGGGCTACCCTACCGCCGAGAGACCACAATCTGGTGGTTCTCCTAAACCAACTCCTGCTCAAATAGCAGGTGGCAGCTGTGGCTAAGCAAGCCTTTGTAAAATGTCTCTGGGGAAAAATACTGGAAGAGCCAGGGGGGAAGGTTAAATGAAACATCAGTTATGTAGCTTATGTAGCCACAAAAGAACAAAATCCAACCTCCCATCCCCAAAGGCCAAAGACACTTATCTAACTCTAATCTGGTATTGACCATTAGCCAAGAAGATTCTGTGCATTGGCTTTTCGCAATAAATCAGTCATTGTACTTTGAATATTCATGTGTGGACCTGGTTTTTCATACCTGATAACACATTGTATACCAGTTGCCCTTTCCTGGATTGTGAGCCCTGCATTCATGCCCTTATCATCTCTCGGTTGAATTATTGCAATGCGCTCCACATGGGGCTACCCTTAAAGAGTATTTGGGAATCACAACTGGTACAGAATGCAGCGATTTGAGACCGTTTTTGAGGGCTCTCAAGTGGCACATGTCACCACAGTTATGTCAGCTGCACTGGCTGCCAGTTTGTTTCTGGGTCTAATTCAAGGTGTTGTTATTATTTTTAAAATTATTTATGGCATGAGTCCAGGTTATATGAATAACCATCTCATCTGGTGGGATGAACCCACCCCACTCATTCGAGCAGAAATGGCCTACTTCAGATCCTGTCAGCCAAAGAATTTCAGCTGGCGGGGTCCAGGAGAAAAGCCTTTTTGGCTGCTTCTCAAATATTTTCCTTCCAAAACAGCCTAAAAACTTGGCTCTCCCACTTAGCCTGGGGCCACAATAGGGCCTGCTATGTTCTTACCGCTCACCTATCACCTTGATTTTTAACGTTTAACTTTTCTATTCAATTTGTTTCAATTTTAAACATTTTAGGATTTTTAATTTTTTATTATATTATAATCTGCCCAGAGTCATTGTATCAGGGAGGTAGGCAATAAAGAAATGTAATAAATATAAATACACACACATACACAAAAGCTACATGACTTGCCACTTTGCCTCCACATCAATTCAAAATGCTGGTTTTGATCTGAGGCATCACCTCTCCCCATTTATATCAACCTGTTCCATGAAAACTTCCAAAGGAAGCATGATGTGGATACCATCAGCTAGGACTTACATTTGGTTAATTTCAGGAAATGTGCCTTCTCTGCCATGGCACCTGCCTTTCGGAACATTTTTTCTCCTGAAATTAAATTAACACCATCAATCTTGATATTCTGGAAGACCCTCAAGATCTGGTTATTAAGCCTGGGACTTCCAGGGAACAGGAAGCATGATTAGATGGCTCCATTGCTGAGCTAGCTATTTTTATTCCACTTTGGCCTAGGGTCTGCATCTCTGTTTTTATAATATCTACTATTAATAAGATTTTTGAATATTTCTTTTACATCTGTAGTTGTTATAAGTGGTTTTATCCACTTGTTGTGCACCACCCAGGGTCACCTTTGGTGATGTGGGTGATTATATAAATTTGATTAATAAATGTGTTGTGTGTACGTGTCCATAGTAGTTACCAACAGTATAGCATTTTTTTTCCACATAAAGTAAGATTAAAATGTTGAAGGGTATGGAAAAATTACATAACAACGCAGCTGAGGCATACTAAGTGATTCATCATAGCTTAGGAACAGTGCTGAGCTAGCTTTGAATGCTATTGTTCTGCAGTTTTGTAACCAGTTTAAACACGGGATGGATATAGCATTTGTCATCCCTGATGAATACTTCCTTTTATTTCTTCCACTAGAGCAGAGCAGTCCTAATCTTATTGGGTGTGCTCCTTTGCTAACACAATGGAGCACTACTGATAGGATGGCATGCTCAACCTGGATGCCTAAGATAGGCTTGTTGGAATTGGGGCATCAGCATTCCATTGTCCAAACCTCTTTTTAATTCAAATCCCTTTTAATTTAGTTTTTGTAGTGAAACTTCACTTTGGCAACTTAAAGCATAATTCCTTGCTTCTGCATTCAGCAGGATGGAGAGAGAGTACTGTGGCCACTGATAATATACAGGATTTTGGATGCCATAAGGACTTTCTGGCAGATTTCTTCTGCTCCCAGCTAACCACACAGGACTATGTAAAGTTCACCAATGTATATTGATATAAATAGTTCCTTTTTCAATATTTAGCAAAAAAGGAAAGAAAAAAAAAGAAAGTAGATGGCTAAGTACATGATATATGAAAGCATACAGATCTGAGAAACAAAGTAATATTTTCAGCCTGCTTAATGCAACATCTACTCACATAAATCAGGCACAAATTCTGAAAAAAAATTACTTTCCCGAGATAAGAAGATAGCAGAATTGCTCTTTTTCAGTCCACTTAAGCTGTAACAATCTCTGAATAAGTTATTAAGTGAGATTTATCAGATCTACAATTACTATATTTGTTACAATCATTACAAGTAAATGTTTCTGAAATTAAAGACATGTTGGGGATTGTGACTTTTAACACTAAAAGTATTTTTAATATCACAGCAATGAGACATAATATACATAATATTGTATGCTTTGCATATGCAGAATTGGCTTACCATTCGAGAGACTGTAACCTCCTGAACTTCCCAACTTTTATCTATTAAATCGGCTACCAACATATGTGTTTGCAAGTATAATAAAGACCATTGAAATAGCAGCCTAAGCAGGGAAGTCCTGTGCTTCAATTATAAAAAGTCTTTATGATAATGGTCCAATATGGAAGCTTACTCATATATCCATCATTTCCATTTCCAGTTCAATTTGCTATTCCTTTTGTGTGAGACTGCTTCTGCCATGGTGTTTTACTGGTTGTTCATATAGTTCATGTAGGCACACAGCAGTCATACTTACTTGATTGATAAGTAACTGGGAATTAGAGTCAAATGTATCTGGGAAGAAGGGGGGGGGGGGAAGTTGCAACAAATATTGTCCTGAAGGGGAAAAGCATTTCATCTTGTACACTACAGATCCATCTACATTAAACAGACAATATCAACTTCTTGTTTTACCATTGGCTATTAATTATTCTAAGCATATAAAATTAATGTGGAATCTAACAATATTTAGTGATATTGTTTATCTGTTTGCATGACAAAATTGAAAGGCAAACTTTTTTTAAGCTTGGCACATTATAGGAATGCAGCCTATGAGCTTAATATATGGCTTAATGTGGTTAGTCCTCGAATTACAACTACAATTGGATTGGGAACTTCCATTGCTAAGCAGTGCAATTGTTAAGTAAGTTCAACCTGATTTTACAACCAGTTTTGCTTTAGTCATGAAGGAAATCCAGCTTTCCCCATTGACTTTGCTTGATGGAAGCTGACTGGGAATGGTGATCACATGACCCATCAGAAATACAAACACTTGAATTTTGATAATGTGATTACTGAAATATTGTGATGGTTGCAAGTGCAATAATTGGTCATAACTTTTTTCAGCATTATCTTACTTCAAACAATTGTTAAACTAATAGTGTAAATTGAGGATTACCTGCATTAGAACACAGAGAAATTTGGACTGAATAATAAACCTCAATTCAATTAATTGAGGATAAGCATGTAGTATAATTTCAGTCTTTACCTCCTGTCAGATCCCAACAGCTGCATTGCACGGATACTGGATTTTGTTCCACCATTGCGAATGGAACAACTTTTTTTCCCTTTGAGTATCTTTTTGGAAAAACCTGTTACATAACTCTATAGAACTACCACACACACAATGATATATCACAGAAGAGGCATGAGACTTAATAGAGATTTGTTTCTTTGCAGAAATTCCTAATTCAATTGTGCAACTATCAATTATGAACTGCTTGGGCGAAGCAACTGAAAAGCATGAAAGCTGTTACACCAATTCAAAACAGTTCTCCTCAAACAACTTTAAGAAACTAATTTAAGATGATCGTTGCGAGTTGATCATGCTTTATACGCAGATATGAACGTTCAAAGCACATTATGTCTCTTACAGATCAACTCACAACAATCTTCTTAAATTAGTTTGGATCCAGAGTGAGCAGCTTGGCAAAAGTTGAAATTTGAAGAGAGTCCGAAAAAAGTCACCAGTCACAAAACCGAATGTTTTTATTTGGACGCTAACCACAAGTGAAAATGGAAACAAATTAAAAATAAGCATTTCTCGGGTTTTTTGTTTTGTTTTGTTTTTACCACGTTAAGGAATTATAAGGAGAGTCTTCGAGTCTCTACAGAGGGTACAACACAGAAGGACATGAGCTTCAATTCTAATAGCCGGGACCGTTTATCAAAAGACTTGCCAGGGAACTAAATCTCTAAATTCTTACCCGGGGAGAAAACTCTATTACCTCAGAAGCACTTCCAATCGTCTCTCGGCAATTAACTCCACAAGTACCCTTTTCCTCCCGCTTAAAAAAAATAAATCAATCCCAAACGCGCCACACCCCGTGGAGCTCTCGCCCGCGGGTTTTCTATTAAGAGGACAGACATGACTCAACGCTTCTGTCTTTTCCCTGCTGAGACATCGCGGGGAGGGAGAGGTTAACCGACATTCCCTTCACCCTTTTGATTGGCGGGCCGATATTTAGCTACTCCCCATGATTGGTTGATCGGTTCCCCGAGGGCAGTCCCCACAGTTTTTTTGGGGGGGGGGGGGGGTAGTGCGGTTCGCTCTTGTTTTCGCCCGGTCCCTAACTTTGGGTTGCAGTTCTGACGTAAGAATCGACGCGAGGGCCAAGGAAAAGGGGGGGGGGGGAAGGAAAACAAAGCGGAGAACGAGAAGAGAGGAGGCCGTTTTCTGGGCGCCTCCAAAAGTTTATCTCAAGACTTGGAGAGAAGCAGCTGCTCAAAGGCCCTCGACGCATCATGGGGAGACTCGCCCTTAACATCTCCTCAGCGCTTCTGCTGCTGGCGGCCCTTTGCAGAGGTGAGGCCGCTCCGGGAAAAAAAAAGTTGCTCGGTCCCATTTCCCTCCCACACCTTTGGTATCCACCCGCGGAGCTGGGTGTGGCCGCTCGGGTTATATTTTTTTTCAGCCCGGCGGGTCCACACTTCTCTGGATCCCTTTGACTGACTCCGCTTTGGTTCCAACAGCCCTGCTTGAAGCCTTATGCTGCAATGCCGCGAGAGAGCCTGAGGAAAGGGGAGGAGGCCATTTGTAAAAGCTTTACAAATTTAGTTTTCCTCCTTGTTCTTTTTCTTCTTCTTTTTAAATCAGGCTGCCACTTTTCCACTCTGGCCCAAGCTAGGGACAGATTTTGAGGCATTCGTCCCAGATGGCCGAGAGAGAGACATTTATGCCTCGTTGGACTGAATTGCGCATTTTTCCTTGAGGATTTCGGAATTCATAAGACTTTTTAACAGATTTAACACCTGGCCACGAGTCAAATATTGGTTTGCAATATTTGTTTAAATAGCATAGTACGAGCAGTTCATACAAGGTCACAGTTATACTGAAAAAAAAAAATACTTGGTTAAGGAGCTTGAAGTCGTTGCCCAGCAAAATCCACTTCTCTTCCAATTTTGCATTTGGGATTTACACAGTAGCCATAGTTTAATAGTGTTGTGTGAACCCCATGAATTGTCGACTGGCCCTTTAAGCTTTTGTGTCAAAGTAGCCTTTGAATCAAATAGCACTGGTGAAGGCAGTACTTAATTCTGTGGATTAGTAAATATTTCTCCAGAGCTGAAATTTTAGTCTGCCTGTTCATGAAAAAATGACATAGATTATTGCACAAGTTTAAAGACTGATCACTTGGTTATGGCATATATTTTTATGAGTGTCCATAAAGTATTATTCTGAGTGTGTCTGCATGCACACATGATTCAGAGTGGCATAGTGAGTAATAGGTTTGGGAAGAAATAATCACAGAATTTTAACATTGCATTAACATAGATAACACAAATGATTTGATAATAAATTCATTGTGTTATTCTAGTATCTTGTTGAAGTTTTTTGGTCTACTTCATTGAAAAAATGTCTTAGAAAACTAAATTATTGTCTCATTGAGCTTTAGATGTTGGCATATTGGACTTCAGACTTGTCTCTACATACTCAGGATTTCTATTACTGCTTATAAATTCAATAGTATTGAAAAATGGTAGAAAAAAAGAAATTGAGGGTAGTGTGGTAGAATGACATTGTAACTTCTTAATATGGACTTGTTAGCAGGGCTATCCATAAACCTTAAGTTGGTCTGTTTGGAATTTATGTTTTATGACTATGGGAATCATAATGTAAGACAAAGAAGTAAAATGCAGCTTCTGCCGGATTTTGGAATTTCTCCCGCTCTCTCAAGCTGCTCAAAATAGGAAGTTTTTCCAACCCAGAATTTCCTTTGCTTTTGGGGAAAAATGCATTGATGCAGTTGAGTGCAGCTGTTTTATTTTACCTTTAATAAAATGAAGTATTTTCAGATGTAAACATATTTTCAGTTTACACTAATTGGAACATATTTTTAAAAAGTTAAAAAATAAACATTTAATATTAGATATTAAGGAGTAATAATTTGGAAGAGCAATAATTTGGAGGAAATTATGTAAAAATGTAAAAGAACAATGATTTTTTTACCTTCAAACAGTGATTCCAGTACAGAACAGTGATTCCAGTACAAACTGCATAGATTTTTTGTATTATATCTTAAAATAGCCTAAGAAACTATCTCTCAGTAGCATTGTAAGAGAATGGGGGTGTGATCTGTCTTTTGAATACTTTTTTGCTAGCACATACAGTATTGACTCCATAGAGTTTGATATTTTGATATTAAGATATTCATAACTTTTGTTGTCCTTTTTCCTTCAAACTGTTTGCAGTTAATACTGGTCTGTGTCCATAATAAAAATTGATTGAAACAAACTGTTTGCAGTCACTCATCATTTCCAACTTTCCAAATATCCACTATGCAATTTAAATAGGAAAACAAGTCATTCTGGAAGCTTTTGGGATAGGTAATTCATATGAAGCTTGATAGAACAATTGGTTGGTGAGTTTCAAACCCAACATCATAAATTTAAATTTCTGCACTAAACCTTTCCAATGCAGAAGTAAATGTTGTAAGTCAGAAAATGAAGTAAACAAGAATTATTATTTGTAAATGATTTTTTTTACTTAAAAATAGACTTATCATTTTAAAAGCCCCTATTCATGGTGATTATAAAATATTCATGGTGATTATAAAAATTCCTTCTCTCTTTAGTCACATGTTGTCTTAAAAGGGTGTGGACTAGTTCATCTATTCATTGAAGCCATTTCCCCATTAGTTCTGCATAGTTTTTTCCAGATGTTATTGTTGTCCTGACTCTATAACTTAAGCTGTTTTTTCAATATTTGGACAGTTTGTTAGTAATTTCTTTACAATTAAATAATTTTATTAAATTTTTAAATTTTTAGTTCTATAGCCATTTTGGGATTATTAAGATGTAGAATCATACATTTTATAAAATAATAAGATAAAAATAAGAGTTTGAATATACTTCTTAAATTCAACAAATATTCCAAGAAAAAAGCCTTAAAAGTTATTATTCCATAGCGATCAAGAACATTTAATAGTTGTCAGTTCAGCAGATGAATATTCTGTATTTGCTTTTAAGAACTTAATTGGGGACAAGAAAACTGGTGCAAAAAGCCAGCTTTGTCAGAAGATAAGCTCTTAACCGTTTGTCCGGTTTATGTTTGCTTTATGTACTTATTCTGCAAGTAATCTATCTGATTTCAAAGAAATATTTTTCCATCTCCCTATTTAATGCAGGATCATATCTTTTGGGTGGAGGAAGAGAGAAATGGTTGGAGAAGACTGTATTAATTATATTTTAGCAGTGAGACAACAACAATGCGCTGTTGCTTGGAATAAAGTTTAAGCAGAAAACAAACTCCAGGGCGCTGCTACCCACAATGGAACAGTGTATTATATTTCACGGTAATCCATTGTGAATAGCTTAAGCAGTTCTTCATGTACTTTATCTTCCTTGCCTTTCTGCTTCTTTCCTTCTTAAATTGACTCTTGTAACAATCCCGTAATAAAATTGTTTCCCCTTTCAGCAGGCAAAAAAGAAGTCTTGGATTCAAAAGTAAAAGTAGCTTGTTCCCAATGTTGCCTAAGGCAGATTTTTGTATGCTTTGTGAATAATGTGAACAAAAAACACTTTTGCCTTTCTCTATAAACTACTATCTTGAATGTTTGGTTATGACCATAATATACATGAATCCCAATTTGAATAACAGAGATATAAAGATAAATTTAGGACATAATGCAACAACTTTCATAAAGTTGAAAAACTCTTGTTTTGAGTGTGACTATAATCAGAACTGCTCTGGCTGAGGCAAAAATGTTGATATATGTTTGTACCCATTCCTCAGTAGTTACCATCTAAAAGTAGAATGAAAATAGAATATCAGTTTCTTGTTTTTATTTCTCAGCACCTGGTATGGAAAGTCATTCCTCTGGTTTTGGAAGTTATTTAGCCATAATTTTTTAATAATCTTCACCAATATGAAAAGTAGTAATAAACCCCAAATTCCTTGAAATAAAAGTGCCTAGAGTTCCTTGAAATAAAAAAGGCAAGATATAAATGAAATCCATTTCAATTTTGTTAAGGTAAAAGCAGAGAAGAGAGCATCAGAGTCCTTTTTAATAGTAGTAGCTTAAATAGTATAGTGGCTTGTACAGATAGTTTTTGATTTATGACCATTTAACAACAGTTTGAAGTTATAACAGCCTCAGAAAGAGTGACTTATGATCTGTCTCAAAGATGGTCCCATACCCTTGCAGTCATAGATCACAATTGGGTGCTTGGTAATCTAGCTCACGTATGGGACAATTGTAGCATTTTAGGAGCCTCTGTGGCGCAGTGGTTAGAGTGCAGTATTGCAAGCTACATTTGCAGCCAGCTGCCTACAGTTTGGCAGTTCATATCCCACCAGGCTCAAGGTTGACTCAGCCTTCCAAGGTGGGTAAAATGAGGACCCAAATTGTTGGGGGCAATATGCTGACTCTGTAAATGGCTTAGAGACGGTTGTAAAGCACTATAAAGCAGTATATAAATCTAAGTGCTAGTGCTATTGCTATCTTGCAGTCATGTGATCACAACTTATGACCTTCCCAGATTGCTCCCAATAAGCAGAGTCAATTCTGGAAGCCTGATTCACTGAGCAATTGCATAATTCATTTAATGACCATTGTGATTCACTTAACTCAGGGTGAAAATAGTAATAAAATTGTATCGAATCATATGATTTGCTTTATGATCACACGAACTTCTGATGAAAAATCCAGTTCCAATTGGGGCATAAGCTGAAGACTACCTGTATTCATTTGCAGTGTTGATTTACAGTGTAAGTCTTACAGAGTACTTAGTGATCTTCAGATTACAGGAAGTCCTCGATTTACAACAGTTCATTTAGTGACCATTCAAAGTTATAATGGCACTGAAAAAGTGATTTATGACCATTTTTCACACTTATGATCATTGTAGCATCCTCATGGCCACATGATTTACATTTGGATGCGTGACAGCTGACTCACATGACAATTGCAATGTCCTGGAGTCTTGGGATCCCCTTTTGCGACTTTCTGACAATGTCAATGGGAAAACCAGATTCACTTAACAGCTATGTTACTAATTTCACAATTGCAGTGAGTCACTTAACAAATGTGGTAAGAAAAGTTGTAAGGCAAAACTCATTTAACCAATTTCTCACATAGCAACATAAATTTTGGGTTCAATTGCCGTAAGCTGAGGACTACCTGTATTCACTGACATTAATAAACTTAATAGTATTTAAATACAGTTCATTTTTGGATTGGATTATTGGAAGATAGAAGTAATGATAATTGGCAGCCTTGTGATAAAAATAAATAAAAAGAAGTGGAGTGGTACCATCCTTTCTAATAAGGATGTACACTTACTTGAGTGTTCTAAGGACCAGTGAGCCTGTGAAGGCAGTAATCCCTTTGGTTTGAAATTTAAAATGATGCCTGAAATGGCTGGAATACTATTTTTATTTTCCCATAATAATCTGCTTTCTTCATCTAGGACAGGGATGGGTCACACTCGTGTCATTACGGCAGTGTCACGTGACGTATCTGGGACTTTTTTTTCCCCCTTCACTAAACCAGGCGGGTTATGCATCTGGCCTGACCTAGGAGTAGAGCTGCACTGTGTTTTCCATGATCAAAATATCATGATAGTACTGGTATCAAAAGCAACTTCAAGTCAAAAAAGATATATTTACTACAGATCCTCCTGCACATTTCTTTTTAGAGTTTCTGTTCAGAGGACTACAATTTCAATTGTTACATTCCAAGGATCTTGGAAGAAAAAAGTGAAAAAGATTGATGATCATTTCAGATAATCACTTATAACTATCAAGGTTATGCATGTAGGTAGTCCTCACTTACCAACTGTCTTTCCGCAAACATTGCTGAAAGTTACAACCATGCTGAAAAAATAATGCTATGATCAGTGCCTGTGTTTAAGACCTCTGCAGCGCCCTCAATCAGTAATCACCATTACATTCAGTATGTGTTGTTCTATGCCGTGACCTCTTGGTGTTCTCTCCCCCTCCTACTTGTATAGCAGAGATATTGGAAAGGAAGGGATTACAAGACAATAAGCAGGTACACAGTGGAGAATAAATCTCAGAGAAATGCAGTAACTCAGCAACTCAGACTGCAGTATGTGAAAAGCCAATTATTTCCATTGTGTGCCTGTTACTCTCTTGAAATTCTTTCCTTACCAGTCTTTCCCCTCTGTGAGGAGGGGAGGTCAGACACAGGAGAAATTGCCTAAATAAATAACTTCTTTCTTCTTTCCCCCTTCACTTAATGACAGAGATGCCAGTCACAATTTGAGTGCTGAAAAGTTATATTTCCATTACCTAAGAATCTGGGTTATAAGGCAGAAGAGAATTTACTGTTTCACACTTTGCATGTAGATTACCATTCCATACTTGATCATTCACCGGGGAGGGGGGGATTTCAAAACAATCTGTAAAACGGCTTGTCGGTTTTATTAATAGCAGTTATCTGAAAATTCATTTTCAAAAGATAATGGAGCCAAAAATGGCTTGAGTTTGCTTGTCCATTTTCTCCCATGATACTCCTCCTGAGGCGATGTTATCTTAGTGATTCTCCCATTTTTTCAGTCAGTTTGAGACTTTGTTTTTATTTGCTTTGTTGTTGTTGTTGTTGCTTGTTTTCTAACTTGTCTGCTCTGGAGGATTACACACTAATTGAAAGTTTTGGAATAATAGTTTAAGTTGAAGAATAGATTGTCTTGACAATCACTTGTATTTTTCATACAGCCATTCCTTTTTAGCAACTACCTCAGTTAGTAATCATTTGGAAATATTGTGGTAAACAGTGCTATAAAATTCATTTTCTAACCCACACTCACATTTACACCTGACAAATATACCCTTCAGTGCGAAACTGATCAAGGTCTGTACAGTTAGGGCTCTAAACAACTAATTAAGGTCACAGAGTTGAGCTTGTCAACTTGCAGGCAACAGCAGAGTGCTGCGCAGTGAAGAAAAGCAGCTAGCAGTTGAGGCAACCTTTCCGCTTTGTGAGAAGGGAGAAAAAAACAGATCAGGCAGAGGACAAGAGACCTTTATCTGAATAAAAGGTCAGCAACCAGTGATCTTTTCAGTGCCTTTACCTCTTGCTGTCCCTGTTTTAATCACTGGTATTTGTTTATTTATATCCTGCCTTTATTATTTTAACAAGCAACTCAAAGGGGCAAACTTATGGGATACTGCTTCCTCCTCCTATTTTCCCCACAGAACAACCCTGTGAGGTAAGTTGGCTCGGAGAGACTGGTCACCCAACTGATTTTCAGGATTAAGAAAGGATTAGAACTGGCTGACTGTCCCTCAGTCTATAACCTGGTGCCTTGATCAAGGAGCTTGGTTGCTAATCAAGGAGAGGGTATGCATGATTTTTTTCATACCCCTACAAAGAAATTGTGGGAATTGTACTTTACACACATGCCTCTATATTTCTCATCTATGTCGGTGTTACATTTGCATTTGTACATTTTAGTTGTTACTTGCAGTTTTGAATAGGAAAGAATGTGAATTCCAAAGGCAGAAATAATAATCTTACTTTTATAAAATACTTACAATAACCAAAGTAGACAAATAAAAAAGTTATTTTAAAGGTTTTTCTTAATGTTATGTTAGGGAAGGGGTGTCAAACTTGCATCGTCACAGCATCATCACATGACGTATCACAACTTTTTTCCTCTTCACTAAATCGGTTGTGGGCATGGACAGTGTATGATGCATCAGGCCCACTGGATGCAAGTTTGATAGCCCTGTGTTAGAGGCTTAAAGAATGTTAAATCTTCTTTCAAGTAAATTTAGTTGAAAGGAATGATGCTTTCTTTGAATCCAAGAGAATTAATTTGTTTTAATGCACACGTGAAAGGCTAGTACCTCTGTAAGTATATTTCATAATCACTGTTGCTTTATGTTTTGAATAATCTGATGGTCCCTGTCCTCCAAATCTATATTACAAAATGGATTATGGGATTAAAAAACAGATCATCCCACAATGCATAGGCCTTGCTGGAATTAATAAAGTTAAATTTCAACATATACGGATGACATTAACTTTGTGGAATTGGAGTTAGTAATAGAAATTGTAATTAACAATAACAAAATAACCATTAGTGCTTAAACTGAAACTTCTTAAAAGGGCACTAAGAATGAACCCCCTATGGATTAAGGCCATATTTATTTCATGACAATTAGTCCAAAAAAGTTCTACCTTTTTTAAAAAAAATAAGTCTTCTTCCAATGGTGGAATCTTTAGTTATAGACATGTGATTCCAGTTCTGTGGTCATTTTTATTATTCTTTTCTGCAACTTTTATAAAGATCCAGTATATTTTTGAGATGAAGCGATCAGAATTATTCACCATCTGACCATTTCTGTTTTATAGCCATTTTTCCTTATTTAGATTCTATTGTAAAATTTTATTTTTATCCTCAAAGTTTTATTTAATATTTAATATTTTTTTTTAAAGTTTTTATTAATTTTCTACAAACAGACAAACATACAAAACATTAAAAACATCTACTCTCATATATACTTCCGGTGTATCGGTTGGTTCATCAGTTTTGTGCATTCATTTTATAGTGTCAATTACAATTATATTGCATAACCACTCATATTGTCAATCCATATTCTAATATTACTAAAAAAAAAATAAAAATAAAAAAATCTTTTTCTGACTATACTTTTAATCATTCATGCTTTGCGAGATAACAATACTTCAAACAGTTTATTCTATAATTTGTCGTATAATCATAACAAATCAATCCTAAAAACTCTTCATATATATAATATTAATGCTCTATTATTGTATTTTATCATCTAACCATTGATAAAAAAAACCCCAAATTGCATAAAATTGTTTATCTTCTTGTTCTCTAATTTCAAATGTCAATCTACTCATCTCAGCACATTCCAATATTTTCT
>BLBF01000017.1:36530453-36592147 GCA_015471245.1 Laticauda colubrina
CCATGCCACAAGCCAGGCAAACACCTGGGCAAAAACAGACTCCCTCTGATAGCTCCAACCTAACCCCCCCCACCAGGCACCCAGGTGAAACCCAGCTTGCTAATGAAGAGCAGCCGTCCCTTCACACGAAGCCAAGCTGCACTAAAAGCCTCCAACACAAGAACAGACTGTTGCCAGCCAATCAAAGCCACAAAACAGACAGAAGAAACCAGGAACACCAATCAATCAAACTCCAAGTCCAATGAAACAGGTCCAGGCTCCCAGCCAATCAGAATGAACCAGCCTCAAATTTAAAACCAGGAGCTGTAAGACCCATATCCATACAGAAGCCTGATGATGGCAGATGAGATTCTGCTGAAACGTTGCTACAACTTTAACAGAACTACAATGACATGGGATAATACCCGAAGGAAGCTGAACAGCACACATGTAAGTACCCGCGAAAACCTAAGAATACATGTATGTATGTATGTATGTATGTATGTATGTGTGTATATATATATATATATATATATATATATATATATGGACTGCACACTGCACTTTATTTATTTATCCAAGGCTCTTATTATGACTCTCTTCTCCAGCAGCTTCAAAGCCAAGCCTCAAGTGTTGAAATATTGATAAGAGTCCAGGAAAACACCTGTAATAATATTTTTCTGTGCTCTCCCTCCATCTTATCACATTAAAATGTCCTTGAGAAGGAGTGTTTATACATTTCTCCCCAATTCAAATAAAGTACTTTCAAGCTTCTAGTTGGCAGTGTTGCAAGGTCTCTTAATACTTTTTCCGCCCTCAGCCAGAAAAAAGAGTAATGTATACAAAACTCAGAAGAAACAAAGGGGGCCTCTATCCTAAAGAAAATTAAAAAATCAAAAGAAGCATAAAAATATATATAAGAAAAAATTCAATCTGGTTACCTACAAAGTCACATTAAAGTCCTCAGAAAAGAGAAAAAAAAATAGTAAGGAAAGAATCCAAGCCTCAATTTGACATCACTTAAAAAAACGCCGCTCAACCAGGTTCCAGTCAGACAAAAATAAAGCCACAGGTTTCTTCTTTGTTCAGGATATCCTTTCAGGTCTCAGCCAATTTGCAATACAAAAGAAGTTTCTCACCCAGCCGACACACCCTCGCTCCAGCCACTTTCTTTTCGGAGCTATCCCGACTTCAGCAGCTTTGGAGGCTGCCTTTCCACCGCCAGCAAAAGGGCTTCTCCCGGATCAAACCAGAGATTTGCGATATCTCTGGGATCCTGGGACTGTGCCCTTCACAATCCCCGTCTCTACGGGACGGTTTAGGTCCGTTAGGACCGACCAGGGGTGAAAATATCAGCTGAGATCTCAGAGCCCCGAGATCTCAGCTGTAGCACCGAGACGAAGCTCCGCCTTCTCCAAAGATTTGATCAATGGTTTTCAGGAATGATTTAAAGAGGATTTTTTTCAGGACAAACTGTTATATCTGTGCACTTCTTTTTCTTCTTCTTTGTTTGATCCTTCTGCTTGATGCACTCTAGCAACACTATCGTGAATAGTTGAGTCATCCTAACTTCACTTGCTGCAGAGCTAATTAAAAATGCTGCGTGCCAGAATTTGTTTTCCTCATTGGGATGAATAATGCCTATGCATTTCTGCTTAGTATGAAATTACTAATGATATTACAACTTGTTATTCTTTTTGCTAGACTGTCCATTTTAAAACCTCTAAAAAGTTTTAAACTCTGCTAAACAGTTTCAAGAAATGATTGACAAAGGTGTTTATAAGAGAGACTAGCCCTGTATCATTTTAAAATTCTATATATGTACGCTAAGTTTTGAAGAGGCATTGCCACTAAGTTTTGAAGAAATATTAAAAAAAAACCAAAAAGGAAATACTATTTTTCATATCTTTTCAAAAGTAAATTAGAATATTGTAATCATTTCATCAATATTATTATTTTAATTTCACTTTCACTGCAGAAAGATCATTTTTAATAGATAGCTTTCTTTCTGTAAATGAAATTTTATTCAGTAAAGAAATTTGCTAGGATATATGATTGTAGCAAAGCAGTTTTCTTTAGGCATGCTGCAAAATTATGTAACAACTGATAATAAGATATTTTTCTCCATATATATTTTGTTATTGTGATCTTACCTGCATTGAAAATTAAGTGACTGTGTGTTTAAAACTTGATTGCCTTATAATTTCTCACCCAGATTTGTTCTATTGTACTTTATTAATTTATTTGATTCTTTTTGTTAGTTTTTATTGTTTTTTATTTAAAATATGGTTTTACATTCTGTAAGCTTCCTCAAGTCACCATGGGCAAATAGGCAGCAATATAAATTCAATAAATAAATAAATAAATAAATAAATAAATACATACATACATACATACATACATACATACATACATACATCAAAACATTCAAGGAGTTTATAGAAAAATTAATGGAATTAAATTATACAGATGAAATTATTTGGGATTAAACCAAATTAAGGAATGCTAAAAGAAGTAATTTGCTGATTTGTATGAGTTGATAGTGATACATTAAACAATGGAATACAGGTAATTCTCAATATATGATTATAAATAAGCCTGTAATTATAATTGTAAGTCATTGTGGTAGTAAGTTGAGGCATTGTAACTGGATTCAAAATTACTACTATTTTTTATGATGGTCATTATGTGTGATTCCATGTTCCCCAATGGAATTTTTTTTGGCCAGAAACTGGGAATAAATGCTTGGAAACCAGTACAATTTTAAAGTATTATTTCAAACAATAATTCTATAGCTTCTACAGATTGTTTATGTTTCCTTAGAAAATAAAATGATAAGTGGCTGATGTCAGTACTTTGCTTTGGGTTATAGAGAGAATCCTGAAGTGCGAGACTGGACGTGGGCAGTCTTTCTTGCTCCTGAGAACTTTATTTCCTAGCGACCTGTGCATTTTCAACCAACTTCTATTTTGAGAGTGGAGAGTCAGAAAGATATATTAGGGGTGCCCAGATGTTTGAAATGGAAAATAAAGACTTGTTTTGAGTCTGAAACAAACATTAATTACTGGAATTTCTGTTGAATCTTTCTGAATCAGCCATGAATCACTAAAAAAAATGTATCAGAGTTTTATAGATACAGAAACCTGTAGGGATTCAAAGTAATTTTATGGACTGAGTAGGGCATGGCCTACTCAGTAGGGTAATTATCTGCTACTTTTTTCCAAAAGCAAGGAAACATGGTGCTTTCCGGTGCCCCAAACTTCTTGGCACTTCCCCCTTTCTCCTAGGTGGTTGTGGCTAACATCAGCATCAGCCTTAATTTTTCCTGCTATTTCCTGCTCTTGATTCCCACACATTTCTGCCACAACTGAATTATTTGTTTCATTGAGTATCCAATCTTAATGTTCATGTTCAGTATGGATGCAAACCATCTCAAAATAGCTATTCTGGATACAGAACAATTCATGCTTGACCATTTTGCCCATCCTTACTGGTAAGATACAAGGTGCTATCTTCCCAATAGAGTTAAGAATAGGAAAGTTGATTACAGCAAACTGCATTATGATACATTCACTCAGGTGATTGATTTTTCTGTGCTGATTTTTTTTCTGTGATCATTCTGGGCTGATTCTATTCATGGATTTTCCTTCCCCTCTATTCAAAGATCTCTTCAACCAAGCAGCTGTGGAACAGAATTTCCCAATCTTTTTCAAATGTGAGCACATTTGGAATATTGAGAAAATATTATGGTACTCTCACAGAATGGTAGCAAGAGTTAGTTTAACCATTAACAAAATAGCAATTTACTGATTAATGAACAAAATTTTTAGGATGTGATCACACATTTTTTTTAGATCGACTCTAGAATCTATGTGGCACCTAGCAGCATTATTGAAATACATGTGATGCATGAGGTTAGTGATTTGTTTCTCTAGCATTCTGTTCATTTATTTTAATTAAAAGAATCTAAAATAATAAAGGCAATTAGGCAGGTATCAGTGATACCACAGCCTTGTAAAGAAGGGGGGGCATTTTCTCCAATAGCATTATTAAAGGGAGATGTTTAAATAGAAGAATTAACGTGAAGTCAAAATGTTGAACTGACCCTCAAAACCAGAAGTCTCCAAACTTGGCTACTTTAAGCTATGCTGGCTAAGGAATTCTGAGAGTTGAAGTCCACAAGTCTTATAGTTGCCAAGTTTGAAGACCTCTGCTCTAAAATGTTAATCAAAATATTTCTCTATATTAACTTTATAGATATTCATGTAGTAATCTTTCATTTTCCAGTTCTATTCACATAGTTCTTTTTCTTTTGCTTGTTTTTCTTTGCTTGAGTATATTAGATCTCATTAGGGCACCACCAGTTCTTTTATTTCTTTTTATTTGGAAGCAGTGGGAGAACCTTTTGAAGGAATAACTTAGAAATAAAATGGGCAAGTGAGAGTATTTTTTCTTACAATAATTTCCACAGAATTAGCAGTCAACTTTGTGAATAAATGCATCCAGTATCTAACACATATAAATGTACGTTGATCATCTGAGTATATGTTTCATGTTAGAGCCATAATTTGGGCATTGTTGTAGTTTGCTACTTGTGTCAAATATTAGAATCTATCAGTTAATTGTTTTAAGTAAGTGAGTTGAATTTAGCTGGTAGGCGTTATGTGAACCAAATAATTACATTAATTTGATAAACTCACTTTTAATACATTATATGAGTAGAGTCAGAAGAACTGTTTTGAAATGTATTTAAGACTTGCAAGAAAGAATGGGACATTGAGTGAACAGAAGAAATTCTTTATTCACAAGCTTTTAAGTATAACTAGATCCGGAAGCTATGGTTGGTGCAACATACTATGGCATGGACAATTATTGGCAAGCCATGATATGCCCAACTAATACCTCTGCTTCATGAATTGTACTGGTTCCTAAGATGTTTCCAGGTGCAGTGCAAGGTGTGGATTATCACTGGTTATCAGCCTTTCATAGCATGGGAGCAAGTTATTTGAGGGGCTGCTGTTTTTGCCTGTCTTACATAGCCTGACAGAGTTAGCATGAGGATAGTCCCATCAATTAAACAATGATGAGACCCTGGAAATGGGCCTTTTCTGTCTTAGTGCTTGCCCTCTGAAATATCTTTCCACCTAAGATTCATATGGCCTCTACCTGCTCTTTTTAAAGAGACCCTTAAAACACAGCTCTTTTACCAGACTCTGAACTAGACTGACTGGTATGCCCCTCCCAAGATGTTCAGTTGTTTGTTGCTTTTTCTCTGAACTTTCTTTGTAATTTATATATTATGTTCAATGTTTGTGTTTGCTTGTGTCTGTAAATTATTCAAAGCAGTACGAATTGCTTTGGGCTATAAATTATTATGTATGAATAAATAAATGTTGGGTAGAATATCAAAATAGTAATATTTTTGTTTTTGTGGAATAGGACAAGATTTTGATTTAAGGGACGCTTTTGGTAAGTAATTATAATGTTACAAAACCTGAAAATGACTTTCTATACATATTATAGTAATAGTAATATTACGTTATAATGTGATGTTACTCAAACTATAACTAGATTTTGGTTGAGTTGTATAATACTACATCATTTTATAGCTTGCTCAATCTATGTGTTTAGGATCTTCCTGGCATTTTATTCTGCTACTAAACTTCAATTTGCTGGCAAGACATCAAATTACAAATTAAGCTTTTCTAAACTAGATGGCATGCTACTTTTGTAGGGTTTTAAATATATGCTTGTTACTATACCTAGTTTTTTTCAAGAAAGTCAGGCATATATTGTATTATGATCACCACTAACAAATTAAACACTGATCATAACTTCTGGAATACTCTCCACATCCTTTTCCAATTAGAATTATAAGAGTTATCTGCATTTTTTCCTGTGTAATCTAATAAAGTGTTTTATGTGTTTCTGTGCATGCCTTTTTTCTTCTTCAGAGATTATAATCAGGTATTGGATATAGCATTGCCTGGGTGGGAATGAGTCTGGGAGTCTACTAATAATGTATTTCTATCTACATGTGGTTGTATCTATTTTTCTTCTTATTTCTCCATATTGCACCCATGAGTGTGCACATGTGTTCTAGGAAGCATTGGATGTGCTTCATGTACCTTATTCTATGCAGGAAAGAAAAAAAAAACTAGACTAGATAGGAAGAGTTGAGAACATTTCAAGCAGCTGCCCTGGCTCTTCTTCTAGAGATGCGTTAGATATTTTTTTCCCCTTTTTTTCCTCCATAGTCCCAGTTAGATCTGACCTCATTTCAAACTTAATCTTCTTTTCCCTTGGTTTTTTCCTGCTCACCAAATATTTACTGAATATTCTGTTTTTGTCCATTTCACTGATGGACAAAGAGACAGTCCCAAACTGTTTTAAATACTTTCTGCTGTTCCATTAAGCTGAGTTGAACAACAAATAGAAAGTATGGTAAACATGGCATTTAAAATGCTTTTCAATCTGTTTACTAGCAATAATCATAGCAAAGAACTGTATTTCATTAGGTATGGTACATACAATAACACATCTCTGTGTTTTTATTTTTATTTGCCCTTGTGCTATTTGTGCACAGGGAACTATGGGATAACTTAATATATTTCAGATACAAATTTCTAGGAGACATTAGGGAGAGTAGCTTAGAACGGAACAATCAACAACACTGTGAGCTACGTTCCAACTGTCTTTCATGTAGATTTTGGAAAACTCTTTTCAGCTGTGTTTTTTCTCAGTTGTATGGGTCGGAGAATCCAAAGCGTGGGGCTATCTCCTGCTTCCTTGCTTAAAGATGGAGTCAATCAAAGTTTAGTCCAGCCCCCTTTCCACTGCGTGTGACCAGTTTTTGACTTCGTCTTCATGCAAAGAGGACACGAGGAGAGAGTGCTCAGAAAGAAAGATAGTAAAAATAGGATTGACGCGTTGGATTCTTCAAGAAAAAAAAAGAGAAAAGAGAAAGAGTGAAAGTAGCATACCATGAGTAAGCAAAAGAGCCAGGACCTCATTCCAAGACAGGAAAGCCCCACATAGCTGTTTAGTGTTGAAAGGACAAGTGGCAGCAGCCTCAGTAAGAGCGGGCAGGCTCTCGATTGGCTAGCAGAGAAAGAGGGCTAATTAACAAACACTTGGCCTTCCATAGTCTTTTTTTAAAAAAAGCCAGGAGCTGCACAAAGTCTCCAACACTCTCTTTAATAGGAGCAAACTCAGTCTTAGGCTGAGCAAGCTCCCAAAACAGCCACACAAGCCTACCCAGGAGAAAGGGAGGCTCGAGTCCATACTCAGGCCGGTCTGAGCATACTTATAATCCAGAAGAAGCTGTCGGGAAGCGCCAAAAAAAATATTATGGCTGAATTTTATGAAATGGGGACAGGATCGGAGGAACAGGAATTCCCTACCCACAGCCGGATCAGAGAGCAAAACACAAAGGAACCAGAGAGGCTGGGAGACCTTCAGAAAGGCTCTCAGCAGGGTGTCCAAGGCAGATGAGAGAGAGGCATTAAGGAGACAAAAGGCCATTGAGAAGTGCTTTTCAAGGATGGAAAAGGAGGCAGAGAAGAATGGGAATTCCCGTGCTCCAATGGGCAAGCCAATGACAATGAAGTATCAAGAAACACTAGAAGGCACTGAAGATCAGTCTTTTCAGCCTGCTCTTTGTGTGGACAAAGAAATGAGTGAGTCAGAAAGACAATGCTCTCAGGCATGCAATGAAGAGCCCTTCCCCAAGAGAAGGAGGTTTTCATCAGAGACTAGCTGTTCTCCCATAGCAACAGGAGTCAGGGAACAGTCCTTTAAAGAGGAAATGAAAGCCATGATGAGAGAAATGATGGCAGAATTCAGACACAGTCAGGTGACAGTTCCAGCCTGATACATAATGAGAAGAGGCAGGATGCTCATCATCCTACTTGGGCAGGAGTAAGGGAGGAACTGGGCTTCCAGTTCCAGTAGATCATACACTCACAGTGAGACCTCTGTATCAGAAGAGGAAGAATACAGGGAGTCAGCTTTTTCAGATCAAGAGGCAAATGAAGCAGAGACCCCAACGTTCACAGGTCTATTTCATCACCAGCTGTTTAAGATGCTTCTGGGGAAGGCTAAGATAGCAAACAGGTCCGGGGAGAATCACAAGGACAGGAGGGTCTGAGTTAGAACCATCTGATCCCAAAGATAGATTTTTTGCTGGAACCAAGGTTGAAAGTGAATCCATACCTTCACCTGAATTGTTCAGGGAGGTAATGGAAGGACAGTTGGACAGGCCAGTTATTTTCTCCACGCCAGGGGGAAATGAGAGGAGATTTTATAATGCAGAACTAGTGAACCTAATTCCAGTTCCCACGATAGACAGCCCTGTGCTGGCTAACGAAGCTGAGGATGGTCTAAAAGGGGAGGATAAGAAAACAGAACAGATCCTACAAAAGCTACACCAGGCCATGGCATGGTCGGTAAAGGCAACATCCATGGCATCATTTTTCAGCAGAGCAGTCCTGATATGGATTGAGCAGATAAAGGAAAGGATCTTCAATTGCAACAGGATTTGAACAAAATAACAGCTGCAACAGAATTCACAGCAGACGCCACACTTAATGGGGTCAAGTACTCAACTAAGGCCATTGCAGCTTCAGTGGCTGCAAGGCGACTTGTTTGGCTCTGCCACTGGCAGGCAAATCTGAAACATAAATGGAAACTGGCATCAGCTCCAGTTAAAGGGACAAACTTTTCGGTGAGGCCATTGAGCATTATTGGTAGAAACCAAGGACAAGAGGAAGATTTTATTGAGGAAACTCAGTCAGGCAGATAGGTGATCTTCACCATATACACAGCAGCAGCCCTTTCCTATCTCGGCAGGTGGCTTCAGCTACTCCCTGTACCCACAGAGACAGTACGCACAGACCCCTACTAGACATCCAGATAGGTCAGGATTTAAAGAAAGGAATGGACAACAGTCCCAGGAAAGGCGCCCCTTCAGGAGTTCAACCAGCAGGGCCTTCTGTTATACAAAGTGACAGCCAGAACAACGTGCCTATCAGCAGGAGACTGGACCTATTCACCGACCGATGGAAGTCAACAACAACAGGCAAGTGGGTCCTAGACACGTTAAGAAAAGGCCTAGTTTTGGAATTCATCTCCATATCCCTAAACTCATTCAGAAGATGCCTGATGCCAAGGACAGAACCAAAAGTGTAATTATGGAAACAGCAGTTCAACATCTGCTGGACATTTGGACAGTACAAGTGGTACTGGAGAATGAACAAGGACAAGAGTTCTATTTAAACCTGTTCATTGTGCAGAAGGCATCGGGGGGGACCAATTTTAGATCTCACATAGTATACAGGCACATTGTATACAGGAGATTCAAGATGCAATCCCTGCAAGCTATACTAGGAAGCATCCGCGAGGGGGATGTCCTGACATCAGTAGACCTCACAGATGCTAACCTACACATACCTATCACCAGGAGGCATCGGAAGTTCCTGCGGTTTTGTTACGCAGGGAGACACTACCAGTACAGAGCTCTACCATTCGACCTGTCCTCAGCACTGAGGAAATTTCACCAAGTTACTGGTGGGAGCAGCTTTCCTCAGGACAAAGCCCATACGGGTCCAATGCTACTTGGATTACATATTAATGCAGTGAACATCGACTCTTAAGAGCAAAGAGCGATCTAGAAACCACAATTACAAGAGCATGGCTTTTCGGTGAATTTCAAAAAGAGCCACTTAGAACCGACAAGGCATTTACAACACTTAGGAGCTGTAATAGACACCAACTCCTGCGAGGTTTACCTGTCACAGGAAAGAGAGGACAGCATATGGTCATCGATAAATCAAGTGAGCTCAGCCCCGGGGGTGACCCTGGACTTGCTGTCACAAATATTAGTGAAGGTTATATCGTGCATTTCAATGGTACCTTGGGCCAGACTGCACGCAAGGACCTTACAGTGGTTCCTATTATCTTACCAGAGACTAGGCAAGGGCAATACGAGTCCCCCCAGAGTGAAGCAGTCATTCCAGTGGTGGAGATCACAGGCAGTGATGAGGGGATGTGGGTTCAAGGAACCCACTCGACTGACTATCACAACAGATGCAAGTTTAGTACACTGGGGAGCCCACTGTCAGAACCAGCACAAGGTCAGTGGTCTCAGTCAGACCTCAAGAACAACAGTAACTGGTTGGAGCTCAGGGCATCTCACCTGGTTCAAAGGGCCTTAGGTCAGTGATAGTGGGATAGCATGTGTTGATCCTGACAGACAAAATGACCGCCAAGGCTCATATCAACAGGCAGGAGGGTACTCCCTAGCGCTCATGCAAGAAGCAGAGTGACTGGGTGGAGAAGCACCTTCTATAGATCAAGGGAGAACATATATCAGGAGTGGAAAACGTTCAGGCAGATTGGCTCAGCAGAATAGCAGTCGACCACTCAGAGTGGTGCTTACACCCGGACCTGTTCAGGGAACTATCACATAGATTCGGGAGAGCAGTCCTAGACTTGTTTGCGACTCCAGCAAGTGTACAACTCCTGAGATTTTACTCGAGATTCCCAATGCAGGGAGCGGAAGGAACCAATGCGCTCCAAGGACCATGGCCAAGGGGTTTGGTGTACGCATTTCCTGCACTCCTGTTGGTACCAAGGGTAATCAAGAAAGTGACAGAAGAAGGGGTGGAGGTTTTAATGGTAGCACTTCACTGGCATAGGAGGTCTTGGTACATGGATCTGGTAGATTTGTCGGTATCCAGGCCATGGAGAATTCCCCCAGACAAGGTAGAGTCAAGGAGCCATATGATACCCATAGCCACAATGGCTTCAACTAACTGTATGCACTTGAGAGGGCCACACTAAAGTTTTTAGAATCTTCAGACAAAGTAATACAGACACTCCAGGCATCCAGGAGACCATCAACCAACAGAATTTATGATGCTATTTGGAGAGCATTTGGAACCTGGTTTTCCAAGAAACAAATAGATCCAACCATAGTGTTAGTTACTCAAGTGCTGGGTTTTCTCCAGGAAGGCCTGGAGAAGAGTTTAACCCCTTACACCTTAAGGAGGCAAGTAGCAGTGATAGCTTCAGTGTTGGGTTGCGGGACCTCGGAGTCCCTCTCACGACACCCCCTAATCCTCACGCTCATCAGGGGACCAACCAATCTAAAGCCACCAGTGATACACAGGTACCCTATGTGGGACTTGACAAGTCTGCTAAGGGTGCTCATGACTGAGCCCTTTGAACCACATTATCCGTGAGGGAGGACCTCTGTATAGTTCACCTGAACAGCGTAGTATTAAGTTTATACACAACCTCTATCCCAAGTTAGTACTACCAGAGTTAAAGTTAGTACTACCAGACTTTGCCCACAACCGGTCCATAGCCTCGAAAGGAAGTGGCACTCCTTGGATGTTAGGAGAGCTATATGCATTTATATTAAGAGAACAAGGCCCATTAGAAAAACGGAAGCATTGTTTGTTTCATTTGGACCGAATTCGTTGGGACAAAAAGTTTTACCATCAGCCATAGGCAGATGGATCAGGACATGTATCACAAAAACTTATGAAAGAGAATCATTGCAATTGCCAGGTAACATAATAGCACATTCAACCAGGAGTGCAGCCACATCAGCAGCATGGAACACAGGCCTCAATTGAAGAGATCTGTAGGGCAGCAACATGGTCATCGCCATCTACATTAGAAATTATAAACTGGATACATTTGCATCAGCAGAAGCATCCTTTGGAAGAAGGATGCTACAAAGAGTTCACACAGAGATGGGGGCTCGGGACAAGAAGTTGGCCGACCCTCAGGACAAAGTACGTCCCACGCTTTGGATTCTTCGACCTGTACAACTGAGAAAGAGTGTTGGGCTTACCTGAAACATATCTTCTAATTGTACGGGAAGAGAATCCAAATCCCACCCTTAGATAGTTAGTCCTGAGCACAGTAGGGTCAAGAAAGAGCACCAAGAACTCTCCAAGTCAATCATCAGCCTTCATCAAAAACTGGGCATGCACAGTGGAAAGAGGACTGGACTAAACTTTGATTGACTCCATCTTTAAGCGAGGAAGCAGGAGATAGCCCCACACTTTGGATTCTCCTCCCATACAACTAGAAATGCATTTCAGGTAAGCCCAACGCTCTTTCTCCCCTACAGCTTCAGTTTGGATGCATCTCACTGTGAAACCTCATCTTCCTTTGAGTGGCATCCTCTACCAAACTAAATTTGTCCTCTTTTGTCCATATTTTGAGAGACAATCGTCCTGCTGATAGTTGGGATCTCAAGCACCTTCACATATTTTTTTTTCAATGTTCTATTGAGATTGGGAAGATTTTTTTAAAAATTGAATCTGTGCCTATTTTTAGATTTACTATAGTGATTACAAAATCAGTTTAAGCATCACTCTTGCAGGGATGGACCATTTTATAACGATGGGGCATATTTTTGGAGCATCAGTGCTTATAGCAACAAAATAATGGGTAGGATTATTTTTTTTGCTTTCTACTCATTGAGTGAGAGTACTTTTCAAAAATTATATCAAGTGTCTTTTAGTGCTATTTAATTTTAGCGTTGTGTAAAATCATGCCACCAATTTTCATTTATGAAGGATTACAAAGAAGGATTTAAGGACTGAATTTTATTTTGTTCTGTTATAATGGATAGTTGCAACTAATTATATTTTACTTTTATATTTTAGCCTCTACTAAAAATCCTAGTGCAGTTACCAAAAAGCCAAGTAAGTATAGATTTTTTGCAGTAAGCATTTTTTGGGGAACTGTTTTATTTTGTGATTGTGATTGCATTTGAATATAAATGGCTATGGTTCAAAAATATACTTTAATTTTAAGGAAAGCTGAAGGCCAATAGAAGTAAATTTGAATATTTATAGTTTGCTGTTACCCAGTAAATGTGTGAGTATTCTCATATGTTGTTATTAGGCCCAACTACCATATGAGGTTTTTTTAAAATTATGAATTTACAATGAAAAGTATTTTTTTTAAAGAAAATCAAAAAATTTATATATTTCATTTGGCAATAGCAACACATAGCACTTAGACTTATATATCACCCCATAATGCTTTATAGCACTTTCTGGATGGTTTACAATGTGAACATATTGTTCCCAACAATCTGGGTCTTCATTTTACTGACCTCAGAAGGAAGGACAACAGAGTCAACCTTGACCCCTGTTGAGATCAAACTCCAGACTATGAGCTAGACTCTAACCACTGTGCCACAATTAATAGGTTGACTTACTAATGCTATTAATTGATATTTGTCTTGAACCATTTGGGATGGTTTTTTTCTCTATTAATATAAAAAAACCTCTTAAAATAATTGTAAGAAATATCAGTGGAGTTCTTGGAAATGTTTTAGGCTCATCAAATTAATGAACTTTTGTCCCCTTTACTTCCTTGTGCAAATGGATTTGTTTGTTTTTTACTAATCCTAAATCCTATTAGATAGATAGATAGACAGACAGGCAGGCAGGCAGACAGACACTTCCTTTCATGACCACTAGCCTTTTGTTTGCAAAACAATATGGTTATTCTACATGAGACATTGATATCTAATAATTTGTTATGTCTAGGTGATGACTTCAACTTAGAAGATGCTATAAATGGTAAGCATTAGAAGAAGTTGCTCAAAACATCACTTGTTAGAATTTATCCGACTTTCCTGAATAATAGTTTTATATGGTATAACTAAGAAAAACAATTATATTTCAGACTACTGGTTGAGAATGGCTCTTGCCAGCCTCAGTAACTTGGAGGCAAATGTCTTCCACAGTAACCCATGAATAATTCTTGTTTATGCCATGCCCCTTAGAAGGCTTTTTTCTGCCTTTCTGTCTGCCATCTTCACCTAATCAGGTTAGACAGTATGATACATTTGTACTTGTTTTCAACGATTACTTGCATTAGAAGAGCATTGCCCTTCTCATTTCGGCTATTTACAAATATCAGGAGAATTTAAGATCCAGTATATTGACAATCAGAAGAACTTTATGTCTTTTGGAGGTATGTTACCAGTTTGCATTCCACCAAGACCCAAACTGGCATCAGTAATATTGGCTTATAATATTCTATAATTCAGAAAACCCAGGTGAATATTATAGAAAAATAGAATTCAGAGAGTAAGTGGAAACGAACAATGGATATGACCACCCAAAAAGAAAAACAAGCTTAAGGAAAAATGCTTTGAAAATATTCACTCTTTGCCTTGAACACTTAGAAAATAAAATCAGTTTCTGATCCATAATTTGTCAAACTTCTCTTTGAATATACAACTTTGGTTTAGATTACGTTCCTTCTTCCAGCTTAGAAACTTGCATGTCACAAGATCAGTGGACTTAATTTTTTTCCTTTCGAACCTCCATAGCCAGCTGATGTTTCTGAGAAAATTCACTGAACAACCCCCCCATCAAACTAGTTTTTCCCAACTATAAACATTGGGGGGGAGGGGGGAGAAGCAGATTGTGTTTGGGAGAAAATCTAACTAATTAGCCTTCTCACGGTCTTCCAGATATCCATAGAAGGGATTTGTCTGCAAATTGCTTGATTTGTATGTGTATGCACATTCTAAATCTGACACTAAGGGAGCTTATATTACTGAGATAGCCAATGTATTCTTGGTTCATGAGCATTATATATTTTATTGGTTACTATCCCCACCTTTTATATACAGTATTAGGACAGAGGTTTCCCACTGTCCTAATCTCCAAAATTGTAGTAACAGCAACATTTTTCTAGTTATCGACCTCACTCAGGGTCTTAAAAAAAATTGAAAAGCATTAACTTTCCAGTCTCTATATAAATGAATGTGCTGTGTGTTAAGGTAATAAAATCTGCATGTGTAAACAGAACTTTTATTATCTTTCCATTTATTTGGAGCCATTCATATAGAGTTGATCATTTAAGCATTTTTTTCTGGATAATAGGCCAAAGAAAATGCATTGGTTTGTTTTTAAAAGCTGACACACTTCCCTTTTATGTCTTGCAATTAGATTGGTGAAAAATAAGAAATCATACAGGCTACAAAATTGAATTGAATTCACCCCTAAACCATCTTCGTATTTAGAAAATGTGTTTAATTTTATTTAATTTTGAAGCTCACAATTTTTATTTAGTGTTTAATTTTAACATTAACATTAATATATCTTGTGAAGCTTGGATTTGTATTTTTATTAGTCACATTGAGGACTTCACATTAAAGAGACAAATTTAATGAATGGATAAATGAGACAATGGGCAGAAATTACCCTTGAACTTTAAGTTTATGGGGATAAGTTGTTTTTGTGAGATTTACAAGATACATCAGTGGAAGTGAGATTGAAAAGATTCTGAATGATGTTCATGTCATTGTTCCTATTTTTAAATATTTGGGAATAAGAAGGATGGTGCTGAAAAAAATCCTGTGAAGAAGATAAATATACTGATTTTGTTTTCATTACAGAATCATCAATGAAATGAACTCACTAAGCAAAGTAATAAATTTAATGTAAATTTGTACACATGCTGCCTATTAAAATATAAAAAGTGTACTAGTTCATCAGAAAACTGGATATGAAGCTATTTAGCTATTACTTAGAGAAAATAAATGCCTTATATGTGACCTGAAGTAGTATAAATATCAAAAACATGTCCCCAATACTTAGATGACTGAGCTCTTTGTTTTTGAATTTGGTATGAGTTAACAGTTTTGTGCCTTCTTTAAAGATTTTCCACTTGTAATATATTGCAGTAATCTAGCATGATCTAATCAGAACATGTATTCCTGAGCTAAAAGTTTAGGAAATATGTCCTTCAAGAAGAGACATTTATTTCCATCCAAACCAATACCAGCTCGGAAGACTCCATTTTATCAGGACTCATTTTCATAATTATTTTCCTGTATTTTTCTCACATGTGGCCTTACACATTTTATTTCCTCTTTCTGATTTCATGGTAAAATTGAGAAATGTAACTGGATGTAATTTACATAGAAATAATATCATAGCCAAGACATACATAAAGAATTTTATAAATGATAAGTAGCATCTTAAATTTGACTTTGGAAGCCCACTAAAAACTAAAACAGAAGTGTTACATGAGGGAATAACTACACACAGCAAACTATATCAGATGTTAAATAAACAATAGTATTTGAAGAGAACGTTTTGCAGAGCTTATATTAACTGTTGTGTGTCTTTTTTGCCATTGTAGTAATTTGCCAAGATATTTATTTTGCTTAACAAGTAGCAATTTTCTAATTCTGTAATCCTATAGATATATATATTTTTATATATATTATATACTAGTAATATTACTGATGATTTTTAAAGGCCATCTTTTCCCAATCATATCTACCCAACCCACCATGCAGAGAGTCAGGGAATGTTATGGGCAGGGGTGGGATTCTATCTGGTCGGACTGGTTCTATGGAACTGGCTGTTACGATTATGCACAGTTCGGAGAACTCACAAATTGCGCAATTAGCTGGCCCCAACCCTCTCCTTCCTGCCCATTCATTTCTTACCTGGCATGTGCGCCATCCACCTTTCCTGTGTGGTGCCTTTCCCTAATTTTTGGAAAGTTGCTATTTTTCCTCCCCCCCCCCAACCATCAGCTGTTCCAACCTGCTGGGAGATTTAGATTAGCTAGAAAGCAAGAAATCGTTGGGTTTCTTGCTTTCTAGCTAATCCAAAAGCAGAGCTGAACCTTCCTTAGGTCTAAAGCCCCTGTCACACTGCACCAACGGATGCAAAGAGGATGTAAAAGATGCAAAAAGGATGTAAAAGAGGCCATCATCGAAGAATACAAGGAGGAGCTCCTCCAGTGCCCCTCCACTGAAGAAGGATGGAAGAAAGTTGCAGAGCAGTGGTATCAGAAGTGGAACTTCCCCCACACCGTTGGAGCCATAGATGGCAAGCACGTGCCCTGCAAAGCTCCAGCCAAGTCGGGGTCCACTTATTTCAATTACAAGGGCTTCTTCAGCATCATCCTCTTCACCATGGTCGATGCTGACTACAAGTTCATGTACATCGATGCTTCAGGCAACGGCTCATCTTCAGATGCCCAGGTATACAACGCCAGTCACCTCAAGGAGGAGCTGGAATGCAACCTCATTGTGGGCTTCCCAGATCCAGGCCCCCTGCCCAACGACACACAAGATGTGCCCTACTTCATCGTGGGGGATGACGCCTTCTCCCTCACAACCTACCTCATGAAGCCCTACACCTCCAGACTCCTCACCCGTGAAGAGAGGATCTTCAGCTACAGGCTGTCCAGGGCAAGGCGGGTGGTGGAGAATGCCTTTGGCATCCTGGCCAACAGGTTCCAGGTACTTCTCACCACCATGCCCAGAGACCGTGAGGAGGATCATGGAAGCTTGCTGCATCCTGCATAATCTCATGCGCACCTGCTACCCAGTCTTGCAGAACAGGCTCGTGGACCTCCAACAAGGCAATGGGGACATGGAGCCTGGTGAATGGAGGCAAGGGCAAAACCTGATAGACACTGAGGATGTGCAAGGTCCCAACAGAGCTTCACGTGAAGGGAAGAAGCAGCGCAACCTCCTGAAACACTGGTGCAACTCCCCAGCTGGAGCAGTGGAGTGGCAAGACAGGATGGTAGATGCTTCATGGATGCTTCCTTCAGCCTGTCTCATCACACTGATGAGATTGGGCCATGTATGTTTGGTTGGCCTACGATGAACAGGGCGTTTAATAAAGAGTTGTGTTTATGTTGACATGTGTGGATGATTGATTACATTATTATTGATAATAAAGGGCCATAGGTGTGGCACCTGGGAGGGTGGACCATACAGTCCCACTATGCTTGCACTGGAGGTTTATCTATCCCACAGCTCTTACCCATCCCAAAGGTATCCCTGCCCATCCCACTGCTATCTTAACCCATCCCACAAGCATGCAAAGGCTTAAACCATTTCTAAAAGTTTTCACCAAGACTTTATTAAAAAAAGAAATGAAGCAAGTGTATGAATCAAAAATAGACTTTATTAACAAGAAGCTGTAAAACAAAAATGAGTCTCTGGCACTCCTCTTGGTCGCTCAGTCTCAGGGATGAAGGGTCCAGGTGCTGTGGAGTGCTTGTCATCAGATCCTCCAAAAGCAGAAGCAGCAGAAGCCCCAGCCCAGAAGAGCGAGCCCATGCTGCAGAAGCCCCAGCAGAACCAGAGTGAGGGCCAGGGGGCGGGATGGTAGCCCTGTCCCTCTTGCAAGGACTGGCAGCAGATGGCTGAGGCTTGCTGTGCTTCAGCATGGTTGTGGGGTTGCTGGCTGGCAGGGAGGCTGGCAGGAACCAAGGCTTGCAGGGAGGCAGGCACCAAGGCTGGCAGGAAGGCTGGCGGGGAGGCAGGCACCAAGGCAGGCAGGCACCAAGGCTGGCAGGCAGGAACCAAGGCTGGCAGGCAGGCAGGAACCAAGGCTGGCAGGCAGACTGACTGGCAGCAAGGCTGGCAGGAAGGCAAGAACCAAGGCTGGCAGCAAGGCTGGCAGGCAGACATGCAGGCAGGACAGGCAAGGCAGTCAATGTGTCTGGAAGCAGGTCTTTCCTCTGAATGGTGACCTGCTTCCGAGCTGCTTCCGTTATATCCACGGGGCTGACACAATGCATGCTCCCCGCATGCGCAATTAACGCTCGGCATCCGCTAGGCTTCCGCTGTGCATCCGCTGTGCATCCGCTTCATCTGTTCGGCGTCCGTTCTGCATCCGCTGTATCCGTTCCGCGTCTGCTTTGCTGAGGTCCCCCGGAAGCCTAGCGAATGTGCCATCTGCTCTCATCCGCTTCCATCCGCTGGGCTTCCGTTCCGCATCCGCTTCCCATCCGCCCTGCGTCCTCCCCGCGTCCGTGTTATCCGCTCCGGTTATGCAAATTTTTGCCCCTTCTGAGAGCGGATAACAACGGATGGAACATTTTTCTCATCCGTTGTGTCCATTTTGCATCCGTTGGGCAGTGTGACAGGGCCTTAAGCTTCTATTTCTCAGTGCAGACTCAGATAGCAGATTGCAGATAGGTAAATCTCTGAGTTAATCTTTGATTCTGTGAGCAACTCAATCTGCCTGCCTGTTTTGACTGTTTTTTAGTGAAAGTTGCTCTGTTTTTATAAAAAAAATTCAATATTTACATAAATATTTACAATATTCACATAAATATTTACAATATTCACATAAATATTTACATTATTTATCTAAAAGCCATGCCTAGCCAGTCACATGACCACCAAGCCATGCCCAGTCAGCAAGCCACACCCACCCAGTCACATGACTAACAAGCCATACCCACAAATTAGGCCATCACCACAGAACTGGTTGTTAAGCTGGGTTAAGCCCTTCTCGTCGACAGACCGGGGACTGCAATTGTCCGCAGCTTCAGTCCATGCTGGAGAGCCCCAGTCACTGTGATTGGGGCTAAAGCTAAAGCTGCCTCGGAGGGGTGGCGGAGTAAGGGGAAGCTGCCAGCCAGGTCGAGGGGAGCCGCATCCCCCCTCCCTGGGCCACGCAATTTTTCCCCCTGAAGACGACCGAGCGGTTGTCTAAAATGGCCACCCTGAAGAGGAGGACTTAGCTGGACTAAGATTTGTTCAGGAGAGAAGAAAGAGGTAGACAACAGAAGAACCGGGCAACTTGGTGCAACAATTAATTAAAAGGTACCCCAAGACAGTATTTTAAGAATTTTTATGAAAGAATAAGAAAGGGAAAGGAAAAAAAAGTGAAAATATCTTTGACAGCTGAGCAGGCCTTCGAACCAGGATTGGAAAAAGCTGGAACAAGATATCCAAACAAATTGAATTAAAATACATTGCTAACAAACAGGCACAATTTAAAGCTGGACTTAGGAATTTTCAAAAAGAAGGGGGAAATATTAAAATTGAAGATTTTATTGGTTTGGAATACTGAGGTTTGGAAAGCCAAATAAAGGGGAGGGGAGGGGAGGGGAGGACATTGCATAATAGAGAGTGCCATCTGGTGGATAAAAATTTAAGCTGAAAAAGGGAAAGTTCCTATCTCTCTATGAATCGGATATGTTACAACAAAAAGGAAATATTGAAACAATATAACAAGTACCCTAAAAAGTGAAAATTGAATTAGAACAAAAGAAAAAATATGGATTGTTGGACTGATTGGTGATTTTGCTATAAACCCAGATCGGGAATAGTTGTTAATCCAGAAAGTTTGAAGAAGAAAAAAGAAAAAGATTGGTGATTGGTGGATTTTAATGACGATCAGATATAAGAGTGTGTAATGATGATATCTCTGTGGGATCTAAAAATGGAACCTAAAAATTTGAAAAAACTACTATATGCAAGAGGTGAATCACTTGCCTATGAGTTAAAAGCTATGGAAATGGTGATTGAAGAATATGAAGAAGAAACCTCAGAGAAGGAGGAGTTAGTTCAAGAAGAAGCCATCTTAAATAGACCATCAACACAAAGAATACCACAAAGAAGAGGAAAAAGAAGGGCGATTAAAAATTATTTTAAAAAGTAACTAAAATGGGGAATATCTATAAAAATCAGAAAGATAGAAAGAAACAGCAGAAAAGTAAAAAGGGGAAGGAAAATATATATAGAGAGAGGAAAATCAGGGAGAAAAGATTTGGAAAAGTAAAAGGGAAGAGGTAATGAACAGGAACAGGAAAGAAAGAAATATGGGAATTGTAAAATAAAGGAAAAATTTTGAGGACAATGGTTAATGAATTAAGAGGGGATTCCGCATTGATATGAGGGGTAATAATAATGTATTTTTGCAATTACAAATTATAAAATATAGTTTATTGAGAGGAGAGGGGCACTGATATCTATTTAGAAGATGAATGCATTTTCTTGTTTTTATTCTTACAAGAAAGGTTACTGTTTATTATATTGATTGAAATGATTGAAATGAATTGTGAGGAGGTTTAAAAATGAGATTAATATCAGTGACCAAGCAAAATGGATTGTTTCTTTTTTATTATTTATTTATTTATTTGATACCATAAATAAATTTTTATGGAAGTAAAGGGAGAAAATACATTGCGGTATCTGACTGAAAAGTACAATGTAAAGTAGTTTATTTTTCTAGGGATTGATTATTACTATAGTTAAGTAAAAGAGATGTTTAATTGGGAATTACAGAAGAGGGAACTAAGACATACTGAAACCACTGAGGTAACACCCCAAAATAGTAAAAAGGGAGGGGAAAATTATGTTTTGTTTTATGTGAAAAACTTGTATTAATCTAGACTTTATGAAAATAATATGCAATGGAATTGCAAATTTGACAAGATAAAAAAAGAATTAAAAGGGAATAAATATAAAGATATGGAAACTATTAGTGATTTAAATGAGAAAAGAGTACTTTGGAAAAGGCAACGTTTAAAAGAAATGTTAAGGCTTAAATACATTTGAAATAAATTGAAATGAATTGAGAAGATGTTTAGAATAAGAATAATTTTAATGAATAGCATTAACTTGCTTGTTCCTTTTCTTATTTAAAAGTTGAGAGGTAAAATGGGAAAAGAGTACTTTGGAAAAGGCCACGCTTAAAAGAAATGTTAATGCTTAAGAAATATATTTGAAATAAATTGAAATGAATTGAGAAGACGCTTAGAATGAAATATCACTTAACAGAATTAATGTATCTATTTCTTTTCTTATGTAAAAATTGAAATGGAGAAGTAATAATAGAATTAAGTTAAAAATGGACAAGACAGAATGTTGAATGTAAAAATGAATATATAATTACTGTCATATTTGCATGTAAAAGTGGTGACTCGGAATACACTGAAAAGAGCCTTTTTTATGTTGTTTTGGAAAAATTGAATAAAACTTGTTTAAAAAAAAAAAAGAACTTGTTAAGAAAATTGAATCCCACCCCAGGTTTCGGTTTTCTATCTCCTAAGGAGGTCCATTTAGTGGGACCAAGAAGAAGGGCCTTCTCTGTAGTAGCTCTGTCCCTGTGGATTATTCTCCCTGCAGATTGTCCCTCACTTTGACTCTTTCACAAAAGCCTCTCTGAAGGCATGGTTCTGCCAATGAGCATAGAGATTCCAGAGTGATAGGGAGCCCATCATTTGGCTGATCTGATTATTGTTACCAGAGGGATGGGGATTTATTGGTTTTGTACTTTGTAAACTGTCCAGAGTCACCAAGAGTAAGTTTGGCAGCTACATACATTTTCTAAATAAATATATTTTCTAGTTTGAAAGTTGCACTTATCTTTTTTTATCAGTAGGTGGCGATGATTCCAAAAAAACAGCAGCACCACCTCCTCAGCCAAAACCTGGGAGTCATGGCCACAGTGGGGGTAAGTTTTTTTTTTTTTTCAAAAAGTACATATTTAGTGCCTATTCATAGAATCATAGAGTTGAAAGGGACTTTGGAGGTCAAACCTGCTCCTGGCAGGAGACTTACAGTATATCATCCCATTGAATGGTTGTCCATTCTATTCTTGAAATCCTGGTAATGGAGGACCAACAACCACAAGAGGCAAGTTATTTCATTGATTAATTTCTCTCACTGTCAGATAATTTATCCTTCCTTCTAGGTTGTGACTTTCTTTGATAAGCTTCCACCCATTGCTTCTTGTCCTGCTCTCTGGTGCAGGACTCTCTCTAGAGACAAACTCAATTCCCTCTTCTTTGTGACAGCTCCTCAAGTCCTGGAAGAATCATGTCCCCCTAGATCCTTCTTTAGATCTGTCAACTGTTTATGTTCAGACCCATTATCATATTTATTCTTCTCTGCACCTTTTCCAGGTCTCAGCCTCTGTTTTGTATTGTAATGACCAGAACTGGAAGCATTATTCCAAGTGTTGTCTCACTAGTACAGTGTAAAACAGTACTATCACTTCTCATTTTCTTGATGCTATCCTCCTGTTGATGGAGCCTAGAACTGCATTGGCTTTTTTTTTTTTTTTGGCAGCTACAGCACATTTCTGGTTCATACTTAAGTGGTGGTTCATTAGGACACCTAGATCTCTCTCACAGATCTCTCTCTTACTATTGTTGAGCCATGTACCACCTATTTTAAACCTATGCATTTGGTTTTTCCTTCCTAAATACAGGACCTTACTTTTCTCACTGAACTGAGTCTTGGGTACAATGTTCAAATCTGTCAATATCGTTCTGAATCTTGAGTCTAGTTTTCAAAGTGTTAGCAATTCCCCCAAGCTTGCTGCCATCTACAAATAAGTTCCTCTTCTACCCCACATCTCATGAAGATGTTGAAGAGTCCTGGATCCAAGACTCAATCTAGAGGTATCCCACTGCATACTTCCCTCCATATAAATGTAGTTCAATTGAGAACTACCCTCAATTGATCAGCCGATTGAGAATCCATCTGGTGGTGTTCCTGTCTATCTCACATTGTTCTACCTTTGCTGAAGTCCAAGTATACTATGTGCACATCATTTCACTGAAATTTGGTTACTTTATCAAAAAAAGTAATAAGGTTTGTCTAGTATGATCTGTTTTTAACAAACCCACTTTGGATTCCAGTAATGCTGCTGATATTTAAAATTGTTGTAGTAACAAAAGCCACTCTTGCTTTTGACTTTCATATATTCCTCCCTGTCAGTGTTGGTGGGGTTACATACTTATACTACCCTAATATTAATTAGGATTTGATCTGATTGTTTATGTGGTTAAAATAAATCAGTATTGTGCACAGTTGTGCCCACCATCCCTGAACTATTATCCCCATTATTATCCCCATTTCCAATATTGAAACTTATATCTTGTAATCTGTTGACAAATAAATAAAATAGAAGGGCCCTTGTCAGCTTCTGTTGGAGGGAAATGTCTTCACAGTAGCTGACAAATACTTCTTGCTTGTGCCATGTCCCTTGGAGAGCTTTCTGATCTTCCTGTCTTCCATCTCCACCTTAATCAGATTAGACAACATGATACAGATGTACTTTATTCAACTCCTATATGTGTTATAAGAGCACGGGTCCTTCCCACTTTGACTCTTTTATTCTTATGAAACTTCCCTTCTGTGACTGAATTTGTCCCTGTTAGTAGAGTGTTGTTGAGTCTTCTTGATATGTTCTGCTGTATGTAGTGTTTTGAATTAATATTCTTTTTGTAAATAATATTCTTTGTATTTTGTATTCGATAAATAATGCTCTTTATAGATCTGTTCAGTTATACAATCTAAGTGAATACATTTTTCTTAATTGATAAATCCATAGAAATCTCAAAAAATAATAAAATACTGTTCAGTTATGATTACTTTGAGGAAATTCTGGATACAATTATGTCATCTGCTACTAATATCAGGAGGCCAATTCGCCATATTTTTTCTTAGTAATTTAGTTCATGGTATGTTGCATGTTTTATGCTAGTGTCTTTAAATAAAAATGAATAAATGCACTTTGATTTTGATGAATAGGTGTTCCCACAGGTTCTGAAATACCATTTCAAAGGATTTGCACAGCCCACGTACAAAGTATTATTTTGTTTACTTGATACCTATGTTTTCATAATTATGAAATATTATTAATTAAAAACATTTTTGTATTTAGATAGATTTAAAATTTAAAATCTAAGCAATAAAACATGAATCTGTGGTATAGTTAAGCTTCTTAATGTAATGACTTAAACTGGAAATTATATAAAACTCCACGATGCAAATTGGGGGTTAAATTATATACATTTTAAAGTGTGCTTTTACTCCTTTTGTTATTATTAAAGGATTTGAAGATTCAGATTTATCTGATGGTGACTTGCCACCTGAGAATCCACAATCAGGTATGTTTCAAATATTCACTACATTTAAAATATTAATATAGTTTTATGTAAACTTTTGGATTTGTTTATATATGGGAAAATATGAAAATACTGTAATGTGCATTCATAAAAATATGCTATCCAGGAATTCCATTTTAACTTCAGTTTTGATTGACATTGGTTTCATTGATTATATTATTAAGTTTATTTGTGTTTTGGAACAAAACTAAAGCCTTTTGTGTGTGTGTGTTTTAGTGTGCAAAATTTAATTTTGATTTCATCTTAGATAAAATTATTTTTTTATACTCACCTTTTCCAAAATCTAGATGAGAGGTAAATAAATAAAATTAAAATAAATAATTTCATGTTGGATTATATTTGCTAAAAAGGCTGAAAGAGTCCTTAAATGAGACTATATGTCTTCATATTCACATTGTTTTGTTCTGAAGCTATAGTGTTCTAAAGACCATATTTTAGAAATATGTGCTTGCACAATGTGATTGCTGCTTCTCATACTACTTTTTTTTAATCTAGACCATCCTTCTAATCCTTCCTCAGGTATGTAGGCTGTTATGAGCATATGTTTCTTTTCTTACACTAAATTCTTCTTTAAAAGTGAAGCATCAGATACTTCTTACAGCATTGATTTTCTTACTGTATTCATTTGTTTTGATGTGCACAAGGAAATGATTTAGTAAAATCTTCCTCCCAGGACTGTGAACTTTTTCATTTAAAATGAAGAAGGTCAAAGCTTGTTTACAAAAAGCCATCATGTTTTTTTTTAATAATGTAAGGGCAGTCCTTAATATTTTATAGGCAACTATAGAACAGAAATACTTTAATTCATATAAGCTTCAACTTACTCATTTTATAACCTATTTAGTATTGTTTATTAAAACAAAAAGCATAATATATTGTATGTTTAACAAGACATTGATTGTTAAAGCCCATGTCACACTGCACCAACGGATGCAAAGAGGATGTAAAACCGACAAAAACGCTTGCCATCCGTTGGAAAACGCGATGCATCTGTTGTGTACTCACTGCGTACATCTTTCATATGTTCTATCCATTAAACATCCGTCTACTGCTATTTCATCTGCTCAAAAAGTTTTGAGCTGCACAAAACTTTTTGAGCGGATGAATTTTCCGCCACGTACGATCTACATCCGTGACACATATGGGCAACAAACGTTCTACGTCCGTTGTTATCCATTAACACATCCGCTGTATCCTCTCTGCATCCTCTGGGCATCCGTGCAAATCACATCCGCTCCAGCGGAAAGCGGAAAGAGGGAGGAAGCGAAAGGTATGCAGAATGTCCACACAGCGTTAGTAGCACGGACATAGAAAGGATGAAAGCGGATGCAGCTCAGATATAAAGCATTAAAATGGATAAAACGTTTGTATATGGGATGTATTTCGGATATTTAGGATGTCTGGAGGGTGTCTAGAGTATGTGGAAGGACACCTAGCAGAAAACTGACATTTCCTATAAAAAGGGGGAGGAAATCATCTGGATCTCACTATCAGTCCAGCAGCCGTGGTGTGCAGACCTCTTCAGCCTTGGTCTTGCTCTTCCACATCATCCATTGATGTCCACCATAGATCATCGCACACTTCTTTTGGTAGACGCCATTATTCAACACCAGAACCAAGCCCTCTTCAAACTGTTTCACCTTTGCAAGGAGAAGAAGGAGATGTCCAAGAGCTGTCTGGGTCCGAAGATGATCGGGAGAAGAGTGGAGTTTGGACTCTGACAAGCTGATGGTAGAGCTGAGGAAAGAAGACCCTCGTGCATTCCGGCACTTCATGAGGATGCCACCAGCCATGTTTGACGAAGTTGTGGAGCGTCTGAGACCCAGGTTGACCAAGGCAAACACCAACTTCCATCCCAGCCTGGACCCTGAACTGAAGGTGGCAAGGACTCTGTGCCACCTGGCCTCTGGAACCACATACAGAAACATGCAGTATGCCTGGAGGGTGCCACACAACACCATCAGCATTGTGGTCAGAGAAGTGGTGCAGGCCATCATCGAAGAATACATGGAGGAGCCCCTCTAGTGTCCCACCACTGAAGAAGGCTGGAGGAAAGTTGCAGAGCAGTGGTATTCCAGTCTTCGGAAATGGAGTACTGTTTCCTCTCTCCCTTCTCCTTGCCTTGCCTCTTCCTCCCTCTGGCAGGGGCTTCAGGGCCTTCAGCAGCAGGGCTTTGAGGGCCTTGGGGCTGGTTCATCAGAGCAGCAGCAGCAGGAGAAGCAGCAGTAGCAGCAGCAGGAGAAGCAGCAGCAGCAGGAGGAGGAGAAGCAGCAGCAGCACCAGCAGGAGAAGCACCAGTAGCACCAGAAGTAGGAGAAGCACCAGCAGCACCATCAAGAGAAGCACCAGCAGCAGCAACACCAGGAGCACCACCAGCAGCAGTAGAAGCACCAGCAGCTTCAGAGTCAGCTCCAGGGGGGTGGGATGGTGGTTCTGTCCTTGCCAGGGCTGGCAGGAGTAGGCACAGGCTTCCTCTTCTTCCCCATGGTGTTCTCTCAAGATGTCTCTGGCAGCAGGTCTTTCCTCTGAATGGTGATTGCTTGCAAGCTGCATCCTTTTATATTCATGGAGCTTACGCAATTCATCCTCCCCGCATGCGCAGTGAACGCTATGCATCCGCTATGCATCCTATAGGCATCCGTGATGCATCCGCATCATCCGCTACGCATCCGCTCCTTCCACTACGCGTCCGCTCCGCTATTCTCCCCCGGAAGCTCTGCAGATGTGTCATCCACTTCCATCCGCTTTCATCCGCTAGGCTTCCTACGAACATTTGCTTTACATCCCCGCTACATCCTCCCCATGTCCGTTCCTTTCCGTTGTTGTCCGCTCTGTTTATGCAAATTTGGGGCACTTTTGAGAGCGGATAACAACGGATGGAGCCACCCCTGAAGTTTTGCTCATCTGCTGTGTCCTTTTTGCATACATTTTACATCCGTCGGCCAGTGTGACCTAGCCTTGCAACCACAATAGGAAGACACATAAGACTTCATTTGATTGTTACTCGCAAATATGCTATACCAGGTATAAAAGGAGTCTTTTTTAAAAAAAAGAATTGACAGAGCCACAGTATACAATGTGTGGCATGTATGACTATTATGACTTATAAAATCAACTTTGATTCTATCAATCCTGCTAAAATATTTTCAACATAAATAAAAGTAGTTTTGTGCAAAAAAACAGATGAAATAATAATATAGCTAGACAGTAATATTGCTTCTTCCTATATAATTGAAACAATGGATTTCCTTCTGAGCAAACATAATAGTTAATTTAGTGCCTTATTTTGCCGTATTAATTTGATGTGACTGTGTGTGATCCACCATGGGTACTTCAGTTGAGAATTAAATGTATTAATTTAATTGCACAACTGAAAACATGATCTTTACTACTTTAGTGTAAGTAGTATTTTTGCTATTTAAAATGGCATGCCATTTCCCCTTAAAACTCAAATTCAAGCAAAGTTGTCAAACACATTTTAATCTAAATTCCTGCTGTTAGAAGGGGAGATAAGTTCATTGACTTAAGTGATAATTTTCTATGATTTTATGGTGGATAATTCATGTAAGAAATTTAAAAGTTTTAACTTTAAAAGTAGCTTATTACCAAACATATTAGAACATATTTGAGTAATTGAATAATGAGTAACACTTTAGCAAAAAACATACTTTACAAGCAATATATAATAAGGATTAAGGCTTAATTTTAAGCATGGGGATGTAGAGCATACTGATTTAAACTGTTTCAAATATGAAACACCCCATTTAAACTTAAATGTTTGGAAGATCTCCTGATTTCAAACATGCATCAAGGTTATTTCATTAAAAACCCTGGTTTCTCCTTTAGCGTATTTTCTGTCTTGTACAGCATGACTTTATGAGTCTTCTTTATAAAGAAGACTTGATAGTCTTCCCTAACCAAACTATTCTTTGGTTAAAGATGGGGATAATTCTGGCTCCACTGGTGGTAAGCTTTTCTTTTATTCCGTTGTTATGACTTTCCCCACATTTTGAATAGTCCTTGGAAGATAAAGTTAGATATACAATTGGGGGAAATTCTTTTAAGCTTGGTCCCTTATCTGACTCATCATCCATTATCATCGAGAAAACATTCTATCATCACATCGAATCGATAGCTAACCATCTCGTCTCTACTTCAAGGATGAGAAGTTTCAAGAAAGTTGCCAGATAAATTAGATCTGAACTTAGACTTCTGAAGCATGATCTTCCACCACATGCATTATATGCCCATTTACACCAGAAAAAGTGTAGAGGAGGCTAGATTCTTTACAAAAGCTGAAGGATTTGATAGTATGTTCCCAGAAGTACTAAAGAACAGTAAACCAGCAACTGAATGTAGGCTTGCTTACTTTTTTAGTTCCATACTATAGTTCAGGATGGCTTCCTCCTATATTCAAGAAGATCAAAATTATTGCAATTTTTAAACCAGAGAAGGATTCAATCTTCTCTCAAGTTACAGACAATTGCTCTTTTCTGTGTTATCTACAAACTTTTAGAAAGAGTTGTGTTAAACAGAATAGCCTTCACAGTAGAATCTGTAATCGAAGTAGAACAAGCTGGATTTCAACCCAAATGTGATTGTAGCAAACAAGTCAATGTATTAATTTCTTACCTGGAGAATGGATTCCAAAAGAAAATGAAAAATGTCTCTGTTTTTTTTGATATCTCAGTGGCCTACAATACTGTCCGGAGAGAAGGACTTCTTAAATTAATCAAGGTTATGTCATGTTACAACCCCATTGCCTTGATTGACCACATGTAGAATTACAGATTCTTTCAAGTTTTTCACAGAATTCAAGAGACACAGATATAATAAGTTGAATAATGGACAACTACAAGGATCAGTGCTATTCCCTGTTCTTTTTAACTAGTACATCCATGACCTGCCTGGAACCATTTCTTGGAAATTTATTTATGCCGATGGTACCAATCTTACAGTCCAAAGAACCAACTTCAGTGATGGAAAGGATCCTTTCTCAAGATCTCCAGAAGCTGGATGACTACTTCAAAAAATACTGTCTCCAAACAAGCCTAACAAAAACAAAAGTAGCCACATTCCACATCAGCAATAGGTATGCAAATTACCAGCCTTCAGTGAAATTCCGGAACTGTAATTTACAATGTGATAATTATCCGAAGTAGCTGGGTTAACACTGGAGAGATCACTAACCTTCTGGCAACACCTAGCCATGAAATTGAAAAGCAGCAACAATTTACTGAACAGACTGGCTAGAACACCCTGATGCTAACATCCTGTGAACAACAGCCTTGGCTTTGGTTTATTCCACAGCTGAATATTGTGCCAACGTGTGGCTTAACAGCACCTACATCCAAATTGTCACTGTCCAACTGCACCAGACAATATATATCATCTCTGACACATTGCATCCTACTCCTGTGCACTGGTTACCAGTATTTAGCAATATCATACTATCCCACATTAGAAGACAACAGGCTCTCATTCGGCTGTAGTCAAGGATACTGAACAACAAGGCTCTCCTTATTTAACAGGATAATGCACATCCCTTCAGAAGCTCTACCCACTTTAACCCTGAGAATGCCTGGAGATAGCATTCTTAGATACCTTCCAACCATTAATAATCCCTCTACCAAACCATCTGGTTTTGATCTGCCTTCCTTCGTCTGGTCGAAATTGAACAAAATTAAGTGTGATACTGGAAGAAGTGCCTGGATCAATGGGGATGGAAAGATTCCCCTTCTTGTGGTGCTGATATGCAAACTATTAAACATGTTGTGCAAGATTTCCCATAATGGGTATCTCTGGTTCCTAGAAAAACTGCACAAAACAATGCCAGAGGCAATCGCCTGGATAGCTGAATTGGACATCCAATTATGAAGCCATTGCCATACCACCATAGAAGTTTTACTTATAATTATGTGGACTATGTATATATGTTTACTTCTATTCTGTCATGTTATCATAATATGCTAAATAATAATAATTTCTAATTGGGGAAAAATCTTTTCACAGATTCTCCAGGCATGCTAGCTGGCATTATTAGTTCCGTTGTAGTGGCAATAGCTGGAGCTGTTTCAAGTTTTATAGCATATCAAAAGAAGAAGCTTTGCTTCAAAGCAAGTGGTAAGTTGCAGTCAACCTGATTTGAAACTCCAAAATGTTGGGATTGTAAGATCTCCTAAAATAATTGCTTTAACTAGATTCCCAATGTAATTGAAAGCTCACAATTTGAAATAAACTGTGGATGTAAAATGTTAGTTACTCTGTTCAAGGTTGAGCTGAAGATATATGAATGTAAGGTATTTTAATTGAGCTTGTTTCTACAGATCAAGAAAACATTCCTGTGGAAAGCCAGCAAGGAGCACATGCAGCACCATCTGGTAAGGTCATAAATAAAGAGCTTTTAAAAATTACATATACAGCATTGTTCACCTGCAAAAGTGGCTTGCATTTGTGCTTTTGTGCAGCTTAGGTAATTTTATCAAGCCACATCTACAGTGCCCCATTTAAGAAAAACAAACAAACATGGTTTTCTTCAGCCTAGTGTCTTCATTTTCTTTTATTGCTAATTTTTGTATTGTAGATTAGATACATTTAGCTCAGTTAAGAGAACTGAATGGACCAAGACCATTGAAATAGGCCCTTGGAAATAGGTGGGATTTGCTTGGAGATATTTTAAGCTCATTTGAATTTGATGGCAAATGCAAAGTATTGCTCAGAGTAGATTTAACCAGATATAATTACTACATATAAGACAAAGCTCATACTATTAGAATTAGGTTTCATTTTGCTCCTTCCACAGAAGACAGTGGGGATCTTTTCTTCATTTGTTTGTCACTTTGCAAAGTTTCAAACAATTTTCAATCGTCAAAAAGAGTCCAGATTTATATATATGCATACTTGTCCTTTATCATTTTATCTTTACTTAGAGCTTTTCTCTGGCATATTAAAAACTTTTCCTAACGTTTTCAATGTTTAATCAGAATCCTGAAATCTAAGAATCCTGTTATATGTCAGAAATTAGGAAATATAAGTCATTTTAGGATTTTTTTTTAATGAAGAAAATTTCCAAAGTAAAAGGAATAATTGCCATAAGGAAATTATGGAACTGGGATGATCATAAAGCCCATGTGGTTACATTTAAAGAAAAAAGAAGCAAAGCTGCCCTTTCTGTCTTGGCTTTTTGTTTATTTTCAACTTTAAAATAAGGAAAGCACCAGCCACTATCCTTTCCATTTACAAATATGCCTCAGACTCAGAAAGAGCCTTTAAAGGAAAGTGAAAGAGAGATTTTGGGAATATTTTACAACCCAGGAAAAAAAGGAAGAGAGTAGACAACCTTCGACAAGCAGTTTGCTCTTTCTTTAAATACTTAAAGTATTAAATACTTTTTTAGGACAATCTGTTTAAATCTGGTAAGAACCAAATGCATTTAGTGATACTTCGTGTTCAGGATTACAACATTAACTGGAAAAAATTAATACTGTAGTTGTAATTATACATATAATTATAAGTTGGATATGGCTGAAATGAGTCAGAAGCTTGACAGCAGTTTTCTTTTAGTCGGTCAAGAATAATGACTCAGCCACCAGATAATTTGCTATGCTAATAGGCCAAGTTGTACTGTCTCTTAAGCTTACCTATTTCAAAAGAGAGATATGAAAATAAAAAAGAACTCTACATATATCTTTGTGACTTCCTTATGTGGGATAAAATGTAACATTTGAAATATTGTACTGTAAAAGTACTGAAATATGATTTTGCCTTTTATAATTCTCCATCTGTATTTTTTTAAGCATTTCAAGCCCAATTAGTAGCTTGTATATTTGTTATTTAAACCCATATTAACAGCTTGGATGTTTCTTATTTAAGTGTTTTCATAAATAAAAAATGGGGAATCTCTACCTATAAGGATGGAAAAGATGTTAGCCTACTTGGAGGTTTTTAAGTATTATATTTAGATGAGCTATGACAATTTTCATAAATGTTTTTCATTTTCTGTCTGTTTAGGTAGTATATACCATGTTTCTCACATTGTAAGGCTGGGCCTTATTTTTTTTGATCCCCGAAAAAACGGCTAGGCCGTCTTTTTTGGGGTGACTTAATTCCCCACCTTGCATCCTCGGGTGGGCGGGCGTCGACATCCTGGGGTTCGGGAGACCTTTTCCCTTGCTGCGTTAGAAGAACACCGCGGCATTTGGCGCAGCCACGTGCAGCCAGTCGGGGCTCCTCCCTGCAGCCGGAGCCCTGAGGAGACACTTGGCTTCAGGCACTCCCGTTGCCGCGTTCCGAGGGAAGGCGCTCGCCCGAGAGCATCTCTCCCTCTCTCTCCCCCCCCACAAGGTCTGCGCTGCGGCTGAGGAGGAGGAGGCTACAGCCAGTTCCTTCTGCTTGTTGAGAGGTGAGGAAGCCGCGCGGCTTTGCACAGCAAGTGAAGTGCTGCTCACCCGGGCGAGATTTGGGAACGAGGGGCAGGCGGAGGCATGCACGCACCTGCAATTCGCTTTCCTGGCTTTGCCCAGCCCTAACGGCTCTGGCGCGGCCCTGGTGGAATGAGCGGAGGGTCCGGCGGGGAGGCACTCGCTGGCTTGGTGAGAGCTCTGCCACCGGGAAGGAGGGCCCGCCTGTCAGCTTAGCCTGGGGCGCCCAGCGCAGCTGACAGGCAGGCCCTCCTTCCCGGCGGCAGAGCTCTCACCAAGGCAGCGAGCACGTCCCCTCCGGACCCTTCATTCATCCCTCCAGGGCCGCACCAGAGCCGTGCAGGCTGGGCAGAGCCGGGAAAGTGAGCCACGGGTGCGTGCATGCCTCCTGCCCCTCGTTCCCAAATCTCGCCCGGGCGAGCAGCGCTTCGCTTGCTGTGCAAAGCCACAGCTTCCTCACCTCTCAGCAAGCAGAAGGAACTGGCTGTAGCCTCCTCAGCCGCAGCGCAGACCTTGTGGGGGGAGAGAGAGAGAGGGAGAAATCCTCTCGGGCGAGCGCCTTCGGAACGCGGTGACGGGAGTGCCTGAAGCCAAGTGTCTCCTCAGGGCTCCGGTTGCAGGGAGGAGCCCTGACTGGCCGCACATGGCTGTGCCAAACACTGTGGTGTTCTTCTAACGCTGCGGCAGCAAGGGAGAAGGAAAAGCAATGGTGGCAGAAGGTTTCCTGGTATGAAGTGCCCCACCAGTGCAGGTAGCACCATATCCAGGCATGCAAGTACTTCCAAAATGCAAGCCCCCCCCCCACCATTCCCCCCCATGTTGCATGTTTAATATGGACCTTAATTTGGGGGGAGGGGCTTAATTAGATTTTATAAATTGCCTATAAAACATGGTGGGGCTTCCTATTGGTGGAGGCCGTATTGTAGGAGAAACACGGTAGTAACAAAGAATATAACTTTTTTCATTATTTTTCTCCTTGTAGTTCAACGTACACTTTTGCAGAAACAATAGCAGAATTTGATATGAAGAGAAGAGCAGAAACTGGATTTGTAGCCTGCATAATTCCCTGAAGGAGCAACACAATGAAATTGCAAAGTAGATCTTTAAAATAGGCCTGTTGAAACATCTGTAGAAAAGAAGTGTGATGTTTCTAACCAATGAAAAAATATTTTCATCCACCAGTTTACCTTTGAAGTTCAATTGTACACAGGGTGATTGTTGTTTTTCAGATGTATTTTTATGGCATTTGTTGATTGGATTAAAGTTTTTCCCCCTCTTTTCTCTCTCCCCCCTCCCCCCTTTTTTTGTAGCAAGAATTTTGAAAAGGGAGATGGGCGTACCTGTAAAATACTTTTGGGCAAAGTGTTCACTATGGAAAGCTATGTTGATTGTAGATATCTCCAAGAAGTACAGTTTAATTTTACATACTGATGGATATCACACCATATGGATAAGGCCAGCTGTTTAGATTATTGGGGGTGGTGGGGGTGGGGGAGAGCACAAGTTTGCTCTTATCAGATGAGTGGCTCTTAATACTCAGTTGCTCACTTCATAGTTGAAGTTACATGTTATAAATATTAAGAATTGACTTAGGGCTAAGTCCTACGTTCATAAACATTAACATTTTTCCTTCTACATGTTCTTGGTCACATTTAGAAAATTTGACATGAAGTAAACGCCTTATCTGACTAGCAAACCTTTTAAAATTTTATCATGGTATACAAGTACATAGGAATTGAAGGCATGAAAAAAAAATCTAAGTTGCCTTAATGTTTTGATTTGAAATAATCTTAAAATAATCCTTATGTTAAACATGTTTGCATCTGAAGGTTTATTACTTGTGTGTAGTGAGGCTGTATTTGTGAGCTGCATGATGCTGAAAACAAATGTGATTTTAAAGAACATACACCATTCTCCTACAGGTTTTACAACACTTATTGGAATGAAATTCAAAACACTTTATAGCCAAGGTATATAATGGCTTAGTTTCTTCGGCCAATTATGACCAAATATGTTAGGGCATGGATCCTGGATTTCAATGACAGGTTATGTGCAACACAGCCCCATCCTTCCCCACACAATCAGTTCAACAAGGTAGTTTCTTTATATTAATGCTTTGGTATTGGGAGGTTAAGATTTTGAAGTGATTGTAGGAGAAACTCAAAGGTCTAAGCTTGCTTAGTCAAGCTTCCTTAGGGTTAGCATTCTGACTGGGAAATGCAGGGAATTAAATTCCACACGTTAAAGATGCCAAGCTTGAAAAACATTGGTCCAAATAAACACTTCCAATTTTGTGATTTTTTTAAACAGCGATTAAATTGCACTATAATAATTTAGAGCTACTACAAAATTTTGATGATATTATTTTGAGGAAGTTACTTTGGGGAATCATCGGAACTGAATACTACTTGCCCATTTTAAAGTAGCTTGTTGGAGCTGTTTACTATTCCTTTCAGAGGGGGGAATAAGGTTGAGGTCAGGCATATTCCTTGCTAAATTATAAACTTAAGCATGTGAACTAGTCCATAATTGGCTCTACTTTTGCATAATGGATGTTCTTTTTATTCCATAATAACTTTTCAGTAATGGAGTTTAATTGCTTAAAACTGCATGTGCCTCTGATTACAAAATTTGCCTTACAGTTCATAAGTGCCCTACTATTTCTATGCTTTACATTTCATAGATTTATTTGTGCAATATATTTTTTAAAATACATGATAAACTTCAATTGCAGATGCCTTATGTACGATACCTTGAAGTGCCAATAAATGAATTGAGTAGAAATGTGAGCTAAGTATTTTATATTGTTTCATTAAAAGGAGATTTGGAAATAGTCACTGAGACCATGTAAATTGAGTTAAATATCCTACTATAATTACATTTGTGATAAACTGAAAACAAAAAAGGAAACTGTCAAGAAATATGGGTGTCATATTTAAGGGGAACTCATGTAATTTCAAGTTAAGCATCATGCCAAAGTAAAGTAAATCTTTGCATAATGTAATATGTGTATACATAGCCTTCTAGACTTGAGTATTGGGTCAACTTCCAGTTTAAATGAGAGACAAGTTAGCTGTATAAGCGATGTATGGATTTTTAAGTTGCACTTTGCATTTCAGTAAAAGAAATACTAGTTTTGAGTCATGTGAATGTAGCATTCATTCAGCACCAAATCTTAATACATTCAGCAAGAACCTACATTTTGAAGAAAAATGTGTGCATGAATTAGTTGACAACTAGCTTTTGCTAAGTGGCAATATTTCTATATAATCCTTATTTCGTGAACCAGGACTGATGCAAAAAATGATTGCTATTGATAAAGGTATTTGCATGTTATTACTGAACAGAAGGACTTTACTTCTAACCATAAATATAACAAACTACTTGTGGCAAACGAAGCATGCTTTATTGAATAAGCTGTCTTCATCTATTTGTTCTTCCTCATCCGCAAGCAGTGGTTTGTTTTCAGTTTATCATTAAACTTAAACCTTGTCCTTATCTTCAGCTAATGAGAGAGTATCACCATGATTTATCAAAAATAAAACCCTGGAGAAAATTGTTTGGCTGGTTGGTATTGAAAGCTCGCTGCAGAGTTTAAATCATCAAATCCAGACACCTGTCTATTACTGAAGAAAAGAAGAACTAGCAGATGCAATAATAATATATTAGCCAGGAGGTCTCATGTTATTCCAGTGTGTTTACACTTTTTTATAAAAATATTGACAACATGTTTGGAATACATACTTAATAGTGTATCCTATACATTTTTTAAAAAATTGGAATAAAGTTTCATATAGTACCTTACAGTATTCCAAGTAAATGTGCATAAGAATGTGCAGACGTGACTACACTTCTGCATTTATTTGGATGTAAACACCATTAAACTAGATGGTATTGTTCTTTGGAAGGAATGCATATGATTAGGCCATCTCTTTAAAGTAAATCATTGCCATGGGTTGACAATATGATACATGTGTGCCATGTGAAAGATATAGTTCTGTATGTTTAATTTTTAAGTAGTTTTGTGGCTATTTGGTAATTAAAACTTGTCATTTGTTTTAAATAAAGAAATCTAAAATTATTTGCCTGGTTATTTTGAGAGAATGAACTTATGGGGTATAATTTTCTATTTTTAGAAGAGGATTTGAATTCTAAACCAAGTAGAAGTGGTTTATGAAATATGAACACCCATTTTTTGACCAGATAGGTACCTGGATTCATTTTGACTTGAATCTATCTGAAGATCAATAGCATGTAAAGGAGTATCTTGTGTTTTATCTTGGAATATGTTTGTGCTGGATATTCCATTACATTCAATTGATCTTCAGATAGATTCAAGTCAAATATATTTGAATAAATTCAGCTATATTTACACAATATGTTATAGGAATGCCATATTGAACAACTTTTGATATTTTGTTTACACTAGCGATTCCATTGAGTAATTAGAAAATGGTATTACTTCTCAGATGTATTCACAAAGGATTGCGAAGGCTAAAGGCTAGGTCACACTGGCCGATGGACGTAAAACGTATGCATAAAGGACATAGCGGATGAGCAAAATTTTTGGGGTGGCTCCATCCGTTGTTATCCGCTCCAAAAATTGGCAAAAATTTGCATAAACAGAACGGAAAAGAATGGACGTTGGTTGAATGTAGCGGGGATGTTAAGCGGATGTTCATAGGAAGCCTAGCGGATGAAAGCGGATGGAAGCAGATGACACATCCAAAGGGGTTCCGGGGGAGAATTGCAAAGCGGACGCATAGCAGAAGGGGTGGATGCATAGCGGATGACACGGATGCATCACGGACGCCTATAGGAAGCAAAGCGGATGCTGCGCAGAAGTATATCAGATGCAAAGCATTCACTGCGTGTGCGGGGAGTATGAATTGCGTAGCTCCATGGATATAAAAGGATGCAGCACGAATGCAGTCAGCATTCAGGGGAAAGACGGGCTGCCATATACATCTAGGAGGAACACCATAGTTCATCAGTTAGGGAAAAAGAAGCCCATGCCTACTTGTTCCAGCCCTGGCAAGAAGGACAGAACCAGCATCCCAACCCCTGGCATTGACTCTGAAGCTGCTGCTGCTGCTGCTGCTGCTGCTGCTGCTGCTGCTGCTGCTGCTACTGCGGTGGACCAGCCCCAAGGCCCTCAAGCCCCTCAAAGCCCTGCTGCTGAAGGCCCTGCTGCTCAAGCCCCTGAAGGCTCTGCTGCTCAAGCCCCTGAAGGCCCTGCTGAAGCCCCTGCCAGAGGGAAGAAGAGGCAAGGGAAGGAGAAGGGAGAGAGGAAACAGTACACCGTTTCCGAGGAGCATGAGGATGAGGTGCTGAAATGGCTGAGGGAGAACGAGTACCTCTGGAGAAAGGGCCACAAATTGTATCGGGACACCAAGAAGAAGCAGGCCGCTTGGAGAGACAAGGCAGAGATCCTGGGGTACACTGCAGATGTACTCCTGGGATGGTGGAAGCACATGCACACCTGATATGGCAAGCTACACCTCAAAAAATCCGGGCAGGCCACTGTCAAGCTCACTGACTGGGAGATGTGCGTCATGGCCAAGTGCAGTTTCCTGGAGGGTGAGATCCGCCACCAAGGAGCAGCCCCTTTGATACCCCTCTCCCTCAGACAGCCCACAGACAGCCAGTCCTCTTCCAGCCAGGAGCAGCGAGCCTGACCAGGCAGGTGTCTTCAGAGGGCCCCATGGCAGAGACCCCCCCAACAGCACTCCCCATGCTGGCAGACTTGGAGGATCCCGTCACAAATGGAGGAAGAAGCGGCAGCCACCAGAGGCCAACCCACCCCCACCCCCACCTCCAGAGGATGCAGGCAGAGAGGCAGACTGGAGGGACAGAATCACAATGTCCTGTTGGAGATCAGGGACACAATGAAGACCAGCACAGAACTTCTCTCTCAGCTGGTCCACTTGGACAGAGGATCCTCGGGCCGCCACACCTTCATCAACTACGTGACCCACACCCTCAGGGACCTGCCCAAGGCCAAGACCAGGTGATGAAGGAGAAGATAACAGCACTTCTGCACAACCCTCAAGGCCTAGCTGAAGCTGCTCCTACCCGGTCCAGGTCTGCTCCTCCACCCCAGGTGATGTCACAGCCCTTCCACGGCTTTCAGCAACCCCTCACCTACCAAGGCTACGACTACCAGAACTTCCCACAACAGAAGCAGACCTTCCCAGTCCAGGCCCAGGTTCATCAGATGCCACAGACTCCAGTACTCACCCAGCTGCAGACCAGACAGCCCCACTGCATTCCTCCTTCCTCCATCCGACAGCCAAGCCCATCAACGGACAATCTGTCATCAGTCTTGGGCCTCACATCTCAGGTCCTTGATGAGGGGTCTCTCAACCTCACGGGACTGAGTCAGCTCTCGGACAGCTTCCTGAACACACTATCCCCTGTTGTACTCTCGGGGCCAAGCATCCCAATGGCACCTCAGACGAGCACTCAAGCCACAGCCACCTCCACAGTCCCTTCCCGCTTAACAGCTGAGACCATGGACATGACTCAGAGTGACTGAGAATAGTGTCAGAGACACTTGGTTCATTTTGCTTTTTTAATAAAGTCATAAAGTTTACCAAAGACAGTTAATAAAAGTTATCTTTGCTTAACACACACAATTCAGTTTACTTGGTTCATTTTGCTTATTTAATAAAGTCATAAAGTTTAGCTAAGACAGTTAAAGGTTATCTTTGCTGAAGACACTTGGTTCATTTTTTTACCTTAGTAAAGTGTTGGTGAAAACTTTTAACAAATGGATAAGCTTTTGCATGCTTGTGGGATAGATAAGGATAGTTGTGGGATAGATAAACCTCCAGTGCAAGCATAGTGGGAGTGTATGGTCCCCCATTCCAGCTGCCACACATGTGGACCTTTATTATCAATAACAATTTATTCATTGATCAACACATTTTAAAATAAACAAAGCTCTTTATTAATGCCCTATTCATTGTAGGACCACTCAACATACATGGCACAATCTCATCAGTGTTATGCGACAGGCTCAAGAAAGCATCCATTAATCATCTATCATCCTGTCCTGCCACTCCACTGCTCCAGCTGGGGAGTTGCACCAGTGTCTCAGTAGGTTGCGCTGCTTCTTCCCTTCACGTGAAGCTCTGTTGGGGCCTTGTAAATCCACAGTGTCTATCAGGTTTCGCCCTTGCCTCCATTCACCAGGCTCCATGTCCCCATTCCCTTGTTGACGGTCCACAAGTCTGTTCTGCAACACTGGGTAGCGGGTGCGCATGAGATTGTGCAGGATGCAGCAAGCTTCCACGATGCTCCTCACAGTCTGTGGCTCATGCTGCATGGTGGTGAGAAGTATCCAGAACCTGTTGGCCAGGATGCCAAAGGCGTTCTCCACCACCCATCTTGCCCTGGACAGCCTGTAGTTGAAGATTGTCTCTTCACGGGTGAGGTATCTTGAACTGTACGGCTTCATGAGGTAGGTTCTGAGGGAGAAGGCGTCATCACCAATGATGAAGTAGGGCACATCTTGTGTGTCATTGGTAGGGGGTCTGGATCTGGAAAACCCATGATGAGGTTCCAGCCCATCCTTGAGGTCACTAGCGTTGTATACCTGGCCATCTAAAGCTGACCCGTTGCCTGAAGCATCGATGTACATGAACCTGTAGTCAGCATCAACCATGGCCAAGAGGATGACACTGAAGAAGCCCTTGTAGTTGAAATAAGTGGACCCTGAGTTGGCTGGAGCTTTGCAGGCCACGTGCTTCCCATCTGTGGCTCCAACGGTGTGGGGAAAGTTGTATGTTTCTGTAAGTGGTTCCAGAGGCCAGGTGCCGCAGAGTCAGTGCCAACTTCAGTCTGGAGTCCAGGTTGGGACGGAAGTTGGTGCTTGGCTTGGTCAACCTGGGTCTCAGACGCTGTACAAGTTTGTCAAACATGGCTGGTGGCATCCTCATGAAGTGATGGAATGCACGAGTGTCTCCATTCCTCAGCTCCACCATCAATTGGTTATAAAGTCCAAACTCAATTCTTCTCACGATCCATCCTCGGACCCACACAGCTCTTGGATGTCTCCTTCTTCTCCTTCTGTATAAAAGGTGAAATAGTCTGAACAGGTTTTGGTTCTGGTGATGAATGAGCGCAGCTATCATATGGACTGTGTCATGATCCATGGTGGAGAACAATTGATGATGTGGAAGACCAAGGCCAAGGGTGAAGAGATCTGTACACCACGGCTGCTGGACTCATACTGAGATCCAGATGATTTTCTCCCCTTTTTATAGGAAATATCGGTAGTCCGCTAGGTGTCCTTCTACATCCTCTAGACATACTCCAGACATCCTAAATATCCGAGATACATCCCAGATACAAACGTTTTGTCCGTTTTAATCCTTTATATACGAGATGCATACGCTTACAACCTTTCTATTTCAGTGCTACTAATGCTGTGTAGACGTTCCGTGCACCTTTTGTTTCCTCCCTCTTTCCGTTTTCAGCTGCAGCGGATGTGAGTTGAGGGGATGGCCAGAGGATGCAGAGAGGATACAGCGGACGTTTAACAGATGATAACGGACATAGAACATTTGTTGACCGTATATGTCGCAGATGTACATCGTACACGGTGGAAAGTTCATCCGTTCACAAAGTTTTGTGCAGCTCAAAACTACTTGCGTGGGTGAAATCGCAGTGGACAGATGCTCGAGGGATAGAGCGTATGAAACACATATGCAGTGAGTATACAACGGATGCATCGCGTTTTCCAACGGATGGCAAGCTTTTTTTAACGTTTTACATCTTCTTTGCATCCGTAAGTGCAGTGGGACAGGGCCTTAAGCAATCCAAGATAAAGCAAGATAATTGTTTTTCATTTGATCATCAGCTAAATTCTGCAGTTTATAAATAATGGAAACTTGGTTCATGCTTGTGCTTGTTCATGCTTGTATTTAATACAAGTTGTCCTTGACATATGACTACAATTGAGCCCAACATTTCTGTTGCTTAGCAAGATGGTTGTTAAGTGAGTTTTGTCCCTTTTTATGACCTTGCCACAGTTCTTAAGTGAATCACTGCAATTGTTAAGTTAGTAACACAGTTGTTAAAGTGACTCTTCACCACTGACTTTATTTTCAGAAGCATAAAAGATATCACATGACCCTGGGACTCTGCAATCATCATAAATACACGCCATTTGCAAGCATCCAAATTTTGATTATGTGACTATGGGAATATTGTAATGGTCATAAAAGGTTATAAATGTGAAAATGGTCATAAAACTTTTTTCAGTGGCCATAATTTTGAATGGTCACTAAATGGTTGTAAATCAAAGATTACTTATATGCAAAATAAGTATAAATTAGTAAAATACTAGGCATTGTGCAGATGAAACTGCCTATTTAACTCTGGGTCACATATCTGTATGAAGCAGTAAATAGGCCTTGGAAGTGCTGCATAATTCAGCAGCTCTGCAATTGTAGATCAGAGGTCTTCAAACTTGGCAACTTTAAGACTTGTGGACTTCAACTCTCAGAATTCTGGGAGTTGAAGTCTACAAGTCTTAAAAGTTGCCAAGTTTGGGGACCCCTGTTGCAGATGAACTTTTTGTGGTCTGCCCTACACTCTGCAGTTGACTGGAAAGGTGAGAATTGCAGTCTGGGAAAGATTCTGGCTTCTTGAACTTCAGCATGTTTCCTTTGCGTCTTTCAGCACTGATCAAACAACTTCACCTAGCGACATCCAGATATTTTACAATATTTAAGGACAGAAAGTAGATGAATGAAAGAAGAAGTATTTTTCTAAGTATTTAACAATACATTTCCGATAAAAATAACAGTTCCTAATTTCCATAGATTTAATAGAAATAATCTATACAACATTATTCTCTTCAGGATGAGTGCAAAGTATGTGTGTGTTTTTTATATCATTCCAAGCTTGTCTTTACTGAGTCTTAGAAAATAATTTTACAAAGGTTGAGTATTTTCTTTGAAGAGAGATGAGTAAGGAACACATTTGATTCAGGCCTCTTTGGGGCTGCCAGCAGTTTGATTCTTCCCACTTTCTCAATGTAAATGCCTCTTACTACGTATTAATTAAGGGATGATTCTTGCAACAACTATGTGTGGGTGTTGTACTAAACAGCTGCCAAATGTTAAGATAGTTTATGACTGGGTTGTGTTTTGTTCCCACCTTCTCTGTTAATTGGACATTTAAGGTATCTACAAGATTTGAAGATATTTGTGGTTGGACAGATACATACTTTACTAAGATATTTTTTTGTTCTAATATTTTTACTTCTAATACTTCTAACACTTTTACTTCATATTATACAAATAAAAACCAAGACAGAAGATCATGTTGAAGCTCCCAGTTGTTTTTTTGTGCATTGGATATGTTCTGTTAACTTTTGCAGGTAAGTTATTGGACTCTGATTTTGGTGATGGATACTATGTGTAATATTGATGTAATTTCAGTGTTTTTCTAAAGCAAAGTATTTTAGTCTCGAGCAATATTAAAAGGTAACATATATTTCAAGGTTGGTAGGAAACTGACTTGTATCAAGTCGTACGTTAATTAATTCAACTCAATAGCATCAATATGACAGTCAATTAAACCTACGATATATCAGAGACTGCCTTCTATGGCTAACTTCAGATGTACAATTATGCAGGTGAAGCTTTGAATGAAAATCACTAACATGAGTTGGGAAGTTTAAAAAAGTGATCTGTCATTTGTTCCTGGTGCTCACGCAATTACAGAACAATTTCTAATCTTCTAGTTTGAAGCATGGTATTTAGAAAAAGTAGGAGCTAGACAACTGCAGGTATTATTCGATGCTACTTATTTTTAAAACAGCTTTCAGCTATATTTTAGATTTTTAGAATAAAAATTATATTGAACTTAGATGCATAGATAGAGCTTTCTGAAACAAAAATCCTTCAATTCTTAAACTTTTCAACAGTTGATGCCAATTATCACCATTTTGTTTGCTATGACTAGAACTTGCTCTACTATTTTCCTCTAGAAATAAAAATCTCTGACATGATGTTGGGATCATTTTATTTACTTTTTGTTCAAATTTGTTCAGGATAAATGTTTATGATGTTTTAACATGGCATGTCAGCACATCTGCTAAATTATGAAATTATGAATATATTTGAAATGAATTAAGAACTCATCATTGGAAACCTCTATAGTAAGGCAATATTCATTTAGTTTTATTTCATTGGAAGCCTACCTACTAAAATATTGAAGCTGATACTGTATTTACAGTGCAAACAATCCCATCATGATATATTCATTATTTAAAATTATCAAGTTGATTCCCAAATTATAACAATACATTCATGTATAATTTACAAAATGATTTTAGTTTTTATTAGAACTTTGGAATATAATCTAAGTTAATAGACATAAACAAAAGTGCCAAAATAAATGTATCCAGATATTATAGAACTTTAATTCCCATAAATTTTATCTCAAGTAGATTATCATGAGAATTGGATTCAAATAATAACTCAACTGTAATATGTAACATCTTCATACTAACTTTAGAATCTTCTCCATTCAGCAAAGCTATAGCATTTCATTTACAGTCATAGAAAATAATAATAATAATTAAAGTCTTGTCTTCTCTTATTACAATTTGTAGTTATCAAATTTGTAGTCAGAGACAAATAACCAGGAACAAGAGTCCAAGCAGTAAAAATGTATTACATGTTATGTATATACAAGAATCTGATTTGCTAATGTTCAAGGTAAATTGGCACCAAATAAAGGCCCACAGAATTCACAGGGGGCTGGATGTAGGTCTCTAATGGGAGCACAAAGATTTCAAACTGATACGGATTTGATCTCACCACCAAGGCAGCCAACTTATCTCCTACAATTTTAATGGAAGATATGACAAATTTAGTAAATTATTAAAGTTCAAATTTTATGAAAAATCTCTGAATAAATCTTTGAAAATGTTTCTCTGTGCCTTCTGAATTTAAAAAGTATTAACCTTTGTACAAAATGTGCTGGTCTGTAACCATAATAAATACTGACTGAGTGTATAAATTTGATTTCATCACACAGCTTTGATTGGAAATCTCTGTCTCATGTTTTTGATCAAATGTCTTTAACAATACAATCTGAAGCATATTCAATGACTAAATTACTAAAGTGAAAGCCTTTTTTTTTCTAAGCTGAAGGAAAAAGTATTACTGGAAAAGTATTGCAGCTGGTTCTCTTTGCAACGGATAAGAATGAGGAATGGGAATGTTAAAGAAAAGAAGGTGGTTAATGTAAATTTGGTAAAAAGTCATCTGTGCACTGTGCAGCCAAATGAATCTAGATTCTTATTTCTAAATGTTCCAACCTTTAAGCATAACACTTAATAAGTCAAGTATGTGGAATTTCTTGTTCCAAAATAATTGCATTGGGAGTTGCCTCTTTATGTAACTACAATCATGAATTCACAAGCAGGGACAGCTCTACATGCAAGCAGTGTGCTTCAGAAGATGTATTCGTTGTGATCATTATTAATATAAAACATAATAAATGGTATATGGTAGGGAACTTCCATTTTCCTTCCTTTTCTGCATATGAGCCATATGTCAAAAATACTTCTTATATTTGCTATGGAGCTTGTATTTCCCACCGTCTATCCTTCATTCAGTCTTAATAAAGATAATGCGAAAATTATTTTCACATGTATTCTCACAATAATACATTAACCTGACTTTTAAAATGTCAATTATATTGTCACAAACTCACATTATTTCATTTTTACAGCTTCTAAGCCACATGAATATGTCCATGGCCCCTCATTTGTTGGATACAAATCAGAAAGAGGCATGACTCAGACAGCATCATGCTGGTATTATTAATAAATACTGTATTTTATTAATTTTATCTACTTTCCATCCCAATTTTCACCGCAGTGGCCATATATTTCTTCCACATTTCCACAAACCTTTGAGTTTTGGGACTTGAGTGCTTGATTGTCATTTTAGTCCCATTTTAAACCTACATTTTCTCTTAACTAGAAAGTCTCAGAAAGTCTCTGACTTTTTCTCAGAGTCAGCTTTATAACATTTTTTTTCATACTTACCATCAACTTTTTCTTCTCATTTTTTCCAGAACCCATTATTCATTATTTTTGTATTTGTATCTCTTTATGCTGCCCATTATTGCTTTGTAATAGGGAGGAACTGCACTTTTATTGCTGGTGATCTATGCAGCAACTTTCCCCACAGTTAATTATGAAGATTCAGTGACAATAGTATAGTTGTTTATCTCACACTTTTTTCAAGGATTCAGTTCCAGATTATGGTACTGCCCAACCTTGTCTCAGTCCAGTAACCAATGCTCTTTGTCTTTGAGTTGGGTACAGTAATCATTTTTGTCCATCCCATATCTTATGAACCTTATTCATGCCATCTTATGAGTGCTGTCCCCTTGGTGTTGAGTAAGCAGTATAAATAGACCAATATGACATTCAACTGGCCAATTAAAAAAAAAAAAGATCTCCCAAAGATCTCCTTGACCTCTTTTGATCCTTTTCCTGCATTTGCTTTTGCAATAAGAAAACAATTTATAAAATAAATACACTGGAGTGGGGAAAAGACAGCCTGAACGTGTTGGGCAAATGGCAAAGAGGACCTTCAGACTGACTGGAAAAGAGGGTATAGTGGCAAAACACAACAGTATCCTGACTTCAACTGGGGCAGAGGAACTTGGCAGAGGGAGCTGAGAAGAAGAGTAAACTTTAAACCAAGAAGATACCATTCATCTCACAATGTCAGAAGTTTGCACATTTTTTTAGTGCAGCAGCTGAGCCAAAGTTTAATCAACTGGCAAAGATGTTCATAGAACATTGGGGTCACACTTGATATGCTGGAGGCATAGGAATAGGCCAGTCCCTGATACAGTCTTTCTACGTCCATAATATAACTGAAATCATTGTGCTGACAGATAGTCAGCCCTTGGAAATAGAATAATCTAGAATTTTAATGGGATTAAGGGATTCTCACATAATCTTGAAGGCCTATCAAAACCTCTCCTGATTTCAATTTATATTGTATTATAGCCAATTGAAAAATATTTCTTTGGAGTTTCTTTCTTACACAAATCAGATATCTTTTTTTCCCTAGTAGTTCTACATACTCCTAACCTCAATCACACTGTCCTTACAGAATATCACACTCTGGGTCCATCAATCATGCACATGATTTGTCACAAAAAAAATAATGTGTACTTCTTTTTGGAAAAAATATAGTAGATATTTTCTCACCAGCATCCATAATCAGAAAGTTTCTTTCTTTTTTTTTGCACAGCAAAAATTAAATTTGTAGTGAATTTCAGCAGCTTGTTTCAGATATCTCCAATGTATTCTACATGATATATCTGTGCAATATTCATATAACTGATTGTTGGTTAGTGAAAGTTCATAGAACTTGTAATTGTGAATTTATCTGTCATTGATCAAAAATCTTTTGTACATGAAATTTTATGACGAGCGATGGGCAAAAAAGTAAAAAAGGTCCATTAGAAACTATTCAGGGATTGAGTAACAACAATACATTTGCATTGTTCCTAACATCAAGGATGCCACGATCAACCTCACTATATGACATTATCATATGAAATATGGCAATATTTTTACAGGCCACCCTGTGGAAACGGGCTATGTAGGACTCATGGCTCATTAATGGACATTTCAGTAATGGCTGCTGGTAGCATAAAGTATCTTCATACAACTGTAGCAATAAACACTATGTAGAATATGTAGATGTAATGATTGTATGGAACATATCAGGAGTTTTATACTAACATATGGAGTATGGAATATAAACAAGTTGATTCAGGCAGGAAAAAGGGTAACAAGATGTTTTTAAACTCTTTAATGTTTGTGTTTCTTTTGATAGACAATGGCGATTTTGACTTAAAAGATGCCCTTGACCCAAGTGAGTATATCAGAAAACAAAAAATTCTGACTGAACAAGGCAAATATTTTCACTTAACTGAATTCTGTTTCAGCTTATGTCAAGAATAGACAATATTATTCTCATGGCCACCAGTAGACACTTCTTTTCAAGCCCATTAAACTTCCTGTATTGATTTTTAAATGATTTTTTTGATATTTTAAAAAATGAATAGGGTGTGACATGTTGCAAATTCAAGCCTCCAGTGTTCAACACCCTAATTATTTTCTGTAGTGCTTCAGCACATAGGGTCCCATAACGATTCTTTGAAAATTAAAATGATATATGACTACAATTAGAGTCTTTGTTTAAACAATGTACTCCCACCAAATCTGATGTGGTAAAAGCTATATATCATTGATATGTCACAAAATTTAAAACATGTGGCCCTGCATGCAGTCCTAGACAGCTAGTAATGCAGCCTCACAAGATTGTAAATGTTTGACATGTGAGTTAGCAATGTTTATATACATTAATCCTATCATATATTTTATATGTGGCCCAAGACAATTCTTTTTCACTCAGTATGGTCTATGCAAGCCATAGACCACATATGTCGATGTGACTTCATAGGTTGGACACTATGGTCTACCTCAATGTTTTTCAAATTTGGCAACTTTAAGATAGGTGGATTTCAACTCCCAGAAGCCAGCTGTGGAATTCTGGGATTTGAAATCCACATATCTTAAAATTGCCAAGTTTAAAAAATAGTGATCTAGCCTAAAACTCTGCTGAAGGTCTGCTTTTTCCTAGTAGGTTACCACTCAAATATAGTCAGATACGAACTATGTCTGATCCTTTTTAACTTTTCAAGATTAGTCAATGCAAGCTGTATCTATATTCTTGCCTCCAAAATATATAAATACATACCTCTTTGTAAAAATGATATTTATTTATATTCATATGCATCTAAATAAAGAGTGATATTTAATATAGTATATTTCATAACACTCTTTACAAAGCAATACTGCATAAGTATATTAATTTAGAAACAGTTATCAAATACAGTAAATATGATACTTCAAGTCAATGTTAGAGATAAAATATTTGTGAAATTGAATATATCTTGAAGCTAAATTCCCTCTGATTGAACTTGGAGATATTCAGTATTTGTTTCTTGTCATGTTTTTTAAAATTAAAAGTCCTAAAAATTGTATCTCTTTGAAATGAACTTTTTTTTCACAGGACAATCATATAAATATCGTCTCAATCCCACAGAATAGGTTTAGGAATAAGCAACCTTTTTTTTGCATTTTTTTAAAAATTACCTAAGGGAGGCAAAGGGAAGTTTGTAAAGAATATTGGAAGCTTAAAATACCTCTTTTATTTTTATATTTTTTTGAAAATAACAAATATGAATTTGATGATATTAATAGTTATTAGTAGGCATGTGTTCTTGATAATTTAGGGGGCCTTAAAAATGAAAAGTTCAGTTGCCCAGCTTGGGCTAATTCTGAGGGTTCATTATTTCCAGCAAAGAGAGGACAGGATTGTGTTGTAAACAGCATAATGGGTTTTAGAATTGACAACTAGTTTATTTATGTAAGCCTCCTTTTTGATAATCGTAATAATACATTAATGTTCATTTACTTTGCTTAGATAATAAGCCTTCTGAACCAACAAGAAAGCCATCTGGGGGTAAGCATTAAATTTAAGCTGATCAAATAAATACCACAATGCTGAAGCTTTCTCTGTGCCAGATCTAAAACTACAACTGAAACTATCCCAATAACCTTTAAGGAGTTTTTCCTGATATACTGCTGGTTTGGATATTGTAACTGTTTCTGGAGTGGTTTGCTCATTTTTCCAGAGTGCAAGTCCTGCTTAATTCTTAAAAAGGAATGCCATTTCTTCCTACCCCTTTCCATCAGTTGCCCAATCCTAATGGTTATTGTAAGCAAAGATAAATATACTCTTCCAGTATTGATAACAAGAATAATAATTGGCATTTATGGACATTGTAATCCAAGGTGTTATTCTGGAGAAGAATGGATTAAAAAAATGTTTATTGTTCTTAAAGAAATAAAATGTACGATGAAGAGATTTACTTTATATCTGGAAATATTTATCCTAGGAAACAAACCTCAACCTAACTTATATCCTGACCTTAGACCATATTCAGATAATCATGGAAATGGTGGTAAGAACAGAATTTGTGTTGTTTAGATTCATTCATACTATTTTTCTTTTCACTTGTTTTATTGTGTTTATTGATTTGTAATATGTTGATTCAGGAAATTCCTTTAATGGTGGCGGTGGCGGTGGTGGAAGCTTTGGAACTGGTAAGATTTTGTCTTGTCGTTTGAAATATTTGCAATCTTTCCAGCTTTATCATTTAAATCCATACATCAATATTATTGGAACATATTGAACAGCTAATTTAATTTTTAATACTTTAAAGAAAATACTATTCATATCATCTATATTAATTAGTTTGTAAAGTAGATGCATGTATAAAGGAAATACTATGTAAAGTTGAGCTACACTGCTCCTGAGATTGAATAGCATCCATGTGAAATGTAAATGCAAGAAAATGTGAGTGGCAGTTGGCTGCAGGAATTTGCATGACCTGGAAAGACCTGAGTTGTGAAACAAGGCCACAACAATTTCCTTTGGTGTTGCTTCCTTGCAAGATTCCTCCTTACCTGACTTTCAGTTTAGTTCATACATAGGAATCTGCTTTGCTATTCTGCATGACTACTTTGACCATTTACATGTTTTTGGATATTGGTAGTTTCCTCATCAAATGCCATCAAACAATTTGCAAGGCACTTCAAGATGCGTTTTGATACACCCACTAATGTTTCAGATAGATTCTGAAATCCTCAAGAAAGAGAAAAGCAGATTATGAAAGAAAGAAAAAAAGAGTAACACAATAATTAATTTTATTTTTAGGTGGTTTTAATGACCTAGATCTCAATGACGGGAAACCTTTAGCTCCACGCCCAGCAGGTAATGTATAGACTTTTTTTTCAGGTGACTTGTGTTTTTCTACTTTCTCTGGCAAAATAATTGATAGATTTCTCATTATTATTTTCTAGCGTGCTTTTTAATATATAAACAAATCATAACATATTGTCAATAAGGCATCATACTGATGAAATGGAATGCTCAGAAGTGGTATCCAATGTCACTGAAATGAAATAGCACGCATGCTTGCTTATATTGTCACATGAATGCTGCACTTATGCCCTTGGGTCCCAATCTCTGAAACAGGTTAGAGCACACATGTCAAATTCATGTCATCAGGGCAGCATTATGTGACATATCGGGACTTTTCCTCCTTTGCTAAACTGGGTGGGTGCAGGGCCAGCACATGATGCATCTGGCCTGTGGGCTGGAGTTTGACAGCCCTGGGTTAGAAGGCTTCCATAAATTGTTTTTTATTCCATCAACCTTCTTTATTCTCTATTTTGAGGATATATTTTCTGTAATATATTGTTGAATATTTTTTATACTTGGTATTTTTGGTACTGGCAATACTGGTAGTGTTGGGTTTTTTTTTTAATGCTTTTTTTCTTGAAATAAACATGTTATTGACTCTATCGTAGGTGAGAAAGAGCAAACTTCAGATCAGGGTGGAAATATGGGTAAGAGTTTGCATTTGTTTTGTTTTGTTTTTGTGTCTGTGTGGTTATTAAGAGACAAGATATGTAAATAGCAAATACTGTATTTTTTAAGTATACTTTATAAAGTGACTTTAAAAAGAATGGTAACTGGGGGTTCCCAGTCTGGAAGTTGCTGAGGACCACTTAGTTGGAACAGTTGGAAAAAGATTAATTTTTGATGGAAAATAATTGAAATGACGAGATCTGGAACCAATCCATATTGTTGTTTCTATTCCTTCAGTTTTATCCCAGTGTACTTCCTTAATTTTGAGGGGCTGCCACAGAGAGGAAGGGGCCAAGCTATTCTCTAAAGCACCTGTAGGCCAAACAAGGAATAATGGGTGGAAACTGAATAAGGAGAGATTTAACCTGGAAATAAGGAGAAACTTTCTGACAGTGAGAACAATCAATGGAAGTTGTGGGAGCGCCATCACTTGAGACTTTCAAGAAGAGATTGGACTGCCATTTGTCAGAAATGGTGTAGGGTCTCCTGCTTGGGCAGGGGGTTGGACTAGATGGCCTACAAGGTCCCTTCCAACTCTGATTATTTGTTAAATCTGTTAATTCTTTTTTTCAAATCTACTATGCTTGCAAAATTTAGTTCACTTTCACTAAGCAGATAAGCAGCACCATATTTATTTCATTTTATTCCAATCTCCAGTTGAAATCCAACTGTTACTTCATTCATTTTCCATCAGTAATTCCATTATTGATATCACTGGTTTGGGAAAATGAGATAACACCTTGAAAACTTGAATTTATTTTTTAATCATGTTTCTATGCGACCCAGGTGATTCTGGCTGGTTTTTAAATGCCTTAGCTCGACTACAATCCATAACTCTGACTTGTTTATATCCTGGATTTCAATAGAATATTTTTTTAAATGTCTTTGGCCTATATATAATTGTATACATATATATAATTATATATATAATTGGAATGATGCATACCAAGAACTGAGAGGTCATACTGGATCTTTTTTCTCAATACAGAGATTGACTCTTATCTGGGTAAAGAGTTTGAGACTTCCCTATAGAAATGTTAAAATAAGCCAAAGTGATGTCAGAATGGCTACTCATCACAGAAAATATACAACACCTTAGTGCCTAAAGCAAAGTAGTATATTTACATTATGACATGTCATAATTGGCCCTCCTTTCTGACTACCTACATATATTCTCCTAACCTCTAAACAAATGCCCAAGATTTTAATCTGTTTTAATACAGGATGAAAGAAAGATCAGGACATATCTTGTGGACAGGTTGAGAAACCAGATTCTAAACTTCTGATCTGGTTTCTCATTTACTGATTCCCAAAAAAAAGTAATCATCATGGAAAAATGGGTTTGAGTTGCAGACAGAAAAAGTAATTTCTCGCCACCAAACCTAATCAAACATTTGGTTTGGAAGGTTCTTAGGTTTTTTATTCTGTCTATCCAGAACGACAGCATCGTTCTAATTCATTAATATGTACATGATTTGGGCAATGATGAAGAAATTTCATTATAACACAACTTGCAACCATTCATTTAATGACCAATTCAAAGTTATAGTGGCACTGAAAAATGTTTTATGACCATTTTTCACACGGCCATTGCAGTATCCCCATGGTCACATGTTCAAAATTTGGATGCTTGGCAACTGGCTCATATTTATGATGGTTGCAGTGTCCCAGGATCACGTGAGCACCTTTAGCGACCTTTTGACAAACAAAGTCATTGGGAAATCTAGATCCACTTAATAAGCATGTCACTAACTTAACAACTGCAGCGATTCACTTAATAGCTGTGGCAGGAAAGGTCACACCATGGGGCAAAATGTACTGAACAACTGAAATACTTAGCCACAGAAATCTTGGGCTCAACTTTACTCACAAGTCAAGGATTACCTGTGGTGGGATTCATAACTGCTTTTTTTTCCTCCTTAGTTGACTCTGCTACGACAGCTCAGATTACATCTCCTGTTGTTGCTGTAGCTGTGTTGCTGACTGTTGGGGCCCTAGCTGGCTATACCGCTTATAAGCAGAAAAGATACTGTTTTAAACCAAGAGGTAAGACTGATTCAGTGGTGGGATTCAACCGATGTTACTACTGGCTTGGTGACTATGTTTTGCGTGCACATGTGCACTTCAAGTGTGTGTGTGCCAAACATGCGCTATGTGTGTGTGTAAAAAAACCATCAGCTGTGCCTCCTGGAGAGCTGAAAAGTGCAGCTACTGGTTCTATAGAGCCGGGCAGAACTAGTAGCATCCCACCCCTGGACTAATTGCTTTAAGTCTTCTAAAATCTCAATAAAATCAATACTGGATGCCATAGTTTAGATAAGACTAGAGAATGTCTTCATTATATATGGGACATACTGTATTAGAGACTGATCACTTCTCACAGCAATTAGGGAAGACTTACAGTATTTCCAATGGGATTAATCAATCATTTTTAGTGAGTCTTAAATTTTATGATGGAAGGGATAAAAGAAAATAAAAAGCTAGCCTTTTTCTGTGAACGTTTTCTCGAACTAAAAAATACCAAGATTCTATGCCAATGTTACTATTTTTTTAGTCTACTGCTCCAGAAACAGATAATAAATTTTCATTCAGTAACACCATCATTAAGAAAAACACTTATTAAGAAAAAATAAATAAAAGTTTCTTTTTAAAGACTTACCTATAAAGAATGTTGTTTTGTTCTCTCTGTAAATTATATTTTGAATGCTTTTGAGGAGTTATAATTTCTGTCTGGCTTGTTTGAGTAGTGTTTTATATGCTTCCTTTAAAGAATTGATTAGCATCAGAAATATGCTTTGGATATGAATCATCAGTAAATGTCTATGGAGGTTCTCAGTCATCCAGGTTATGGGTGTCCCAAAGGTGCTTTTCTTGGATCAAAGATTTCTTGGATGGGAAGAGAAACATCTTCAAAGAAAAACCAGAAAGTCCAATTACCTTTTGAAGAAAGAAAAAAAAAAGCACCTTTTGGAGAACCATCAATAAGGACATTTGATTGAATTTGTGGCTAAGCATGTGTTGGGTGATAGCCCTAAAATTACCATGTTCTCTCTCAAGTGCTCTCTTAGGCTGAAATCCAAGGCAAATGTATCTTACACTTGCCCATCCTGCACAGGTCTAGTTCAAAAGGGTTTTGGAACAATCCTGTACATTTACTTTGAAGTCAGATCCACTGTATCAATGCTACTTTTTCTCTTGTATGTTTATGTTACAGTGTATTTTTATGTGAGAGTACAGGTGTTTTCTAGAAAAGTCTCTTACAATGCACTTAGTCTATCTCATTCACAAAAAATATGTAAATGATAAACCTAACTACCTTCCATTCCATTCTATTATTTCTTCCATTTGTTTTCTTACCAAGAAGTTATATTTTTGATTGAACTAGCTAGTGATGGGCTGCAAATTTTTCAACAACCGGTTCTTTGGCTGGGTAGGCATGGCCGGTTGGTCATGTGACTGGATTACACACAACCCTGCCTCCTGGCCATTCACTTCAAAAGAAGAGGTATGATTCAGCTGATTTGGAATAATCCCACCACTGGCTGGCCCCGCCCCCACCCATTATTCGGTCTGTTTGGGGGGCATTTTCAGGTTGTTTGGGCCATTTTCAGGCTGTTTTTTATGCTGTTTTCCGGCCATTTTTGGCCCAGAAAATGGACCCAAAACAGCCTGAAAATGTCCTGAAAAATGTCCCAGAAAATGTCCTGAAAACAGCCCAAAAAAACCAGCCCCAAAAATGGGCAGGGCGGGGCCAGGCAGTGGTGGGATTTGCCATTTCACCGAACTGCATCTCATCCTAACTCCCTAACCAGGATCAGACCACCTCTGGAATTAGCATACTAGAAGCATTTAGGGGTATCTGTTGTATTTATTTATAATGTGCTGCATTATTTGTAACATAGTATTGTTTTTTACATTAACATGCACACTTATGTTTTAGGTGCAGCAGTTGCATAAACCATTCAGAAATGATCTAAGAAATGTTGAGTTCCACAAGATCATCAACAAATGAAGGAACTGCATACTGTAATACCTATGAAGCTGTTGCTAAGATTTTATATAAAGAGGCATTTTGTTTTTGTGTACTAAAGAAAAAATTTTTCAAAACAAGAGATTGATTAATGATATATACTGCTCCTACATTGTATGAATAGGAAAAATACATTTTGTATGAGTTTTTTTTAGTTCACACAAGTTAGTAACATTTTATGTTTTGTTTATTTAAGATCATTGGATTCAAACAATCAGAATCTCAATTTCACTCTTGGTATACAGCTTTTGGTTTATAGTTAAGGCTCTTTATGTACCCTTTTTCAGATCTTCAGGACTACTTAAAAATCTATTGGGGTGATAGATGCATTGAAATGTGGAAAGATGCACACCATGTCTTTTAGCTATACTGCATCAGTGTTCAGGGAAGTACTGTACTTCTCTAACTTTATAAATTAACTTTCATTGAAACAAACATCATTAGGTTATCTTCCTACATTAGCTACTTGAAACCACCAACAAAGTCAGGCTTAAGCACCCAGATTCCTTTCAGCATTTAACCTTATGTGGAAATGGGTGCTGTATGCTTTGCTGTTTAAAAGTCAAGGGATAGTTCACTTATTTTGGAGTGTGACTAGCTGAAATGTTAATTTGGTGACATGATACCAGGTGTTAAGAAATAAACATAGATTGTGGTCATCTTCATGAAGTTCCAAACAAGGTTTATTATATTTAAAGGAGATGGTCAGGAGAAGGAGAGAGGTCAGGAATACAATGGAATATGTATATGGTTTTTCCTCTTTAATTTAAGGGATTTTTTCCCCTTCTTTCTTCAGTTCTAATATATAATATATTGTCATGTATTAATTTTCTACTGATATATTCTTGTAAAATCTATTTAAAAGTAAAGTTTTCTTCAAGTTAAATTTGACTCCCAGATTTAAGTTGGAAACAGAATTATGTCCTAAATTAATGAAGAACATGTTATTACTAAAATGTATAAGCCTTTGTTGAAATATGAGCCAGAAATGCAAGTGAAATAACGTATGATAAAATGGTTAAAATTTTTGGTTCCATTAAACAATTGGTTCATTGGAGAAAATATGTGGTTAGAAGGATTAAAATTTATATTATAATTCTAATCTAAGATATTTTTTACAAAATTGTATTTATTTATTTATTATTATTTTTACACACTGCCCTTCTCAGGTAAATGACTCTAATGATGTATATTATACCAATTATACCAATAATGTATAATTGGTATCTGTCACCTAAGACATTGTCCAGAATGTATAAAGGTATTTTGAATCTTTGTTTGAAATGAGAACAACATAAAAGGAACATTTTGATCACATTTATGGACACATAAAAAGTTTAGAAAATTTTGGAAACAAACATATACATTAAATCAGAATAGTTTAAAGACTAAAGTACAATTGAAAACAGAGGATTTCCTTTTGGGAAGTAGAAAAAATGGAAGTAGAAAAAAGGAAGTAGAAAAAATGTACGCTGCTTTGTTTTTGTATATGACAATTTCAGTAAGATGGTTATATGCTCCAAAATGGAAAGGTTCCACACTACCTACAATGAAGGAATGGTTGGTGAAGATGATGGAGTCAACACAGATAGCTAAATTAACTTCTTTGATTAGAGAAAAGACAATATCTACTGCCTAGAAAACCCCTATAGACATTTTGCATGAAACAGAAAAATGTACTGATGATTTTTATTTTTGATGATAGGAAAAAAATGATAATAGAAAAAAAAGAGCTTTTTTATTGTAATCTTAGAGCAGGCCTGTCCAACTGGAGGCCCATGGGCCAGATATGTCATGAGCAGGCCACATCCAGTTCTGTAAAGGCAAAACACATGGCAATACACCAGGACCTGGCCTGTGACATGACTGAGTTTGACACCCGTGTCATAGAGTATAAGATAACTTTATAAATAGACTTGCATTTGCTGCAAAGGAAATTGAAAACTTATTTTTTCTATTTTTTTTCTCCAATTTTGTCTTTTCTTCATGTTAGTTTTTATATTCTCTTTAAGAAGTTTCATAAAATTTATATATATTTTATATATACATATATAATGGCTCCAATGACTTATATGGACATATCCATGCCCACGGAAGCAGTTTGCCTTTACTTGCTTTCATACTGTTTTATCAACTTCTTAAGGCCCTGTCACACTGCCCAACGGATGCAAAACGGACACAACGGACGAGCAAAATGTTCCATCCGTTGTTATCTGCCTTCAAAAGGGGCAAAAATTTGCATAACCGGAGCGGATAACACGGATGCGGGGAGGACGCAGAGCGGATGGAAAGCGGATGCGGAACGGAAGCCCAGCGGATGGAAGCGGATGGGAGCGGATGGCACATCCGTTAGGCTTCCGGGGGGCCTCAGCAAAGCGGACGCGGAACGGATACAGCGGATGCACAGTGGATGAACAGCGGATGAAGCGGATGCAGAGCGGAAGCCTAGCGGATGCACAGCAAAAGCCTAACGGATGCATGGCGTTAATTACGCATGCGGGGGGGATGCATTGCGTAAGCCACGCGGATATAAAGGGAAGCAGCTCGCACGTGGCCAGCATTCGGAGGAAAGACCTGCTGCAGGATACATCGAGTCCTTGCCTGCCCTGCCTGCATGCCTGCCTGCAAGCCTTGCTGCCAGCCTTGCTGCCAGCCTGCCTCCAAGCCTCCTGGCCAGCCTTCCTGCCAGCCTTGCTGCCAGCCTGCCTTCCAGCCTCCCTGCCAGCCAGTCTGCCTGCCAGCCTTGGTGCATGCCTGCCTGCCTGCCTGCCTTCCTGCCAGGCTTCCTGCCAGCCTTGGTGCCTGCCAGCCTCCCTGCCAGCCTCCCTGCCAGCCAGCAACCCCACAACCATGGGGAAGAAACGAAAGCCTTAGCAACCTGCCGCCATCCCTGCCAAGAGGGACAGGGCCACCCTCCTGCCCCCTGTCCATGACTCTGCTTCTGCTGGGGCTTCTGCTGGGGCTTCTGCTGCTCGGGCTCGCTCTTCTGGCTGGAGCTTCTGCTGAAGCTGCTCCTGGTGGTGGTGCTTCTGCTGCTGCGTACTCTGCTGAAGCTGCTCCTGGTCCTGCTGGTCCTTCTGGTCCTTCTGGTCCTGCTCGTGCTCCTGGACATGCTCATCCTGCTCGTGCTCCTGGTCCTGCTTGTGCTCCTGGTCCTGCTGGTGCTGCTGGTGCTCCTGCTGCTGATCCTGGTCCTGCTGATCCTGTTGCTGCTGCTGCTGATGACGACGATGATGATGATGATCCTGCTGCTGCTGCCGCTGCTGCTGCTGCTGATGATGATGATGATTATGATCCTGCTGGTGATGATGATGATGATGATGATGATGATGATGATCCTGCTGGTGCTGCTGCTGGTGGTGGAGGAGGAGCAGCCCCTACCACCTGGGAGCCCCTCTGATGAGGGCCCATCTGGTCCTGCCAAAGGGAGGAAGAGGCGTATGCGGGGATGGGAGAGGAGGCAATACTTCATCGAGGAGGAACACGAGGATGAGGTGCTGGAGTGACTGAGAGAGAATGACTATCTGTGGCGGAAGGGACACCGGCTGTACAGGGACACAAAAAGGAAGCAGGCTGCTTGGAGAGAGAGGGCGGAGAGTATGGGTTACACTTTGGAGGTGCTCCTCGGCTGGTGGAAGCACATGCACATCTGGTACGGGAAGCTGCACCTGAAGAAATCTGGCCAGGCCACGGTTAAGCTGACGGACAGAGAGACCTACGTCATGGCCAGGTGTAGCTTCCTGGAGGGTGAGGTCTGCCACCGAGGAGCACCAGGAGCCCCTCTCACAACCCTCTCTCTCCGGCAGCCTGCTGAGAGCCAGTCCTCTTCCGGCCGAGAGTCAGTCCCTGTCTCCAGGCAGGTTTCTGTGGAGCGTGCCACGGCGGAGAACCCGCAGACAGATGTTGTAACCGTGGTGGAGCGCGTGGAGGACTCTCTGGTGAGGTGGGAGAAAGGAGACATCGAGTCCACCACACTCCTAGACGCATCCATCCCCCCCAGCTCCGCCTCCACAGAAAGGCAGAGAGCCAGACAGCAGGAGAGGCAGAGCCACACTGTCCTGCTGGAGATCAGGGACACCATCCGCACCAGTATAGATCTCCTCTCTCAGCTCGTCAGCACCGACTCCTCATCCTCCAACCGCAAGCCCTTCCTCACCTATGTCAACCAGACCCTCAAGAACATGGAGGAACCCCAGTACCAGGTGGTGAAGGACCGGATCACCGAGCTGCTTCACAACCCTCCTGATCCAGAGGAACCTGCTCCCACCCAGTCCAGGTCTGCTCCTCCACCTCCACCACAGGTGATATCCCTCCCATTCCAAGGCGTCCCACAGCCCCTCACCTACCCTGGCTACGGCTACCAGGAGGTCCAGCAGCACAGGCTGCAGCCCTTCCCAGTCCAGGCACAGAGTCATCGGACGACACCGTTGCCACCGGTTCCACTGATGCCACCGATGCCACCCACGACAATGATGCCACCCACGCCAGTCCTCACCCAGCTGCAGACCAGACAGCCCCACTACACTACTCCTGCCTCCACCCCACAGCCAAGCCCGGCCTCAGTACATCTCTCATCAGTACTGGGGCTGACACCCCATGGCATGGAGGAAGGACCTCTCAGCATCACGGGTTTGAGCCAGCTGTCTGAGAGCTTCCTCATCACACCGTCCCCTGTTGTCCTCTCGGGGCCAGGCATCCCAATGACAATACAGACCAGCATTTCAGCACCACCCACCTCCACAGCACCTGGACCCTTCACCCCTGAGACTGGGCACACCTCCGAGTGACCAATAAGAGTGCCAGAGACTGGGTAGCTGGCTACCTGTGGACTTTATTTGGACACTTGACTTGGGTCATTTTTTTTTTTTACAGCTTGTTGTTCAATAAAGTTTATCTTTGATTCACACACTTGCTTCATTTCTTTTTTTTTGTAATAAAGTCTTGGTGGAAACTTTTAGAATTGGCTTAAGCCTTTGCATGCTTGTGGGATGGGTTAAGATAGCAGTGGGGTGGGCAGGGATACCTTTGGGATGGGTAATAGCTGTGGGATAGATAAACCTCCAGTGCAAGCATAGTGGGATTCTATGGTCCACCCTCCCAGGTGCCACACCTATGGCCATTTATTATCAATAACAATGTAATAATCATCCTCACATGTCAACACAAACACAACTCTTTATTAAACGCCCTGTTCATTGTAGGCCCACCCAACATACATGGCCCAATCTCATCTGTGTGATGAGACAGGCTGAAGGAAGCACCCACTAATCATCTATCATCTTGTCTTGCCACTCCACCGCTCCAGCTAGGGAGTTGCACCAGTGTCTCAGGAGGTTGCGCTGCTTCTTCCCTTCATGTGAGGCTCTGTTGGGGCCTTGCACATCCTGAGTGTCTATCAGGTTTCGCCCTTGCCTCCATTCCCCAGGCTCCATGTCCCCATTGCCTTGCTGGAGTTCCACGAGCCTGTTCTGCAAGTCTGGATAGTGGGTGCGCATGAGATTGTGCAGGATGCAGCAAGCTTCCACGATCCTCCTCACGGTCTCTGGGCGATGCTGCATGGTGGTGAGAAGTACCTGGAACCTGTTGGCCAGGATGCCAAAGGCATTCTCCACCACCCGCCTTGCCTTGGACAGCCTGTAGTTGAAGATCCTCTCTTCACAGGTGAGGAGTCTGGAAGTTAGGGCTTCATGAGGTAGGTTCTGAGAGAGAAGGCGTCATCCCCCACGATGAAGTAGGGCACATCTTGCGTGTCGTTGGGCAGGGGGTCTGGATCTGGAAAGTCCATGATGAGGTTGCCTTCCAGCCCCTCCTTGAGGTCACTGGCTTTGTACACCTGTGCATCTGAACATGAGCCGCTGCCTGAAGCATCGATGTACATGAACTTGTAGTCAGCATCGACCATGGTGAAGAGGATGATGCTGAAGAAGCCCTTGTAGTTGAAATAAGTGGACCCCGACTTGG
>BLBF01000017.1:36603116-36656518 GCA_015471245.1 Laticauda colubrina
GTGTTGCCCCATGACTGGAACTGAGAGGCAAATGGAAGGGATTTAAATGTCTAGCTTGTTCCTGCAACGAGCTGCTGGAAGACGAATTGTGCTGCCGCAGGACTAGGGGGAGAAGGGGGAGGTTAGCAAAGAAGGCTCTCTCTGCAAGGGAGACAATGGGGTTGGGCTCCTCAGAGACAGCCATGCTTTGCTGATGGTACTTTTGTCCCTCCCACTTTTTCCAACTTCCAAGTTAACCTCTGGTAATCAATTCTGGAGGGACATCTACTTGTGTCTGCTGTTTTCTGTCTGCTGCGGAAAACTTTTTTTTTCTAAAATGTGTTTAATGGCAAACTAAAGAGAACAAATGATTTTGAACATCTCTAAGCCTCCCTGCTAAAACTTTTTTTTTCAATTTGAAAATTCTATGCAAAAATGTATCCGTTTCAAACAAGGGTAAAGTGAAGGGGAGGAAATTCCCCAACACCAAAATTTAAATGAAAGCAGGTTATAGGATTGGGGAGAGAGGAAATACACAAATATGAGCAATTTAGCTCAAGCATATATCCTCTTAAAAGATGGAGCCAACTCTCTAATTCTTGGGGAAAAAAAATTGGAGCAAAAAAAAAACAATGCTGAGGAAGGATATCTCTCCAGCAGTGCCCACCAAGTTTGCTCATGTTAAGGCCACTGAATAGAGCTTCACTTCTTATTTTTGGTGTTGTGGTTTCCTTTCAGTTAATCTGGTCCAAAATCTTTTAAGGTTCTGGTTATGTCAATATGTGTAATGGTTTTTAATCTGAACAGTCCCAACAAGGGTCCAGTACAATAGTTTAGTCTAAAAGTGATTGACATATGCAGAACTAAGATTAAGTCCACCTTTCAAAGAATGGATTATAGCAGTTAGTAAATCACACTCCTTCTCTATTATTCCACTGGGAAAAAGTGTATTCAGAGCCACTATCGAATTAAGAAGTTGGTCTTTCAAAATGACTAAATCTACCCCCCAGATCTGTAGTCTTTTTATTCAATTCAGCAGATTTAACCTGAATGTTTTTTTCTTGGCTGTGTTTATTAAGAAATAAGTCCATTGAGTTCTGTGTCCTACAATTCTTTGTGCTCTATGCCTTATACTGTAGCTGAAATGTAATATGTTTAGAATTTTGCTTTTATTATGGCATCATCTTTGAACAACTAATGCCTGTGTCACCAGATGTCCAAATACATCTCTTATCCTGCTATTCTGTAACTTTATTAATAGTGTCCTTTGCTGTTCATGGAGTACCTCCCACCTAGTAGTGTAAATAAATAGTGAGTACTGATGGCTATTAAATAGTTAATATTTTGCTGGGGAATTTGAAAAAGGGAACATGAAACTACTTGTTAGACCCTCCTTTTGCTAGCAAAAGGGAATGGAAGCATGTGAATGCCTTAGAGTAGTCTTAAGCTTTATTTAAGAACTCCTCACAGATTTCTTAACATTGAGATCTCTGAGGATTTCTCTTTTTTCCCCTCAAAGAAAGTGGGGAGGGGGGAGAAGAAGAGATTTAAACTTAAAACACAAGGTAAATTTGAAAAGAAAAAACCCTTTCTTCTATTCTTCTTTTAGGGAAAGTTTATTTGATTAAAGTCCTTCTCTGCAAAATATATGAATGTTAATTCACTGGTCTTTAATCTTTAACAGGAAATAAAAAAGCTAATCCCAACTGGCATTTTTTGGTCCAAGGAGGACCTGCTGAAAATAAGGAAGGAGTTGTGGCATTAAGGAATGCCTGTGAAGTTGAACATTACAGCTGCTCGCAGTTGAAAAAAAATGCCTGGTAAGTGGATTCCCGCCCTCACTCTCTCCTCTTGTTCTTTGTTCTCTGATATTTTTGTCTTTGGGGTTTTTATTACCTTTGTAGGTGCACGTTCAACATTTCTGCAATATTTTACTTATGGTCAAAAAGTAAAGATTTTTACTGTGTTTTTATTGTTACCGAATGCCTACAATGCAAATAAAATTGTTGCTGTTCCAGGATTGGTTCAAATATGTGAAAGGTAATTATTTGAACAATACTTTAATCTTTTAAAGAGTAATTTTTTTTTTTAATGTGCATTAGAATAATTCTTGGGAAAGGAGAACATATTTAATTGAGAGTTTACTTCTGAGTAAACATGAGTAGAAATATTAATTTTGTTTTTGTATCAACAAAACACCCCACATTTATTTTATGTAAAAAGACATAATTTGCTTATATTAGCTTGCCCATTTACCCCAACAGAAATGGCAAACCTAGTTAGATTTATAATTTATCCATTTTGAGATAAATATTACATTGTGTTATGTTATATTCTCTTATTTTATGCGACTCATTAGTTGCCTAACTATAGTTTGGAGTGAACAATATCAAAAATTGTCTGTTATGAAGTAATTTATGTACAGATGAAGTGTTGTATAATGAGCAACACATCTGTTTTCAGAAATAAACATCTATTTATGGTAGTTGAATTTTTTTTTTGCAAATGTTGCAGAGAAATTATATGCTTTGCTTTGGCTCTTAATATTAAATAATTAAACATTCATTTCAAAGGAGAAGCTTGAAGATGAAATAATAATGGTTTTATTTGCATTCTTTAAAAATAGGCCAGTTTTTACTTTAATAAGGAAAGAGCCACCTCTTATACCAATATAGAGAAACTCTTTTATAATATTAGTATATTTGTTTACTCAGTATACATTCATAAAATTTCAAAGTGACGAAATGTTACAGAACTATTAAAATGATTAAAACCCAACATGAAAATAAGAGTCTGAAACCAACTTTATAGTGCAAATGATACATTAATATCCCTTAAAATGTGCTGCAATAAGGTTTGTTTATTTTTGTGACCATTTATTTTATGTTTCTTTTAAAAAGCATAAAATGTATTTGTTAACAAAAATTAAAAATAAAACAGTTGACCTGCTATGCAGCAGAATCTCGCAGAATAAGATGTGCCAGAATATTAGAATCTTTGAGAATTCCAAGTGAATACAGGTAGTCTTTGACTTACAACATTTTATTTAATGGCCATTCAAAGATACAACGGCAGTGACTTTTGACCATTTTTCACACTTACAAACCTTGCAGTACTACCTTAGTCATGTGATCAAAATTCAGACACTTGGCAATTGACTCAAACTTATGGCAGTCACCATAAGATCATGTGATCCCGTTTTGTGACATTCTGACAAGCAAGTCAATGAGAAGCCAGATTCACTTAACAACTGTGGCGAGAAAGATCATAAAATGGGGAAAAACTCACTTAACCAATGTCTCACCTAGCAACAGAAGTGTTGGGCTCCATTATGGTCGTAAGTCAAGGACGAGAGAGGGAGAGAGAGAGAGAATATCTTGTATGTATCTCAGCAAAGATTATCAATTTTATGCTCTGCTCATTGCATTTCATTTAGAATCATGGTGATGGTCCTATAAGAACAGGGATGTCAAACTCGATTTCATTTGTTTGACCTTAGGAGGCCCCTGAGATGGGTGGAGCCAGGGATCGTGTGGCCAGGGTGGGTGGAGCCAGGTCAATGTCAGTCATATCGGGGGGGGGGAGAGTTGTGGTGGCCTGAGAGCTCTGCCAGTGAAAATGGGCTTCCAAGTTCCATTTTTGTCTGCAACGGCCTCCTGCAACCCTCTGTCAGTGAAAATACATGCGGCCCTACTGAGCTCTGTTTTCACTGGCAGGGGCACTGCATGTGATGACCCGAGGCATGGCACAAAAATAACAAAGTTACAAAAATAGATAAATTCCCTTTAATAATTTCAACTTGACCCCCAGTGTCCAATTATCCTCGGCTGGAGATCAAACTTCCAAAAACAGTCTACAAAGAGAAGAAATGTCGTCCGAATCCAAAGTACAGATACATTAGAAATAAAAAAATCAACACAAACCAAGCTGAAGGAATTAACACCACAGGCTAGGATAATAAATTGCAGACTTCCAAAAGATAACAATGCACACACAGTTGGGACGACACCAAAACCCAGACAAGCCTCAACAAAAATAATGCATGCTTTGCTTCCAGCAAGGTGTGTGCAAATGTCCTTCTTATATCCTGTTCTCCCAGCTGCAGCTAATGAAATGGATCAGGGCCCTTTTCCCTCCCATAAGCCACATTGTTCCCCTCTCTGTTCCTCCCTGCATGCCCTAGAATGAAGATAGGGTGGCTCTGGGTTTTCCCCTGAATGCTCAGCCGGACTGTGCCCTTCCCCCGTACCACCAGAGCCACATTCCCACTCCCTGTCAGCTGCTCAATCTCCCCCTCAGAATCAGACTCCAACAAGGGCATGACATCGCAGACCAGTACTTCACTGTTTCCAGGGTGGCACCGCAGGCCAGATCTAAGCACCCCATGGGCCGGATCAGCCCACAGGTCTTGAGTCTGACACCCTGATATAGAAGGATGAGTAAAATTTCAAGATTTCAACATTTTTTCTGAGCATTCAGAGTGGTGACTCAGAATAAGTTATGCAATGCCAAATTCTTTCATTTCCCAGAAAAAAAAAAATCAATTTATTTCTCCTGATTGGATCAGTTTGAAATATGGGACCTGTGAGGTCTGTTAGTCTCTGACTAATAGCAACCAAAACACAGATTGCATCATGTGTTATACATAGCATTTAGTAGGGAGACATAATTTAAAGATGTACATTAGCATTTTTATAGGATGTTTATACCTCTAATATCTAAATAAAGTATATATTGCCCTTCTCCATATTTTTCTTTATGGAAAAATGAGTGTGGCACAACATACAATGCTAACAGCACTAAAAAAAAAGGTACTGTGGGCTTGGGCTAAATTTGCAACTGTCCTGCATAGTGGGATAAAATAAGAAGTGGGCCAAGAGTAGAACCAACTTTGAATTACATGAAAATGCTTTTTTCCCAGTAACAGACCAGGCTTTTGTGACTCTTGCCACTAATGATGCTTATTGCCATGGAGCTCTGGTTCTTGGACAATCCTTGAGGAATCATAAAACATCTAGAACACTGGCAATACTAATTACACCTCAAGTCTCCAGGGAAATGAGGTAAGGACACATCTCCCAATTTCATTCTCTTATCTACTTAACCATTACATCACTCTGCCTTCTATTCCCAACCATCTGAGCTGGTCTGGAATGATACCGTGATTTTTGGTGTCATGCCCCTGAGATCAAGGAGAAACAGGGTGAATATCAACCTTTCTGTCTCATGTCCAGATCATCCACAAGTGCAATCAGTGCCATCTAAATCTCATACCCAGCTCTGAACCTGACTGAAAGGTCCATATAATCCATTTTCCCAAGTATTCTTTGAAGTTGTAGCACAAGCATCAGATTAGATGAAAATTGCCCAGTATGGTAGGGTCCAGAGAAGATTTCTTAAGGAGAAGGTAGACCATTGCATCTTTAAGCATCCTCTTTTTTACTTCTTGGACCTAACCACATATCCCCTGTGAAGCCATAGCTAACCTTATCTGCTTTCTCAATACCAATAGGCTCAAGCTCATCCCAGATAACACAGCCAGATCCCACCTCAGTTAATTCTATGAATCCTGACAAAAAGCCAAGTTCAGCTTGAGGTTCATCTGAGCAATTTTATGCAATTGATGCTCCTCACAGGAGCCCTGCATGTATATTTTGCCCTTGGTTCTTTTTTTAGGACTGCTGGATGAATTCAGTAAGGATGGAAAAATAATGTTTTGTACCCTTATTATCACAAGGTAATCCTTAATAGAGGCTTGTGTCCCTGTTTGGTTAGATGCTGCTCATCCAGTGTTACTTCAGGTGTTTCTTCTACTGTATTTGGAATTCCTCTCTAAACCAGGGGGGATTCTGAACTCAATGCACAAAGATTGGCCATCAAGCTGCTACTTCCTTCTTGTTCCAAGTGGCAACTAAGCCTTCAATTGAAATGAATACCAGATCTTCGGGAAAAAAAATGCAAATTCCCTGTGAAATCTGTCCATCAGGCATCTGTAGTGGACTTCTCAGGTAGAGCAAACCCCCCTATGGCTGTGGACAATATTGGGACATTTCAAGGCCACCATTCATCCATGACAAGGGAATTAAAAATAATCTCCAGATCACACCACCAGTGTGCAGAGGGTAGTACAAAGCAACAGAACCTTAAAGCCCAGCTTTGCAAATAGGATCTCATATACCACTAACTGAAAACCACTAGAATGTTCCAGGTGATCATACCTTCTCCCCGCCCCCGGTCTTCTGAAGCTGTTGCCATGACTATAGGTGTGTTTGCGTGTTTGTTTGTGTATGGATAGACAGATAGATGATAGATACATAGATAGATAATTATAAAGGAAGGTTTGATTACAGACTGACCTAGCAGCCAAAGGTCAGCACCTTTAAAATTCTGGTGACCAGTCACTGGGGTAGGGGAGAGGCAGAGGCAGGGCTGTTTGCACACTCTCATTTTTCTCTCAAATTTTTCTTCTCCATATATTCCAATGGGCTTCTGTCTTTGAAATCAATTATTGATAAATAGCCAAGCAAAGCTCTTTGAGGCGTGTCGGTGTCTGGTTCTCTGCTTTTAGAAACTCTATAGGGGTCTAGGTAACATTTGGTCAGAAGCAATAGCTTTATGGTACTAATTAGACCTTTTTAAAACAACAACAACAATAAAGCTTCCTTTCTTCATAGAATAATCACTATCCAACTATGTTTCATCTTGAAATCATTTCACTAGTATGCTTGAATTAAAGCTAATATTGATCGTCTTAACTCTAACTGCACTTGTATTTAAATGTGTCTTGCAGTCCGATTTTACATGTTTCCCAGCATGTGGTTCTTAGCCTTTTCTTATCTGCAATCCTATCAAATGGCTCTTAGGAAGAAGTGTGTGTATGTGTATATATGTGTGTATATATATGCAGATATTTTTTTACTTCTTATTTCCATTATATCCCATTATATGTCTATCATTCATACATATTTCATACGACTTCAGCAACAGAGTGGTCAATGTCTGGAATACTCTGACTCTGTGGTTTTTTCCCCCAAACCCCAAAAACTTTAACCTTAAATTGTCTACTATTGACCTCACCTCTTTCCTAAGAGGTCTGTAAGGGGCGTGCATAAGCGCACCAACGTGCCTGCTGTCCCTGTCCTATTGTTTCTTTTATATTTTTTTAAATTTTTCTTATATGTATCCATATATTGGTAACTATGTTTTTACTTATACCTATTATCTTGTAAACAATTGACAAATAAAAATAAATAAAAATAAATATGCACATAGATAAACATATTTGCTTCCCTTGTGTAGTTATTACTAAATAATTAAAGTTTAAGCTATTGTTACAGTTCAGTTCTTTTCACTGTCTACTTCACTGCATATCTTGTAAAAAGAGTGATTGTAAGATTCATGATTTTATTGCTTTGACAGGGCTGCCCTCAAGACCATCTTTGATTCCGTGGTTGATGTTAACGAAATTGATAGTAATGACTTGGTGCACTTGACTCTGCTGAAGAGGCTGGAACTGGGTGTAACTTTTACCAAACTGCATTGCTGGACTCTTACTCAGTATAGCAAATGTGTCTTCATGGATGCAGACACATTGGTAAGGGCAGCAGTGACAGAAATGACAAGCTGGAAATATTTGCCATAAGAATCAGTTGTAGAAAAGAGAATTCTCACTTGCAGGAATCTTCTTGTTTGTTATGGAATCTGCACTCAGGAGATTTAGACTCACAAAAAATATAATTATGATATTAAAAATATAAGTGTGTAAATAGGGGTACATAAATGTATGAATAATACCTGTATATTTGAGGAAGAAATATCTAATTTTTGCCTGAGATAAGTGATAGCCTACACCAGTGCTATCAAACTCCCAGCCCGCAGGCCAGAAGCATCACGCACTGGCCATACCCATGCCCGATTTAGCAAAGGGGAAAAAAAACTCCTGATACATCATGTGATGATGCCATGGCGACGTGAGTCTGACACCCCTGGCCTACATAGATTATAGAGTTCCTCTTTTTTTTGGCCTTTGAGTCAATCTTGACTCTTGGCAACTATCTGGATTAGTCCTTACAATTTTCTTCATAACATTTCAGAAGTTTGCCATTCCTCATTTTTCAGGGCTGGGAGAGAGGGATTGGTCCAAGCTGACACCTGGCTAAAGCAGGTCTATCACTCATTGTCTCCCTGTTTGTAGCCTTGTGCCTTGACCAGGACACCAAACTGACTTTCATTGTAACTTGGAATTACCAGGCAATTATAAAATCATGCTAGGCTGCAGAATGTTTGATTTTTCAACCTTGATAGGATATACTTACTACATTAAAAGATGTTTTGTTATGAAGACATTCCCACATCTTAGTGTGTCTTAAGTAGTGCTGCAGAGCCAAAGTAAACTTGCTATAGTAAACTCTATCATAGTAAAGGGTAGAATAATGAATGAGTTCAATTAAAAAAAAAAATCTCATATCTGTAGCAAGAGAATTGACCGTGATTCAAATTTTCATGATCTTTCCAGGTGCTTTGTAATGTTGATGAACTTTTTGAGCGGGAAGAATTATCAGCAGCTCCAGATTCCGGTTGGCCAGACTGCTTTAACAGTGGTGTCTTTGTTTTCCAACCTTCTTTGAAAACCTTCAAACATCTTCTTCAGTTTGCCAGTGAACATGGTAGTTTTGATGGTAAGTCTCTGGACTTTGTCCTCTCCTTGCCTCTGGAGTGAGACTATTGACCAAGTTATTTTAAAGTTCTCAACTTTTGATGAAAGTTTATATCTAGAACCAGCTGTCAGGCCCACCATTGTGTCGTGTCATTCTGTTGGAGGGGGTTGGGGAAGAAGGCTTGCTGGCATTTTCACTTTTGCTATAACTGCTTGGGAATTAGGGTGGGAGAGTATCTTCAGAGATGAAACAACTCCTTCCCAGCAGGTTCCAGCCTGGTTCCAAGGCTGTCATGAGCTGAGAGTGACCTGCATTTTGAATCTTTTGCATGCTCTTTTTTATTCTGTAGGAGGTGATCAAGGATTGTTAAACAGTTTTTTCAGCAGCTGGGCAACCAAAGATATAAACAAACACTTGCCATTTATCTATAATCTAAGCAGCAGCACTGTCTATACATATGTCCCTGCTTTCCAGCAGTAAGTACTAAAATGTTTTTGTATATTGATAATTCAGTGATAAGCAGTTCACTTTTTTTCACAGATTTCTTTTTATTGTAGCTAGAAATGGAGCCCTAAAATATGTATGATGTGGTAATTGATGAGTGCAGATTTTCTGTTTCATATCAGTTACATGCACTTTCAGATATATATGCCTTTGTTAGAATATAATTAACTCAATTGAAAACATTTCTTCTTTCATACTATTAATAAATACATTTAGATGATAGTAATCCATTGGTAATATAAGTACATATGGAAGAGCAGAAGAATTTGATGAAAGAGCAGTGTAGATCAACCTCAAACTCCCACCATGATCCTCAATCAGAGGACTATAGGAACCCCAAAGTAGGATAAAGGTGCAATATTATTTATTTCTATCCTTCTTAGCCTTAATAATTAAAAAATAATATCATTCTTTATAATTAGTTTAGTTTACTTTATTGTTATTGCACCTCATACAATAAAATTAAATGCCATCTTCAGTGTATCTTATAACTATAAAAATAAAGAAAACAAACACACATCCTTCACATTCTATACAATTGAACTGAAAACCCAATATTGCATTAATATTGCACTATACAGTAGAATTCAATATAGTTACTGCCCTGGGATAGAAGCTGTTTTGCAACCTATTTGTCCTTGTTTTTATTATCTTGTACCATTTGCCAGATGGTAATTGTTCAAAAAAAAAGTGTCCAGAGTGAGATGGATGTTTAAGAATGTTTTGAACTTTCTTAAGGCAGCACAAGCTATAAAGCTTTTCTTTAATTATTGGTAAACATGAATTTGACTATAAGATTCAGTTAGACGGACTCCAAAGCTCAGAGTCATTAGTATCTTATCCCTTTGTAATCCAAAATTAGTAATATTTCCACAACAAATGCAACCTTTTAAAATTTTAATCTAATTATATATCAGACAATAATATGCACAGATAACAGCAACTAAAGCAATCCATGGTTTGCTCATCTAAAGCAATCCAAAGTCTCCATTGGATTCCAGTACTTTTAACTTGCTTTATGTTAGAATTTCTGGAGTCTCTAGAGCAAGTGATGATGAACCTTTTTGTTGTGGTGTGCTGAAAGTGTGCATGCATGCCAGCACCCACAATGCACCCCCCCCCCAGCATGCACATGCAGCACCTCTGCCCCCCCTTCCCTGCACTGCACCTCCCAGCTGATTTTCGGCTCGTTTGAGGCCATTTTCACCCTCCCAGAATCTTGAGGGAAGCCTCTGCAGCCTTGGGAGGCCGAAAAACAGGCTTTCTGGAAATACCGGAAGTGTCCAGAGGACCTCTGGGAATCCAGGGGAAGCCATTTTCACCCTCCTAGAGGTTCGAGGGAAGCCTCTGAAGCCTGAAAACAGGCTCGTTTTGGCACTTCTAGAATTTCCCGAAGGTCCGTTTTTCAGCCCCCCCCCGAGGCTGCAGAGGCTTTTCTTGAGCCTCCAGGAGGGCGAAAACTGCCTCAAACGGGCTGAAAATTAGCTGGTAAGTTTGGCTGGGGCTCAAGTGCCTGCACAAATGTCTCTGCATGCCACCTGTGGCACACATGTCATAGGTTTGCCATCACGGCTCTAGAGCTTGCCATGTAGTGAGTGAAATGTTGAAAAATGTTTACAATCACAATTACTTCAGGTGAAAAAATGGCTTCAGTAGTCTTTCCCATCATTATGAATTAATAGTATTGAACAATGTGCACTAGCTTAAAACTGTCTTATCATGGCCACCTACTCGCAGCTCATGCATTCCCAGCATAAGCTTGTTCAGTTTCCAATTTCTAATGAACAATTCCAAGAAATTAACATCACCCTTTTAGCAGGAACAAGGCTTCTGTATTTATTAATTAGTGGAAGCCTCTAAGGAGCAATACCATGGTGGGAAGTAATAAACCAAGTTTCAGCTTTGGGGCTGAAAAATGGAGAGTTACAAGGAGCTTGTTTTTCTCATACCAAGAAAACATTGTTGCCTTGACACTGCAAAAGTAAATGGAAGGATAGCTATTATTTCTTCCAATCTTCCATAGAATCAAAGGATGTTTGAAAATTACAGTGTTTATCTCAGAAAGAACTCTGACAAAGGGAGACCATTATAAAGATATCTTCAGTATTTTGTCATTTCAAACTGGCACTGGCAAAGCGATTTTATCCCTCTGTCCTTTATTTCTTTATTTTGTGTATTTTTATTTTGGTTTTAGCTTTTTAATCAAAAGGCAAAACTTAATATATTTTCATTTATGTATCACAGAGTGTATTGAATTTTAATTGTAAACCATTGGAATATTTTTTTATCTGAAAAAGTTGGAAGAAATGGTATTAATGAAATTGTATTTTGCTGTCATGTAATTGCAGAGTTGAAAATCTTGTACTGTGCAATTACTCTTGGGTTAATAACTAGTTGTTCAGTAACTTTCAAAGTTGTGAATGAATGCACTTTTGGCTGGTCCTCGAAATTCCAACTGTTGCACTGTCCTCATGGTTATGTGATTACAATTCAGGCACTTGGCAACCAGCTTGCACTTATGAGAATTGTAGCATCCTACAATCATGTGATGATCATTTGTGACTTTTTCTGCCAGCTTCCTACAAGCAAACTTGGTGGGAAAACCAGCAGGGAAGGTCACAAGATGCTCTTGTAAATTGCTCCTGCCACTTCTTTTTCCAAGGAGCCTACTGAATATGAGATCTCAGGGATCTTGTATTCTATAGCACCCACTTGAGGCACTCCCAACCTGCTGTCCACTGCATATACCTGCCTGCCTGGCTACTCTGGAGGGGGATCGCATCACTCCCTCCACTTCCCAGCTGCATTCAGGCAGTACCTCAGCAGCCGCTCCTTGCCCACATTGTCATGGCTCTTACCTCACTCACCTGGTTGCATTCATGGGGTGCTACACCATCCTCTTCTCTGCCTGGCCATGTTCAACAGTGTTACACCACTCCTTACTCACACTGTATCACACCGCCCCTCCCCTCTTATCACTATGAGATGGTGTGTGGTACTCTACACCAGTGACCCTCCAACCTTTTGGGCATCAGGGCAGAGGTGGGATTCAACCGGTGTTAGTACTGGTTCGGTGACTGACACGCGCTGTGCAAACATGTAAAAAAACCCTTAAGCTGTGCCACCTGGAAAGCTGAAAAGCTGTGCCACCTGGAAAGCTGTGCCACCTGGAAAGCTGCTGCATGCAGGTGTGCAGCATTTAAAAAGCCTCTTTTTTCCTGCTTTTTCAACCTCAACTGTGCCACACAAAGCAGCTGAGGTTGAAAAAGCAGGAAATAAAGGACAAGAGCCCAGATGGGTGGATGGGCCAAACAGCAGCAAACACAGACCTGTTCAGTGTCTGCTGCTCTTCAGAGCTACCAGTTCTATAGAGCTGGGCAGAACCAGTAGCATCCCATCCCTGTACCAGGGATCGGTACCATAGAGAAAGTTTTTTTTGTGGACTGGAGGGGGTGGTTTCATGTGCTACCTGCATCCCCTGGATGGACCTTTGCTTGTTTGTGCAACCTGGTTTGTGGCATGCCACAGCCCAGTGCCAATCCTTGGACCAGGTTGGGGACCTCTGCTCTACACAAATCTAAGACCCAGGGTAATGCAGTAGTTAGAATGTAGTATTGCCAATTAACTTTTCCCACAACCTTGAACCTACAGTTCAGTCCTGATGGGACTTGAGGTTGACTCAGCCTACCATCCTTCCGAGGTCAATAAAATGAAGACCCAGATTGTTGGGAGCAATGTGCTGACACTGTATGCCACTCAGAGAGCACTGTAAAGTACTATGAGGTGGTATGTAAGTCTAAGTTATTGAGGTGCAGTCTTATGTCAACCATTGAACTGAAGCAATATTGTTTTATTTTTTCCTCCACAGTTTTGGTAAAGATACAAAGGTGATTCATTTTTTGGGACCAGCAAAGCCCTGGAACTACAAGTACAATCCCCAGACAAGAACAGTCACACCAAATGATTCAGCTTCTATATCTGAAAATCAGCTGCCATTCCTAGAACTTTGGTGGATAACATACAGGTCCAGAATATTACCATTACTGGAAAAAATGCAAGAGTCTCCAATCCAGCAAAAGGAGGTAAAATGGCTATGATAGGAAGGATTGAATTTTATGACATGATAGATCTCTTCCACTCCTTAGGTTGTAACTCTGTATTCAGAATGAGCTTACATTGCAACAATTTAGTCCTTAATATATTGCTAAATTTAGCAAATAGTCCTAAATTTAGTCCTTAATATATTGCTTTAGTCCACATTTAGTCCTTCAAAAGTGTTTGTGCTGTATTATAATTAAGAATTGGAAATAACATCATAAAACATTTGTTTACACAAATGAATGTGTATTTTAACATAGTGGATTTACTTTCACCCAAACATAACAGTAAAGGCTAGGTCGACGGATGCAAAACATATGCATAAAGGACACAGCGGACGAGCAAAATTTCGGGAGTGGCTCCATCCATTGTCATCCGCTCCAAAAAGTGGCAAAAATTTGCATAAACAGAACGGAAAAGAACGGAAAAGAATGGAAAAGAACGGACGTGGGTAGTATGTAGCGAGGATGTTAAGTGGATGCTCATAGGAAGCCTAGCGGATGACAGCAGATGGAAGCGGATGACACCTCCGAAGGGGTTCTGGGGGAGAATTGCGAAGCGGATGCATAGCAGAAGGGGTGGATGCATAGCGGATGAAGCGGATGCATCACGGACGCCTATAGGAAACAAAGCGGATACCGCGCGGATGTATATCGGATGCAAAGCGTTCACTGCACATGCAGGGAGTATGAATTGCGGCAGCTCCACAGATATAAAAGGATGCAGCACGCATGCAGTCAGCATACAGGGGAAAGATGGGCTGCCACATATATCTAGCAAGAACACCATGGTTCGTCAGTCAGGCAAGAAAAGGAAGTCCATGCCTACTCGTGCCAGCCCTGGCAAAAAGGACAGAACCAGCATCCCACCCCTTGGCACTGACTCTGAACCTGCTGCTGCTGCTGCTGCTGTGGTGGACCAGCCCCAAGGCCCTCAAAGCCCTGCTGCTGAAGGCCCTGCTGCTCAAGCCCCTGAAGGCCCTGCTGCTCAAGCCCCTGCCAGAGGGAGGAAGAGGCAAGGGAAGGAGAAGGGAGAGAGGAAACAGTACACCGTTTCCGAGGAGCATGAGGATGAGGTGCTGGAATGGCTGAGGGAGAACGAGTACCTCTGGAGAAAGGGCCACAGACTCTATCGCGACACCAAGAAGAAGCAGGCATCTTGGAGAGAAAAGGCAGAGAGCCTGGGATACACTGCAGAAGTACTCCTAGAATGGTGGAAGCACATGCACACTTGGTATGGCAAGCTACACCTCAAGAAATCTGGGCAGGCCGCTGTCAAGGTCACTGACCGGGAGATGTGCGTCATGGCCAAGTGCAGTTTCCTGGAGGGTGAGATCCGCCACCGAGGAGCAGCCCCTTTGATACCCCTCTCCCTCAGACAGCCCACAGACAGCCAGTCCTCTTCCAGCCAGGAGCCAGCTACCCTGTCCAGGCAGGTGTCTTCAGAGGCTCCCACGGCAGAGATCCACCCGACAGCTGCACTCCCCATGCCGGCATACTTGGAGGAACCCGTGGGGGGTGATGCCCTGCTGTCACAAATGGAGGAAGAAACAGCAGCCACTCGAGGCCAACCCACCCCCGCCCCCAGCTCCAGAGGATGCAGGCAGAGAGGCAGACTGAAGGGACAGAATCACAGTGTGCTGTTGGAGATCGGGGACACAATGAAGACCAGCACAGAACTTCTCTCTCAGCTGGTCCACTTGGAAAGAGCATCCTCAGGCCGGAACACCTTCATCACCTATGTGAGCCAGACCCTGAGGGACCTGCCTGAGGCCCAGTACGAGGTGATGAAGCAGAAGATCACAGCACTTCTGCACAACCCTCAAGGCCCAGCTGAAGCTGGTCCTATCCACTCCAGGTCTGCTCCTCCACCCCAGGCGATGTTACAGCCCTTCCACGGCTTTCAACAGCCCCTCACCTACCAAAGCTATGACTACCAGAACTTCCCATAGCAAAAACAGACCTTCCCAGTCCAGGCCCAGGTTCATTGCACACCACAGACGCCAGTCCTCACCCAGCTGCAGACCAGACAGCCCCACTACATTCCTCCTTCCTCCACCCCACAGCCAAGCCTGTCAACGGACAATCTGTCATCAGTATTGGGCCTGACATCTCAAGTCCTTGAAGAGGGGCCTCTCAACCTCACAGGACTGAGTCAGCTCTCAGACAGCTTCCTAAACACACCATCCCCTGTTGTACCCTCGGGGCCAAGCACCCCAATGGAGCCTCAGACCAACACTCAAGCCACAGTCACCTCCACAGTCCCTGCCCGCTTAACAGCTGAGACCATGGACATGACTCAGAGTGACTGAGAATAGTGTCAGAGACTGAGTTGTTTGTTTGTTTAGTTTATCTTTGCTTAAGACACTTTACTTGGTTCATTTTGCTTTCTTCATAAAGTCATAAAGTTTACCTAAGAAAGTTAACAAAGGTTATCTTTGCTTAAGACACTTGGTTCATTTTTTTTTACTTAATAAAGTGTTGGTGAAAACTTTGAAAAAATGGTTAAGCCTTTGCATGCTTGTGGGATAGATAAGGATAGTTGTGGGACAGATAAACCTCCAGTGCAAGCATCGTGGGACTGTATGGTCCAACATCCCAGCTGCCACACATATGGACCTTTATGATCAATAACAATTTATTCATTGATCAACACATTTTAAAATAAACAAAGCTCTTTATTAATGCCCTATTCATTGTAGGACCACTCAACATACATGGCACAATCTCATCAGTGTTATGCGACAGGCTCAAGGAAGCATTCATTAATCATCTATCATCCTGTCTTGCCACTCCACTACTCCAGCTGGGGAGTTGCACCAGTGTCTCAGTAGGTTGCGCTGCTTCTTCCCTTCACGTGAAGCTCTGCTGGGGCCTTGTAAATCCACATTGTCTATCAGGTTTCGCCCTTGCCTCCATTCACCAGGCTCCATGTCCCCATTCCCTTGTTGACGGTCCACAAGTCTGTTCTGCAACACTGGGTAGCGGGTGCGCATGAGATTGTGCAGGATGCAGCAAGCTTCCACGGTGCTCCTCACAGTCTGTGGCTCATGCTGCATGGTGGTGAGAAGTATCTGGAACCTGTTGGCCAGGATGCCAAAGGCGTTCTCCACCACCCATCTTGCCCTGGACAGCCTGTAGTTGAAGATCGTCTCTTCACGGGTGAGGTATCTTGAACTGTACGGCTTCATGAGGTAGGTTCTGAGGGAGAAGTCGTCATCACCAGTGATGAAGTCAGGCACATCTTGTGTGTCATTGGAAGGGGGTCTGGATCTGGAAAACCCATGATGAGGTTGCGTTCCAGCCCATCCTTGAGGTCACTAGCGTTGTATACCTGGCCATCTGAAGCTGACCCGTTGCCTGAAGTATCGATGTAGATGAACTTGTAGTCAGCATCAACCATGGCAAAGAGGATGATACTGAAGAAGCCCTTGTAGTTGAAATAAGTGGACCCTGAGTTGGCTGGAGCTTTGCAGGCCACGTGCTTCCTATCTGTGGCTCCAACAGTGTGGGGAAAGTTCCACCTCTGATACCACTCTTCTGCAAGTTTCCTCCAGCCTTGTTCAGTGGTGGGGCACTTGAGGAGCTCCTCCACGTATTCTTTGATGATGTCCTGCACCACATCTCTGACCACAATGCTGATGCTGTTGTGTGGCACCCTCTACGCATACTTTATGTTTCTGTAAGTGGTTCCAGAGGCCAGGTGCCGCAGAGTCAGTGCCAACTTCAGTCTGGAGTCCAGGTTGGGACGGAAGTTGGTGCTTGGCTTGGTCAACCTGGGTCTCAGACGCTGTACAAGTTTGTCAAACATGGCTGGTGGCATCCTCATGAAGTGATGGAATGCACAAGGGTCTTCATTCCTCAGCTCCACCATCAATTGCTCATAAAGTCCAAACTCCATTCTTCTCACGATCCATCCTCGGACCCACTCAGCTCTTGGATGTCTCCTTCTTCTCCTTCTGTATAAAAGGTGAAACAATCTGAACAGGTTTTGGTTCTGGTGATGAATGAACGCAGCTATCATACGGACTGTGTCATGATCCATGGTGGAGAACAATTGATGATGTGGAAGACCAAGACCAAGGGTAAAGTGGTCTGTACACCACGGCTGCTGGACTCATACTGAGATCCAGATGATTTTCTCCTCTTTTTATAGGAAATATCGGTAGTCCGCTAGGTGTCCTTCTACATCCTCTAGACATACTCCAGACATCCTAAATATACGAGATACATCCCAGATACAAACGTTTTGTCCATTTTAATCCTTTATATACGAGATGCATATGCTTACAACCTTTCTATTTCCGTGCTACTAACGCTGTGTAGATGTTCCGTGTACCTTTTGTTTCCTCCCTTTTTCAGTGGGAGTGGTTATAGCTGTCCTTTATTTTCCTTGTTCCCCTTCCCAATTTTAAAATTATTTGTATTGTGATCTCCACCACTCAGTGGTGGGACTCAAAATATTTTACTACCAGTTATGTGGGCATGGCTTGGTGGGCATGGCGTGGCGGGCATGCCAGGGGAAGGATACTGTAAAATCTCCATTCCCACCCCGCTCCAGGGGAAGGATATTGCAAAATCCCCATTCCCTCTCCACCGCACTAACCTGCTTTCCAGCTCCATTCTTCTGTGCAGGGCAACAAAAGAAGACACAGCTGATCAGCTGGGACCCAGGAGGCAGAGAATAGATGGGAGTGGGGCCAGTCAGAGGTGGCATTTGCTGGTTCTCCGAACTACTCAAAAATTTCTGCTACCAGTTCTCCAGAACTGGTGAGAACCAGCTGAATGTCACCTCTGTCACCACCCAGGTTAATTGTTAAGTTTTTCAAGCAGATTTAGGGAAACTCCTCAAAGAGGAGCATACAACTCTAGTAGCATATCACTTTTGAAATTGAGTACTAATGTTTTGCATTATAAAATAGAGATAACAGTAAAAAAAAAAAGCTCTTAGTAAGGCATTGAGACACATTCATGTATACATACTTTTTAAAGCACAACTTATGTAACATTCTAGCATGGTCTTGTATACCACATCACATTTTTATTGAATTTTCACTGCCTTTGTTTTGCTTCAGACTTTTTGAAATTCTAGGTTAACTGGTATTCTTCAAGGAGTAATTACAGTTATTTATATGTTTTAATCAATAAAATGACAAGTATGAATTGAGTGGTCTCTCATTATTATTAAAAAATAACATGTTGGCCACCACCATTGGAATCTTAATAACACAGGACAATGGAAGTGATTCATGACCCTATTAAAAGAGATGTCTTTGGATCTTAAATATCATATTTATATTGTTATATATGTTCATGAGTCTGAAAGGAATACAAAATTATTACCATGTGTTCAAATGGAGAAAATGTAATCCCACTGTTGCTCTTTCTATGAGTAGTTCACCAAAAAAAAAAATCACAAATATTGTATAACAACTGTACACAAAAGGAGGCAAAAAAAACACCTTACAATACCAGTAAAAGCTAGGACAGCATTCTTGTATTGTTTAATGTCATGTGTTCACCATAATGAAACTGCGAACAAGAATTCCAAGAAAAAACTTTGCTTCAAAATCTTTATTGCGATAGATCTCCTGCATGGTTTAGTGGACTCCAGGAACAATATTCTGTAAATAAGATATGAAAATGGAATGTTCTAATCAGTGGTGGTATTCAAAAACTTCTACTACCGGTTCTGTGGGTGTGGCCATGTGACTGGGTGGGTGTGGCTTTTTTTTGCAGCCCCCCACTCATTTTTGAGAGCTTCTTAGCCACAGAGAAGCCTCTGGGGAGGCATTTTTGCTCCTTGAAGGCTCCTCTGGGGCTCAGGAAGAAGAGGAACAGCATGGGAGGAGCATGCAGCACCCCTCCAAGCTCTGTTTTGGGAGCTTCCTGGCATCAGAGAAGCCTCTGGGGGGGCATTTTTGCTCCCCCAAGGCTCCTCTGGGGCTCTGAAAGGCAAAACATGCAGGGGGGGGGCGAGCCCCTCTCCATTTTTTGCCTTCCTGGGCCTCAGCAAGGGGAATCCCGGCACAGCTGATCTTATCTACAGCTGATTATCGGGAGGGGAAAAAAAGAAATACCCTCGGCAAATGTCAGGCAGGAAGGCTGGGTAAGCGAGCATCGGGTGGGAGGGCGACCAGGTGGGGGCGTGGCCAGCCAAAATTTATTACCGATTCAGTGACCCATGCCAAATTCTTGCTACTGGTTCGTCCGATCCTTTGCGAACCAGCTGAATACCACCACTGGTTCTACTATTTATGCATGTCAACCGTAATAATGTTTGGCTAAAATGAGATAAAATGTAGCGGTGAGATTATTATACTTTGAGTTTGCTTTGCAGTCTCAAGATCCAGATAACTCATAATCATTGAGGGAACAATGGATTCTAGCTTGTACCAGCAAATACTTCAGAAGTTTTGATCCATAACATTGTTTGGTCAGATCATTGATACAGTAGAGCTGTCTGATGCTGCTGACCTCTGGAAGGGAAAAGGATCTTCAGCCACCAATCCTACTGGCATTCATAAAAGCCATTAAGATTTGGCTATTTCAAAATACCTTTGGAGACTGGCAAAATAGTGGGTGGTTCCGATTTTTTCAGTAGGTGATTTACAGAAAGTCCTTGACTTGTGACCCTAATTGAGTCTAGGGTTATGGTCATAAGTCATTGTGGTCGTAATTTGGGGCATCATAATGACCAGACACAATTTTTCAACACTTTTTGCAGCAGTTAAGTAAATGTCATTAAGTAAATACGAATGCTTGTTTTTGTATCAATTTTAATTTCTTCTTCTTGACAACATCTCTTCAGATAAGGCAAAATTCCCCAGGAATCTATTAAAAGTCTATTCATTAAGTGTAAATATAATGTTACTGAGTCTCTGACGCTTCCAGGCATCTCATTTCATCCGGCACCAATCTGTCCCCTTCAGTTCACCCCAGATCTCTTCACTATTTCAATAGTTTTTTCAAGAGAAAATATCAACTTAGCAGTCAGATGAAAAGTTCCATATCACTTCCGATCTTAAAGTTTTCTAATGCAGTAACACAGCTTCTTTCTTCGCAATCCACACTTTCACTTTAGTTCAACAAATCATTTCGCCCACGCTTCTCTTCACTGCTTTCCAGCCGCTTTCTTTCAGGCTTTCAAAAGTCACTTATTTAATCAATTGTCAGTTGGTAATCTTATCTCTTCACCTCTCCACCGTTCTACTCCCTTAGCCATACGTCTTTCATACGATCTCACAAGTTGTCACTTACTCGCTTTTCGTATCAGTGACAGTCTGGACTTCGGAGCCTCCATTAACAGGAGGCTATCTCTTGATCGTTGGGCTCTGGAGGGCTTCTCTTCGCTGCTGGTTTTTTTTTTTTTTTGAGAATTGGGATAATCATATTTTGACTAGATATGCAAATTATAATAAAAAAAGAGAATATATAGTAAGAACATAAGGAATACTGTAAAATAATGATCAATAATTATAGGATTTAATATTCAATATTGAGTATACTAAAAGTTATATGTATGGTGTATATATAGGTATTATAGATTTTAAAGTAACATGGCATAGTGATATATAGAAATTGAATACAAACTCATAAAATTTACTTACTTGATTTAGATTTAAGATTTGGAAAAATATAGTTTGATAGATAAATTAATTCTGCATAGATTAACTGTAATATTGAGGCTATAATATTGAATGGTAATTTGGGATAATATAATTAATATAATTCAACAACAGAAACAAATATTAAAAGAAATGACTTCGACAACTACCACAGCCCTGAAAACTGGCAGGAAAACTACTCCAACTTTAACAAATACATTGGCAACAGCTTCGCCTATGGCCCAAAAAACTATAGAATAAACATTACCAGTAGAAAAACAACCCAATATTACAAATGTTAATATTCAATCAATTTTACTAACACTCCAAGAATCGATGGAGAAATTACAAGAAACAATGATAAAAAACCACAGTGAAACAAGAGCAGACTTTAACAAATTAAGGGAGGAGATGGGAAAAATGAAATTAGAAATGAAAGCGGATATTTCTAAAGTAGAAAATAAAATTGGAATACTCCAACAGGCCTTGGAGAAAAATGAAGCAACAATAAAAGAAGTACAGAAAAGGACTGAACAAACTGAAAGGAAATTGGAAAGGGTAGATGAGGAATTAAAAAATGTAACCAAAGAAATGGAAGACTTGTTGGTTTATTTAGAGATAGACAAGACAGCTGCATACCTAAGATTCCAGAATGTAGAGGAGTCCAGGGATGAAGACCTAGAACAATTGATGGCGAAAATACTGGCTGGACTGTTAGATAAAGAAAAGGATGACATTTTAAAAGAGTTTGATGAAGTCTATAGTGTCAGTACTAGCTATGCGAGGCGCCATAAATGCCCAAGAGAAGTTCACATATGCTTTATGAGAAGGAGTATCCGCGATATTATTTTTAAGAGATCTAGAGATGGAACAATTGTATATAAGGGCAAAGAAATTTTGATCCTTAAACAAGTCCTGAGAAGAATAAGAGAAATAAGACGAGATTTCAAATTTTGGGCTGCTTATTTAAACCAAAAAAAAAAAAAAATTGTATTCAAATGGTTAATTCCAGAAGGGATGCTTGTTACATGGAAAGAAAGGAAAATTAAAATTGATACTAAAGAAAGAGCCCAAGAATACTATGAGCAATTAGTAAGTTCAGAAGATTCGAGTAGTAGGGAGGAATTGGAAATAAACCCACAAGAAGACCAAAACTATCACAGAAATAAAAAAGAAGGAACTTTAAGCCAGCAAACATTAGGAGAGACTGGAGTTATTACAAGACAAAGAGCGAAACAGAATTAAATAAATGGAAGAAGAAACGAAACTTCTTTCAATTAACATAAATGGTCTAAATTCAACCTTAAAAAGAAAAAGGATATTTACGAAACTAATTAAACATGATGCTGATATAATATGTTTACAAGAAACATATAAGAAAAGAAGATGAAAGATTTTTAAATTGCTGAAACTAGGGAAGCTATTTATTGCGCCAGCAGATATAGGAAAAAAGAAAGGAATTGCAGTATATATAAAAGAGGATTTGAAAGCAGAATTAGTTTGGTCAGACCCGGAAGGAAGAACTTTGGTTTTGCAGATCTGGATTAATGATATCCCAATTTTATTTGTGGTAATCTATGCCCCAAATGAAAACCAGAAAGAATTTTTTAAACATTTATACCAAAAAATAATAGGATTTGAACAAAGGAATATTTGCATTATAGGAGATTTTAATTCTATTGCCGATTATCAGAAAGATCATAGCAGAGGGGGGAAGAATAAAAAAGGGAAAAGAGAGTTCCCTAAGATATGTAAGGAAATGATGAGATAATTAAATTTGGTTGATTTATGGAGGACACTATACCAAGAAAAAAAACAATTTACATTTTATTCAAATCCACATCAAACATGGACACCAATTGATATGGCATGGATGAATGGGGAAATAGCAAATGAAATAAAAGAAATTGAAATACTACCAAATGAATGGGCAGATCACAATCCAATTCAGATAATATGGAAAGGTAGGAAGAAACCAAAGAAAAGATGGACTTTAAATACCCAATTATTAAGAGAAAAGGATTATACTGATAAACTTAACGAGGAATTAAATTATTTTTTAAAAGAGAATAATAATGGCGTAATTATGAAACAAAACATCTGGGATACAATGAAGGCGGTACTAAGAGGCATAACAATTTCTTATAATTCTAAGAGGAATAAAGAAAAATATGCCCAACAAAATAAACTACAACAACAAATTAAGGAACTAGAAATGCTACTACAGAAGACCCCAAAAAACCCAACATTACAAACCAGATAATAATAACAAAACACAAAATGAACTTAATCAAACAAGAGAAACTGATTATAAATTTGAAGATGACAAAACAATCTTACTTTGAGAATGCCAATAAGCCAGGAAGATGGTTAGCTTACAAATTAAAAAAAAAGAAAGAAAAGAGATTGATATATCAATTAATAGATGGTAACAATGATATACAACAAGAGATAGGGGGGAAAAAAGTAATTGTACATAAATACTATGAAGAGTTATATAAAAAGGAAGAAATAAATGAGGATAGAATAAGAAATTATTTAGATAAAATTAAAGATAAAGAAATTGAAGAAGAAATGATAGAAACACTTAATAAAAATATATCGTGGTCTGAACTGAAATTGGCAACAGAGAACCAAAAAAACAACAAAGCCCCAGGTCCTGATGGAATCCCAGAAGAGTTATATAAAAGAATTGCAGAACAGATTGGACCATTTATGTTGGAAATTTTTAATGAAGTATTATTGGCAGCTAAGATGCCAGACTCATGGAGGGGAGCACTGATTTCGTTGATCCCGAAGGAGGATTCTAAACCCAGATATATTAACAATTATAGACCGATTTCACTATTAAATACCAATTACAAAATATTTGCCTCCATTATAGCTAATAGACTTAAAAGAATATTAAGCTTATATATACATGAAGATTAAAATAGATTTCTTCCGACTAGACAGATTAGCAATAACTCAAGAACAGTTTTAGATATTTTAGAATTTTATGAAGCCCACCCCGAGAAACAGATTACACTGATGTTTTTAGACGCTGAAAAGGCCTTTGATAATTTAGATGGCAATTCTTAATACAAAAAATATATAATATGAAATTAGGAACCAAATCTGAAAATATTATAACAACTATTTATAACACACAACAGGCCAATATTATAGTAAATGGGGAATATACTTGTCCAATAAAAATAGAAAAAGGAGTTAGACAAGGCTGCCCGCTCTCGCCCCTACTCTTCATATTCACATTAGAAACATTACTAATTAAGATTAGACAAAATCCAGAGATAAAAGGACTAAAGATTAAATCAGAAGAATACAAATTACAAGCATTTGCTGATGATTTGGTTTTTTTCATTGAAGATCCAATTGAAAGAGGACAAAAATTGATTAAAGAAATAGAACAATTTGGAGCGGTAGCAGGACTTAAAATTAATTGGAAAAAAACAAAATTAATGACTAAAAACTTAACAGAAAAGCAGAAAAAAGAACTAGAAGAAATTATGGGAATACAAGTGACAAAGAAAGTTAAATATTTAGGAATATGGTTGACAGCACATTGTAAGGCGCTTAAAGAAAACAACTATGATAAATTTATGCTTCAGGTAAAGAAGGATCTAGAATTATGGGGCAAATTACAACTTTCACGATTGGGAAAGATTGCTACCGTTAAAATAAATATCCTCCCAAAATTTTTATATCTATTTCAGATGATTCCAATTAAATTACATAAGAAATTTTTCGAAGAACTCAATAAAATTATTGCTAAATTTATTTGGCAAGGAAAAAAACCCAGAATAAATTTAAAAGCAATGCAGGGGAGGGTTGGCACTTCCAAATTGGGAATTGTATTACACAGCTGCCACCCTAGTATGGTTAAAAGATTGAGTAAACTTAAATAATAAGAGAATCTTATTTTTAGAGGGCCACGACTTACAAAGGGGGTGGCATGCTTTTTTATGGGATGTAGGAAAAATTACCCAGAAATACTTTCACAGACACTTAATTAGAGACTCATTGGTAACTAATTAGAAAAAAATACGTAAAAAACACTATTTAAAAGTTCCGATTTGGCTATCAACAATGGAGGCAATGATTCACCCAAACAATTTGGATATTTCTAGAATGATCAATTATAAAGATTTGTTGGACGTACAAGGAAATTTGAAATCCCATCAAGAACTTCAAGAACAGGGATTTAAAATAGATCAATGGGCATTTTTACAAATTCATAGTAGATATAACCAGGATAGAAAAGAATTCGGAATTAGTAATAAACCCCAGCAGCTAGATAAAATTTTAATGGGATAAGGAAAAAAGAATATAACTAGATTTTACAATTGTTTACTTGAAGTAGAATTAGGAGAAGAAATAGTAAAAGGAAATATGATTGCTTGGAGTAGGAATGTAGGACGTAATATCACTTTAAATGAATGGGAAAAAGTCTGGGGAAGTAATAATAAGATTACAAAATCGGTAGCATACAAAGAAAATGCATATAAACTGTTTTATAGATGGCACCTTCCTCCTTCGAGATTGGTGAAAATGTGCCCCAAAATGAGTCCAAAATGTTGGAAATGCAAAAAGAAAGAGGGAACTTTTTTCCACATGTGGTGGTCATGCATAGAAGCCCAAAAATATTGGAAGATAATAAGAAATTGGCTAGAAGATATTACTAAAGAACAGATCGAATATAAACCAGTCTTTTCTACTAGGGATTTTTGACAAACAAATATCAAAAAAGACAAAATATATTACAATACATATATTAACAGCAGCTAGGTTGGCTTTTGCTCAGTGTTGGAAGCATCCACAGATTCCTACAAAGGAGATGATTATCCAAAAAATTTCAAACTGCACAGAAATGGACAGATTAACATTAGGTCTTAAAAACAAAGAAACTTCAATATATTATAATAGCTTGAATTATTGGTATAAGTGGTTCGAACAAAGATGAATTTTATAATATAGGATAGAAAGAATAAGATAAATTTATATGAGTGATGTATAAATTCTTGTAAAGATAAAGTGTTTAGAGATAGTAAAACCAAAGGAAGAAAAGATCTCACAAATTGTCGAAAGTAAGAATATTTTTAACAAATCTCTTTTCCGTATTTTCTTTTTTTTTTTTCCTTTTCCCGGTCCTCTTTTCCCATCCCCTTTTTTCCCTTTTTTTTTCTTCCCTACCCTTCAATTATGTACGTGTTATTATGTTGTTGTGTCTTTGTATTTTTTTTTAAATTGTAAAATCAATAAAATTTGTTTCAAAAAAAATACGAATGCTTGTTATGTGACTGGTCATTAGTTGAGCACTATCTATACTGACAGCACTATTCATGTGATTATGAATAGGAATGTGGTCATATTTTGATTTTTATTTGTACTATTTGTACCTGTATATTATTTTGCAATCTGCTTAGAGAATTGTTTCTATAAATTGTAGAACATAAAAGCAGAAATAACATCTAGAAGTAATGCATTTAAACAAAAATATAGTGCAAACAATATTTTTGTATTGTAGCCTGAAATGAACAATGATATGCTGACACCTGAAAGCAAAAATCCTCTTATCAACAACTCCTTGCCAGACTCAACAAATACAGGATATATTTCAGAATCTGTTGTACCCACATCCAGTGAGTTTTCTGCCAAAACTAATATTGTGAGTATATTTCTATTGCTATTATTTTAAAAAATTTGGACGATGCATCCACATTTGTAAACATGTCATTTTCACAGATTTAAAATATAGCATATCTTCAACTGATAGGAATATAATTTAATATACACAGCTGTGCTTTAAATACAACAGATGTTTCTTTTCAAAACATCTCCTTGAATTAGGTTTGCAGTTGGAAATGACTTGTAATGAAATGTCTTTTAAAAATGTGGCTTTCTATTACAAAATCAGTCAGTCTTTATTTAAGAATAATGGGAGATACAGTATGTATATTTTACTTGGAAATATATTCCGTCTCCCCTTATACAAGATATGAATATCTGATGTAACTATTTCTACAGTCTCAGTACCTCTGCTTTTGAGTTCCATATTAACAAGATACTTGGAGATTTGAGAGGGCTCTTTTTGAAAAAAAGTATTTTTATTTAAGTATGTCTGAGATTGCAAGAATAAAAGTGTTTTTCAACAAGGGATTTTAAATTCATGTGGTGGAACATGGCATACCAGCCTGATGGATATTCTTATACATTTTTCAGTGGCATACAAAAACATTTCATTTACTTAAATAAAAGTAAATAAATTTATTTTTAAATTTACTTTAAAAAAGACTAATTGTCAGTATTCCTTTGATCTTTTATGATTACTTGGAGTCTGCCAGTGCAATATTAAAATAAAATATGCAGACCATTTGTTGTTTTTGAAAAAAAACAATTTTTTTTGAAAAAAACCAATTGTTTTTTTCCTTAGTTAGAGTGCAACTAAAGCCTGTATTTCAATTTCATTCAGGCTGTAAAGAAAGATGAATGCAGTCTTGAAAGTGATACTGTTGATCCAAGCAAGTCCTTCACAGAATTGTCTGTTCAGCCTGTTCCTCTCCAGACTATGGTAACAGTAAATATAGTGCTGTATGGTCCATTGAGAGTTCTTTGTCAGCTATTTACTCCAGGTTTACCCATGCTGACCACTATATTTTTTTTAACCATTTGTTGATATTTTTTAAAATATATATTTTATTGTGTTATTTGCTGCAGAGCCACATTCACAAGATGGGCAACCATATAATTGAATTTAATAAATGAAACAAATCAATACATTATGATATGCTTTTACAGCAAATATTTATTTACTTGGCTTTTCTGTTATAAACTTAAAAGAATATTTGATAGATATGAATGATAAGAATGTCTTGCTTACGTCTATCATGTGATGAAGAATTGGCACCTATTTTGAGTCCAATATTCCAATAGAGATTGTGGCCTGCAAATTCAACTTCTTGCATTATGTACATCTTGAATCCAGTTTTCCGGCTGTAGCTGTTAATATTATTAAAGCAGGAACACTGAATGTCTGAAATGCCTTTCATTCTTTATTCTTCTAGAATGAATTTGTTGCAAAGGTGACTATTCAGCCAGAGGCAAAGGAATCAAGTGCAGAAGATGAACGAAGGAAGTGGGAGGAAGGCCACATTGATTATCTAGGAAAGGATGCTTTTGAAAACATTAAAAAGAAGTTAGATGCTTTTTTATTATAGGTGTTTTTCCTTATCCTAATTGCAATTGATCTGTTTACATTTGCAGAACACACAGCTATCTTTTGCTTTAGTGAAGGAAATTTCGGCAAAAATAGATTTTCTGACATGACTAGTCTAGCCTAGATAAATATGCATTTGTCATGTTTACTTTCAGAGAATGAAATGCATGGAGCTTTCAAGCTTTCTTTTTGCGGAGTCAAATTTTGGTTCAACTTCTCCAGAACCTCCCTTTGCTTAGGAATAGCCTTGCATTCTGTAAAGTTTCTAGCTAGAAAATTAATCTGAAACTATGATAAATGGCTTTATACTTGTAGATCAAATAAATTTTCCATACCAGATTTGGGATGGAAGAAGGTATAAAAAACTTGAAAGTAAAAGACTCAAATACTTACAGCAGAGTTAATAAACACACCTAAGGGCATGATCCAAATATAGTCTCAGGGTATGGAGGATTTTACAGGTTCAATAAAATCTTGCATCTCCTCCTTCCTTTATTAAACTATGTTTATTGAGTGCAATGTATTCGTAGGGAAGACTATATGTATATCATGTATTTTCAACCAGCCCTCCTTTTTTATTTGGTGTAAATAAATCATGCTGTAATTTAACTGAAATTCAGATGGCCAGGAACTCTAAGTATTGTACTGTCAATATTTTTGGAAGAGGTCTACACATATTAATCTATTACACACAAACCTTACAGCAGCTTGTAACATCTTAAGTCATGTATCATTGTACTATAAGTCTTTGTGAACTGAAACCCATTTTATGAGATGCAGGAAGGCAAAAGAATATTTCATCTGGCTAATGACAGCTAGCTCACAACTGGTACAATGTTAGGGTATTAAACAGTGTTTGTAATAGAAACTTAGTCACGTTGAATTAAATGAGCCACTTTTTTCTCATTGTACACTGGTTCCTTTGATTGGTAATGTGTATTTTTTATTAACTGTCAAATGGTTAATTCTTGGTAAAATTATAATTTTATAGCCTTTTTCCCTAGGAGTATTTAAAATTCTTAAATTTAACATTGAATCTTAGGATAACTGTTTCAAAGCATTATGTATAATTGAATTACTAAAACTCTCATGTATCCATTGAGATGCCTACCAAAACTAAAGTGAACCTTTTTATCTGTTAGAATATTTGAAATATATTTGTTGCATTCTTTTTAAGTTTTTTGTGATTTTCTGTCCCTGTTTTAGGTTGCAGCCTGTCTAAAGCAGAGATTTGTTGAATAGTTTCTTGAAGAAGTTTAGTTTTGCATGCAAGGAGATCTCAGTGTTGCATAATTTATGTTTTCCCATCAACATTCATTTCCTTTTAATTTTGATTTGATACTTTATGATTTTGCAAATATTTAGTAAAAGTATGAGTTCTACCTTATAATTTCCATATTTTTTTCTTCAGGTTTGTAATAAAGTAGTTTATCAAATAAACATTTTATTTTTATCTTGAAATCTCCATGTCCTATTCTTATCATATTAACTGATTTAAGAATCTTATAAAAGTATACTCAATAATTAGAAATTAGTGAATATCATACTAGGAATAATAATAATGCGCTAGCAGAGGAGACAGGCTATGGGCCTTGCCAATCAAGGTATTTCAGCTGGCGTGGTCCATGAGAAGACCATTCTCTGCTAAGGCTCCTGCCCTTTGGAACATCTTACATCCCCCCCCCCGGGTGTGTGTGTGAAATCATCTCCCATATTGCGTCCAGAAAAGACTGAGCTGAAGTCTTCACTCGGTCTGTGCTTTCAGCGGGAACACAGACTGTTCCTATTGGCTGACATTGTTTGACAGCTGACTATAAAAGGGAGCTGTCAAACAGCGTGAGCTGTTGCCTGCAAGCTGGCTGCCCTGTTAGCGCGGCAGTCACGGCAACACTTTATTCTAATAAAGTTTAAAGCTGAAGTTGCTCCGCATTGCCTCAGTCATTCCACTGCTCACACTACACTGGCGACGAGGACAGGATATATATAAGAAGCAACAAAGCAAAAAAATCGCTGAGCAAAGTCACTACAAAAAGAGCTGAAGCCACTACTGAGCTGTATGTCACTTTAAGAGCTTACTGTCACTATTCGCGAGCACAAATATCAACTTCCCTCAGAAGAGCTGGCGCCACTAAGACGAGATGACTTCAAACCCTGCATTCCTTCCTTTCAGACCAACAGCAGAGACATGGCAATCCTACAGAAACCAATTCGACTGCTTCTTAGATGCCATTGACCTCACTGATATTTCTGACCACAGGAAAAATCTTACTTTTTAAGTTTTTGTGGAGCCACAGTGTTTGACACTGCTATTGCATTGCTGGCACCATGTTCAATTAAGACTGTTCCCTGGGAGGAATTACAGAAAATTCTTTCTAACCATTATTCTCCTAAGCCCTCTCATACTGCCAGGTGTCATGCCTTTAGGAGACAAGCCCAGGCTGAAGGAGAGTCTATAAGTGGGTATATGGCAGCTTTACGAACAGCTGCCTTGCACTGTGGTTTTAGAGACTATCTGGAGGACATGCTATTAGATCAATTAGTCTGTGGACTTAAGGGACTTAAGATTACCAAGGCACCTACTGGCTAAAGGGGATTTGACTCTTAAAATAGCCATAGAGGAATCCCAAGTTGCAGAGATATCAGCATTCTCAGCAGCAGAAATTCAAGGGAATCCAGTCAGCCAGAACAGATCAGCCGTTCATTACGATGAAGCCTCCATTGAGGAAGGCTTTGAAGAAACTACCAATGTAAATCACCTCAGGCAGCCCAAGCCCAGTCAAAAGGGGAAAAGATCTATTCCAAATCAACCTCCATGATCTCAGCCCATCTGTCTAAGCTATGGAGGAAGCCACCACAGGGCACCCTGCAAATTCAGGAATGCCATCTGTTTAAAATGCCAGAGAAAGGGTCATTTAGCCAGAATCTGTCAGGCAGGGGAGACTTTTGCCCAGCCACAGCAATCTCAGACAACCTAGCATTTCCAAAAACAAATTGAAGACTGTTTTACCTGCTACCAAGCTAAGCAGACAGACAAAGGTTCTAACAAAATTAGTGTTATTATTTTTCTAGAAGGAAAGCCTTAGAGGATGGAGGTAGACACTGACTCCATCATTTTGTGAACCTCCTTGAAACAACTACTTCCCAGAATGACAAAGAATAGGCTTCAAGGCTGCAACTTAACCCCACATGCCTATCAAGGCAGAACCATCCCAGTCATTGGAAAAGGCAAGTTTTTTATTCATTTTCAAAATTTTAATGGTCACTTGCCTTTGGTGGTAGTGGATGGTGCCCTCCCAAGCCTGTTAGGGTTAGACATAGTTCCCTGCCTTTGGCCTTCATATAAGCGGAATCTACTCTATTGCCAATTCAGAAGTGGATGCCTTGTTCAAAGACTATGCTGATGTGTTCAGCGAAGGCACAGGCTGTTACTTGGGAATTCCAATATCTTTCAACTTGGTCCCTCTAACAGTTCCAATCCATTTAAAGTCTTGAAGAGTGCCTTTTGCAATCTGCCCTAAGATGGACAAGGAACTAGACAAATTAATTAACCCGGGCATATTAGAGCCTGTGGACTTCGCAAAATGGAAAACCCCAATAGTGACACCCCTGAAGAAAGATGTTTCTGAAGTTTGAGTATTTGAGTTGATTACAAGTGCTCTTTAAACAAATATTTACATATCAGTGCTTATCCATTTCCAGTTATCCAGACCTGCTACACTCTTTTGAGCCAGGAACCGGAAACTAGACATGTCACAAGCCTATCAACAGCTCCCTGTTGATGACACAGCCGCAGAGCTACAAACTACTGTAACACACGGGCACGTTTAAGTGTAGGCACCTCCAATTTGGAGTCAGTGTGGCCCCAGGAATTTTCCAATCATTAATGGAAAGACTGCTTCAAGGATTACCTGGCATAATGCCTTATTTCAATGACATTTTAATATCCACCTCTGACAAGCCTCAGTTACTGCAGAGAGTCAGAGGTGTCCTTGAGTGTTTCAGGAAGTCTGGTCTCAATTTGAAAAAGGAGAAATATACTATTGCCACTCCACAAGTTGAATTTTTGGGTTACAGAATTGATGCCTCTGGCATTCACCCAATCAAATCCAAAGTAAGGGCTATTCAAGAGGCACCCACACCAATTAATAAAATGGAGCTCCAGTCTTTTTTGGGACTCCTTAACTTCTACGCCTTGTTTTTGCCCCATAAAGCTTCCATCACAAAACCTCTACATAGGCTCCTGGACAAACAATCTTCTTGACACTGGGACCTAAGGAAGCCTATGCTCTGAAAGCAGACAAATCATTGCTTACATCTGATGCTGTTCTGATTCAATTCAACAAAAATTTGCCTTTAGTCTTAGTTGCAGACATCTCACCTTTTCACATAGGAGCCGTTTTAAGTCACAGACTGCCTAATGGTTTTGAGGCACCCATTGCTTTTTTCTCGAGAACGTTATCCCCAGCAGAGCGCAACTACAGTCAAATTAACAAAGAGGCTTTGGCTGCAGTTGCTTCAGTCAAAAAGTTCTATGAGTGTCTCTATGGACACCATTTCAAGTTAATTACAGATCATAAGCCTCTTTTGGGTCTTCTGTCTGGCAACAGACAAATGCCTCAGATTTTGTCTCCAAGAATGACCAAGTGGACATTATTTCTGGCTGCATATTCCTATACACTGGTTCATCAAGCAGGCAAAAGCCTCAGCCATGCTGATGCCCTTAGTTTCTGCCCCCTGCCTACTCCAGTGGAGGATCCTGCACCAACCAATGCTGTGTTCCTGATCAACGACCTCAAACTTCCCATCACCACTTCTGATATTGTTGCTCACTCTGCCAAGGACAAGGTGGCCCTCCGGATGTTCTTGCTGCATCCAGACCACCAGTGCCCAAAGAAGCCCACTGTGGACCCAATAGCGACGCGAGTGTACCTGGACAGTCGATGGTCCCGCACTTCGAGCTGTCTGAAGCTGAGACACCTGATCCTGTATCACCAGAAACTGCCGCCAAGCAGAGGAATCCCATCTTGCAGCAGCACCATTGGAACCGAGAAGATCTGGCCGACTGCACAAGCGCCCGAGTTATCTGAAGGACTACACATGCTCCATTCGGAGAGAAAGAAGTATTGTATCCTGAAAAGACTGAGCTGAAGTCTTTACTCCAGTCCGTGCTTCCAGCAGGAAAACAGACTGTTCCTATTGGCTGATGTTGTTTGACAGCTGACTACAAAAGGGAGCTGTCAAATGGCATCAGCTGTTGCCTGCCAGCTGGCTGCCCTGTTAGTGCGGCAGTTGTGGCAACCCTCTATTGTTCTAATAAAGTTTAAAGCTGAAGTTGCTCCATGTTGCCTCAGTCATTCTGCTGCTCACACTACATCCCATCTCCTGACTTTTTCTAAGGTCCTGGAGACCTGGCTCTGTCAGTTGGCCTAGGGTCCCAGTGGAGAACCGCATTATCTTTCATAATGGCACTATTTTAATTGTAAGGCCTTTACTTCCTTCTGTCACAACACAGGATCCATTTTTTTTTGAAGAAAATTTTTATTGATTTTTAGAAACAAACATAAACAAACACAATACAGAACATGAAAACATAAAGCCTCTTTTCTGAAAGCAGCCTGATACCGGGTTACATCTCTTTGTACAGATACCAATTCAAATTCATGCTCATTTTTATATACCATTCCATATCTCATTACCATTCTACATTTTCTATATAGCTTCTCCCCTCTTTTAACTTTCTTAATTTTATTTTTATTTCTTTCATCTCAAATCAGATCATTATATTTATATTCTTTGCCTGTCCTATTTCAGCTGTCTATTATCTTTTCTCATTAAACAAAATTCCTTCTGTGGTCACTGATTGGAGTATGACGCCTTTATATCTTTCCCCTAAAATTATAACACTTAATATAGAACATAATTTCCATTTGGATTCTCCTTGGTACATTAAAGCTACACACTACATTTTAAAAAGAAAAAGAAAAGAAAAATATAAATATATAATATAATTAAAACAACGATCTATACCAATTCAATTCTATCATTAGTGTTAATATTCATTTAAATTTTAAACATTTAATACATTACTTTTCAAGTAGGTATCATGCTTCTATGGGAACGCTAATAAACTTTCCATAATTACTTCCACCTCACTTCACTTGCATTTTAAAACATTATGTCATTCCTTTCTAAATTAATTCTCTCATTTAATTCATTCCATTTATTTTATTCACAAATGTTTCACTAAATCATACGTTGTTTCCAATTTTCTAACATTATTTCTAAATACAAATATAACAATACAATCATATGTACCTTTGCAGAATCACTTTTTCAATTAAATTTTTACCCATTATCTCTAAATATGTCCTGTTTCTTTACATCTTGCTTCACACCCTTGTAGCTTCTCTTCCCTTCCCTCCCCATTTGCTTCTTCTCTCTGCCCTTTTTACCCCCTTGTCTCTCCACCTCGATTTCCCTTTTCTGTATTCCCTTTTTCTGTTGCTTTCTCACATTATATCCACTTTTCACCTTATTTTCCCCTTTTTTTGGTTGTTTTTTTCGATCTCAAATTCCCCTCTTTCCTCTTTCTTCCCCAAGTAGAGTTACTTGCTCATTTAAAATGGCTTCTTCTTTGTCCCAATCTTCTTGTTTCTTGTAATTTCTCGTAGGTAGAGATCACCATTTCTAAGAATTGAAAAACGGAACCAAGAGAACCCTTCCCTTCTTGTTCCTCTTCTTTATGTTTTTTAAATTCTATTTTCAGTTCATCCACAAGTGATGCCATTGTAGAGTTTTTTTTTCTTTTAAAACAACCACCCAAGTGTTTTTAATCCTTCAAATATAGTTCCAAAAATCCCAAAGTTAGCAAGCAATCCAAATACACACATGCTGTTTCTTTTGACATATTCTTCCTTTTGTTACTTTCTCTTCCTGGGGTTAGTATTTTGTTACAAAGTTCCAGTTAAAATGTATCTTTTAGAAGTCCTGTTAAAATTTAACTTTAGATTCTTTAAATTCCAGGCTATCTCCTCCTTCCAAATCCTGTTCTTATTCTCTTCCTCTCCCTTCCCACTTACAGCAAAAATAAATAAATCCTTCTTTTATATTCAGAAATCTTTATTATCCCCTTGGTATTAAATTTTCCAGCTTTTGTTGATGCCAAAGCAGATTTTATCGATTTCTCATTCATCTCTGTTCGCTGTCAACGTAAGGAAGGAGAGTGATTTTTTTTTTCCCTTTTCCCTTTCATTCGCTGCTTCCAAATCTTCTTTGGGAGCGATGTATCCTTTTTAAAAATTTGAGTTCCAGGATGCCTTAATTGTTGCTTCTTATCCCGGTCAGCCAAAACTTTCACTTCAGCACTTTCTTCCTCCTGCACATTCTTTTCCGGATGAGGGCTTCTTTGAGGCAGCCATTTCTGATTGCCACTCTTCTGCCTTCGGGAAAGGGAGTTTAGCCAGCTGGGGAGGAAAGATGCAGCTTTCCTTGACCCTGCTGGAATCTCCCTGTCTTCACCGAACTCTACAGGGTGGCTTAGCCCCGAAGCCAGCTGGCTCGGGGCGCTCCGGCGGCATGTCCAGGCAGAAACCGCACACTATCACGGATTCCTGCCTGCCACCGAAGCCCTGCAAACCGGAAATCAACACAGGAGCCATTTTGTTTCTTGCAAACAGAGATTATGCTGGAGAGTGACACCTGGTTTTGAAGGATGCCAGATTTATATTTATTTCTCTTAATTAAAAGAATGTGAAGGAATAGATAAGGTAGGAAGGAAAAGTGACACTAAAGAGGTCTCTAGTAATAATAATGCATAAAGGTCAGATGATGTACTGTGGATGATATTCTTAAAATGATCTGCAAAGAACATTTTAAAGAAAGCAAACACTTGTCATAGAACAGATGTTTCCATTTGTTTCCGCTGCTGCTGCTTCTTGCAGTTGATTCAAAATTTAAATTGCTTGGAAATATTTGGCTGCCTACAAGCATGTGTCTAGAAAGTAAAAACTACATTGCTAAGGAGGTGATCCATTTAAGAAAAAATGAAGAAATAGCTTGGTAATAGCTCAAAGAAAGAAGCAATTGTCTCATTTAAAAAGGGATAGGCAACTAATTTGATATAATTAACTATTGCATTGTTTAATCATGACATTTGCAGACAAAATAAGCTCGTACTTCGTCATTGTAATTCACTCATTTAAGGAACATGTCATATGTTCATTATGATATGACATATGAGTGTCCTATTTCTCACCAACTTTATTTCAATAATTCTCTTAAAATCTATTTAATGATGGTATCATTATTGCTTTCATCATCACACCAACAAAAAGGGAATGTCCCACAACATGGGTGCAGCCAAGGCTTTCAAACAGTATTGTACACATCAAGTTGTTGGGTGACAGGTGTGAGAGTATTACAATGTTTGGCCACTGTTGCTGCCATTTGACTTATGACCACGTTAAATAGTGGTTCAGAAGCTGGGGATAAGGGGTTGGTCTCTAAAAGATCATGTGAAAGATCGAAAAGCAAAGGAGGGTTATGATAGGTTACTTCATCACTGAAACATTGACACATTTTAATTCCAAAACAGGCTCCAGCCTCCTGGAGTTGAAAGTTTGGGGTTACATAATGGACTTTCCAAAGTGCACCACCTTTAAGAGAACAAAAAGATACTTAGTACCTATCACATAATCCTTTCGTCTTTCCCAAGTCTATCTTCAACACTGAAAAGAGATTTGAACCAATTCTATTTACTTCTGTGACATTTTCCCACCTTGGTTTAGGCCTTGATAGTTTGTCAGAAAAAAAGGATATGATTGATTCCTTTTCAAGCTGTTAAATTTTATTTTATTTTTTCATTCATTCATTCATTCATTCATTCATTCATTCATCCATTCATCCATCCATCCATTCATCCAATTAGTATTCATTCACTGAACCAAAGGCTCAAGGTTTAGAGAAGAAGGGCAAGCAGTAGACAACAGAAACCATTCTATTATCTATCAGTTCCTACCTCCTTTTTCTCTTAAGTATTTGCTGCTTGGAGTGGCTTTATATTTCTATTTAGTTTAACACAAGATGCTAGACTGTTATTTTTATTTCACCCATTACCCAGACGGTTCCATGTATTTTTCAACCAACTTAGCTATGATTTTATATGTGACCTCAGGAAATTGGGTTGATTCAATAAATGTAGTGTGGAACATCGTTTCATGCAAGTTCAGTTACTGACTTGTGGTAAGGATAGTCTTATATTCCAGCAGCATTGCCAAGTATATAAGAATTACAGTCATAAACTTGGCTATGGAGTTAAACTTATAATTAATTAGGATGATGGATCATTTTCAAATTCAAGCAAGATACATGGATTGTTTGCAAAGCACATCTTTCAACAAAACTAATAGCCAGGCAACTTTTTAAAAAAAAAATTAAAAATTTTTTTTAAAGGAAACTAAATCAAACCTTAGTGATTTTTTCAATTTTGCAGAACCACAAAGTAACTGCAGAGTAGAATGAAAAATTCAAGAATGGCAATCCTTAGAAGAGACACTTTATCAAGGAACAAACCAGGACTGCCTGATATTCTCTTCACAGCTCAAGTCACATTTACAGTTTGCAAGCATGAATGTATGCATGTTAAATGAAAAATCATGCTGTATTGAATGGCACTTTCTTAAAATGAAGATGTATAGTTGTGTCTAAAGGGGTATATAGGGCTATGCAAAATAACATCATATTGGCATTCCAAGACAAGTGGTGGCACAGAAGCTACATGGCATTGCATATTAATTAAATGGAGGAAAAAGAAAATAGTGGACTTTGTACTTTCTGTCACACATACTCACTCAACTGGAAATGTACAGCATATATTCAAGGGAGACAATTTATACTTACTCTCTTTCTGGTACCAACGCACTGCATGTAAATATGACCCACAGTAGTGAAATATGAATTCATGCTCCGAATGTTGAACTTCTTCCAACAGTAAAGGTACTAGGTTCTTCCCATCAATTATCCTACATAAAAAAAGGAACGATAAGTCTGTGGAAGGGTTGTCCCTAACTGATATAGCTGCCAAAAGGTTCAAGGCAAAATCTAAGCTTGTTGAAAATTACCAGGACTAAAAGGGACAGTGAAAAGGAATTCAAAAACCATTAATACCAGTGTTGATATTTATTTATTTAAATCAGGTTCTTTTTTCCTAGTAAGTTTTGATTGCCCCCCAGTTCCACAGATAGTACTCATAGATTTGTTGTAATTACATAAAGGAGAACTTTGAAGTTGTGCAAGAATTTGATGTAAATTATAAAACTTACAATGAATCAGAAGTGGTATTCAGCAGGTCCTGACCAGTTCTGGAGACTCGGTAGCAGAAATTATGAGCAGTTCAGAGAACCAGCAAATACCACTTTTGACTGGAGATTTTACAGTATCCTTCCCCTGCCATGCCCACCAAGCCATGCCCACAGAACCGGTAGTAAAAAAAAATTGAATCCCACCACTGCAATGAATGTAAATAGATTAAAAATGTTGGGGAATGCATACTCATACCTAGAATACATAAGTTGTTACAATGGCAAAATTATCCTTTGTTTTCGATATACCTAATTTACAGAGCTGTCAAGACATGCTAATTTAAAAAATTTAAAAGGGCTGCCTGCAAAACTCATCTAGGCAGTTCATCTAGGGTTTATATGGGTTTCTATAAAACTATATTAGTTTATTAGAAAGCAAGCAGAATCTAACACACCTGGTGGATTTGTTTTTCTATTATTACTTGTCCTCAAATTGGACCATGTGAAAACAGAACACATGATGCTGGGAACCTAATTGCTGGTGGTGGCTGTGATGGGTAATGTACTTAAAAGGCATATCTTTCACTTACACATATAATCCTAAAAAAAGAAAAAAGAAAGAAAAGCCATTTGTTTCACTGTGTAGCATTTGTGCTTTTAGGTTTCCCCCAGGGGTGGGATTCTACCAGTTTGTATCGATTCTCTAGAACCGGTTTTTAACCTTCTAAGCAGTTCAGAGAATCGATTGTTAGAAGAAATTACTGGCCTAATCCTGTAAGGAAGGCAGGAAGGAAACATTCTAGTGTTGCTTACAGAAACTGCCTCTCCATTAACCCTTATTACATTCTTGGCAGGACTAGACTTCCTGTCTCAGGAACTTCTCTGGAGTTTATTTTCCCCTCCTTTGCTGGTACTCTGCTTATGTGGAATGACCATTCAAAGTTACAGTGGCACTGAAAAAAGTGACATATGACAATTTTTCAAACTTACGATTGTTGCAGCATCCCCACAGTCATGAGAGGCCAGGCAAGGAGATGCATGCTTCAATGTAGTGATGTTGAGTTGGCCACACCTAGCCAGTCACATGACCACCAAGTCACACCCACAAACTAAACCCCACCCACAGAACTGGTTGTTAAAAACTTTGAATTCCACTCCTGGTTCCCCCATGCATCTTCCAAATCAAACCTTCACAGCCTAATATTTAATATATTTTTCATGTTTCCCTTAGTTAAAATTGAACACCTCTCAATCAGGGATGGGCTTCAACATTTTTAGCAATGGGTTCTCTGCCCAGGTGGGTGTGGCCATGGTGGCCATGGCCTAGTCAGCCTCCTGCACTATGGCGTTGGGGGGGGGAGTTTTTGCCCTTCCTGGGCTCTGGAGGCTTTCCTGGAGCCTCCAGGAGGACGAAAAAGGCTTCCTCAGGCTCCAGAGGCTCTCTAGAAACTGAAATGGACCCATTTCCAATCTTCCCAAACTTCTAGGAGGCCCGTTTTCTACTCTTCCTGAGCCTCTGCATGTGCCCTGTACTTACCTGCACCCAAAACAGGCTGCCTGGGGACTCCTGTGAGGGGTGAGGCAGGTGGGGCGGGGCCAGCCAGGAGTAGGATTTGGGGGTTCTCTGAACTGTGCAGAATTTTAGATAGGGGGTCTCCCAAACCTCTGCAAAGCTCTGATGACAATAATAAAGTTTGCAACTTTATATATTTGCCTTTGTTAAAATTGAATATCTCTCAATCATTTTTAGAACAAAAATGCATACCTGTCTTGTGGCACTGATGCCCCGGCCAAATGAGCCACAGTGGGGTAAATATCCATCAGGCTTGTGGGTTCATCAAGAATAGTGTTAGGAGTGATCTTTCCTGGCCATCTAACTATTCCAGGCAAATGGATTCCTCCTTCCCAGCCTCCCATGCCCTTTCCCCCTGCATCAGGAGTAGCAGTAGGAAAAAGATATTAATTGTATGAAGTCAAAATTACTCAGTGATTGATTTTATTCTACAGTTCACCTGTTTCATTTAGACAAAAAAAAAAATAACCTCATTAATGTAGCAGTGGGAAAGCTATGACCCTTGTTGATTACAACTCACCACTTATATAGATCACTATTTCCTTCTTCATTTCATTTCTATGTTTTTTTCTCTGTCAGTTGCCTAAAGGCAACCATGATTGTGGCAAGTTATAGGTTTAATAGGAAAATATCCCATGTGTGGCACACTACATCAAACCACTACTAAAACAATGAGCAATCCCCTCCGAATGAACCTAAACATTTTAAAGACTTGGAAAAATGAGTTTTTAAAAATCTTTTAAAAGTTCTGGAAATAAAAGAAGATTTGCTATGCGTCCAAAAGTGACCAAACTGTAATTGCGCCTCTTATTCCATCAACTTGAATATTATTATTGAAAGGGCTTTTTAATCTAGGATTCAGAGAGGTATAAATTTATGAAACTCAAGGGCTAGGAGTAGAACAGTTATGGTCCACAAGTCACAGAACCAGCTCTAAAATACTGGCAGCAGTAACAAATCAGTGAAGGCAGTCAAACAAAGCTGCAAATAAAGTGCCAACACCTGCATTTATGAATTCAGTTAACTGCCACCCTCACACTTGGCAAAATATTTCAGTGAAAATACTACAAAATACTTCAGTGGAAATACTAGCAGCCACTGGTGGGTGAGGCAGGTTTTGGCTTATGGCATAAGGCCACAGAAACAGGGGTCAGCAGCTTTGGCAACTTTACAACCTGTGGACCAGGGGTGGGATTCTCCTAGTTTGGACTGGTTTAGGCAAACTGGATGTTAAGTTTTCATCTGGTTCGCTGAACTGGTATTTCAGCTGACTGGCTGGCCACACCCAACCCAGCCTGCCCCTCCCAGGAGTCTCCACACGGCCTATTTTCATTTTAAGTTAAGTGCAGGGTCCGCATGAAGGCTCTGGGAGGGGAAAAATGGGACTTCTGTAAGTCCGGAAATGGGCCTGTTTCCGGCTTCTGGGGGGCCTCCAAAGCCTGGGGGAGTCATTTTCATCCTCCCAGAGGTCCAGGGAGGACAAAAAAAAATGGCCCTCCGGACCCTTGGGAGGACAAAAAAACCGGCCCTCCCAGAAGGCCATGCCCACCCAGCAACCAGGCAGCGAAACTGGTTGCTGGGATTTTTGAATCCCACCCCTGCTGTGGACTTCAGCTCCCTGAATTCCTGAGCCAGCCATGTTCAGGTCACTTTCAGGTTGGGGATGGGGGAATAAAACATTAAGGAACATTAGACAGAGAAGGAACAGCACTACCAACTGTGCTATTAGTAGTGAAACTTTGGGGGTAGTAGAATTTCAGGAAGAAACTTGTCTAAGGCTTCTTTAAACAAATAATGTTTGCAATTTTTCAGGTAGGCCAGTCTCAACGTATGAAAATCTTTAAAAGGTGAAATCAGCATGCTAAAAATGATCAGGATGCCAGTAAAAACAATACAATATTGTCACAATAATTGGTTACTACAATCACTGTCTTTATGTTTGGAAACTCATGTTTTCATACTTCCTAAAGAGAGCCCATATGTGAGGCATGACAGTAATCTAACTGCATAGATAACAAACAAAACTTTCATACCTTTGAATCTACCATTCCAACCACCAACCTGGATATTTCCTTCTCTAAATTCCAAATATCCTCCATGATCAGAAGTAAAATAAGTAAAAGTATTGTTCCTTAATCCCACTCTGTCAACAGCAGCAAGAATTCTTCCTAAATAATTAGAAGTCCAACATTTAAAATGAAAGAAAACATTGCCTTTAGATTATGTTATAGATTATGTTGTCAGATGTTGAAATGTACTGTCAATTTAAAATATTACAAAAGTATGTAGAAAATCTGCATATAAAATATACATATACAATATATAAAAATATAAAACATTTAAATGTAACTATAATGTTATACATATAAAAACACTCACACAGAGGGTACAAAAATGTACTGTCGTTTCACAAGACCATTGCTCTAACTTTTTTGTGTCACCAAATTATTTCAAAGTTATACAAGAGACATTGTGTCTGTCAATGGAAAATTTAGATGGAGAATGGTAAGCTTTTATTTCCCAGGGTTTGGAATCAGCTGACAAATGAAATATTTCCTTCAACTGAAAGATGCTGAGCGGTGAAGAAGTTACTGTATACCAGGGGTCTTCAAAAAACAAAAGTCTTGACAGCTTTAAGACTTGTGGACTTCAGCTCCCAGAATTCTTCCTCCAGTCATGTTAGCTCGGGAATTCTGGGAGTTGAAGTTCACAAGTCTTAAAACTGTATACTATATATTCTAGAAAATTATGAGGGAAAAGAATTCCCAGCTTTTTGACCCATAGAAAATAGATCAGTGCTTTTGAAGGTTGGCAACTTTAAGATATATGGAGTTCAACTCCCAGAATTCCCTAGTTAACTTGGGGAATGCCAACTAGTCATCCACACTGGATGGCTGTGGTGTGGATATTGGTAGAAGGGCCTTTAAACATTAAACAGTGTTACATATCTACCATACAGTCCATCTCTTCTACATTGTCTCCATATAAACCATGCTGGCTTTTCCCATGAAATATCTTTGTGATGAAGCAGGGTGTGTGGACATGGAGGAAGGAAACAAAGAGCAGGAATGGTCTCTTTTTGTTTCTGAGAAATAAACATAAAAAACTTCATTCTACTAATGTGGCAGAAGCAGCCATGGACCAATAAGATTCATAGTTGAAAATACCTAACTTAGCACATGCCCAAACTTTTCTGCTTCTCTATTGGTGTATAATCACTAAAAGAGTGAACAACAAATCTGAACAACTCTTTCATCATTTCCCTTGATCATTACAATCAAGCTACTTTATCTCTATTGTTGAAATTCACAATGTAAAAATAATAATGTTTAATAGGACCCAGCCAAGCTTTGACAAACCTTTGCAGGTAGCACCTCACTGAAGCTGTTTTACAAAGTCCATTTGTTTCTAACAATGAAGGAAAGTGACTGTGTTACTTTGCTTTGGACATCTTTAAGGGCCCTCTCACCAATATCCAGATTATGGCCACCCAGTCTGGATGACTTCCAGCATACGTCAAAAAGGTTTTCAGTTTGGAAGTCCCAGTATGTCTCTGCTACAGTCGCCCAGACTGAGAGACACATTTGTCTCTGCTGACAGGGGGATTGTTGTGGGTATTGTCCACCACATATCCTCAAATGATGGGCAGTGGTGGCATATTAGATACACCAACTCAAAGCTTTCTTGATTACAAAAGAACCAATTAGGTCATGCCTTTGGTATGCATATTTATTTCTATCCAATCTGAAAAAAGAGTTACTTTGAAGTCAGTTTAATAATTTCATTAGTTACCGTTCAATAAATGTGACAGATTCTTTCACTGTCCTGGAGGCAGCATTTTCTAGGTTTATTGGTTGTTCAATAACTGTGTGATCTCTCATCAACATACAGTTCCAGTACCTTATAAATCCATACTTGGCAAACCAGGAAATAAAAAATAATATGCCACAAAAAGTTATCAAAGCAATTGTTTTCCATTTGACAGGGAACATAGTAGTTATCTTTATCAGAAGAAGAGTAAACACTAAGAAGGCAATCATCTGTGTGCAAAGCCAACAGGTGTACATCCACTTCTGGATCCTTATTACGCTGGCATTCATTTATTAGGGTAAATGGTGTACCATAGAAATAATCAAAGCCATGTTTTAAAGGATGGTGGCATTGATCATTAAGGGATTCACAGTTCACACCTTGGTGCCATTTTCCTGAAAAGTTAAAAGTTGATTGGTAGTCACCAGCTAAATATGATTTTTATTGTATGTTAATAGATTCTGATTCTAATTCCAGGTATGTTATAACGACAATATGATATCAAATTTAATCATAATGAAATGAGTAATAGAATATTGTTGACTTCCTCCCTCCCTCCTCCCTTCTTCCTTCCATGCCTTTCTTCCCACTAATCCAGTGAAAGAAGTACTGTAGCAATGAATAAATTGTTTTCAGACAATATTTTTATCTGGTATTACATGTTACCTCCAAGTTCACAACACTTTTCAGAATTGCACTGAAACATATCTATATGTTTCCGGCTTTTTCCCCATTATTTTCTTTCCATAGAAAAGTTTGTAAAAAAAAAGAAAGAAAAGAAAATGCCGATTTATTGTGCAACCTTCCAAGTAACCTAAGTAACTTAACAGTAGGGGAATTTTAAACTTCAGCAAAGTAAAAGAAAGAAAAAGCAAGAATGCAAAAATAACCCAATATCAATAGTCTTCACTGTAATCTTGCCCCCTTTCTACAGACACATGAGATTTAACAAAGAGAAACAAATAAAGCATTGGGGGCGTGCATAAGCACAACAATTGTGCCTACCGTCCCTGTCTTATTGTTTTTTATTTTTCTTATAAGTATCTATCTCATGTATTCACAACTATATTTATTCTTATACCTGTATCTTGTAAGCAATTGACAAATCAAATAAAGAAATATATTGTACCTATAATACCAGTGGCATAACCTTTCTGTTGAAGCAATTTAGCAAATGTTGTTTCATTGGCAGGCAAGCCTCCTGAGGCACAGTCCAAATCAAAACACGTCCTTTGATTTGACACATCATGCCTGAAATATAAATGGGAGAAAGGAATTAGTTTTAGATTCAATGTAAGCTACCTACCTCATAGGAAGTGACAAACAGGCTGTAAGCTATAAAGTCAGAGGCAGAAATGTGAGAATAATCTTGCAGTAGAAAAGCAATGCAGGCATGAAAGGTTAACAGCTTTCCTTGTTTGGGGATGCTGAAGGCTTACAATATGCATTCTGACCATTTTTATTAAAACAAGAGTAATTTTGTTGGATTAGAAGTCCTCCAAGGTCCCTTCCAACTCTTATTCTGTGTTCTCTATGCAGTCTTTGGGATGGTCACAGTAATTCTTATAAAGTTTTTTACACTCTGTCCTCTTTCACGTGGCACATAAAATCATAACTGTTCCTTTGGACCATTTTATCCCCAGAGGCAAGCGATCCTCAGGTTGTTAAGTTCTGGGTCTGCCAATTGGTATGGCTGGCTGAGGAATTCTGGGAGTTGAAGTCTACAAGTCTTAAAGTTGCCAAAGGTTGGACAGCCCTGGGTTACACTTTGGTTGCCCAACAATATTGTGATCTAAAAAAATAAGAGTTTTTTTTTTTAACTTCCTTTAGAGATGTAAAATGAAGCCAATAGCAAACCTTTCTGTAGGGGATTATTTATCACATATATTACTACAGGAGGTGCCAACCTGATCTGATAGGGTATCTACCAGTCAGAAAAGCTGCTCTGCTTGGTGTACACATTGAAGCTCAGCAATATGTTGAGTAAGTTTTACACCTTCCTTTGCTAGCTGAACAATATTAGGAGTCCTATAAGGAAAAACCAACAGTTGTCTTGTAAAGTATGATTAGGGAAAATTGTTACCATTCTAAACAAATGAACTTTTCTTTGATACACACTTAGTCTTGGGAATTATACTGATAATAAATGATTGTTTTATATTACATGTTTTTATTATTCCAATATATTGAGAGCTAATACAATTAAGTGAATTGTAATAACCTTTGGGATGTCACAAGACATGTCGTTGTTCTGATTGTGGTTAGTTTTTAGTTTTCTTCAGGTTTCAAAAGGCTATAATTGAAGACATTCAAATCATAATGCCCCAGAACCACTTTCCTAGGTCTGGGAAATAGAAATTACAAGAAAATTCTTAGCTATTTTAAGATTCATAAACAAACTACTTTACTGAGATCTAAACCAACTAAGTAAATATCTGATAACAATGTAAATTAAAAACAATCACCATCCCATTGGCTTGAAAGCACAGCTATTTTATTCTTTTCTTTATTCATGATATCTGTTACCCATTCATTCCAGAAAAAAAGTTCACAATAATATATCGTTGCACATTGCTTCACTTGCCTATTTTTATAATTTATCTTCTATAAAAATCTGGTAGTGATTATTACAATTTCCAATTTAATTTATACAAACTTTTCAGTGTTTCTATCATGGACTTGTTATGGTATAAATTGAAAGGCAAATGAACAAAACCACAAAGAATTTTACTTTCAAGAAAGTAAAAACTTCAAAGGTGTAACTGAGATAATGGTAAATAAAATTTTCAGTTGACAGTTAGCAGCTGTTCTCCAACTACAGCAAAGGGACGGGTATGGGAAGCAATACAAAACCAGAATGGCCAAGGAAATCAGCAGTAATGAGTGCAAAGACAGTTTCTGACACTTTCTTTAAGATGATAGGTGGGACATTCAGGGAGTTGAAGTCTGCAGATCTTAAAAGTTGCCAAGGCTGAAATCCAATATGTTGAAGTTGTCAAGTTTGAATAACACTGGTTTATGGCAAGCTTGTCCCTTATAGCATAAAGTTGTCCACGGGGGCGGGGGGGGGGGGAAATGGTTTCCTTGAGGACTGGCCTAGAATACAGCCTTGAAAATCCTTCAGTCAAATTTCTAGATCTTTCAGGAGAGGGGGAATAAAGCTGGACAGCAGTTCAGTAAAGTTCTTGCTTGTCAGTATGGGAACTTCAACTGAATCCTTGCAGCAAACCTGTTTTTAATGTGGATTGCATACTTTCTACAGGTAAAGGAAGTGGGGCTTTAAGCACACATTTGGAATGACATCTTAACACTTTCCCTTTCCAGGTTGGACTGGCCATTGTCTGCATTTGTTTCTTGCTGTCCCACATACTTATCCAAAACATACAATTAAAAAACTCTAATAAGTAAAAAATTGTAATTCCTATGAGCCAGTTTTGGCAGGCAAAATATTATCTGTTTGATGCAGTTTTTTTTAAATAGAAAAGGGTCTAACTTATTCATGTATAACAGTTTTAAAGACACATTCATTTTCTTATTTATTTTATTCCTTCTGCTCTCTTCCCGTCTCATTAGAAACATTGCATATTTTCCTGAACTGTGCTTTCATGGTTTCTTGAGTCACAGAATATCCCTGGCACATTTTAAACTTTACACTTACCTGATAGTATTATTACCAAAGCATCCTAAATTTCCATATCCAAGATCATCTGCCGTTATCAACAAAATATTGGGTCTTGATGCATTTATTCCATATGTTTGAGAAAATAAAAAGGGAACCATCCAAGCAACTAGACTGCAGAAAGAAAACAATTTGAATTAGAAGTTTATATGGTTGGGATATTTATGATAGAAAATATTAAAAAAAAATACTTAGTTTCCTGGTATACCACATGCTTTGTGTTCAAAACCTCCTAGATCTCAAGACAGATGCAGAAAAGAGTCCTGTGTGAAGTTTGGAGATCCACCACACTGTAGACTGTCCTAAATTAAGATTGACTGACAATCTGACTTGCTATAATGAAGCTTCTAGTGAACTCTTATCCTTATCTTTTTATTCAGAATCTCAGCCTTGATTTCCTTTCCCCCCTTTTTTTTTCTTTCATAAACTCTGATCTCCTTTTGGACATTTGCAATTACAAGTATGCAAAAGACATAATCTATTCAGGAATAATAATAAAAAAGACAGAATTACACAGATTTTGAACTTTATCATTTATGATAATGACATCAACCATGGATTTTGAACCAAATTAATGATAGTTGAAACTGAATTTGAAAGACAAAAGAATTTCCAGAAAACTCACATCAATGAACAAATATTATGTGACATAGATGATAGACAGATAACTGTAGATGGATAGATGGGATGATTCAATATTTAGTGAAATTAGTTTAGAATAATAAATTAAAATTGTTATTTTAAAAGGTACAGAATAGGGATTGGTCTTCTAATATTTCACCGTACAATTTAATATTGTCTCAGCATTCTCTCAACAATGCCAAAAAAATCCCACACAATATTTTTACATATCTATCTATATTTACACCCCTCAGTACCTGAACTGACAGAAAAGTCTTCCATCCAATATTTTGAATTTTTATTTTGAGACCATCTTTCCCCAGATTGTGTTCAGATAAAATCTTCCAGTTTTACTCAACTCCTGGTGATTTCTTGGGCAGAGTTTACCACTGCCACCAGAATTTCCAAACCAGTTTTGATTTTTGAGATAAAGTTACATTGGTTTTTACTGCCACCTAGCAGTAAATAAATTAAATTAATTTAATGATGTTATTTTGTATTAGTTGATTATGATTTTCTTTTTTCTTTTTGTATGCCATCAACAGTGACATGGGCTAAGCTGGATATCCATATAAATTTATTTTATTTTATTTTTATTTATTTTGATTTGTTAATCGCTTACAAGATAATAGTTATAAGTACATGCATAGTTATGAATACATGAAATGGGTACATATAAGAAAAATAAAAGAAACAATAGGACAGGGATGGTAGGCATGTTGGTGTGCTTATGCATGCCCCCTACAGACCTCTTAGGAAAGAGGTGAGGTCAATAGTAGACAGTCTAAGGTTAAAGTTTTTGGGGTTTGGGGAAGAAACCACAGAGTCAGGTAGAGTATTCTAGACATTGACTACTCTGTTGCTGAAGTTGTATTTCCTGCAATCAAGTTTGGTGTGGTTAACCTTGAGTTTGTATCTATTGTGTGCTCTTGTGTTGTTTTGGTTGAAGCTGAAGTATTCATTGATAGGTAGGACATTACAATGTATGATTTTATATACCATACTTAGATCAGACTGAAGATGGTGTAATTCAAGGTTTTCTAGGTCTAGAATTTCAAGTCTGGTGGCATAAGGTATTCTACAACAAGTAGAGGAGTGGAGAATTCTTCTTGTGAAATATTTCTGGACTTTCTCAACTGTGCTAATATCAGATACGTAATGTGGGTTCCAGACTGATGAGCTGTGTTCAAGTATTGGTCTAGCAAATGTTTTGTATGCTCTAGTTAGTAGTGTGATATTACCAGAGAAAAAGCTATGTAGGATTAAGTTAACAACTCTTAATGCCTTTTGGGCTATGTAGTTACAGTGGGCTCTAGCACTTAGATCATTAGAGATGAGTATTCCAAGGTCCTTTACAGAGCTTGGTTCATCAACAAGATCTTGACTATTCAGCTTGTATTTTATTTTCTGATTTATTTATTTTTTTGCCAATATGTAAGACAGAGCATTTATTTGTTGAGATTTGAAGTTGCCATTTGCCATACATAGTCAAGATCTTTTTGAAGGGTAGCAGTTTTGTCTGTGGTATTGAACTGCTTTACATCATCAGCGAAAAGAACTCAGTTGCTCTTAATATGATCACAGAGGTCATTTATGTAGCGGATGAAGAGAGTTGGTCCTAGAACAAATGACTTGGAAAGGAAGAGTTTTCTATGGTCCATTATCAACGGTGTTTGGGCACACAATTCCATCCTAAAGCAGATGTATATAAAGGGCCTCATCAGCATGTCAATGGCATGTCAGATCTTTCCTGAAAAGGAGAGAGATTAAAGTATATAGGTAGTCCTCAACTTACAACTTTTTATTTAGTGACTGCTCAAAGTTACAAAAGCACTGAAAACAGGGATTTCTGACCATTTTTTACAGTTACAACTGCCGCAGTATCCCCATAGTCACATGATCAAACTTTGAACACTTTGTAACTGGCATGTATTTATGACCTTTTGTGACCTTCTTATAAGCAAAGTCACTGTGGGAAGCTGGGTTTACAAAGTTAACGAAGTTTAGTTAACAAATGTTTCACTTAGCAACAAAAAAAATTGGGGTCCATTGTGGCCATTAGTCAAGGACTACCTTTATGTAGAAGATTTCAGTCATGGGGGAAAAAAACAAGCAACTAAAGTATGAAATTGATCTCACTTCTTGATTTTTAGGTCTAAAATGCATTTAAAAATATCTATGTGTAGATTAAAAAAAACCAGGAGTCTGGTAACTCCTGACATGTTTTATTCAAAGGCCTTTGTGGTCTGCAGGTCATTTAATCAGATGTTCAGAGTGGCTACACTGATGGATAACTTAAATTGGGGTCCAGTGAAGAACAAAAGAAAAAGGAGGGGATGATAAGTTGGTATGTAGATGTAGGTCCCATGTTTGAGAAATTACAAGTCCCTTTTCAATCAACATCGCAATGTTGTCTAATGTGTTTAGACCTTATTGTGTTGAAATCTTCTGAGATTGAAACTGTTCTATTTTATAAACTACCTAGCATAAGCACTGTTCACACAGTCTCATGTTGAGAAAGCAGGGTTGGAGACTTGTGCCACCTTTAGCAAGCCATGATACATGTAGAAAAAGTGCCAACCTAGTTCACACTACTGCAACACATTTGATACAATCACAATGAACTACCCCGAAACCATGTTAAAATCATGTTTCTTACCTGACGACCCTGTGGCTCAGTTGGCTAGACATTCTTCACTAGAGAGCAAAGAAGATATACAAATAATAGCACATCTCAGGGTTAACATTGTTGTTAAAAATTGACCAGAGGCCTTGAATAGCAGTGTTCAAAGTCCATGGTGAGAATGCTTGAATTTTCAGGGAAACACAGTACTCATTTGTAAAGCAACCAATATGCAGTTATTTAGAATTCTAAAAGAGTTAGGTTATCAGACTCCCATTAGTTTAAAGCAGTTCAGCAAGTTTAGGAGAAAAATTAAAGCAATTAAAGCATATTTTCTCATTTTCCAATCAACTTCAAAGATATCAAATCAATATATAAAGCAACAATTCAACCATCCCACCGCCAAATTATATTCTAGTTTTGTTGGGGAACAGGTAGTTCTAACACTCTGATTGAAATCCTGGCTCCTTTGTACGTACAAAGTGGCAGGTTCATCTTCATTTTTTGTGACCCTTATTGCAAAGTTTTGAAACATTGATTGCTGGATCGTGTTGCTGCATGACCTGCTTATCTCAGCATGACTATAGGACACTGACCATTTGTTTAGGACCATGATAACGAACCTCGGACACATGTGCTGGAAGTGGCATGCAGAACCATTTCTGCCAGCATGCGAGAGGCCACCTGGAAGAGCCCCACTGCCCCTGCCAGCCAGCTGATTATCAGATATCTGCTGTCCATGCACAGTGGGTGGGTTGTGCGTGCATGTACAGAAGTGCACAGTGTGGCCACATGTGCATGTGCAGGTGGGGGGTCGTGTGCGCATTGTGTCATGGATGCAGGCATGCAAGTGTGTGAGCACACTTTTGGCATGCAACATGAAAAAGGTCAGCCATCACTGGTCTAGGCACATATTATCCCTTATCTTCCCTATTCAAACAGAAAGGAAACCTCTACCTACCTTTCCATATTTTGTCTAAAAATGCTTTCTTGCTTCTACTGGTTCAAGCAGAGCTACCCAGATCACCTCTTTCACTTCTGCCCATCTGAATTCAAGTTCAGTTCAGCTTCTAAAACCAAAGGCTTATCATTGCTAGTCTTTTTTTCTCAAATAATTTGCTAAAAAAGTTGAGAACACAAAAACAAGTGAACAAGTGGGAGTGAATTTCTGCAGGGACAGAGAGATTGGTAGAAATATATAGGAATGGTCATTTATTTTTCATTTCTGCCTGAATCTAGTTTTCCATTCTTATTCATTTCTGTTATAACTCTGCTAACTGTGAATGTGTATATTCTCAAGCAAGCAATATTTCAAATAAAGCTGTCCTTGTTTCCAATGTAAATTTACTAGGAATAGAACTAAATTCTTCTATATAGTTCTGTAACTGATCAAAGTAGCAAGAAAAAGTTTTTTTAAAAAAACTTTATTTTATGTTCTTGATACTATTCACAATTCTTAAAGCAAAATTTTATTAATATTGCACAGGTAGATACAAAATGACAATTGCTTTACTTTAAAGTACTTAGTATCACTTTAAAATCATAACCATGGAAATTGATATTAATATATTAATATTATTTGAAACCCATTCTAAGTGATATGCATTCAATTAAATTGTAGATAAGAGCTGGGGAAGAAAATCATTATAAACATTTTACCAGTTTATGGCACAACTATCTGAGTTGGTGATAACAGCTTATTTTTTTGAGAATGAACGTTTGAAAAATATATAAGCCTTACTTGGTAATTGAAACTCCTTAAGTTTCTATTTCTTTCTTCTCCCTGCTTCTCACATCCCCTTTTGAACCAAGCAAAAATTGTGGTTTACTCTTTTCTGCATTTTACCATCCAGGTTGTTTTGCTCTATCTATTTACAATATGGTGTATTTTCTGCTTGCATATATGGAATATTTCTCACCTCTGACATGGTGATAAACTTATGAGTTGCCATGTTTAGGAGAGAAAGTTTTATTTTAAAATAAACTTGGCATATCATACAGCATTTTGATTCTTCCTGCTTTTTAAGAGAATTAGAGGACAAATTGCAACAGAAAACTTACACTGATGATGTTACTTGTTGGGAATTGAAACATCTGCAAACAACTGAGACAGCAACCAAGACTCCTTATTTCACAGTCCAATCCTGAGCTACAAATAGTGTTTTCTATTAGAAAAATTAACTCATCATTGTTTACCTTTTTAAATTCAGAAGTTTAATGTTTGAACCACCGGTCTAGACTATTTAACATGTCCTTGACCAGACAACTGCAAGGCAATAGCTTCTGACCCCTTTGTATGTTCTTACATTCCTTGAGCTTGGCTTTAAGTTGGGTAGAAATCCTGAAAGACAAGTGTTTTTACCTACTTTTAAGCTTTACTATTACTGCTTATTTGCACAGATTACAAAAGATAAATTAAGTGACAAGATAAGTGCCTACCTATGAATATACTTACTTTCTGCTCATCAGTTTTGCTATCTTAATATAAAGTCTGGTCAGAAAGAAGAGAAAGATTACCAGATTAAGAACTAAGGTGTTCTGGCTGTATCCTCTTTCATGTTGTACAGAGGCACTAAATGTATATAGCTTGCAACTATTGGATTTGGTGCACACCCCATCACTTCCACTGTTGCCTTGTGAAAAATCTTACATTTAAAAAAATCTATCTATCTATCTTTCTTTCTTTCTTTCTTTCTTTCTTTCTTTCTTTCTTTCTTTCTTTCTTTCTTTCTTTCTTT
>BLBF01000017.1:36673387-36686380 GCA_015471245.1 Laticauda colubrina
GACCTGGAAAACCAAGGCATATACGAAATTCCCTGTACATCATGCCCAGCCACATACATTGGACAGACCAGTAGAAGAATAAGTACCCGCCTAGAGGAACACAAAAATGCAGTAAAAAAGCTGGAACACACCTCCTCACTAGTCCAACACATGAAAACCACAGGTCACAACATCAACTTCAATGGCACCAAAACCCTAGCCAGTATAGAAAATCCCAGCCACAGAATCATCAGAGAAGCCATAGAGATTGAAAAAAGACCTGACAGAATGAATAGAAGAGATGATTCCAGCAGACTGTCAATCATTTGGAAGCCAGCACTCTCAAATAGAAAGATCTCCATGCCACAAGCCAGGCAAACACCAGGGCAAAAACAGACTCCCTCTGATAGCTCCAACCTAACCCCCCCACCAGGCACCCAGGTGAAACCCAGCTTGCTAATGAAGAGCAGCCGTCCCTTCACACGGAGCCAAGCTGCACTGAAAGCCTCCAACACAAGAACAGAGTATTGCCAGCCAATCAAAGCCACAAAACAGACAGAAGAAACCAGAAACACCAATCAATCAAACTCCAAGTCCAATGAACACAGATCCAGGCTCCCAGCCAATCAGAATGGACCAGCCTCAAATTTGAAACCAGGAACTAACTCTATACAGAAGCCTGAGGATGGCAGATGAGATTCTGTTGAAACGTTGCTACAACTTTAACAGAACTACAATGACGTGGGATAATACCCGAAGGAAGCTAAACAGCATATATATATATATTCATGAATATATATATTCATGAATATATATATTCATTAGTTGTGCATAGCAGAACAGATGAACCAGTCTGTATTGCTATAGCCGCATTCTTCTTCGTTTTTCTTGCCATGTACATGTATACATCCAAACTAGACTGCGTTGTTTCTCTGTGGATACCAGCATAATTTTATATTTATTTATTTATTTTGTCATGTTTATGTAGTGTATATTGAAAGTGGTACTGTATGCAACAAAATTTCATTTTAGTGCATGCCGATTAGTGTACATTCAAAATGACAATAACATTATTCTAAGTCTAATTCTTGTATGTGGTACCATAAAGGAAACTTTTTATCCTGCCTAGAACACAAAGACAACTCCTATTTCATTAGGAAAGTATTGAGATGGGACACAAGGATTGAGATGGGACATCATAACACACACAACTACATCTTAAAAATTAAATATATAATATTCCCAATTCCCAACCACTTCCAATTGTTTCTTTTTTTCTTCTTCGAACTGGTCAGAAATAAATTAAGAATTCTAGACAATATTGCTGTCCAAAACAGGAAATAAAGGGTAGACAATTATATAATCATAGATTAACCACATTTTAATCCTTCTTGAGAATGGTTTAAGTCTATTCTGTAGCAGGAGAAGCAACTCACCTACTAACCAGTCCAGTTCTTCTACATAGTCTCCATATGTACCATGTTTGCTCGTTCCAACAAATTTTTCAGTTGTAAACAGAGGTGTATGGACATGCAGAAATGAAACAAACAGGAGAAATGGCTTGTGTTTCTTGCTTAAACAAACAAAATGATCACATTTAGATTCCATTTGGCAAATTTGAATACAAGTAGTCCTTGACTTACAACCACAATTGTACCAAAATTTCTGTTGCCAAATGACATAGTTAAGTGACTTTTGCTCCATTTTACAACCTTTCCTGCCACCGTTAAGTGAACCACTGCAGTTGTTAAGTTAGTAACATGATTGTTAAGTGAATCTGGCTTCCCTATCAAATTTGCTTGTCAGAAGGCTGCAAAAGAAGTTCACATGATTCCAGGACATGGCAATCATCATAAATAAGAACTAGCTGCCAAGCATCTGAATTTTGATCACATGATGATGGGGATGCTGCAACAGTTGTGTGAAAAACACTCATTAAGTCACTTTTTTCAGTGCTGTTATAACTTTGAACCATCATTAAATGAGTTGTTGTAAGAGGACTACCTGTACTTTTGGAATTTGATATTTAGATAGATCTACTTATTACCTTTGAATAAAAGAAAGTGCTTCATTTAGTAAAACAAAAGTTGTTCTTTCCAGTTTCATAGGTTGTTCAGTGATGTTATAGTTGCGCATCAAGATACAGTTCCAGTATTTCACAAAGCCATAACAGGAGTACCATGAAGCAAAAAATAGGAAATTAAACATAGCAAGGAAGAGGACCACTTTCCACGGAATGGACACCAACCCAGTAATTTTTCCAATAAGAAATGTGAGTACTGCAAAAGTAATGACTTGTGTATAGAACCATAGTTTAGCTTGAAAGGCTCTATCCAGTTCTGGAAGTTTGTCATCCTGGCAATTGTTGAAAAGTGTGAAGGGCATGCCATAAAAATAATCAAAGCCATGATTCAAAGGATGGTGGCAATAATCATTGATAGTATCACAGTTTACACCTTGATGCCATTTCCCTGAAAATCAAAATGGAAAGTATTACTTAGTCAGATTTGTTCTTTGGGATAATCTCAGTACTCAGTAAATACAGTACTCCAAAAATATCCCCCATCTCCATTTAAATTTAAAATGACAGAAACTGTGTTCTTGAAGAATGGTCTCACTACATTGTTTCTTTACTATTCTTTAATAATGAAGAATTCACTATTCACTATATTATTTACAATAATGTAAACTACTATGTTACCTTTACATGACTTCCTACAAAGAAATAATATTTGTATTGAAAATTATCAGAAAATTAAACTTGATGATCTGGTTCCATGGTACAACTGAGAGTGAAATCTTACAGTGGCCTCTTCGAAAGGATATACTCACTTTTATGGATTTGAAAGAATATAAATCAAAACAGATGTGACTTGAGAAGATATTATATATTTCTAGGAGTTCTATGATAAATATTATATTTAGGTAATGTTAAATCTGATGATTTTAGGTTTAGTTCCAAACATAAATCAGTTACCAGGCTGTTTTTTAATTTTTTTATCCAGAATTATGTTAGCATTTAGTGAAATTTCTTACAAAATATCTTAAATTACTATGCTACCAGAAGAAAACATGTAAATTATCCTTGCAAATTTATGCATTAATCAATTTATTTGGATGGTATATACACATATTCCATCCAGGAATGGGATCTGACTAGTGTAACTACCGGTTGGATGATTTACGTTTGAAATTACCTCTTGGCCTGTCCTTGTGTATCTTTTTCCTCTATTTTGGTTGAATCATGACCATGCCTACATGAATAAATTGAGTAAATTGTAGAATTTATCCATATTTCTCACAATGCTCATAGCCATACATGTGAAACTTGACACTGTCTTAACCTCTATGCAGTTAATGTATTACTCTGGTGCAGAATGAGGAAACTGTGTGTATTTTGCCTTGTCCTAACATAGAGGGTTGGGATCTTTTATCTATCTTGTGGATTTCCCAGCAACTTGTTGACCTTGGTGGGAAAAAGAAGGGCCATTAATCTTATTTAGCAGATTTTTCTATGTTCTTATTTAAATATGGCTGTGTACATCCTATTATTTGCAGAGATTAAGAAGGTTGGCCTTGACATAAAGATACAAGAACTGTTATCTAGGCAATAAATAAATAAATTGAAAAATGAGAAAATATTTGGAAATGATCCAGTCAACTTCCTTAATTCATTAGAGTATAAGAAGATGATGAAGGTACAGCACAATGAGACTTGAAATATTTTTTTATTATAACCTATCTCAGTAATTTTAGCCATCTTATGAAGGTGATTTCCTGGCTTGGTCTAGTGACTCTAATATTATTACATTCTACTTTAATTAAAATGCTTGTTAATGAGGAAAAATATTGTTGTCTTATCACTGTGCCAGTTTATAAAACAGAAACCAGAAACAATGGCACTTTCAAGAGGCTTACCAGGGTATTGCCCAAACCAAAATCATTTTTTCCCAAATCTTGTTATTATTTAGCATATGGCATATCATACATGGACTAGCAATATAAAATTAATAGATTAACTAATTAATATAATCTAATTAACTAGATTAATTAGTAAATCTTGTAATAATACAGTGATCCTATTTGAAAGTATAACAATCTCATGCAACTATCTTCTTGCATAAAAAGTCTGCCAACCTCTTGTGTGGGTATGATTAATTCTCAAACCCCATAACATACATACTGATGACAGGGAAATAGAACTTTTAATGAACAAAAGCAACTATATCTAGAAGAAGCAGTTAGTACAATAGCCAGAGCTCATTTTGCATTTATGCCTTTATATTTTTAGATCTAAGAAACAAATAAAACAATGCTTTCTTATGCTGTTATATCATGTTATAAAATACATCTAAAATTAGTTGTCAGAACATCCAGAGTGAAGAGAATTCAGAAAAAAATCTTTTTTCCAAAAAAAGAATGTTGTTGGACTAGACCCAATATATTTTATCTAATATATTAATATATTAGATAAAATATATTTGGTCTAGTCCAATAGCATTCTTTTTTTGGAAAAAAGATTTTTTTTTCAATTTTATAGGTGATAATAGAGAATTTTGCCTCTATTTTGTAGGTGAGAATGACAAAAAAAATAGATGGAGTGATATTTGCAATTCCTGATAATATTTGCATTCCACAATAATGGCTCATCTGATGTACAGATTCTGCTTCTAAGGTTTAGTATTTATTTTTACACCCAAATCTTAGAGCAGTGTTTTTCAATCCCATACTTTTAATATGTATGGACTTCAACTCACAGAATTCCTCAACTAGCACTAATGAGGTTAACTAATCGAGAAACACTCATATAGAAACTTTATAATAACTTTCTACAAACCTATAAGGCCTGTGGCATAGCCTTGCTGTTGTAGGATCTTGGCAAAAGTTGTCTCATTGACTGGAAGTCCTCCTGAGCCAGCATTCCACTGCAAAGCTCGATAGGCATTTCTTGAAGCCATGCCTGCAAATACAAGTTCATTTTACCTGTAATCTGTAGCAAATGGTATTGCCATTTCCAAATTGGAAATATATCCAATTCTACAAATTCATTGAGTGAATATAGTCATGTAACTCTCCATTTACACAGTGACTTTGCATATATTATACTATGTAATAAGCACCAGCTACAAGTACACCAAGATGGGAAAACATAAGAGATAATTTGACCTTCAAAATAAAAGGGAAATGGTTAATGTTTTCATGACACTTATGCTCTATTTATTCACTTTATTGACTTTTGGAAGACATTAAAGCAAAACAGTAAATTTGCACTAGATTCATCAGACAAATGAATTTGTATCATATCTGTATTGGTTTTTTCTATATATATGTGATGTATAATAGTTTGCACAAGGAAAACACATTCTACAACATTTGCAAATTATTATAAGTGATCCAGATCAAACACAAAACTTAGACTACAGAATCAATAGACCAATCTTCTCTGTGCTGGTATCTTTCAGCTTAATTAGGATATTGACTCCCAAACTTCTCAACCAAAATGACCGGGACCAAGCTAATGCCCATGCTGTTTTAGAAGTTGGGAAATATAATGCTGCTTGCATCTGATGAACACTTGATGGAGATGTTCTTGGAAAGAAGGCTAGATAAAGGAACCATCAAGGAAATAAAAGACTTTCTGTGCCTGGCTTATAACACCACAGTCAAAAGGACAGATTTAAATCCAAACCCCAGTGTAGAAACACTTGCAAGGCTGTCCATGTTTTCTTCTGATCGTATTTTACACTGAACAAAGTAAAGCTCAGACTATTTTGAGTTTCTGTTTCATGTTTGGCTTTGATCTCTGGATTGTGTAATTGTTGTTCAAATCTTTCCCTAAATCAAGCATTTTATAACTTCCCTCAGGCTGGCTCTAAATGCCTTTACAAGAAATGAGAAGAAGAAATAATCAGAAATGGGAGTTAGCTGGCACCCATTCATTAGAATCAGTTCATTATGATCACATATCCATTATAATCCAATTATTTAGACAAGACAAGTGTCAGCTGAATCTGAGAATGAGAGAAAGAGCCTCTATTTCCACTTTCAGCATCCCTTCCCACACCCCAGATCTGTCCAGAAAAATAAAATATGTTGCCTGCTGTAAAAAAGGGGAACTCATATCAAGCTGCCCATCTCATATCAAAATTAGTGACAAAAGTAGTTATTAATTGTTTAAAGGTTGCATTCTTTACATTCCCTTTTTTCATTAACAAGCTACATATGTCCACAACAATGCCAATGACTGCAAATGTAATACACATATGCAATATGTAGTGTAGTAGTAGATGATGGCACTGTGTAGCTGAAACTATGAATGGCTATGAATTGCCTTATCATTTGCAGTAGTTGGTGGTCTGTTGCTTGAACTAATGTACTTTTGACCTTAACAGTAATTGAGAACTGAAGATCAGCATCCCAAGGAGCATATAAAAGACAGTCAAAGGAATACATGCCAGAGAACTAAAACAAACAAAAACTGTACCATATTACAAGGACATTAATGAATATTACAGGATAATCTTCCTTGTGGGTGTTCCCAATATTGACAGCAATAGCATTTAAGACTTATTTATTTATTTATTTATTTATTTATTTATTTATTTAATTAATTAATTAATTAATTAATTAATTTGATTTGTCAATTGCTTACAGATAATAGGTATAAGTATATACATAGTTATGAATACATGAAATGGGTACATATAAGAAAAATAAAAGAAACAATAGGACAGGGACGGTAGGCACATTGTTGTACTTATGCACACCCCCTACAGACCTCTTAGGAAAGGGGTGAGGTCAATAGTAGACAGTCTAAGGTTAAAGCTTTTGGGGTTTGGGGAAGAAACTACAGAGTCAGGTATAGTATTCCAGACATTGACCACTCTGTTGCTGAAGTCGTATTTCCTGCAATCAAGTTTCGTGTGGTTAACCTTGAGTTTGTATCTATTGTGTGCTCTTGTGTTGTTATTGTTGAAACTGAAGTATTCATTGACAGGTAGGACATTGCAATGTATGATTTTATATACCATACTTAGATCAGACCAAAGACGGTATAGTTCTCCGTTTTCGTCGCGGCCCCTGTCAGGTATCTGTTTACCTGCGAATCCTTCTACCACGCTACACCAACCTGGGAAAAGTGTAGCGACACGAGAGAAGAAGAAGGTCTAGAATTTCAAGTCTGGTGGCATAAGGTATTCTACAACGAATAGAGGAGTGGAGAACTCTTCTTGTGAAATATTTCTGGACTTTCTCAACTGTGCTAATATCAGATACGTAATGTGGGTTTCAGACTGATGAGCTGTGTTCGAGTATTGAACAAGCAAATGTTTTGTATGCTCTAGTTAGTAATGTGATATTAGCAGAGAAAAAGCTACGTAGGATTAGGTTAACAACTCTTAATGCCTTTTGGGCTATGTAGTTACAGTGGGCCCTAGCACTTAGATCATTAGAGATGAGTATTCCAAGGTCCTTTACAGAGCTTAGATCATCAAAAAGGTCTTGACTATTCAGCCTGTATTTTATTTTCGGATTTTTTTTTGCCAATATGTAAGACAGAGCATTTATTTATTGAGATTTGAAGTTGCCATTTGTTTGACCATTCTGATACATAGTCAAGATCTTTTTGAAGGGTAGCTGTATTGTCTGTGGTATTGAACTGCTTTACATCATCAGCGAAAAGAACGCAGTTGCTCTTAATATGATCACAGAGGTCATTTATGTAGAGTATGAAGAGAATTGGTCCTAGAACACTGCCTTGGGGGACACCACTACTGACAGGTACAGAATTTGATAGGATGCTCCCAATTTTGACCATTTGTTGTCTGTTTGACAGGAATGCTTCTATGCAGTTATGCAGTTATCCAGAGATACCATAAGATTTTAGTTTTAGGAGTAGTTTGTCGTGTACCACTGAATCAAAGGCTTTACAGAAGTCTATGTAGATTGCGTCTATTGCTTTGCCCTGATTGAGTTGTGTAGTCCATATGTTCTTGCAGTGTAAGAGTTGCAGATTACAGTATTTCCTGAAACCAAATTGTTTATTGGAGAGTAGGTTGTTTATCTCTAAGTGGAGGATAACGGATTGGTTAATAATTGATTCCATGACTTTACAGGTGACGTAGCAGAAAGAGATTGGTCTGTAATTTTCAACTAGGCTGGGGTCTCCCTTTTTGAAGATGGGGATGACCATGGCTTGTGTCCATAGGTTAGGCAAGGAGCTGGTCCTGAAAGGTTTTTCAAAGATTATGCTTCGAGGTTCGGCTATGGCAGTGGATAGCTTTTTAAAGAAGTAGGCACATATTCCATCCAGTCCAATAGATAGAGATGGTTTTAGATTGTGTAGTGCTTTTTCAACATTGTCTTCTGTAAAATCAATATGTATTAGATCATTGTAGCTTTCTGTGGTTCAGCTAGGAAATACTGGGCACAATCCATTGCTGTTTACAAATACTGAGCCAAAGAATGTGTTAAAGATGTTGGCTTTAATGGTGTCGTCGTTGCAGTCTTTACCATTTGGTCCTATCAGGGGCGGGATGGACCTTGAGTCTTTTAGTTTGTTGTTTACTACTTCACATTGCTTTACAGCTCTTTCTGAGCAGTTTACAGGGTCAGTCTCTTGGCCCCAACAATCTGGATCTTCATTTTGCTGACCTCAGAAGGATGAAAGCAGTGGTGGGATTCAATTTTTTTTTTACTACCGGTTCTGTGGGGGGGGGGGTGGCTTGGTGGATATGGCAGGGGAAGGATACTGTAAAATCTCTCATCAGAGGTGGTATTTGCCGATTCTCAGAACTACTCAGAATTTCCACTACTGGTTCTCCAGAACTGGTCAGAACCTGCTGAATATCACCTCTGGATGGAAGGCTGAGTCAACCCTGAGCTGGTCAGGATTGAACCCTGGCAGTCAGCAGAATTAGCCTGCAATACTGCATTCTAACCACTGTGCCATCACAGCTCTATTATCTTTATTTTTGTGGCATCAAATATATTTCCCTGTTCCCAGTTGTTTTGTTATGTCATTGTTATGTTATAGTAGTCCCATTCCTTAAGTCCTTTATATCACATTTGGTTTACGTGATTTCATTCATCCAACTCTATGATTTAAAAAATCTTATCTACCTGATCTGATGGGGTATCTGCCAGTCAGAAAAGCCGCTCTACTTGGGGTACAAAGTGAGGCTGCTGCAATATGCTGAGTAAGTTTCACTCCTTCCTTAGCTAGTTGGTCAATGTTAGGGGTCCTACAATAAAAATATAAAATGTTAATGTAAGTAGGTAACTAAAAAGGAGCAAGTCATAGAAAAAGAACTGAAAAACATAAAACAATATTTCAATAGCCAAAGTGATTTGTCTAGTATGCTTGTACTTTCAACAACATTTTAGAGATGGTCTAGCTGAAGAGTCTGCTTGGTTGGAAGTCATGTCTATGTGTGGTTGTGTTCACTGATTGCTGCTGCAAAATATCTATACTTCTGCTATTTATGCATCAAATAGGATGTATTAAATTGTGGGCGAGAGAACACGCGGGAGGCTCCGATTGTTTACTCCTGTTTATTGTATCATTCAGAACAAAGAACAGCAGCCACAGCAGCTTCTTTTATAGCGGAGCTGCTGCAGTTACAACCAGTGACAGCTGTTTGATTTCCCGCCGCCGCGGACCAACCAATCAGAGATGCATATGTAAATATCTAACAGGAAGAATTGGGAAGAAAGAGTCTGCAAGATATAGCATGTATTTAGCCTCTTACGGAGTACAAAATCCATGGCGGAAAATTTTCCATATGGCAGCATCCAGCTGCATTGCCATCCACAGCTCTAAAGACAGAAGGCAGAAGGAGAAGAAAATGTAGTGGGAAAGGCAGTTGGTTGGAAAGATCCAGAGGTTTTTTGGGGGAGGAAATTAAGCCAAATTACATCAGCATATCAAGGATAATGGAGGAGAATAATTGCCAAAAAAGAATGGAAAAATGATTTTCCACTTTGATGAGCTCTGTCCTAAATTGTTTTTAGCTTCCATCATTCAAGGAAGGATTTTGGTGGGAGCACATAAAAAAGGCCTGAAACTGTTCTGTTTGATTTTTGTCCTAAAAAATACAGATTGAAAACAACTCATGTTTTTCTCACATTTCTTAAAGACAATGTTTCAAGGGATATTAGATTGGGTTACACATCTTGCTAAATCACAGTATTGTTTTTGACTCCATGTGATATATATAAACATATAATGCTTAGTATTTCAGAATCAGGCTGGCTCCATGAGTCAGAGCTTAACATGTGTAAACTAGTATATTGTATAAAAATAGACATCTACTTGCAATCTTTAAATTGGCTGAAATTTAATTACTTTACATTACTTTCTGAAAATTATTCATAAAAGTCCTAAATTCTGAAAGAGGATTAATTACAGCAAAACAAAATATAAAATATAAGTAAACACATAGGTTGAGAAGGTTGAAGCCATGTTCCCTATTCTGCTGCTCTCTGGATTCCATAATTCCATGTGTTCTCATTTGCAATTATGGGAATTGAAATCAGACATATCTGAAAAGTATTCATTTGGGAGATCTGTAGGTTGTATGGCTCTATGCATAACAAAACTTAAGTGTGACAGCTGGAATACACCAAGGCAATATGTAGCAGATTAAATAATCATACATGTAAGTTATTTCAGCATAATACTTTATGACATACACAAATAAGACTTAAGGCAGTAGATTAAGTACATTAAGTAAATCAAATGAAGTTAAATGAAACATTTGGATATATTCACAATGTTATATGCATGTATTTACTTATTTGTCAAATGTATATGGCCACTGTACTCACAGGGCAGCTTACAATAAAGCACATTGTCCAGCTGCTTAACCAGCTTTAAAGCAATATAAAAGTCATCTGCGAATATCTTACTTGATAGTAGTGTTACCATAACAGCCTATATCTCCAATTCCAAGATCATCAGCCAACATCAGAATGATATTTGGCTTAGAATCAAGAGCTGCGCCCATTCTACAGGTATGAAGCAATATAAGAAAAGCCAAGAGGATCATCAAGTAGATTCTGAAATCAAAATTAAGGAAAGCAAATAATACTTGTAAAAAGATGTCAAGTATACACACACAAACATCCTAGAGAGTAAGATACATAAGAATTAGTTTTTGGCAAACCAAAATTTATTATAATTTATTAGTACAATTAGTTGATACCTGCAGTTACCATTTCAAGATCCAATAACAGATGAAAAATACAGATCCCATCTGCAGATAAGATTTTGTTTAAAAACCATATAACCCTTTGAAATATTTTGTGAATACAGTAAGAAGTCAAATTAATAGAATCAAATTAATATTGTAACACTTTTACAGTTGTCTTTTAGTAAAATGAATGTCTGTCAAACAAGCAAGGTGAGCGTACTTGTTCAATCTAACTAATTTTTCCAATTTTTGTTTATTTGGTTAGACTGATAATAGCAATAATCCATAGATTTATATAACACTTAATGCTTTACAGCCCTCTCTAAGTGGTTTACAGTGTCAGCACATTGCTCCCAACAATCTGGGCCCTCATTTGAACAATCTTGGAGAACTGCTGTTTTCTTTCTTTATCAGCGTCATTTTATTTCTCCTTTAGGTCTTTTTGTATAAAACCTGACTAGAAAAAATTGTGCAAAAGAACTTCTTTTTAATATGATCAAACATTTAATGCTGGGGGAAATATTTTCAAAACAGCTTCTTTATTGCTACATATACCGGGCTACAAATAAAAGCAGAGAGCTGGGAAAATAATCATATTTCAGTCCTTTTAAGATATTTGTGTTTTGTTTGTTTTTTCAACTAGAATGATCAGCCTTTTTAATTAAGAGTTACACAACTTTTTAATTAATAAAAAGACCACCTATTTAAAGTATTGTAAAGAAAAGATTTGTGTTAGTAAATTTGCAGTGATAGCTTTTCTATATTAGAAGAGAAAGGGAAAAAGAAAGGAAGACAAAATAAATTCAAGGTATGTTTTCCTTTGTTGCTAATCTTGCATGTTACAGCATGAAACAATTAGGTAAACTTTTGCAGCAAGAAATTATTTTGCTAAAGGCTATTTTAAAAAAGTAAAAAGAGATGTGTACACAGAAAGAAACATCAGTGGTCATGATTTGAGGAAGTTTAGAATAAAGCCCACCTTTTAGACAGAAATAAGGGCCCCAACAGAGGTGTAGCAATCCCCATGTTCAAAACCTGCTCCTTCCCCGGAAGAAAACCAGTACTCACTACAGGATCTGAGCACATCTGCCAAGGACTAACTCCAGCTAGGAAGTTTAGAGTTCATTAAGAGACCGAGAGAAAACTTCACTCTTAAGCAAAAGTGTAGACACGGCTCTTTTCACTAACCCATAAGAGCATCCAGTAAAACACAGTATTTTAGCGAGAGTGAGACCTCGGGGAGAAATCTGAGAAAGCTGATGGTTGAAGATTGACTTTTGAGGAAAAAAAACACACACACACGTTCTTTCCCTCAAAGATCAATCTTAGACCATCAGATTTTTCAGATTTCCTCCCCGAGGTTTCGCTCTAGCTAAAATACCATTAGATTTCTCATAGAAGTATTGACCTATGCCATAAATTAAAAAATATGCCATACATTTTGCCTGGATTAGGGTCCCCTTATTTTCTTTGTAATACCTGCATTAAAAGAATTTCAATACGAATTTCATATTGTCTGTTGACAGTAAAGACTATCATACTAAGAGTAGGCTGAAGAACAATACCAGACTGGGAGGTTCACAAAACTTACATAATTACTTCTGCCTTGATGGTTTTCTCTCTCCTGTATGTGTGTTTGAGGTTAGTGGTGCCTATATATAGAAAGATTTGAGAACCATCACCTGTGAGTAGATATGAATGTACCTTTTCTTTATGTATACTGAGAGTATTTACACCAAGACAAATTCCTTGTGTGTCCAATCACACTTGGCCAATAAAGTATTCTATTCTATTCTATTCTATTCTATTCTATTCTATTCTA
>BLBF01000017.1:36694482-36707145 GCA_015471245.1 Laticauda colubrina
AACTTCGTCTCCTGTCGTTTCTTTCTCCTTCGCTCCCTATCATGAGACGCCCATCTGATGCAGGATAGCAGATACCGCATAACACAATTCTGTTAATGTTTTCCAAAAAGGGAAAAATGATTGTAATCCTCATATTTTGTACTTCCATTAAGATTTAAAGCTCCCAACTATCCTACAGTTACAAAAATGTTTTCTGATGCCCTATTAAAACTTAGAATAAATATAAAAAGAAGTTGTCTCAGAGATGTCATTATACTCTTTAACTCAAGAAACTTTTCATAGGGGAGGGACAGCATCCCCTTCCCCAATGGTTAAATTATGAGGATTTGCTCATGGCTACATGGTCCTGGGATGACCTGGGATGTGGCACAAAGGCAACACAGTCAAATAAGCAAGAGTCCCTTTATTATCTCCAACTTTGCCCCCAATGTCCAGGTTACTTTTGGCTGGAGAAAAACTCTCCTAGGAATAGCCTTTAACTGGAGAAAATTCAGTCCAAAACAAGGTACATAAGACTGTAACTAAAAAAATCCAAACAAACCAAGCTACAGTAATTAATTTGACAGGGCAGGAGAAGGAGAAGGACTTTCAGACTTGAAAGCATGGCAAAACTCACACAGTTGGGAAGATGCCAGGAACACAGATAAGCCACGATGATACCAGATAAATTCACGATTTGCTCCCAACAGCTCAATGCGCACAGCTTCCCTTTTCAAACACTGTGTTTCCAGCTGCAACCAATGAAGGGAATCAGGGCCCTTTCCTCCCCTGTAAGCCATGCAACTCACATTGCTCCCTTTTCTGTTGCTCCCTACATACTCTAGGATGAAGAGGGGGTGGGTCTGGATCTTTCTCTAAATTCCCTCTCCCTTGCTCTTCCTCTCCCCTGTTCTGCCCAACCAGACTTCACCCTTTCCCAGTTTCTTCCACAGGCAATGGAGCCACACTCCCACTCCTTGTCAGCTGTTCAGCCTTCCCCTCTAAATCAAATTCTGTCAAGGGCATGACAGCTCCTTGACTTACAACCATTCAGTGATCATTCAAAGTTACCACAGTACTGAAAAAAGTGAGTTATGATAGTTTTTTACACTTAGAATAGTGGTGGTATTAAGCCAGTTCGCAATGGATCGGGCAAACCGGAAGCAAGAATTTGGTGTGGGTTATTGAACTGGTAGTAAGTTCTGGCTGGTCATGCCTCCCCACCCAGTTGCCCTCCCACCCAATGCTTTCTCACCCCGCCCACCTGCCTGCCATTTGCCTAAGGTATTTTTCTTTTTTTTCCCTCCTGATAATCAGCTGTAGGTAAGATCAGCTGTGCCGGGATTCCCCTTGCTGAGGCCCAGAAAGGCAAAAAATGAAGGGAGGAGCTCAGCCCCCCTCCCTTTTTTGCCTTCCAGAGTACCAGAGGAGCCTTAAAGGAGCAAAAACACCCCCCCCCAGAAGCTTCTCTAAGACTAGGAAGCTCCCAAAACGGAGCTTGGAGGAGTGCTGCATGCCCCTCCCATGCTCTGTTCCTTTTCTTCCTGAGCCCCAAAGGAGCCTTAGGGGAGCAAAAATGCCCACCCCCCAAGGCTCCTCTGTGGCTAAGAAGCTCCCAAGAACCACCCAGTCACATGGCCATGCCCACCAAGCCACGGCCACAGAACCGGAATACCACCACTGGGTTACAATTATTGTACCCATCCCCATAGTCATGTGATCAAAATTCAGATGCTGGGCAAATGTTTCATTTTTACAACTGTTGCAGTGTCCTAGGGACATGCAGTCACCTTTTATGACCTTTTTTTTTTTCTTTTTTTTATAAAGAATTTTATTAATTTTTAACAAACAAACATGTACAAACAAACACAAAACATAAAAAACATAAAATATCTTTTTGGACGGCAGTTTGATCCCGAGTTACATCTTTTTGTACAGAGATAAATTCAAGTTCATGCTTACTTTTAAATAACATTCCATTTCTTATTTATTATTTTGCATTTTCTATATAGCTTCTCCTCTCTTTTCACTCTCTTAATTCTATTATATTTATTTCATCTCAATTTAAATCATTATACTTATATCCTTTGTCTGTTCTATTTCAGCTAGCTATTTATCTTTTCTCATTAACACAAAGTTTCTTCTGTAATGACTGATTGGAGTATAATACCTTGTTATACTTATCCCTCCCCTAGTTTTAAAGCTTAACATGACACATAATTTTCATTCGGATTCTGCGTAGTACATTCTAAAGATAAACTCAATATTTTGAAACTATATTTAAAAAATATAATATAATTAAAACAACAATCCATAGCAATTAAAGTTATATCATTCAAATTAATATTCATTTAAGTCTTAAACATTTTACAATCCTTTCTAAATAAGTATCATTTTTACAACTGTTGCAGTGTCCTAGGGACATGCAGTCACCTTTTATGACCTTCTGACCAGCAAAGTTAATGAAGAAGGCAGATTCACTTAACAACCATGTTACTAACTTAACTGCAGAGATACACTTAACAACTGTGTCAAGAAAGGTCTAAAATGGGGCAAAACTCATCTGACAACTGTCTCACTTTGCAACAGAAATGTGGGGCTCAAATGTGGTCATAAATTGAGGATTATCTGTATAGGGCACAAATTTATATGTAACACTAGAGTGCAGTTAAGTACAGAAAGCACTGTCTTATAGTTGTACATAGACCCTATGGCAAGATTACTATATGTACATAAATGGAAAAATAAACTGCAAATGTTGAAGATTAGCTATTTAAGGTTATGGTCTTGGCAGATATGGAAAAACAAAGACGACTAACAAGAAAGAACTTTATAGATAAATAAAATAAAACAGTGTTTATCATACATTTGTTCTATTCTGCCTTAAGAGATATTACGAGCTAATCCATGGATTTATTTATTTGGTGCCTTATTTTTCCCCAGCCCAAATTAATCTGAGTATATGAACAAGGATCAGGCAGTCTGGCAAAAGCAGAACTAGAACTGTTAGCAGGGAGTTAAAAGACTGTGATAAGGAGAAGCAGGCTTTGGCAGGCAGTAGAGTTGAGTAAGGCCCGGTCCCACTGCACTCACACATGCAAAGAGGATTTAAAACATTAAAAAACACTTGCCATCCATTGGAAAACGCTATGCATCCATTGTGGACTCACTGCATATGTGTTTCATACGCTCTATCCGTCGAGCGTCCGTCCACTGCGATTTCATCCGCGCAAAAGGTTTTGAGCTGCATAAAACTTTTTGAACAGATGAACTTTCCGCTGCGTACGATGTACATCCACAACATATATGGGCAACAAACATTCTATGTCCATTTATCATCCGTTAAACATCCGCTGTATCCTCTCTGCATCCTCGGGCCATCCCTTCAACTCACATCTGCTGCATCTGAAAACAGAAAGAGGGAGGAAACAAAAGGTACACGGAATGTCTACACAGCATGAATAGCACGGAAATAGAAAGGATGTAAGCATATACATCTCGTATATAAAGTATTAAAAATGGACAAAACGTTTGTATCTGGGATGTATCTCATATATTCAAGATGTCTGAAGTATGTCTAGAGTATGTAGAAGGACACCTAGTGGACAACCGATATTTTATATAAAAAGGGGGAGAAAATCATCTGGATCCCAGTATGAGTCCAGCAGCCGTGGTGTACAGACCTCATCACCCTTGGTCTTAGTCTTCAACATCATCAATTGTTCTCCACCATGGATGATGAAACAGTCCATATGATAACTGCGCTCATTCATCACCAGAACTAAAACCTGTTCAGACTGTATCAAGTTTTACACAGAAGGAGAGGAAGGAGACGTCCAAGAGCTGTGTGGGTCCGAGGATGGATGGTGAGAAGAATGGAGTTTGGACTGTATGACCAGTTGATGGTGGAGCTGAGGAATGAAGACCCTCGTGCATTCCAGCACTTCATGAGGATGCCACCAGCCATGTTTGACGAACTTGTAGAGCATCTGAGACCCAGGTTGACCAAGCCTAGCACCAACTACCGTCCCAACTTAGACCCTGGACTGAAGGTGGCACTGACTCTGCGGCACTTGGCCTCTGGAACCACATGCAGAAACATGACGTATGCATGGAGGGTGCCACACAACAGCATCAGCAAAGTGGTCAGAGAAGTGGTACAGGCCATCATTGGAGAATATGTGGAGGAGCTCCTCAGGTGCCCCACCACTGAACAAGGCTGGAGAAAACTTGCAGAAGAGTGGTATCAGAGGTGGAACTTTCCCCACACCGTTGGAGCCATAGATGGGAAGCACGTGGCCTGCAAAGCTCCAGCCAACTCAGGGTCCACTTATCGCAACTACAAGGGCTTCTTCAGTATCATCCTCTTTGCCATGGTTGATGCTGATTACAAGTTCATGTACATCGATGCTTCAGGCAACGGGTCGGCTTCAGATAGCCAGGTATACAACGCCAGTGACATCAAAGATGGGCTGGAACGCAATCTCATCATGGGTTTTCTAGGTCCAGACCCCCTACCCAACGACACACAAGATGTGCCCTACTTCATCGTGGGTGATGACGCCTTCTCCCTCAGAACCTACCTCCTGAAGCCCTACACTTCCAGATAACTCACCCGTGAAGAGAGGATCTTCAACTACAGGCTGTCCAGGGCAAGACGGGTGGTGGAGAACGTCTTTGGCATCCTGGCCAACAGGTCCCGGATACTTCTCACCACCATGCAGCATGACCCAGAGATTGTGAGGAGCATCGTGGAAGCTTGCTGCATCCTGCACAATCTCATGCGCACCCGCTACCCAGTGTTGCAGAACAGACTTGTGGACTGTCAACAAAGGAATGGGGACATGGAGCCTGGTGAATGGACGCAAGGACGTAACCTGATAGACACTGTGGATGTACAAGGCCCCAACAGAGCTTCACGTGAAGGGAAGAAGCAGCGCAGCCTCCTGAGAAACTGGTGCAACTCCCCAGCTGGAGTAGTGGAGTGGCAAGACAGGATGATAGATGATTAATGGATGCTTCCTTGAGACTGTTGCATAACACTGATGAGATTGTGCCATGTATGTTGAGTGGTCCTACAATGAATAGGGCATTAATAAAGAGCTTTGTTTATTTTAAAATGTGTTGATCAATGAATAAATTGTTATTGATAATAAAGGTCCATATGTGTGGCAGCTGGGATGGTGGACCATACAGTCCCACTATATGCACTGGAGGTTTATCTATCCCACTACTACCCTTATCTATTCCACAAGCATGCAAAGGCTTAACCATTTTTTCAAAGTTTTTACCAACATTTTATTAAGTAAAAAAAATGAACCAAGTAAACTTTAAGCCCATGTCACACTGCACCAACAGATGCAAAGAGGATGTAAAACGGACAAAAAAGCTTGCCATCCGTTGGAAAACGTGATGTATCCGTTGTGTACTCACTGCGTACGTCTTTCATACTCTCTATCCGTCAAATATCCATCTACTGCTATTTCATCCGATCAAAAAGTTTTGAGCTGCACAAAACTTTTTGAGCAGATGAACTTTCTGCCACGTACAATCTACATCCGCGAAACATATGGGCAACAAACGTTCTACGTCCATTGTCATCCGTTACACGTCCGATGTATCCTCTCGGCATCCTCTGGCCATCTGCGCAATTCACATCCGCTCCAGCGGAAAGCGGAAAGAGGGAGGAAGCAAAAGGTATGCGGAATGTCCACACAGCATTAGGAGCACGGACATAGAAAGGATGAAAGCGGATGCAGCTCGGATATAAAGCATTAAAACGGACAAAATGTTCTTATATGGGACATATTCTGGATATTTAGGATGTCTGGAGGATGTCTAGAGTATGTGGAAGGACACCTAGTGGAAAACTGACATTTCCTATACAAAAGGGGAGGAAATCACCTTGATCTCACTATCAGTCCAGCAGCCCTGGTGTGCAGACCTCTTCAGCCTTGCTCTTGCTCTTCCACATCATCCATTGATGTCCACCATGGATCATCACACACTCCTTTTGGAAGCCACCACCATGCAACACCAGAACCAAGCCCTCTTCAGACTGTTTCACCTTTTCTACGCAAGGAGAAGGAGAAGTCCAAGAGCTGTCTGGGTCCGACGATGGATTGGGAGAAGAGTGGAGTTTGGACTCTATGACAAGCTGATGATGGAGCTGAGGAATGAAGACCCTTGTGCATTCCAGCACTTCATGAGGATGCCACCAGCCATGTTTGACGAAGTTGTGGAGCGTCTGAGACCCAGGTTCAACAAGCCGAGCACCAACTTCCATCCCAGCCTGGACCCTGGACTGAAGGTGGCACTGACTCTGTGCCACCTGGCCTCTGGAACCACATACAGAAACATGCAGTATGCCTGGAGGGTGCCACACAACACCATCAGCATTGTGGTCAGAGAAGTGGTGCAGGCCATCATTGAAGAATACGTGGAGGAGCTCCTCCAGTGTCCCACCACTGAAGAAGGCAGGAGGAAAGTTGCAGAGCAGTGGTATCAGAGGTGGAACTTTCCCCACACCGCTGGAGCCATAGATGGGAAGCTAGTGGCCTTCAAAGCTCCACCCAACTCAGGATCCAATTATTTCAACTACAAGGGCTTCTTCAGTATCATCCTCTTCCCCATGGTCGATGCTGACTACAAGTTCATGTACATCGATGCTTCAGGCAATGGGTCAGCTTCAGATGCCCAGATATACAACGCCACTCACCTCAAGGATGGGCTGGAATGCAACCTCATCATGGGTTTTCCAGGTCCAGACCCCCTACCCAATGACACACAAGATGTGCCCTACTTCATCGTGAGTGATGACGCCTTCTCCCTCAGAACCTACCTCATGAAGCCCTACAGTTCCAGATACCTCACCCATGAAGAGAGGATCTTCAATTACAGGGTGTCCAGGGCAAGACGGGTGGTGGAGAAGCCTTTGGCATCCTGGCCAACAGGTTCCAAGTACTTCTCACCACCATGCAGCATCGCCCACAGACTGTGAGGAGCATCGTGGAAGCTTGCTGCATCTTGCACAATCTCATGCGCACCCGCTACCCAGTGTTGCAGAACAGGCTTGTGGACCGTCAACAAGGCAATGGGGACATGGAGCCTGGTGAATGGAGGCAAGGACAAAACCTGATAGACATTGTGGATGTGCAAGGCCCCAACAGAGCTTCACGTGAAGGGAAGAAGCAGCGCAACCTCCTGAAACACTGGTGCAACTCCCCAGCTGGAGCAGTGGAGTGGCAGGACATGATAGAAGATGCTAAATGGATGCTTCCTTCAGCCTGTCTCATCACACTGATGAGATTGTGCCATGTATGTTGAGTGGCCCTACAATGAACAGGGCATTAATAAAGAGTTTTGTTCATGTTGAAATGTGTTGATCAATGATTAAATTGTTATTGACAAAAAAGGGCCATATATGTGGCAGCTGGGAAGGTGGACCATACAGTCCCACTATGCTTGCACTGGAGGTTTATCTATCCCACCACTATCCTTTTCCCACAGCTATCCTTACCCATCCCACAAGCATGCAAAGGCTTAACCCTTTTTTCAAAGTTTTCCCCAACACTTTATAAAGTTAAAAAAAATGAACCAAGTGTGTGAAGCAAAGATAACCTTTGCTATTATTAATAAAAAACTGTATGACTTTATTAAAAAGCAAAATGTCCCAAGTAAAGTGTCCTAAGCAAAGATAAAGTGAACAGGGAACAACTCAGTCTCTGGCACTCTTCTCAGTCACTCTGAGGCGTGCCCAGGGTCTCAGATGTAAAGGGGCCAGGGACTGTGGAGGTGGCTGTTGCTGGACTGCTGGTCTGAGGCGCCATTGGGGTGCAGCAGGAGATGGTGTGTGCAGGAAGCTCTCAGAGACTTGACTCAGTCCCGTGAGGTTGAGAGGCCCTTCCTCAAGTACCTGAGATGTGAGGCCCAAGACTGATGACAGATGTTCTAAGGAAGGGCTTGGCTGTGGGGTGGAGGAAGGAGGAGTGTAGTGGGGCTGTCTGGTCTGCAGCTGAGTCAGATGAGGCGTCTGTGGCGTCTGTGGCGTCTGAGGAACCTGGGTATGGACTGGGAAGGGCTGCCTGTGCTGTGGGAAGTCCTGGTAGTGGTAGGCTTGGTCGGCGAGGGGCTGTTGAAATCTGTGGAAGGGCTGTGACATCACCAGGGGTGGAGGAGCAGACCTAGAGTGGGTAGGAGCAGGTTCAGCTAGGCCTTGAGGGTGGTGCAGAAGAGCTGTGATCCTCTCCTTCATCGCCTGGTACTGGTGAGGATGGTATGTCCAAGTGGACCAGCTGGGAGAGGAGATCTGTTCTGGCTTTTATTGTGTCCCAGATCTCCAAGAGGACAGTGTGGCTCTGTCCCTCCGGTCTGCTTCTCTGCCTGCTTTCTGTGAAGGTGGGGCTGGGTGTGGGTGTGGGTTGGTCTCTGGTGGTTGCTTCTTCTTGCTCCATCTGAGACAGGGGAGCCTCCACGTCCTCCAGCACAGGGATTGCAGCTGTCGGGGGGGTCTCTGTTGTGGGGCCCTCCAAGGACCTGCCTGGACAAGGTAGTTGTCTCCTGGCTGTAAGAGGAGTAGCTCTCTGTGGGCTGTCTGAGGGAGAGAGTTGACAGAGGGGCTGCTCCTCAGTGGTGGATCTCACTCTCCAGGAAGCTGCACCTGGCTATGACACAGGTCTCCTGGTCAGTGAGCTTGACAGCGGCCTGCACGGATTTCTTCAGGTGCAGCTTGCCATACCAGGTGTGCATGTGCTTCCACCATCCAAGGAGTACATCTGAAGTGTACCCCAGGCTCTCCACCTTCTCTCTCCATGCTGCCTGCTTCCTCTTGGTGTCGCGATAGAGCCTGTGGCCCTTCCTCCACAGGTACTCGTTCTCCCTCAGCCATTCCAGCACCTCCTCCTCATGGCCTTCAGAAATGGAGTACTCTTTCCTCTCTCCCTTCTCCTTTGCCTCTTCCTCCCTCTGGCAGGGCCTTCAGGGCCTTCAGCAACAGGGCTTTGAGGGCCTTGGGGCTGATCCACCAAAGCAGCAGCAGCAGGAGAAGCACCAGCAGCAGCAGGAGAAGCACCAGCAGCAGCAGGAGAAGCAGCAGCAGCAGCAGGAGAAGCAGCAGCAGCAGCAGGAGAAGCACCAGCAGCACCACCACCAACAGCACCAGCAGCAGGAGAAGCACCAGCAGCACCAGCAGCAGCAATACCAGCAGCACCACCAGCAGCAGCAGAAGCACCAGCAGCTTCAGAGTCAGCGCCAGGGGGTGGGATGGTGGTTCTGTCCTTCTTTCCAGGGCTGGCAAGAGTAGGCATAGGCTTCCTCTTCTTCCCTATGGTGTTCTCTCAAGATGTCTCTGGCAGCAGTTCTTTCCTCTGAATGCTGACTGCTTGCGAGCTGTATCCTTTTATATCCACGGAGCTTACGCAATTCATCCTCCCCGCATGCGCAGTGAACGCTTTGCATCCACTACATATCCGCTCCTTCCATTACGCGTCCGCTTCGCTGTTCTCCCACGGAAGCCCTGTGGATGTGTCATCCGCTTCCATCCGCTTCTATCCGCTAGGCTTCCTACGAACATCCGCTTTACATCCCCGCTACATCCTCCCCACGTCCGTTCCTTTCCATTGTTGTCCGCTCTGTTTATGCAAATTTGGGGCACTTTTGAGAGCGGATAACAATGGATGGAAAATTTGCTCGACCGCTGTGTCCTTTTTGCATACGTTTGCATCTGTCGGCCAGTGTGACCTAGCCTTTATGAAGTGTCTTAAGCAAAGATAAACTTTATTAAACAAGTAAACAACTCAGTCTCTGAGACTATTCTGAGTCACTCTGAGTCATGTCCATGGTTTCAGCTGTGAAGCGGGCAGTGACCGTGGCAGTGGCTGTGGCTTGAGTGCTGGTCTGAGGCGCCATTGGGGTGCTTGGCCCCGAGGGTACAACAGGTGGTCGTGTGTTCAGGAAGCTATCCAAGAGCTGACTCAGTCCCGTGCGGTTGAGAGGCCCTTCATCAAGGACTTGAGATGTCAGGCCCAATACTGATGACAGATTGTCCTTTCACGGGCTTGGCTGTGGGGTGGAGGAAGGGTTGGGAGGAGTGTAGTGGGGCAGCTGGGTGAGGACTGGCATCTGTGGTGTGCGATGAACCTGGGCCTGGACTGGGAAGTTCTGCTTCTGCTGTGGGAAGTCCTGGTAGTCATAGCCTTGGTAGGTGAGGGGCTGTTGAAAGCGGTGGAAGGGCTGTGACATCGCCTGGGGTGGAGGAGCAGACCTGGACTGCGTAGGAGCAGCTTCAGCTGGGCCTTGAGGATTGTGCAGAAGTGCTGCGATCTTCTGCTTCATCACCTGGTACTGGGCCTTGGGCATGTCCATGAGGGTCTGGCTCATGTAGGTGATGAAGGTGTTCCGGCCTGAGGATGCTCTGTCCAAGTGGACCAGCCGAGAGAGAAGTTCTGTGCTGGCCTTCATTGTGTCCCTGATCTCCAACAGCACACTGTGGTCCTAGCCCTCCAGTCTGCCTCTCTGCCTGCATCCTCTGGAGCTGGGTGTGGGTGTGGGTGTGGGTTGGCCTCTGGTGGCTGCTGCTTCTTCCTCCATTTGTGACAGCAGGGCATCATCCTCCACGGGATCCTCGTGGAGGATCTAAGCCTGCCAGCATGCGCAGTGCAGCTGTCGACGGGGTCTCTGCTGTGGGGCCCTCTGAAGACACCTGCCTGGACAGGGTAGCTGGCTCCTGAGTGGAAGAGGACTGGCTGTCTGTGGGCTGTCTGAGGGAGAGTAGTCTCAGAGGGGCTGCTCCTCGGTGGCAGATCTCACCCTCCAGGAAACTGCACTTGGCCATGACGTACTTCTCCCAGTCAGTAAGCTTGACAGCGGCCTGCCCAGATTTCTTGAGGTGTAGCTTGCCATACCAGGTGTGCATGTGCTTCCACCATCCAAGGAGTACTACTGCAGTGTACCCCAGACTCTCTGCCTTATCTCTCCAAGCTGCCTGCTTCTTCTTGGTGCCCTTTCTCCACAGGTACTCATTCTCCCTCAGCCATTCCAGCACCTCATCCTCATGGTCTTCAGAAACGGTGTACTGTTTCCCCTCTCCCTTCTCCTTCCCTTTCCTCTTTCTTCCTCTGGCAGGGGCTTCAGCAGGTTCTTCAGCATTAGGGCCTTCTGGAGATTGTTCAGGGCCTTCAGGGGCTTGAGCAGCAGGGCCTTCAGCAGCAGGGCTTTGAGGGGCTTGAGAGCTTTGGGGCTGGTCCACCACAACAGCAGCAGCAGCAGCAGCAGCAGCAGCAGCAGCAGCAGCAGCTGCTGCTTCAGAGTCAGTGCCAGGGGGTGGGATGCTAATTCTGCCCTTCTTCACCTTGCCAGGGCTTGAATGAGCAGGCACGGACTTCCTCTTCTTGCCTGACTGACAAACCATGGTGTTCCTGCAAGATGTATGTGGCAGCATGTCTTTCCCCTGTATGCTGACTGCGTGCGTGCTGCATCCTTTTATATCCATGGAGCAGACACAATTCATACTCCCCGCATGCACAGTGAACACTTTGCATCTGATATACATCCATGCGGCATCCCCTTTGTTTCCTATAGGCGTCCATGATGCATCCGCTTCATGTGCTATGCATCCGCCCCTTCCGCTATGTGTCCGCTTCCAAATTCTCCCCTGGAACCCCTTCGGAGGTGTCAGCCTTCAAGATCTTCTACTATTGCTTTGCATCTTTCGACTGCCATAAGTAACGGGGGGAGGAAGGGAAAGTCTGGGAAGTGAGCTGGAGGTGTTAAATGCTTCTGTTGTGTAAATGGGGGGGGGGAAGCATACAATAGAGTTAGGTTTCTATTTCTCGCTTCGCTTTCTTTTCTCTGCGCAACTGCAACCTGTTATCAAAATATGCCAAGGTCAATGGACAGAGGCCTCATCATCACCTGAAGATGCCCACATGATCATATTCACAACTTCCAATTGGAAGTGTCATCTGAACTATTGGGGGTGGGAACATTTCCATCACTTTGTATATGTGAATTGCGCGTCTAATTTCTCAGATTTAGAATTCTTTGGTTGCTACCAATTCACTTTCAGTAAAAGATGTCTTTTCTCTAAACTAAAGATTCTAAGTATTTCTTTCCTGGATTTTGAATGGAGTTCCGCCTGACATTATTCTGAATCTCCCACCAGCCCACCCAGAGAGAATACCCAATTTTCTTCTGAGGGGGCTTGGACATCATGTCATCTTCAAATAGTGACCAAGAGGATCCGGGAGCCATTGGAGGGCAAGATTCTGTGCTGGTGCAGGAGGCCCAATAGCTAGCAGAGCTCAGTTTGGAAGAGGATCCAGTGGTGAAGCCCAGATGGTTGGTGGGAGTTGGTTGGAAAGATCCGGAGGAGGACCCCCCCCCCCGGGGTCACAACTACCCGCCAGCATGGAAAAGAGGAGCCTTGGCAAGAGAAGGAAAAGAGGGAACTCTTGCTGGATCAAGCCAGGAGACTCCTTAATGAAGCCTTTGAACAACCTCAAGCTGCACAAAGGTATGAAGGGGGAGGGGAAGTAGCCCCAGCCAGAAGAAGCAGAGCAACTCCCTCTCTCATAAATCAACCCGATCCAGCAGCAGCCCCGGGGCCTTCAGCAGGAGGTGTGATTCCTAGAAGGCGTAGAGCTCCTAGGCTGCCTCCCTTAGAAGTAAAATACGGGGGGGGGGGGG
>BLBF01000017.1:36707245-36725132 GCA_015471245.1 Laticauda colubrina
GGCTGCCTCCGTTAGAAGTAAAATACGGGGGGGGGGGGATCCCAAAACCTTGGGATTTTTCCTAGCTCAAGTTTGGAGCCATATGGAAGAATATGGGGAGGATTTTCCCTCAGAAGCAGCCAAAGTGAGGTGTGTTACCAGGGCTCTGGAGGGAATAGCGGCAGAGTGGATGGTGACCTTGCATAATGATAATGCTCCTCAGCTGCTGAATTATAACCTATTCATGGCTGTACTGTGGGCTAGGTTTGAGGACCCATTGGCAGAGTGCAAGGCCCGAATTAGGATGAAAGCCATAAAACAGGGGCGGAGGTCAGTGGCTGACTACACCCAAGAATTTAGACAGTTAGCCGGCCATTTCCAAGGCTGGCCCCAAGAGGCCCTGATAGAACTGTTTAAAGATGGTTTAAATGAAGATGTGTACCAGAGATGCACTGCTAGAAGAGACCCCAATGACTTGCAGATGTGGTACTTGCTGGCAGAAGAAGTGGAGATTGATTTAATCCGAAGTAAACGGCGGGGAGGTTATGGGTGGAGCAAGTTTTCCCCCCCACATCCTCAAGAGGCTCCTAAACCTCAGAGGGGAAGAGTGGCGGCAAGACCCAACCCCTCGGCCTGCTTTCGATGAGGGAAAGAAGGTCACTGGGCTGTGAACTGCAGAGTCAAGTTGGAGCCAAAGGGGTCGCCAAAGGAAGGAAAGAAACCTGAAAAGTCCCCAGCGAAGCCTCACGAAACAGCACTAAAGTCGAAAGAGACAGCAGAGGTCGCCCCTCCCGCAGGAGAGGAATCAGAAGCCCCAGTGACCCCTGAGGAGGAGGATTCTGACTTGGAAGATGACTTCCTGGTAAGTCCAAGCGCAGGCCCTATGACCATTCCGGTGAAGTTGAGGGTACCCAATTCAGGGGTCGAAGGGGAAATGCTAGCCCTGTAAGATTCTGGGTGCACAAGGTGTATAATCAACACGGAAGTAGTGAAGAAAATGGGCCTAAAGCTAAAACCTTTGAAGATGCCCATTTCCTTTTGCCAACTAGATGGATCAGTGGCTGGAGGTTGCCCCGCCCGTTTTGTCACGGAACCTATAGAAATGATTATGGGAGAGCATGATGAGACCCTGCGTTTTATTGTGGTCCCTGGGATGGAGCAACCATTAATACTGGGATTGCCCTGGCTCTGGAAATGGAGCCCCCAGGTTAACTGGAGAAAGGGATTGTTGCACATACGCACAAAGCAGTGACCGAGAGGAGGAGCCAGATCCCAGCCGAAGCCTGAGGACCTAATTGAAATAGCTTCCAAAGGTACTGAGCCCGTGAAAGATGAGGAGAAAATTCCCAAAGAGTATTGGGATTTAAAAGAAGTGTTCAGTGAGAAGGCCTCGGATGAGCTTCCGCCTCATCAGCCAACAGACTGTGCTATTGAGATTTTGCCTGGGGTGAAACCAAAGTTGTACTCAATGACCCCACGGGAATTGGAAGAGCTAAGATTGTTTGTAGATAAAAATCTGGAACATGGTTTCATTCAAACTGCTAGACCCCAAGTAGCGGCCCCAGTGTTGTTCCGGGAAAAGAAAGATGGTTCCAAATGCTTGGTGGTGGATTACAGAAATTTGAACGCTATTTCTGTGGAAAACGTGTACCCCCTTCCTTTGATGAAGGACATGTTGGCCCATTTAGTGAAGGGAAAGATTTTCACGAAGTTGGATTTGAGAGAAGCATACTACCGAATTCGAATTAAGGAAGGGGATGAGTGGAAGACCGCTTTTAACTGCCCGATGGGATGTTTCCAATTCAACGTTCTTCCTTTTGGTTTACAAGGGGCCCCAGCTGTATTCATGCAAATGATCAATCAAGTGTTACATGAACATTTATACAGGGGGGTTCTGGTTTATCTTGATGATATCTTTATCTACACGGAAACTCTGGATGAACATGTGAAGTTAGTGCGGTCGGTTCTACAAAAACTATGTGCTGCTAAGTTGTATGCTAAATTGTCAAAGTGTGAATTCCACCAAGACAAAATTGACTATTTGGGATATCGCATTTCATCTGAAGGCATAGAGATGGATCCAGAGAAGGTGCGTGCCGTTCTGGAATGGGCTCCACCACGCACCAGAAAACAACTTCAAAGCTTTTTGGGATTTGCAAATTTTTACCGGCAATTCATCCCGACGTTTGCTAAGATAGCAATGCCCATCACAAATCTCTTGAAAACAAAAGGGGAGGTGAAGCCAAGGCCAGGAAAGCCGCTGGAGTGGTCCACTCCACTGGAGTGCCAAGCCGCTTTTGAAAAGCTAAAACAACTGTTTGCTGCAGAACCAGTGCTGAAGCACCCGGATATGGACACTCCTTTCGTGATTTAAGCCGATGCAAGTGATGTGGCTATTGGAACGGTATTACTTCAAATCAACGAGAAAGGGACCTTACAGCCTTGTGCGTATACTTCCCGTAAGCTGTCTGAAACAGAGAGAAGATGGGCCGTCTCGGAGAAAGAAGCTTTTGCAGTTCGTTGGGCCTTGCTGACCTGGAGACATTTCCTGGAAGGAGCAAAACACCCATTTGAGGTATGGACTGATCATAAGAATTTGGAAGCCTTAAAAATGCCCCGGAAACTGTCCCCTAAACAAGTTCGCTGGGCCCAGTACTTCAAGCGATTCAATTTCTCCTTGAAGTACATTCCAGGCGGGAAGAACTTCATGGCGGATGCTCTCTCTAGACTACCCCAATATAATAGTATGAGCCAGGAGGTGATAAGCCCAATTGTCTCAGCCAAACATCTAGCCGCCCCAGTGATCACCAGAGCCCAAAGGAAGAACCAAGAAGTGGTTTTATCGAATGACCTAACCGAACAATTAAAAGAAGCTTTAAAACTGGACAAATGGTTCCTGGCTCATTCAAGTGACTATACAATTAGAGATGGCTTGGCTTGGGTGGGGGCCAAGTTGTTTGTGCCACAGGTGCTGAGGGGCCAAATACTACAATAGGCTCATGATTCTAAAGCAGCTGGCCACTTCGGATTTGTGAAGACTTTACATCTAGTTAAGCGGCAATTCTGGTGGCCTACTTTAAAGAAGGACATTGAAGCTTATGTAGCTAGCTGTCCAATTTGTGCTTCGGCAAAGAGACCTCCTGGTAAGCCAGTGGGATTGTTACAAAATGTAGCTAGACCAACGACTCCCTGGAAAGAAATCTCCATGGACTTTATAGTAGAATTACCTGAAAGTGGTGGAAACACGGTCATCTGGGTAGTGACTTATTTGTTTTCCAAACAAGTACATTGCATACCTTGTTCCAAGATTCCCTCTGCTAAGACGCTGGCTAAACTGTTTATTTCACATATCTATAGTGTACATGGCGTTCTGGAACGCATAATCTCTGACAGAGGGGTCCAGTTTACCTCAAATTTTTGGAAAGAGTTCCTGAAGTTAATAGGCTCCGCCCAGGGGTTAAGCTCCGCCCACCCCCCCAAACTAATGGGGCCTGTGAGAGGACTAACGCAGTGTTAGAACAATATCTTAGATGTTACATAAATTATCAACAAGATAACTGGTCCGAATTACTACCGTTTGCCGAAGTGGCATATAGCAACTCCGTACACAGTAGTACTGGATTTACTCCATTTAAAGTGGCTTCGGGACAAGATTTCGTTCCCATACCTGAACTTCCTCGTGAAAAACCTAACATCCATTTGTTGGATGAATGGATAAGTCAACTCCAACTTAACTGGCCAGTGACATGCAAAGCATTAGATGAGACCCATCAAGCTCATAAGAAATTTGCAGACAAGAAAAGATCCCCACAGAAAGAATATAAAGTGGGCGACAAGGTTTTCCTGTCCACCAGATACCTGCAGACCACTCAAAAGTCAAAGAAGCTTGGTCCTAAGTATGTTGGTCCTTTCACGACTGAACGGATTATAAATCCTGTAACAGTCCAGCTGAACTTACCCAAAACTCTTCGACGAATTCATCCGGTTTTCCATGTTAGTTTGCTAAAACCTGAACGTACTTCTGATCTAAGACCCATCCAAGCTGACATTCCCATACTAATACTGATTGAAGGTGAACAGCATTTTGAAGTTAAAGAAATTCTGGACTCTCGCAAATGGAGGGGTCGACTCCAGTATCTTGTAGCCTGGAAACATTTCCCTTCCTCGCAAGCCGAATGGGTTAACGAAACCGACATTAAAGCCCCTAAGTTGATCAAAGCATTTCGTTCCAAGTATCCTGATAAGCCTTAGGAGTGTATTGTTTTGTAATTGCTGAATGATTAATAATTATCTTTATATTTTCTCCGCTCTCTCCTCTAGGACTGATGGATTTCCTTTTTCTAGGAGGGCCGAATGTCAGCCTTCAAGATCTTCTACTATTGCTTTGCATCTTTCGACTGCCATAAGTAACGGGGGGAGGAAGGGAAAGTCTGGGAAGTGAGCTGGAGGTGTTAAATTCTTCTGTTGTGTAAATGGGGGGGGAAAGCATACAATAGAGTTAGGTTTCTATTTCTCGCTTAGCTTTCTTTTCTCTGCGCAACTGCAACCCGTTATCAAAATATGCCAAGGTCAATGGACAGAGGCCTCATCATCACCTGAAGATGCCCACATGATCATATTCACAACTTCTAATTGGAAGTGTCATCTGAACTATTGGGGGTGGGAACATTTCCATCACTTTGTATATATGAATTGCGTGCCTAATTTCTCAGATTTAGAATTCTTTGGTTGCTACCAATTCACTTTCAGTAAAAGATGTCTTTTCTCTAAACTAAAGAGTCTCAGTATTTCTTTACTGGATTTTGAATGGAGCTCCGCCTGACAGGAGGTATCATCCGCTTCCATCCGCTTTCATCCGCTCGGCTTGCAATGAACATCCGTTTAACATCCCCGCTACATACTACCCACGTCCATTCTTTTCCATTCTGTTTATGCAAATTTTCGCCAATTTTTGGAGCGGATGAAAATGGATTGAGCCACCCCCGAAATTTTGCTCATCCGCTGTGTCCTTTATGCATACATTTTGCGTCCATCGGCCAGTGGGACTGGGCCTTAAGCAGAGTCAGGCATCCTGACAGGAAGGTCAGGATCTAACTGGAAGATCAGGAAGTGATGTACTTACTCATCTGGTGGATGATTATAACCAACTAAACATCATGGCTGTCTAGACAGAGGAAAAGATTGGCAGAAATGGTACTAAAATAGTAACTTTAGTGGGTGGCTAAATCCTACCTATGCCCTTGAAGTAAAGCGAACTTGCTAAGTTCTCTCAAGAGCTTTCTATCCTTTTTCCCCTTTAAAAAAGCTTCTTCATATTCATTGGACTACTGGCAATCTACTGTTCTTATTTATGTTATTAATCCTGGAAACACAAACACTTACAAGGAAACACACATCTAAGCTGAGATGGCATCTTTCTTTGCAACACCACACATTTTAAACTCTTCTCTTTATTTCATCTTGTGAATGCTACATTATGAGAAGGTTTTTTTTCTAGACTTGATAAAACATGAAAGACAAACAACTTCAAAAATGATGACTATATTACATATTGTTCTTTTCTTTGTCACAATAACAAAATGGAAATGACCCACAGCATGGCTGGAGCCATGGTTTCCAGACAATGTTGTAGAAAGACAGCTGTGGTGGGGCAGGAGTAAGAGTTTTGCGATGCTCTTCTACAGCTTTGTTTATTCTCTCAAGAATTGTGTAAAATTGTGATTCACTGTCTTCTGACAGAGGCTTGGCTTCTGAAGGATCTCTTGAGAGATGAAAAAGTAGAGGAGGATCATGATAGGTGACTCCTTCTCCAGAACATGGACAGTACTTAATGGCATAACAGGCTCCAGATCTTTCAGGTTTGAAAATAGGGCTCATATAATGGGCTTTCCACACATTTCCGCCTGATAAAAAAGAATCTGATATATTAAAATGGAAGCAAACTATGAACATGTTTTAAACAACCTAGTTTTCCCCTAATATAACTATTTTAATTCTAGATTGGCAACTGAGACACATAATCTTGTTATGTTGCCTGTCAACTGCATTCTCTTTTAAGAAATAAACATGCTACTGTTCCACTCTTATTTTTTTGTAACACATTAAAGAGGTATTACATTTACTTGTAATATAGCTCCACTTCTTTTCCTATCCATATTGCTTGCAGATTTTTTTTCTCTGTGATTTCTATATTTCGTTACGATGCAAGTGTACTGCAATCAAATACTATGTTAATGTCATGTTAATTCTTCCAGAATAATAGAAATTTCTGAATTAAGCTCACAGCAATTTTATATCAATTATTCTGACATCAAAATTAATCTTGCCCATGTCTTAGAACTAAAATTAGCCTTTTGAGTTTAATTATGCTTGGTATTACTATTTTTGGTGCTGGTAGCGGTATCAAGAATTTTTAATTCTCAGCACTCTCTGAGAATCTTTAATGTTAAATTCTTGATTAGGCAGTGTGAAGCATATAATCGCCAGTGTTTTCTGGACCAAAATAGTTTTCCAGGTTTCACATGAATGTTAGTTAGTGCAGTAAAAATCACTAGGTATACTACATGATTAAATATTTGCCTTTAAGGTTTTTTTTTCCAAAATGGAAGAGACTCTTACTTTGTTACACATTATTTCCCTCTGAATAGATGTCCCAGATAAAAGCTAATGTGATTTGATTATGATGGAACATAAATGTTATAAATAAATAAGCAAATAAAGTGGCTAGTTGGAATCATGTAATAACAACAGACTGTCTATACTATCATCTGAAATACAAGAAGAAAGAAGCCAGCACCATTTAATATATGGAGGATTTCTCAAAATCAAAGTAACAATTTTTGATTGAACTGTAAAGCATAGATATGACTATTCTTTGTAGAAATTAAAAGAAACATTGAAATACTGATCCACTATTTCTTCAAAATACTGACATTCCACCATCTTTTAAGAAGTACAGAGTACTATATCTATTTTTGAATGCATATTTTTTTTAAAAGAACAATTTATTTTGACATCCGTACATTTGGAAAGGGGTAAAAGTGGATACATTTTGATCCAATTAAAAAATGTCAAATTAAAATACAAACCACCGGTTTGCATCAGTTTTGAGTCATTTCAACACATAAAGCTAAAACACCTACAAGCTAAAACACCATAAGCTTTTAAGGAAACAGTGCTTGGCCAGATAAATTAGGTTTTGTTTGGAGGAGCCCCTGATACTTACTCTCCTTCTCATACCACCGCACTGAATGTAAGTATATTCCACAGTAATGAAACATAAATTCATGCTCTGAATGCTGAACCAGTCCCTGCAGCAAAGGCATCAAATTCCGGCCATCAATTACCCTAAAAGGACAACAAGCACAGAGTTTAACAGATGGATTTGGACTAATTCAGAAGCTTGCATTAATAACACATAATAAAACATTTGTTAATACACTGCATGAATATAGCTGGACATTGGCTATATATAAATACAGTCAAAATCACTTGAAATTCCAAATAGTTGTACATGTGAATTTTTGGGAGAAAATATATGGAGAATTCTACAGGCAGAAAAGATTCTCTATTTACTTCTGCAATTTCTAAATATTATTGTGATAGATTTGCAGCCTTCATTAAAGTGAACTGGAATTTCTGGTTGGGATGATGTTCTGAGTACAAAATAATATCATTGAGCACAAGTGAACAGACTTTTATGCTATCTTGATTCATTAGTTCTTATAAGATGAGTGGGAGAGACTTCATAGCAGAAGAACATCATTTCCTAAGTTCCCCTATGTTATATCAAACAAGGCAGAAGATAGAACAGTTCTTTCTCACCCTGATGCATTTATTAAACATTTTTCTTGTTTGCTTTAAATCATATCAACTAAAAAGGATATTTTTGGATTGCTTTCTTCCTGAGATGGGAGTCTTCATAAACTATCAAATATGTGATATAAACTGTTTTTTCTTTTAAAAAAAGAAATATTTGTTTCCTTTCTTATTGCTGCCACTAAGTCTCACATACATGTTCATGAAATCATGAAGAGTCAATCTTACTTTTAATGAGATCTTTATATGAGAAGAATACTCAGTTTTCTCTCAAACACTTCCAAAATATTATTTTCCATTATATTGCTATGTAGGTAAGACTGGTAAAACTTTCTACTGGGATTATTTATTCTTTTGGACACTGTAAGTGTATTCCATGGAAAGAATAGCAATTCAGCAATATCAAACAACTTCCTATCCATTCACCTAGCCATCTGGACTTGTATTCCTAAATGTAGAACAAATATATTCTGCTTATGTTACTTTTGATCATGCAACTGTCTTACTCATTTCTGAACATTTATGAAAAATATATTTACTTCTTTAATTTGAAAACCCCCCCCCCCAAGTTTTCTCACTGCTTCATCCATTTTTTTTCTTCTTTTAGAATAAAATCAGCATAGTTGCAGAATGAAAGGAACAGTTTGAAATATTCTGAAAGTCAGTAAATCAGAACCAAAGCAGGTCTGTACCATTACGTACTTTTCACTAGTTTTGGGGATCACCAGGTTTAAGATATTAAGTTCTGTAGCATCCATACCTGTCTTGTGGCACTGTTTCACCAGCCAAGTGAACCAATGTGGAAAAGATGTCCATTAAGCTTGTTGGTACAGCAATCTCTTTGCCCTCTGGCAGCACTCCTGTCCATCTAAATAATCCTGGAACACGGATTCCTCCTTCCCAGCCTCCCATGGCTTTTCCACCTTGAAATAACATAGAAAATATTCTCTCTCTCTCTCTTCCCCTCCCCTCTCTCCCTCCCTCCCTCTCTGTATGTATGTATGGATTAAATATCTGATCATGGACAAATGAACCCAGAGTTCTCACTCAAGGCACAAATGACAAAATTATTCTTGCTTGCACACATCATGCAAAGATCTAGCTCTCTGGAGAAGACTAATGCTGGGAAAGATGAAAGTATTCAAAGAACAGGTTGACCAGCAGCAAGACAGATAGACGTAGTATGTTGTCCAGAGTCACGTCCTATGAAGCTATATAAATTTGATAAATAAATAAATACAATAGTAAAGAGTGCACTTCTGGAATAGATGACATACTAGATTTTAGGGAGAAAATTTATGTGGTTCCTAAGCATTGACAACAACTTAAGGGCCCTCCTCCTCCTTCTTCTTTGTATTAACAGCCTTTCATCTTCTTCCCTCTTGCCAGCCTCTTTTTATTTATTTATTTTATTTATTTGTCTATTGCTTACAAGGTAATAGGTATAAGTATATATATAGTTATGAATACATGAAATGGGTACATGTAAGAAAAATAAAAGAAACAATAGGACAAGGACAGTAGACATGTTGGTGCGCTTATGCATGCCCCCTACAGACCTCTTAGGAAAGGGGTGAGGTCAATAGTAGACAGTTTTTTTTATTAGACTTGCAGTTGCTGCTGATTTCTTGATAAGCCTGTGTTCCGTCCGGAAAAACGCGAGGTAGACCGGGTTCCAACAACAAAGTCTTTATTATATACAGCAGTTGAAAAACGGAACATTGGCCACGGCAGCCTTTTTACAGGGATTTGCCTGCCGGCTTGTAGCCAATGACAGGTATTTAGATTTGCCGCCTTTTTAGCAGCTTCGTGGATTGGTTCCTATTGAACCAATCCCCATTTAGGTTTTTTAGCCAATCAGAATCCTGTATTAGGAGTCTACTATTCTATATACAGAACACCCCTTCCCTCTTGGTTTAGTCCTACGTGGTGACGTAGTCGCGCAGGTAGGTGGGGCTTCTTTTGACTCGACTGGACTTGCACGGTTCATTTCTGCTGAAGACTTTGACCGGTTCAGATGGGGTTGCTGTCTCTCCAGTCCTTCCCCATGGAACCGCCTGGAAGGGTGAGTCAGCCATTTTACTGCTGCCTGAGTTTCTTAGGCTGGCAGTTTTGCCGCTCCCTCCTGTTTTCTCTGGTCAGGTCGAGCTGGCCTGGCTGGCCCCTTCAAGTGGACTCTTCTCGCAATTTTCTTCTAACTGTAAGTCTTTTTTTTGCTCTTTTTGTTTGTTATCATATTCTGTGTTTAATTTAAACGTTTCTTTATTATTTTCTCGTATTCCCCCCCCCCTTTGGTTTGATTTTCGTCGTTTTTTAATATTTGTGTTTGTGTGTTTGTACTTCTTTCTATGTTTCGGGACCGAAGCTGGTCTATGTGCTGTTTCCATTCCCTGCCATCGTCTATGGTTAGTCGTAGGACCGGGGGCCTGTAATTTGTGTTATTGTACCTGGAAGCCATAATGGGTCCCCGGTAAAGTTTCTTGCATAGACTAGGTCGCCTATTTCAAATGTCCTGAAACGGGTGGAGGAGTCGGGGGAGGTTTTCTGGTGTATAGTTTGGGTGCAATCTGTCTAATTGCGACCTCAGTTTTCTTCCCATTAGTAATTCCGCCGGGCTTTTGTTTGTTATAGTACCCGGTGTAATATGCTGGAGGGTGAGTAGGCGATTTATTTTATCTTGGACATCCCCAATGTCCATTTTTTCTAACCCTTCTTTGGTAAACCTGACCATTCTCTCTGCCCTACCGTTTGCAGCCGGGTGGGCCGGCGCGGTTAGGGCATGTCTAATACCTAGGGAGGCTAGGTATTGTTCGAATTGGATACTCATTAATTGTGGCCCGTTGTCGGACACTAGGACATCCGGCAGGCCATGGATTGCCAAGAGTTTGTCAAGTTGTTTAATAACGGTTTCAGTTGTCGTAGATGGCATAATTTTAACCTCCAGCCAATTTGAGTATGCATCTACGACAATTAGGAAAGTATGCCCCTTAGTAGGACCCGCAAAGTCAATGTGAATTCGTGACCAGGGGCCTCGTGGGGTTTCCCAGTCCCTAATGGGTGCTTTTGGTGGGGAAGGTCTGGTTCTTTGGCATTTGTTGCAAGAATTTACCCAGTATTCGATGTCACTATCTATACCCGGCCACCAGACATAGCTTCTAGCAAGGCTTTTCATTTTAACAATTCCAGGGTGGCCTTCATGAAGCATACCCAGTACCTTAGTTTGTAATTTGGAAGGGATAATTACCCGATCACCCCACAACAAACAACCCTTTTGAATCAAGAGTTCGGTTCGTCTGGTCTGGAAAGGTTTAAAGTTCTCAGTTTTTTGATTTTCCAGCCAGCCTTTACCTATCCAGTTCAGTAGACGGGCAGTCAATAGGTCCCTTGCAGTGACTCTGGCGACATCATTTGCAGATATGGGTAGATCGGGGCATGTCTCTATCTGCAAAGTGGTCATTGTCGGTGCTGGGTCTTCCTCTATATTCGGTAATGGTGCTCTGCTCAATGCGTCTGCATGAGAAATTTGTTTCCTGGGGTGATGTGTCAGAGTGTAAGAGTAGGCTGCTAGGAATTCTAACCATCTAGTCATTCGCGGGGACAAAATGTTCGGTGTAGGCTTGTTTCCCGCCAAAATTCCCAGTAGCGGTTTATGGTCTGTTACTATCAAAAATGTTCTTCCATATAGATATTCGTGGAAGCATTTCACTCCAGCGACGATTGCCAGGGCTTCTCTGTCCAATTGACTATAATTATGCTAGGTTTTAGACAGAGTCTTTGAATAGTATGCGATGGGTGCCTCTCTCCCATCTGGCAATTGGTGGCTCAGGATGGCACCGACTCCAAATGGTGAGGCGTCGCAGGTCACCGTCAATGGAAGTGTGTTACTAAACTGCATAAGAACGGTGTTTGATGTTAATAAGTTTTTTATTTTTTGGAAGGCTTTCTTTTCTCTATAATCCCAAGTCCAAATTGTTTTTTTATCCAGTAATCGGTGTAATGGTTCCGCAATTGTTGCTTTGTGGGGTAGGAACACCTTATAAAAATTTATTAGTCCTAAAAATGCCTGCAGTTCAGTTTTGTTCCTTGGTTCTGGTGCGTCTTTAATAGCTTTGACTTTTTTGTCAGTAGGGTGTATACCCTCTCCGTCTAATTAAGTAGCCCAGGAATTCGATGCGATCAGTCATTAAAAAGCATTTTTCTTTTTTTACTTTTAGGCCAGATTCGCTGAATTTAGTTAGTATGTCTTTTAGTCTTTTTTTTAGTTGGGTCGCATCTTTGGCCGAAATTAGGACATCGTCGAAGTAGGGTACGACCCCTTTTATACCATTCATTAGGCGTTCCATGAGGCTCTGGAAAACGCCTGGGGCTACACTCACTCCAAATTGGAGTCTGTTGCATTTGAATGCCCCTTTGTGGGTTACTATAGTTTGTGCTTCAGCCGTTAATGGGTCTACTGGGAGCTGTTGGTAAGCTTGTGCTAGATCTAGTTTAGCAAAAACTTTTCCTCCCCCAAGAGAATGCAATAAGTGTTGTACGACTGGCACCGGGTATGTGCTTTGTTGCAATGCGTGGTTCAGGATAGCCTTGTAGTCACCACAAATTCGAACCGACTCGTCTGGTTTAATTGGTGTTATGATCGGCGTTTCCCACTTAGCATAGTCAACAGGTTCTAAAACCCCTTGGTCAATTAATTTATTTAGTTGTTCCTCTATTTTTGCTTTCAGAGCAAAAGGAACTCGTCTGGCCTTTAGTCTTCTAGGGGCTACCTTGGGGTCTAGACTAAAGGAAATTGGGGTCCCCCGATACCTGTCTAGGGAGCCGTCGAAAATGCCCTGGAACTCTTGGATCAGGTTTTCTTCCCAGTCGGTTGCGGCCACCCGGTCTACTCCAGTCATCCCGATGCCCAATGGTGTGAACCATTCGATGCCCAGGAGGCTTGGTCAGTCTCGGTCGACTATTGTCAATGGTAGTACTTCGACATATTGTTTGTAGGCGACTCGGAAATGTCCTAGGCCTACTACAGGAATTCGGTTTCCTTGGTAGTCCTTCAGGGTTAATTTTTGTCTCTGGAGTTCTTTGAGTTTGATATCTGGGACCAGTTGTTTGATGGTGTCCCATGATACCATTGATAGGAAAGACCCAGAGTCTACCTCCATTTCGCAGGGGTTGCCTTCTATTTTTACAATTATTTTTACTTTCTTCCCGCTTTCTGTCTGAGAGCTTCCGATAGTGAAAGTCAGATGTGTTTTCTCTCGGTTAGTGGCTCGCTTGTTCTGCTGCCACTTTCTCTCAGTTTGTTTTGGCTCAGCTTGTGTGGGGGAGTTGCTGCGTCTGTTTGGGCTGTAATTTTTTTTATTCCTGCAGACTTTCTCGATATGCCCTCTTTTCTTGCAAACTCTGCAAATGGCATCGAGAAATCTGCAATCGGCCTGAGGATGGTTTCCTCCGCAGCCAGCGCATTCCCGCCAATTCCTTTTTTTGCACCCTTTCTTGTTGGTGTATAGGCAGTGGACTTCGTCGTCTTCCTTCCCAGATTCTGACGTCTCGTCAAAATCCTCGTGATGAGTGGTGGTGGGAAGTTGTTTCTTCCCTCTGGCCAGGCTCGTTTGTTGTTGCTCGTCGTTGTTCGTGTTCATCTGTTTCATTTTGACCGCCAATTTTTTCGCAGCTTCAGCGGCTGTGGCTTCTGCGATGGCTTCGGCTATGGTTATATTGGGTTTATTTAGCAGCTTGCTCTGTACATTAGAGTCTTTTAAACCCAGTATTACTCGATCCCGCATCGCTTCATCTAAATTTAGAAATTCGCACGCTCCCCCTATTTGTCAGAGGGCTGCCACAAAATCAGCGATGGTCTCGCCTTCTTTCTGGTCTCTTCGGTAAAATTTGTGCTGCTTGATAAGGTTTGACACCACCGGTGCGTAGTGAGCCTTTAGTATTCTTTGGAGCTCTGGCCAAGTCAATTGTTTCACATCTCGGAGCTTCGCCAAAGGCTTGGTCATTTTGAAGATTGTGGGCCCGCAGTGTGTCAAGAAAACAGCTCTCTTACGCTGGTCTGAGATCTCTTCCATCTCGTTACTTTCCAAATACATTTGGAAACGGTCTACGTAGGATTCCCAATCCTCTTCATTGGGATTGAAGGGTGCGGGCTGCGCATTATTTCTAGCCATTGTTCTTTGTCTAGTTTTATTTGTCGCCGCGTGCTCAGTCTCGCGTTTAGGACGATCCCACCTTCGTCACCAGTGTTCTGTCCGGAAAAACACGAGGTAGACCGGGTTCCAACAACAAAGTCTTTATTATATACAGCAGTTGAAAAACGGAACATTGGCTCAAGCCGCGGCAGCCTTTTTATAGGGATTTGCCTGCCGGCTTGTAGCCAATGACAGGTATTTAGATTTGCCACCTTTTTAGCAGCTTCTTGGATTGGTTCCTATTGAACCAATCCCCATTTAGGTTTTTTAGCTAATCAGAATCCTGTATTAGGAGTCTACTATTCTATATACAGAACAGCCTGTGTTTGTGAAAGGCTTTGGAAACACAGAGAACTTTCAGCCAAAACTTAGTGCTTCTAACACTTTGCATCTGAGCTAGATTGTAGGGTCAATAGGTCTTATAAACAGCAAACCCTTTTAGGACATCAAACTCCTAGAGCAAGAACCCATGAACAGTTATTTAGATTTTCAACTGAAAGGAACTAAGCAGAAAAATAAAGCTAAATTATTTATTTACTGAAATCATCTCTATGGCCATCTATCTTAAAGCAACTTTGGGGAGCTCACAAAAATCATAAAACAATAAGCAAATATTCTGAGTGATAATTATTCCCCTTGGGATGTCCCACAGCAACCCTTATTCCATATTGTTCTCATTGTACTCTTACAATCCCAGCACCACAGTAAAAAATCTAGGTCTTAAAGGGCCTTCCAAAAGGCTAGAAAGGAGGAGATCTGCTGAATCGCTGTGGAGTGCTGGAGCAGGCCCACCCTATCTGATCTAGATATTCTTAGGGAGAAACAGTCCCACAAATGATCAATAAATCAAGCAGATGGTCAGGATGGTATTCATAAGCACATTGAGATCTACATATAACACCGCTTAGTCATGCTTTGTTTTTACCCAGGGGACTTATAATCATTAGGTCTTGCAAAATAGATATTTCCAGGATAACAACAGCAACATTGTTAACTAAGATGGATCTATATGGGACATCATAGAATTATTATTACAGCTCTTTCTTCAAAGATAAAAGCTTTTGTCCACATTCCTTCCTAATTACCTAAAGAGGGTACTAAAAGGAGAAAATCAAGAAAAACTAAGAGATCTAGAAGATTTAACAATCATATTTTCATACTGTAGATTGTGCAAGAAACTGTTCTAACTTGCCTTTTCCATAGATAACTTCATATTTTCTATTAAATTGATAATTTATTTCACTCTAGTGAAATTTTTTATTTGTAGGAATTAAACTCCTATTTTGCATCTTATGACAGCAGATGCATGCTTCATTGATCTACTAAATTTTGCTTCACCCAAATTTCAATGTTTAAACTATGTTTCAAGTAACATATCATGGCTTTTAAAATGCAAAACAATTTTTTAAGGAAACATATGAAGGTTACTCTCACCTTTGTATATACCGTTCCAACCACCTCGTTGAATATTTCCTTCCTGAGCCTCTAAGTGTCCACCATGGTCAGAAGTAAAATATGTCAGAGTACTGTTTCTCAAATTTTCTTTATCAAGAGTATCCAAAATTTTTCCTGTAAAGTGAACATCACTTATGTATCACTAACTTTTAAGCCAGGCAAAATTCTATTTATACCATCTATTTTTGGTGATCTTGATTAGTTTGTGCATAATGCTAATATTGTTACATTTTTTCATTAAATTAAAAACTAACTTTTCCTAACAAAATTCCAAGAATTGTGTGGGTAAGAGAGTCTAAGGGCATGTTTTTACTGCTAGATCTTTTAAAAGATCCAAAGTTCAGATTATGAATTTCGTTTATTTCCAACAATAACTTTTTTCCATACTATTTATCCATACCTTCATTTGTAATTTTAGAAGGCATATTTGACATTAAACAATAAATTGAGGACAGCATAATTCCTGGTGATGTCTATTTAGATACTCTTGTCAGCAGACATAATCCTGTTTGATATTTCAATCAAATTGTTATATTAATGTTTTTAGTTTTAGTCCTGGCATGTTGCAATGAATTGCAAGTTGAAGTTTTGAAAGAAGATGCCAAAAAATCCCATAAAATGAACACCTTTGTTATTGCAAATTGTTACTGCTTTTAAAACAAAAGCTCCTGTACATCATTACTGTCAATCATACTATGAACTACGACAGAAGTTTAAAACACTTTCATATTTCAACTTGTATTGATTATTTTTTACTTTACCTTAACCTCATAATGGATTAGAGTATTATACTTTCTTATGGTTAATAGTTGGCAATATTTTTATTGTTTCAGAACCTTCCCAGGAACATTTTGATTTGATTCTATTTTTATTTACCTTTATGACTTTATTTTATTTTTAAATTCTATTTTAGCTCATTATCTCATTTTATTTCGTTAATTTAATTTCATTAATTTTTATCTGCTTTGTGACACTGGTTTTATTTCAATATCTGATGCAGAGTACTTTGATTCTGTGTCTGTCACTTATATTCTTCATGGGGAGTGTGAAAAATGTGTGAAGAATGTAAGTGACCAACACAGAATCAAAATGATGATGTCACCTGATGAAAATTCAGACACTTTGGCAACTAGTTCATATTTATGATGGTTTGCAGTGTTGAGGGGTCATGTAAATCACCTTTTCCAACCTTCTGACAAGCAAAGTCAATGGGGAAGCCAGATTCACTCAACTATTTCGTGATTCACTTCACAACTGTGGCAAGAAAAGTCATAAAATGGGCAAAAATCACTTAACAAATGTTTCAGCAACAGAAATTTTGGGCTCAATAGTGGCCATAAGTCGAGGACTACCTATAGGCATGTATAGGATTTTAATGTATGCCTACTAACAATAAATATTCATCTCTTTCCCAGAGTGTCCTTGCTGATCACTTTTAACATACTGTATGTTTTTACATAAATATTATATAATTCTTGTTCTTAGTAATAGCATAACATTTGAATGTTTTAATTGCTTTTTTATTAATTGTAGTTACACGTATAGACACACAGTTTTGAGGTATCTTTTGATATATATATGACAGCCCAGAAATAAAATCAAGAATATAACGAAGAAGTACCTACCCACCATCCAGTCCATCTCTTCTACATTGTCACCATATAATCCATGATTGCTCTTGCCAATGAATTTTTCTGTAGTAACCAGAGGTGTATGAACATGCAAGAAAGAAACCAAGAGGAGGAATGGACCTTGTTTCTTTCTAAAAAAAAAAAAGGAATTTTTGCCTTTAATAATTATTCAATTAAATTATTATTTGGGGGAGGGGCAATTAATACTTTGCAAAATAATTGTTCTATTAGTACTTGATGCTTCAAACCAACCTCCAATAATCCTGTGCTCTTATTTATGAAAGCTCAACATGCTTCCTTGTTCTCTAGTATTTCAAGATTACTTGCTCTTAAGGGGCATTGTATTTGTACTATAGTTCTCAGCTTAGATTCACACAGCCCTTGGTTGAATTTCAAAATATCTTTACAATTAATTGATCCATATTTAGCTAAAAGCTAATGTTAATTTTCTCAATGCTTCAGAAAAACAAGAAAAAGCTGTTAAAAGAAGCAATCAGTGATCAACCTATTTTTTGTTTCAATTTTACTTATCATTGTACTGTATCCAATAGATTATCCCTAAAAAAATGAGGATTTCATTAATAACAGCAATAAGTTGCTTGTAACTTATGAATGCATGGCTTACAGAGGTAGATTATATATGGAACAATTATAATAAATAATAACTATTTCTTATTGAAACTGTTGCATTAATCAATCTATCTATCTATCTACTATCATCTATCTATCCATCCATCCATCCATCATCTATCTATCTATCTATCTATCTATCTATCTATCTATCTATCTATCTATCTATCTATCTATCTATCTATC
>BLBF01000017.1:36738488-36756019 GCA_015471245.1 Laticauda colubrina
ATATATATATATATATATATATATATATATATATATATATATATATATATCTTAGAAATTGTAAAAAAAAAAGTTATAAGCCCAGTAATACTTACAAGACGATTATATGTATTTCCAAGATAACAATATTATGGATTTTTCCCCTCTAAATTTTAACTGTTCATTACATTATTAACTGGAGCTGGTCAGCTTTTATTTCATGATGTTAATAGAAACAGATGTTGAAACAGTTGTGTGGTTTTTCATATCCTGCAGGGGCTTCTTATGTGGCATCTGTCTGCACTGTCTTCATATCTAAAAATCACCAAATATTAGCCGCTGTTTCTGAAGGAGTATAATCCTTATGATCGTCTTTTTCCATTGTATAAAATGTTTCTCTCTTTTTCATTATCATTACCCAAGTTATCCCTTTGCTGGAAAAATGATCCAACAAACACTTTCATACTTGTATGTTTCTAAATTTAAGTGAATTTCAACACAGGCAAGAATGTTCTGCTCTGTTTTAAAGTGGCTAATTATTTTCTGTTCCACCCCACTTCCCAACTGTTCCAATGAAACTGTATTTGACATCTTTTATTAGGACTCCTAATATTGATCGGTTAGCAAAAGAAGGGATTAAACTTACTCAGCATGTTGCTGCAGCTCCCCTTTGTACACCAAGCAGAACTGCTTTCTTAACTGGAAGATACGCAATCCGATCAGGTTTGTTATCATATTTAAATTTCAAATTTCTACATAATACTGGAAAATCATTTTATGTGGAATATTATTGTCTTGTGGTAAGTAATAATATTATTGCCTTGGGCTAAATAATTGGTTGAGCTCTACCATATATTCCAAAAGCAGAAGAGTTTTACAAATTTCCAATGTTTCAGAATTTACACTATAATTCCAAAAAATGTAACCCAGCCTATCTGGAAGGCTGTTGAACAATAAATTTACTGGATCTCTCTTTTCCCATGAAAGTTTTCAGCATTAACTGCCTACTGATTTTTTTTAAAAAATGACACTAGTTGCATAGATGGTTGACCAATTATAGTCCAGAGACATGAACTGGTTATCTTGTTTTAATTTATGTTTTAAATTTAGGTATGGAAGAAACTGTTGGTTATCGTGTTCTTCAGTCACTTGCTGGATCTGGTGGTCTTCCTACAAATGAGACCACATTTGCAAAGATATTGCAGAAGCAAGGCTACAGTACAGGTTTAATAGGTAAGGACTTATTACTTATTACTAATTACTTGTTTGCCTGCAAATGTTTCGGTAAAAGAAAAAGGAACACATTACATGGCTTTCACTTTGATAATTTTAATCAGAACTGTCGTTTCTACTAATAACTTTATCTGAAGTTTCCAAGTAAAACAGAAGATTTTATTTAAATCTTAATCTTATTTAAAGCCCATGTCACACTGAACCAATGGATGCAAAGAGGATGTAAAACGGACAAAAAACCTTGCCATCCGTTCGAAAACGCGATGTACTCACTGCCTCCGTTTGGCTTCCTCTCTATCCGTCCAACATCCGTTTATTGACGTTTCATCCGCTCCGAAAGTTTTGGGCTGCCTAAAATTTTTGCGCGGAAAATGTATCCAGTTTGTCCGTTCTGCATCCGCTACGCATCCGCTATGCATCCGCTACGCATCTGTTACGCATCCGCTATATCTGCTAGGCATCCGCTGTGCATCCACGGAACTCGCATCTGCCTGGACGGAGGGAGGAAGCAGAATGGACGTGGAACGGATGCAGAATGGATGCCTAGCAGATGCAGAATGGAAACAAAGAATTTAAAACGGAAAAAACGTTCGCAGAGGGGGACCTATCTCGGATATTAAGGATGTCTACAGGATGCCTAGAGGATGCCTAGAGAATGCCTAGCGGAAAACCTATACTGCCTATAAAAAGGGGGAGCAACTCGCCTGCATCTCACTTTCAGAACAGCAGCCCAGCGGTGCAGACCTCTGCAGCCTTCATCTGGCTCTTCCTCTTCCACAGCATCCAGTCATGTCCACCATGGATTGTAACAAAGTCCTTTCGGCAGCCACCATCCTTCTCCAACAGTGCGAAACCATCTACAGGCTCTGTGAACTCTACTACGGGAAGAAAAGGAGGCACCAAAAAAATGTCTGCGTCCAAAGATGGTTCACCAGAAGAGCAGAGGACGGACTGTACAACAAGCTGATGGTGGAGCTCAGGAGCGAACACACTCGGGCGTTCCAGAACTTCATGAGGATGCCTCCAGCCATGTTTGACGAAGTTGTGCAGCGCCTGACACCCAGGTTGACCAAGACAAACACCAACTTCCCGCCCAGCTTGGAACCTGGGCACAAGGTGGCACTCACTCTGCGCCACCTGGCCTCAGGGACCACCTACAGGAGCATGCAGTACGGCTGGAGGGTGCCACCCAGCACCATCAGCTTTGTGGTCAGAGAAGTGGTGCAGGCCATCATCGAAGAATACAAGGAGGAGCTCCTCCAGTGCCCCTCCACTGAAGAACGCTGGAAGAAAGTTGCAGAGCAGTGGTATCAGAAGTGGAACTTCCCCCACACCGTTGGAGCCATAGATGGCAAGCACGTGGCCTGAAAAGCGCCAGCCAAGTCGGGGACCACTTATCACAACTACAAGGGCTTCTTCAGCATCATCCTCTTTGCCATGGTCAATGCTGACTCCAAGTTCATGTACATCGATGCTTCAGGCAACGGCTCATCTTCAGATGCCCAGGTATACAATGCCAGTCACCTCAAGGAGGGGCTGGAACGCAACCTCATGGTGGGCTTCCCAGATCCAGACCTACTGCCCAATGACACACAAGATGTGCCCTACGTCATCATGGGGATGACGCCTTATCCCTCACAACCTACCTCATGAAGCCCTACACCTCCAAATACCTCACCCGTGAAGAGAGGATCTTCAACTACAGGCTATTCAGGGCAAGACAGGTGGTGGAGAACGCCTTTGGCATCCTGGCCAACAGGTTCCAGGTACTTCTCACCACCATGCAGCATAGCCCAGAGACCATGAGGAGGATCATGGAAGCTTGCTGCATCCTGTACAATCTCATGCGCACCCGCGACCCAGTGTTGCAGAACAGGCTTGTGGACCGTCAACAAGGCAATGGGGACATGGAGGCTGGGGAATGGAGGCAAGGGCAAAACCTGATAGACACTGTGGATGTGCAAGGCCCCAACAGAGCCTCACGTGAGGCGAAGAAGCAGCGCAACCTCCTGAAACACTGGTGCAACTCCCCAGCTGGATCAGTGGAGTGGCAAGACAGGATGATAGATGCTTAATGGATGCTTCGTTCAGCCTGTCTCATCACACGGATGAGATTGGGCCATGTTTGTTGGGTGGACCTACAATGAACAGGGCATTTAATAAAGAGTTGTGTTTGTTTTGACATGTGTGGATGATTATTACATTGTTATTGATAATAAAGGGCCATAGGTGTGGCACCTGGGAGGGTGGACCATACAGTCCCACTATGCTTGCACTGGAGGTTTATCTATCCCACTGCTATCCTAACCCATCCCACAGCTATTACCCATTCCACAGGTATCATAACCCATCCCATAGCTATCCTTACCCTTCCCACAAGCATGCAAACCATTTCTAAAAGTTTCCACCAAGACTTTATTAAAAAAAAGAAATGAAGCAAGTGTGTGAATCATAAATAGACTTTATTAACAACAAGCTATAAGAAAAAAATGAGTCTCTGGTACTCCTCTTGGTCGCTCAGTCCCAGGGTTGAAGGGTGCAGGTGCTGTGGAGGTGGCTGGTGCTGGAGTGCTTTTCATCAGCTCCTCCAGAAGCAGAAGCAGCAGAAGCACCAGCCCCAGAAGAGCGAGCCCGTGCTGCAGAAGCCCCAGCAGAACTAGAGTGAGGGCCAGGAGGCGGGATGGTAGCCCTGTCCCTCTTGCAAGGGCTGGCAGCAGATGGCTGAGGCTTGCTGTGCTTCTGCATGGTTGTGGGGTTGCTGGCTGGCAGGGAGGCTGGCACCAAGGCAGGCAGGAAGGCTGGCAGGCAGGCAAGCACCAAGGCTGGCAGGCAGACATGAACCAAGGCTGGCAGGAACGCAGGCAGCAAGGCTGGCAGGCAGACCAGCTGGCAGCAAGGCTTGCAGGCAGGCTGGCACCAAGGCTGGCACCAAGGCTGGCAGGCAGACATGCAGGCAGGGCAGGCAAGGCAGTCGATGTGTCCGGCAGCAGGTCTTTCCTCTGAATGGCGACCTGCTTCTGAGCTGCTTCCGTTATATCCGCGGGGCTGACGCAATGCATCCTCCCCGCATGCGCAATTAACACCAGGCATCCATTCGGCTTCCGCTGTGCATCCGCTGTGCATCCGCTGTGCATCCGCTTCACCCGTTCAGCGTCCGCTCTGCATCCACTCTTTCCGTTCCGCGTCCGCTTCGCTGAGGCCCCCCGGAAGCCCTGCGGATGTGCCATCCACTCCCATCCTCTCTGTTAAGCCTGGGTTCCCCAACCAGGGTTAGGTAGACAAGCTAAACAGAATGTGCAGCATTAGTCAGATAGGCACACAGATAAATGAGTGAGCTAAGCTTGTATGTTTATTAACATACAGTAAAAATAACAGATACGCTTGTGCTATCAAGAATATATTTTATTCCAGTATAAGTTTATAGCATAGTCAAAAACAGTCCAATATTCATTTACCATGTAGTCAGTCCATTCAGGGATATTCAGTTAGCAAAGTCCATGTAGAATATCCTATTGTCAGTTCACATAAATCAGTCCGTTGTTGTCTCTCCCGTTCGAGCAATGCAGTCTTGCTTCCAAGCAGCAATCAGGGATCATCAAAGCCAGAGAGAGAGCGAGCAAGCTGTAGCCTTGCTACTTTTATATGGTTTTCATAACCACACCCACAATTGCCATTTTACATTTAAAGCTGCATACACTAACTATGATTCATAGTTAGTATTTCACCTAAAACAGTTAGGGTGAACAATGTTATCCCTAACATTCTCCCCATTTTAGGTTACAATAATAACTATGAAACATTTACAACTTTAAATTATATTTTTCGCAACTTTCTTTAAACTTAGTTGCTCCTTGAGCTTTTGTAAATTGGTCTGCTATGTTTTCCTCTGACATGCAGTATACCAGTTTTATCAATTCATTCTTCACTGCTTCTCTTACATTCAAATATCTTAGGTCAGTATGTTTTGATCTAGTTTTTACAGCAATACTAGTAGCTAACTTTATAGCTGCTTGGTTATCCTCATATACCATAATGGGATCTTTTATAGTTATTCCCATGTCCAACAACAACTGTTTGTAGAAAATCAAATCAGTGCATAATAATGATAGACATGAAAATTCAGCTTCCATTGTAGATAAGCTAATATGCTGTTGTCTGATTGACCTCCATCCTATCAGTGTCTTACCAAATAATATAGCCATACCAGATGTTGATTTTCTAGTGTTTATATCAGTTGCAAAACTTGCATCTGCATAAGCACTAAGACTCAAATCACCCTTTGGCTCTATATATAATGCATGGTTTATAGTTCCCTTCAGATATCTCAATATTCGTTTTAAAGATTTCCAATGATATTCTTTTGGATCTGAATTAAAACGTGCCAGCTGATTTACACTATAAGCTATATCTGGCCTTGACCAATTGCTTATATATGATAAGCTACCAATCAAAGATTGATATATGGACTTATCAAACTTGGGACTTTGATCATTAATTTGGCAAACTTCTTGACTCATTGGAGTCTTTGCCGGTTTACAAAGTTCCATCTTATAATTTTTAAGTAATTGGCAAATTTTATCTTCTTGAGATATTTTAAAACCATGATTTGTTTTAGTTATTGTCAATCCTAGATACTTTTTTATTTCACCTAGATGCTTTATTTTTATTTTCTTGGCTAATAATGATATTATCTCATTAGCCTCATTATTAGTTTTAGTTATTAAAGCAATATCATCAGTGAATAACAATAATAATGACACCGTTCCATTATTTTCTCTTTTAAATACACACGGATCTGCTAAACCAGATTTAAAACCTATATTGTTTAACTCTTTCACAATATATTGGTTCCACTCAAACCCAGATTGTTTTAATCCATAAAGACTCTTTTTGAGTTTCCAACAATCAGTTCTATTTACATTATTTTTATTTATGCCAATTGGTTTCCTTAAATATATAGTGTGCTGCAATGGTGCATGTAGATAAGCAGTTTCTACATCTAAATGATTAACGATATAGTTTTTCTTAGCTGCCCACACTAATGCTGTTCTTAAAGATGTAGCTTTAAGGCTTGGCGCAAAAACTTCATCGTAATCAGATGCAGTTTGATTAAATCCTTGAGCTACTAACCTAGCTTTATGGGTAACAGTCCCATCATTTCCAGTTTTTACTTTAAATATCCATTTGCACCCAATGGATTTTTCTCCTGGAGGTAATTTGGCATCTTCATACACTTTCATTACCTTTAATGAATTTAGTTCTTTTTCCATTGCCTTTTGCCAATTCTCCTGATCCTTAGCAGGATACATCCTAAGTTCATCTACACTAGTTGGAACTTTTGTTACTTGGCAAACTATACTTGCTTGATACCTATCAGGTGGTCTAGTTACACGTGTAGTACGTCTAGGTATTATAGGACTTACAGGTGGACTTTCCTTTATTAATTGTTCTTGATTATGTAACTCTTCCTGATCAACTATTTCCTCTTGTTCTGGTCCTATTTGCTCTTCGTGGACTTCTTCTTTAATTGGACTCTTCTTATAGTTAATCTCATCTTTCTGCCTTTTGTAGGGTTCAATAAATATTTCATTATTTAAATCTTGCTCTAATCTATTCCATCCTACATGTTCTAGGAATTTTGCACTAGCACTGGTGTATACTCTAGATGTTCCTGGTTCCCAGAATCTATAGGATCTATGATTAGAGGTGTAACCTACAAAAATCAATCTTTTAGCTCTATGCTGTCCTTTGTATCTAAGTTGTGTGGGGATATGCACCCATGCTGGTGCTCCAAATGTGTGCATGTAACTTAAATCAGGTTTTGTACCATGCCACAGTGTGAATGGTAATTCACCTGTTGTTGAATTAACAACATTATTTAATATATGATTACCACACATTATTGCTTCTCCCCATAAATTGTCAGGTAATCCTGAATCAGACATCATAGTTCGTGCCATTGATTGTAATGTTTGGCCTCTTCTCTCTATAAAGGCATTATGTTGTGGCCTATATGGTGCAGACATTTTATGTTGAATACCTAACATTCTTAGTCTGTTCTGGAATTTATTATTTGTAAATTCTGTACCATTATCTGTTATGAGAGTTACCAATTTCTTTTTAGTTTTTCTTTCAGCAAATTTAATCCAATTAAAGAGATTTTGATATGTTTCAGTTTTGCTCTTCATTAAATAGCAAAACCCATATCTGGAATAGTGGTCCATTATACTTAGTATGTAGCGAACTCCTCCTACACTTGGTTTTTTCGGACCTATTAAACCAGCAAATACTACTTTCAAAGGCTCTTTAGTAGTAAATCCATCAACTCTATTAGCCGGTATAACCCTGCTCTTACTTTGATTACAGGCATTACATTGCAAATACTTATTACAAGATTTCAAACTTATTCCCTTAGATAATTCAACAGTTTTCTTAAGCATTTTAAAATTTAAATGCCCTAGCCTTCGATGTAACAAGTGAATACATTCGTCATGAGGTTTCTTATTTTCATAAATTGTGTTAGCCACCTTTAAACCATCATCATTTAACACATATAATTCACCTCTTAAAGATGCAGTAATTCTCTTATCTTCTTTTTCAATTATGCAGTTATCTCCCTTAAATGTAACTACATATCCTAGTTTAACCAAAATTCTAACTGAAATTAAATTAAACTTAAGTTGTGGTACATATGACATTTTTACATTCTCTTTTATAAAAGAACAATATGCTATACCTTGACCTTTAGCTTTCAGTTTCCAGCCATTGGCTAACGATATCTGCTGTGTACTCTGGGACATTTTAATAAAATTTTTGTTATCATTTGTTATACAATGGGATGCTCCACTGTCAGCCACCCATAAATTATTTTTTACAGCTCTGTTAGTATACATGGCTAACTCTAAATTTTTATTTATTTTTTGATGATTTTTAGTATTCTGGCCAGCGTTCTGGCACTTTGCCTTTTTACAAAATCTTGCCAAATGTCCTCTTCCTCCACAATTAAAACACTTTTTAATTGCGTATGCAGTAGGAGATTCATTATCTTCTTTTTGAGGTTGCTCCCTCCTTAATTCATCTCTTTCAAGCCTTCTTCTGGCCTCTTCGATCAATCTGCCAGTTATATCAGTTAAAGTTAAACTTTCCTTTGGCAAAATTTCAAGTGAAGTTCCGTAGTTATCATAACTTTCATCAAGGGAAGATAGAATTATGTAGACTTGGTGTAGTTCAGAGAAAATAAGCTCTTTCTCGTGCAGTTCTTGAAAAATGCTTTGCATAGTTTTTAAATGACTCAGCATATCACCATTTGTTTGGAGATGCGTCCTGAAAAGCTTCCGTGTTAGATTTATGTGTGCATCAACATTATCTCGAACATAAATCCTCTTCAGCTTCTGCCAACACCCAACAGCCGTTTTCTCTCCGTGGATATAAACAAGCTGTTGATCAGTTAAGGTTAACCCAATTATGCAAATGGCTTGTTGATTTTTATGCATAAATTCTTCTATCTTTAGTCTGTCTTCCTCATCCTCTGGATCCCATTCTTCTACGTTTGGTGGATTTTCAATTATGTTCCACAGACCTTCTCTTCGTAGAAGTAGATTACATTTTGTAGACCATGATACATATTTTGTTCCATCCAGCTTGGATATAAGGGACAAACTTTGTAGATTGACTTGTGCCATGTTTTCTTATATGGATATAAAATTATAATTAATAAAACACAGCTGTCTGTTTACTGTAATGTATAACAACACAAACTCTCACTTTTTACATAAATCTGTTTTATCCTAGTTAAACTGACTTTGCAGCCTCTGGCCCCATAACCAGTGTTAAGCCTGGGTTCCCCAACCAGGGTTAGGGAGACAAGCTAAACAGAATGTGCAGCGTTAGTCAGATAGGCACACAGATAAATGAGTGAGCTAAGCTTGTATGTTTATTAACATACAGTAAAAATAACAGATACGCTTGTGCTATCAAGAATATAGTTTATTCCATTATAAGTCAAAATAACAGTCCAATAGTCATGTATCATTTAGTCAGTCCATTCAGGGATATTCAGTTAGCAAAGTCCATGTAGAATATCCTATGTCAGTTCACTTACAAATTAATCCTTTGTTCTCTCTCCCGTTCGAGCAATGCAGTCTTGATTCCAAGCAGTAATCAGGGATCATCAAAGCCAGAGTGAGAGCAAGCTGTAGTCTTGCTTCTTTTAAAGTGCTTTCACAACCACTCCCTTAATTACTATCCCACAGTTAAAGTTGCAGACACTTTAACATACAAAACTATGATTCATAGTTATTATTTTACCTAAACCAGTTAGGGTAAACAATGTTATCCCTAACAATATTAACTGATACTGGATTGCAATAAATTTAAAAGGATTAAATCTAAAATGTTTATAAAATGCAATTGTGCCACATTACTTTATACATTTATATTGAGATGTTAGTAAATTAATAAAGAAAATAATGTTTGTTTTATTTACCAGAAATGTGCACAACACTCCATGATCTCTTTCAGGAAAGTCAAGTTGTGGACAAATGAGAAATCTGAGACTAGAGGAAAACAAGACAATATTAGAGAAAATTGCAAATTGTATTGTATTCACATGCTATAAATGTTAAATGCCTTCAAAGTTTGTTCACAGATGTTCTCAGCCAATGAAAATCATTTGAAAGCTAAGGTTTTTTTTTCTGCTTTTTTTCTTCCTCAGTTTTCATACAGATAACTTTTAATGGTGAAAGAGGGATTAACTTCTTTTACCATGCTTCTGCCCAGATAAAACAAATTATTTCATATTTCCTCATATATTTATGTTTTTTCAACTTGTTCAGGCTTTTAGAGTGCTGCCCCTTTTATAGATTGATGGCTTTCACTGTGTTTGAAAATAAAGCCTATCATTCTTCATGCTGCCTGGAATGGCTAAAAGTAGACTCTAAAAGATTGATATTGTTGCATTGAAATATGCTGCTAATTGTGAAATTCCTGGTTGTCCAAATCTCTATTCATAAATGTTACCAAACTTTTAGAAGTCACATGTTAATGTAGGCATAAAACATGATTGCACACAAACAAGCACAAGAAATTCCATTTCATACCTCCCTGAACACATAGCCTGCTAGGCACAGCCCACACCAAGATGCTTTCCTACAATAAAAAGTGATCAAGACAAATCAACAAAATCACAAAAGGAAGGATTAGCAGACCTATTGAAAATCCAGGTCACGAATAAGATTAAATACTTGGGGATATACTTGACAGCAAGATGCAGTACATTAAAAGAGAATAACTATATTAAACTTAAGCAGCAGATAGTGCTAGATTTGCTGAAATGGGAAAATTTACAACTGTCACTAATATAGGAAGAATATCAACAATCAAGATGAATATATTGCCCAGAATTTTATATTTGTTTCAAACAATTCCAATCAGGCTTGGAAAAGATTATTTTGAAGATTTAAATAAAATTGTGTTGAAATCGTGTTGAATTTTGGATATGGGAGTGGTTTAGAGAAATAGCAAAATTATAAAATGACAATGTCAACAGCATATAAAGAAAATTTGTATGTTTTACAGGTGACACTTTCCCCCGACAAGAATAGCAAGGATGTTCAAGAATAAGTCTGAAAAGTGTTGGAAATGTCATCAGACACCTGGCTCATATTACCATATGTGGTGGACATGCCCAGATGCTAAAAAATATTGGACTAAAATCCCATGTGGCTGGAAAAAAATGACAAATAAGAATATAGACTTGAAACCAGAGATTTTTTTATTGGGAATTTTGCCTGAAATATATAGTAAAGATTTGAAATATCTGATTGTAAATGTGTTAACAGCAGCTAGGATTGTATTTGCTAAAAACTGGAAAAATGAGAAGACACCATCACAGGAGGAGATCATTAAGAAAATATTGGAATGTGCTGAAATGAGTAGATTGACATTTGAAATTCGAGAACAAGATGGTAAACAATTTTACAAAGTTTGGGATCTATTCTATCAGTGGTTAGATAATAAAATATAATAATGGAATATGTAGATTTTTAGAAAATAATAAACATATAAATATGTATTTTTTTTCTTTTTAAATTATATTTACAAAATGATTCTAGGATAGATCTGGGAGGACAATATGAATTGTTATAAAATAAACTAAGGAAAATATGATTATTTTATAAAACATGAATGAATAAAAGTATAGTCAACAAGTGATTAATAAAGATATTAATGTACTTGATATTTGATTGAAAGTATAAGAGGATATATAATGTAATTGTAATAGAAGACTATGAAATGGTTGCACAAAATAATATGTAAATCAACCGGCCCACTGTATGTATATATATGGAAGATGGTTTATGTTTTTATGTTTTTATTTTATGTTTGTTTATGTTTGTTTTAAAATCAATAAAAAAAATTTTTTTTAAAAAAGACAAATCAACAAAATCCAGGGCCCTCTAATTTATTACAGGCTATCTTCCCATGTCACTAAAATATGCCGGAAAAGTTAGAGGTACACATTATAGAAGTTCTAGAGAAATTACCGCATGGATGTGGCATACTTTCCTTCTCTGTCTCTCACACACGTACAGTTTATAAAATTATATATTTTGAAATGTATAGAAAATTATGAATAATAGAGGGATGTTGTAATGGTATGTGGGAATGACCCTGAGGAGATAAGTGGAAGAGCCATAGACTAGACCAGAGGCAGTTGAGTCCGCAGAAGAAATGGGGATATGGCAAATGTCTCAGAAGGGACCCTTACCAGTGTCATCAACTGCAAAGGTGAGAGAAGGACTTTTAAACTTACCAGATTCTGTTAATGTAACCATAAAATAAAGTTAGAGCTAGTGCTTCTGGATTTCAAGGTTGACAGGGAAAAATCCTGCAGGTGAGTCACTGGACTCAGGATGATCTATCTCAATTAACTAGTCTGGTTAACAGCAGCTCCTGCATGTGTGCAATACATACAGCAGAAACCTCTTTGACAAAGTAAAACAGACCCTCCACAGAAGGAGATGGTGTAATTTTGAGAGAGCATCTGATGAACTTCAGCACCCTAACCTTTTTTGCTGGGTTGAACTATGTAGCACACTGATGACTTTGTCTTGTGAACATCTCTTTTTTTAATGGCATCTCATTTCCAAAAATGCTTGCATTAATCTAAGCATGTTGCATATAATTTTAACATAACTTTATTTTAGATAATATGGCATCTCATTAAGTCAGAAAAAAGAAACGTCCATGTTTTTAGAATTAAATTAGCAATTAAAACAGCAGGATTAAAAAAGCATTTCTTGCAATCATGTCCAAAGAAGCATTTTTGAAAGAAACATTTTGTGCAGAGAAACTTATAATAGATGTTATCAAGCCAGTCTATTTTAAACTCTCTGGCAAGTTTATTTTTCCGTGCCAGAAGTACATTTGGATTTTCAAATTGCTCCTATGTTTAATCTGAAAAAAGAAATGAGTTAATATATTACCTGGAGAAAACTCATCAATTCTCAAGAGATAAAGCAGCAGCAACAGCCGCAATAGCAACTAGACAGCTTGGCTGGAGAGCAAACTTTATTCCTAATTTTTCAAGAATGCTGAACTTCATTCACGTGCGTAGCATCTTTTATCAGCCTCTGCCGGATGCCAATAAGAAATTCCTCACAGTAATCCCATCTGCTCATGCGTGTTCTTGTAAGCCTTGTAAAGGGAGGAGGACAGGATAGCAGATAACGTAAGCTATGTGGGAAATTCTACAAGCTCATCTCTGTTTCCTTTCTCAACCTGAACTTGCTGATTACATCAGTTAACATTCGGCTGCCCATATGGGACTGATCAGAGAACAGAGAGGTTTTTCAGAGTTCGGCCTCACACGGCATAATGGCTAGTTCCCAGTCTCCAAAAAAAGGACGTCACATCCTTTAACTGAAGTCTTTCCAAAACAGTAATGAACACAATGAGCTATTTTCAAAGCTTTCCACTAAGGAGAAATCAAAACAGCTGCTACAGGAAAAACAACAAGCTTTGCAGCATTTCAGCAATGGGGTTTTCTTACAAATATAGACTATTTTTTAAAAGTAACTTTTTGAATATAATTGTAATTAGGCATATAATTTTGTGATACCTTCTTTCCTGTTTCTTATACTGATGTGCTGTGCCTGTATTGTATTTAGTTATACTTCATGATAAACAAGGTTCTTCATAAGTGTTTGCAAACTCTTGGAATTGCAGTGTTCAAATATAATGCCCTATCCTATTCTGTACAATTTCTTCCCCTAAAAATTATTCAATGTTTATTTTGTAATTCAAATGAGAGGAATAACAAGAGATTTTCATGTAGTAGATGCCAGCTCTTCCATGAATTTTGTAAAGAAACTTCAAATGCATCTCACAAATGAGATAAACAAGAGCCTTTTTTTAGATGAAGAAAATATTTAACAAATCGCAGGACAGTTCAGCACAACGTTACTTTAAAACCTAGCTAATTCTAGTTAATTTCCAACTCAGGTACATTATTATATCATGGTGATTGTTTTTTTCCTACTACTTCTTCAGTGGGAAATGTTAATTGCCTGAGGGACATGCCTCCTCCCATGGAATTGGCAGGAAGGTATGACTGCATGGGCCTTAAGGCCCTGTCTCACTGCACTTACGGATGCAAAGAGGATGTAAAAGGTTAAAAAAAGCTTGCCATCCATTGGAGAATGCTATGCATCTGTTGTGTACTCACTGCATACGTGTTTCATACGCTCTATCCCTCGAGCATCTGTCCACTGCGATTTCATCCGTGCAAGAAGTTTTGAGCTGCACAAAACTTTGTGAACGGATGAACTTTCCGCCGCGTACGATGTACATCTGCGACATATAGGGGCAACAAACGTTCTATGTCCATTATCATCCATTAAACATCTGCTGTATCCTCTCTGTATCCTCTGGCCATCCCCTCAACTCACATCCGCTGCAGCTGAAAACAGAAAGAGGGAGGAAATGAAAGGTGCATGGAACATCTACACAGCATGAGTAGCACTGAAATAGAAAGGATGTAAGTGTATGCATCTCGTATATAAAGGATAAAAACGGACAAAACGTTTGTATCTGGGATGTATCTCATATATTTAGGATGTCTGGAGTATGTCTAGAGTAAGTAGAAGGACACCTAGCAGACAACCGATATTTCCTATAAAAAGGGGGAGAAAATCATCTGGATCTCAGTATGAATCCAGCAGCTGTGGTGTACAGACCACTTCACCCTTGGTCTTGGTCTTCCACATCATCCATTGTTCTCCACCATGGATCATGACACAGTCCGTATGATAGCTGCGCTCATTCATCACCAGAACCAAAACCTGTTCAGACAGTTTCACCTTTTATACAAAAGGAGAAGAAGGAGACGTCCAAGAGCTGTGTGGGTCTTAGGATGGATCGTGAGAAGAATTTGGACTGTATGATCAGTTGCTGGTGGAGCTGAGGAATGAAGACCCTCATGCATTCCATCACTTCATGAGGATGCCACCAGGCATGTTTGACGAACTTGTACAGCATCTGAGACCCAGGTTGACCAAGCCTAGCACCAACTTCCATCCCAGTCTGGACCCTGGACTGAAGATGGTGCAGGCCATCATCGAAGAATACGTGGAGGAGCTCCTCAAGTGCCCCACCACTGAACAAGGTTGGAGGAAACTTGCAGAAGAGTGGTATCAGAGGTGGAACTTTCCTCACACCGTTGGAGCCATAGATGGGAAGCACGTGGCCTGCAAAGCTCCACCCAAATCAGGGTCCACTTATTTCAACTACAAGGACTTCTTCAGTATCATCCTCTTTACCATGGTTGATTCTGACTACAAGTTCATGTACATTGATGCTTCAGGCAACGGGTCAGATTCAGATGGCCAGGTATACAACACAAGTGACCTCAAGGATGGGCTGGAATGCAACCTCATCATGGGTTTTCCAGATCCAGACACCCTACCCAATGACGCACAAGATGTGCCCTACTTCATCATTGGTGATGACACCTTCTCCCTCAGAACCTAGCTCATTAAGCCGTACAGTTCAAGATAACTCACCTGTGAAGAGAGGATCTTCAACTACAGGCTGTCCAGAGCAAGACGGGTGGTGGAGAACGCCTTTAGCATCCTGGCCAACAGGTTCCAGATACTTATCACCACCATGCAGCATGAGCCACATACTGTGAGGAGCATCGTGGAAGCTTGCTGCATCCTGCACAATCTCATGCGCACCCGCTACCCAGTGTTGCAGAACAGACTTGTGGACCGTCAACAAGGCAATGGGGACATGAAGCCTGGTGAATGGAGGCAAGGACGAAACCTGATAGACACTGTGGATGTACAAGGCCCCAACAGAGCTTCACGTGAAGGGAAGAAGCAGCGCAGCCTCCTGAGAAACTGGTGCAACTCCCCAGCTGGAGCAGTGGAGTAGCAAGACAGGATGATAGATGATTAATGGATGCTTCCTTGAGCCTGTCGCATAACACTGATGAGATTGTGCCATGTATGTTGAGTGGCCCTACAATGAACAGGGCATTAATAAAGAGCTTTGTTTATTTTAAAATGTGTTGATCAATGAATAAATTGTTATTGATCATAAAGGTCCATATGTGTGGCAGCTGGGATGGTGGACCATATGGTTGCACTGGAGGTTTATCTGTCCCACAACTATCCTGATCTATCCCACAAGCATGCAAAGGCTTAACCATTTTTTCAAAGTTTTCACCAACACTTTATTAAGTAAAAAAAAATGAACCAAGTGTCTTAAGCAAAGATAACCTTTATTAACTTTCTTAGGTAAACTTTATGACTTTATTAAATAAGCAAAATGAACCAAGTAAACTGTATTAAGTGTGTTAAGCAAAGATGACCTTTATTAACTTTCTTAGGTAAACTTTATGACTTTATTAAATAAGCAAAATGAACCAAGTAAACTGTATTAAGCAAAGATAAACTTAACAAGTAAACAACTCAGTCTCTGACACTATTCTTAGTCACTCTGAGTCATGTCCATGGTCTCAGCTGTTAAGCGGGCAGGGACTGTGGAGGTGGCTGTGGCTTGAGTGCTGGTCTGAGGCGCCATTGGGGTGCTTGGCCCCGAGGGTACAACAGGGGATGGTGTGTTCAGGAAGCTATCCGAGAGCTGACTCAGTCCCGTGAGGTTGAGAGGCCCTTCCTCAAGGACTTGAGAGGCCCAATACTGATGACAGATTGTCTGTTGATGGGCTTGGCTGTGGGGTGGAGGAAGGAGGAGTGTCTGGTCTGCAGCTGGGTGAGGACTAGCGTCTGTGGCATGCAATGAACCTGGGCCTGGACTGGGGAGGTCTGCTTCTGCTGTGGGAAGTCCTGGTAGTCGTAGCCTTGGTAGGTGAGGGGCTGTTGAAAGCCGTGGAAGGGCTGTGACATCGCCTGGGGTGGAGGAGCAGACCTGGACTGGATAGGAGCAGCTTCAGCTGGGCCTTGAGGGTTGTGAAGAAATGCTGAGATCTTCTGCTTCATCACCTGGTACTGGGCCTTGGGCATGTCCATGAGGGTCTGGCTCACATAAGTGATGAAGGTGTTCCGGCCCGAGGATCCTCTGTCCAAATGGACCAGCTGAGAGAGAAGTTCTGTGCTGGTCTTCATTGTGTCTCTGATCTCCAACAGCACACTGTGGTTCTGGCCCTCCAGTCTGCCTCTCTGCCTGCATCCTCTGGAGCTGGGGGTGGGGGTGCGGGTGGGTTGGCCTCTGGTGGCTGCTGCTTCTTCCTCCATTTGTGACAGGGGATCCTCCAACTCTGGCATGGGGAGTGCAGCTGTCGGGGGGGGTCTCTGCCATGGGGCCCTCTGAAGAGACCTGTCTGGACAGGGTAGCTGGCTCCTGGCTGGAAGAGGACTGGCTGTCTGTGGGCTGTCTGAGGGAAAGGGGTCTCAGAGGGGCTGCTCCTCAGTAGCGGATCTCACCCTCCAGGAAACTGCACTTGGCCATGATGTACATCTCCCAGTCAGTGAGCTTGACAGTGGCCTGCCGGATTTTTTGAGGTGTAGCTTGCCATACCAGGTTTGCATGTGCTTCCACCATCCCAGGAGTACTTCTGCAGTGTACCCCAGGCTCTCTGCCTTGTCTCTCCAAGCTGCTTGCTTCTTCTTGGTGTCCTGATACAGTCTGTGGCCCTTTCTCCAGAGGTACTCGTTCTCCTCAGCCATTCCAGCACCTCATCTTCATGGTCCTCGGAAACAGCGTACTCTTTCCTCTCTCCCTTTCCTTCCCTTGCCTCTTCCTCCCTCTGGCAGGGCCTTCAGCAGGGCCTTCAGGGGCTTGAGCAGCAGGGCCTT
>BLBF01000017.1:36757903-36802345 GCA_015471245.1 Laticauda colubrina
ATATATATATATATATATATATATATATATATATATATATATATGCATAAGGTTGTCAAAAGCTTCAGTACATTTTTAAGATGTGAAATTTCAAAAGCTTAGGTGACCAAACATGGCTTTTCTCTCTCTGCTATAGAGAGAGCATTCTATTAGGGACTGTTGGTCCAAGTAAATAGACTTGGCTAGGAAATATTTTTGTGCACTACTAATAACACACTCCCTTGATTTGTTAATAGTATTTCCATTTTAAGTTTTTTTTTAAATTAATGAATTATAATTATGAAAATATCAGCCATTCTTGTATATACACAGTGCAACATCTTTTTGTAGACTGTCATTTTCAAATCCACTTTCAGTTCTGTCTCAGTCTTGTCTGGTGAAACTTGTTCCTCTTCCATAAAGGGCCTGTCACATAGGCCGACGGATGCAAAACGTATGTAAAAAGACACAGCGGACGAGAAAATATTCATCCGTTGTTATCCGCTCTCAAAAGTGGCCTGAATTTGCATAAGCAGAGCGGACAACAACGGAAAGCAATGCATGTGGGGAGGATGTAGCGAGGATGTTAAGTGGATGCTCCACGGAAGCCAAGAAGATGGAAGTGGATGGCACATCCGCAGGGCTTCTGGGGGAGCACAGCGAAGTGGATGTGCAACGGAAGGAACGGATGCAGAGCGGATGCCTAGCGGATGAAGCAGATTCATCACGGAAGCCCAGCAGATGCCTAGCGGATGCCTAGCGGATGCAAAGCGTTCACTGTGCATGCGGGGAGGATGCATTGCATCAGCCCCACGGATATAATGGGATGCAGCTCGCAAGCAGGTCACCATCAGAGGAAAGACCTGCTGCCAGACACATCTCCAGCCAACAACCATGGGGAAGAAGAGGAAGCCTGTGCCATCTGCTGCCAGCCCTGGCAAGAAGGACAGGGCCACCATCCCACCCGCTGGCCCTGACTCTGCCACTGCTGGGGCTTCTGCTGCTCGGGCTGACTCTTCTGGTGCTGGTGCTTCTGCTGGTGCTTACTCTGCTGGTGCTGCTCCTGGTGCTGGGGGCTTCTGCTGTTGCTTACTCTGCTGGCGCTGCTCCTGGTGCTGGTGCTTCTGCTGGTGCTTACTCTGCTGCCACTGCTCCTGGTCGTGCTGGTCCTGCTGATGCTCCTGGTCCTGCTGGTGCTGCTGATCCTGCTGGTGCTGCTGGTGCTGCTGGTCCTGCTTTTGCTGCTCCTGTTGTTGCTGCTGCTGGTGGTGGTGGTGTGGTGGAGCAGCCCCTAGAACCTCGAAGCCCTACTGATGAGGGCCCAGATGGCCCTGCCAGAGGGAGGAAGAGGCATACGCATGAACGGGAGAGGAGGCAATACTCCATCGAAGAGGAACATGAGGATGAGGTGCTCGAATGGCTGAGGGAGAACGAGTATCTTTGGCGGAAGGGACACAGGCTCTATCGAGACACCAAGAGGAAGCAGGCTTCTTGGAGAGAGAAGGTGGAGAGCCTGGGCTACACTTCGGAGGTGCTCCTCGGCTGGTGGAAGCACATGCACACCTGGTACGGGAAGCTGCACCTCAAGAAATCTGGACAGGCCATGGTCAAGCTGACGGACCGGGAGACCTATGTGATGGCCAAGTGCAGATTCTTGGAGGATGAGATCCGCCACCAAGGAGCAGCCCCTCTGACAACCCTCTCTCTCAGGCAGCTCACAGAGAACCAGTCCTCTTCTGGCCAAGAGTCAGCTCCTGTGTCCAGGCAGGTATCTGTGGAGCATGCCATGATGGAGACCCCCCCAATAGCTGCACTCCCCGTGGCAGAGTGCGTGGAGGACCCCTTGACGCAGTGGAAGCAAGGAGACGGCACTTCCACCAGAAACCAACCCACACCCACCCCCAGCTCCACCTCCACAGAAAGCAGGCAGAGAGCCAGACTGGAGGGGCAGAGACACACTGACATGCTGGAGATCAGGGACACCATCAAAAGCAGCGTAGATCTCCTCTCTCAGCTGGTACACACCGACATACCATCCTCAAACTGAAAGCCCTTCCTCACCTATGTCAACCAGACCCTCCTGGACATGTCCGAATCACAGTACCAGGTGATAAAGAACAGGATAATCGGTCTTCTGCACAACCCTCCAAGCCCAGCTGAACCTGCTCCGACCCAGTCCAGGTCTGCTCCTCCACCCCAGGTGATGTCACTGCCCTTCCAAGGCTTTCCACAGGCCCTCACCTACCAAGGCTACGGCTACCAGGAGCTCCAGCAGCACAGGCAGCCCTTCCCAGTCCAGGCCCAGGTACATCGCACACCACAGGTGCCACCGATGCCACAGATGCCACCCACACCACAGATGCCACCCACGCCTCACCTCATTCACCTGCAGACCAGACAGCCCCACTACACTCCTCCTTCATCCACCCCACAGCCAAGCCCAGCCTCAGAACATCTGTCATCGGTCTAGGGACTGACACCCCATGTCACGGAGGAAGGGCCTCTCAACATCACAGGACTGAGCCTGCTCTCTGAGAGCTTCCTCCACACACCGTCCCCTGTTGTCCTCTCGGGGCCAGGCACCCCAATGGCGCCTCAGACCAGCACTCCAGCAGCAGCCCCCTCCACAGCACCTGGACCCTTCACCCCTGAGATTATGGGCACGCCTCAGAGTGACTGAGAAGAGTGCCAGAGACTGGGTTGCTACCTGTTGACTTTATCTTTGCTTGGGACACTTTACTTGGGTCATTTTGCTTTTACAGTTTGTTATTAATAAAGATTATCTTTGCTTCACACAATTGCTTCAGTTCTTTTAGTCAATAAAGTCTTGGTGGAAACTTTTAGAAATGGTTTAACCCTTTGCATGCTTGTGGGATGGTTTAAGATAGCAGTGGGATGGGCAGGCATACCTGTGGGATGGGTAATAGCTGTCGAATGGGCAGGGATACCTGTGGGATGGGTAATAGCTGTGGGATAGATAAACCTCCAGTGCAAGCATAGTGGGACTGTATGGTCCACCCTCCCAGGTGCCACACCTATGGCCCTTTATTATCAATAACAATTTAATCATTCATCCACACATTTCAACATAAACACAACTCTTTATTAAATGCCCTGTTCATTGTAATGCCACTCAACATACATGGCCCAATCTCATCAGTGTGATGAGAGAGGCTGGAGGAAGCATCCATTAATCATCTATCATCCTGTCTTGCCACTCCACTGCTCCAGCTGGGGAGTTGCACCAGTGTCTCAGTAGGTTGCGCTGCCTCTTCCCTTCACATGAAGATCTGTTGGAGCCTTGCACATCCACAGTGTTTATCAGATTTCGCCCTTGCCTCCATTCACCCGGCTCCATGTCCCCATTGCCTTGATGGACGTCTGTGCACCTGCTCTGCAACACTGGGTAGCGGGTGCGCATGAGATTGTGCAGGTTGCATCAAGCTTCTACGATGTTCCTCACGGTCTGTGGGCAATGCTGCATGGTGGTGAGAAGTACCTGGAACCTGTTGGCCAGGATGCCAAAGGCGTTCTCCACCACCCACCTTGCCCTGGACAGCCTGTAGTTGAAGATCCTCTCTTCACGGGTGAGGCAACTGGAAGTGTAGGGCTTTATGATGTATGTTCTGAGGGAGAAGGCGTCATCCCCCACGATGAAGTAGGGCACATCTTGTGTGTCATTGGGCAGGGGGTCTGGATCTGGGAAGCCCATGATGAGGTTGCGTTCCAGCCCTCCTTGAGGTGAGTGGTGTTGTATACCTGGGAATCTGAAGATGACCTGTTGCCTGAAGCATCGATGTACATGAACTTGTAGTCATCATCGACCATGGCGAAGAGGATGATACTGAAGAAGCTTTTGTAGTTGTGATAAGTGGACCCTGATTTGGCTGGAGCTTTGCAGGCCACGTGGTTGCCATCTATGGCTCCAACGGTGTGGGGGAAGTTCCACTTCTGATACCACTGCTCTGCAATTTTCTTCCAGCCTTCTTCAGTGGAGGGACACTGGAGGAGCTCCTCCAGGTATCCTTCGATGATGACCTCTTCTCTGACCACAATGCTGATGGTGTTGTGTGGCATCCTCCAGCCGTACTGCCTGCTCCTGTACGTGGTCCCAGAGGCCAGGTGGTGCAGAGTCAGTGCCACCTTGAGTCCAGGATGGGCCAGAGGTTGGTGCTCTGCTTGGTCAACCTGGGTCTCAGCCATTCCACAACTTCGTCAAACATGGCTGGCGGCATCTTCATGAAGTTCTGGAATGCACGAGGGTCTTCGTTCCTCAGCTCCACCATCAGCTTGTTATACAGTCCATACTCTGCTCTTCTCGTGATCCATCTTTGGACCCAGACACTTCTTGGATACCTCCTTTTCTTCCCGTAGAACAGGTGACAGAGCCTGTAGATGGCTTCGCACTGTTGTAGAACGATGGTGGCTACCAAAAGGAGCGTGTGACGATCCATGGTGGAGATGACTGGATGCTGTGGAAGAGCAAGAGCAAGATGAAGGCTGAAGAGGTCTGCACAGCAGGGCTGCTGGACTGAAAGTGAGATCCAGGCGATTTCTTCCCCCTTTTTGTAGGAAATATAGGTTTTCCACTCGGTGTCGTTTTGCATCCTCTAGCCATCCTGCAGACATCCTAAGTATCCGAGAAACGTTCCCTATACGAATGTGTTATCCGTTTTAATGCTTTGTATGCGAGCTTCATCCGCTTTCATCCTTTCTACATCTGTGCTACTGACGCTGCGTGTCCGTTTTGCTTCCTCCCTGTGTCTGTCTTCCACTGGCCCAGATGCGAGTTGCACGGATGCAAGTTGCGCGGATGCGCATCGGATGCCTCGCGGAAATAGCAGTTGCGTAACGGATGACTATGGACATCTAATGGATTTTTCCCATATGCGTAGCGGATGTATAACGGACGCGTTGGATACATTTTCTGCTCAAAAAGTTTTGTGCAGCTCAAAACTTTTTGAGCAGATGAAATGTCAGTAGACAGATGCTGGATGGATAGAGACGATGAAAAATGGACGCAGTGAGTACAGAACGGAAGCATCATGTTAACTAACGGATGGCAATTGTTTCTCTCTGTTTTACATCCTCTTTCCATCCATTGGTGCTGTGTGACAGGGGCTTAACATCTTTTAAACACTGACAAGGTATAGTGTCAGAGACTCTTAAAAGTAACTGAATATTACTGATCTCCATTCCTCGCCCGCTTTCTTCATTTGCTACTGCCTTCACCATTCAACTTACAACAACAATGAGTCCAAACCACTACATTGTTGAATATTTTTTTTTGCAGCACATTATCCACACTTCATCCTGGGAAAAGCAGCAGCACATCATCAAGTACTGGAAGAACTGAGTCGGACATTGAAAGGAATCTTCCTGACTGCTGGACTTTGCAGCAGTATAACAATTTTAGGGAAAAATATGATGGACTGAAAGTTTCCCAGAAAAAGTTAGGTTGCAAGTATTGCAGAAGATTTGAAGATTTGATCAAAGAAAAAAGTGTCTACACAGCAAAGGAATGAAAAAAATTCCGAATTGAGCCATCAGGAAAGAGTAAAGAATTGCAGCAAGCTTCTCTCAGAAAAAAAATTGAAGGAACATTTCTGATCTAAAGCTCACAACATTTGCACAGAGAAGTTGAAGCAATGTGAGCAGGATGTAATAAGCAAAGGACTGGATGAGATGACTGAGAAATATTTGGGTAGTACATGTAGAGTGTTTACTACAGTATACAGTCTGGCCCAAATGTGTAGACCATTTTCATATGTAGAAGATCTGATTGAATTGCAAATTAAAAATGATTTAGATTTTGGAATAGGGTTCCATTCACATAAAACTGCAGTTGCAATAGTAGATTTCATTGAAAAAGGACATAAGGAAACATTTATTTAGCAAAATTATTGAAAAAACTCACAAAATCTGTTTGATCATTGATGGAGCCTCAACAATATCTTCCAAACCAGTTCTTATACTGTACTTAAAAGTTGAGGATCCAGTTTTCTCACCAACAATTATCCTTGAACTAGTACAATTGGAAAAACAAGATCCAGAGGCAACATACTGTTCAGTTATGGAAAATTTGAATAAAGTTGGGTTTAAAAAGAACTATCTAGAGAAACATTTAATTGGATTTTGCTCTGATGGTGCCAGTGTTATGTTTGGGAGAAAATCTGGGATAAGCACTAGGATAGCCAAAGATTTTCCAAACATAATAATATGGCACTGTTTAAACCATCATCTGCAACTTGTTTTATATGATTGTATTAGGGAAATAAAGCAAGTAAATCATTTTCAAATCTTTATTGATAAAATATATTCTATTTTCCATCAATCAAATAAGAACCTAATTGAATTTAACAAAATTTCCAAACAATTTGAGATTGAAATTATAAAGATTGGTAGAGTTTTTGGGCCAAGATGGGCTGCCTGTAGTTTAAGGTCAACATTAAACACACACCATAGCTGTGTGGCAGGCTTAGTGTTACGTCAGTTTTTTTGCTCAAATAAAAAATACTCCGGTATGGCTGCTCATCCTGAAAACACACATTTTCTCACTGATTTGGCCTTGATGATTGATGTCCTAACTGCAATATCTCTTCTTTTTAATGCATTGCAAGCGAGAAACGTAGATCTTATAAAGACTGAAAAACTTGTGGTAAGATCAATTAAATCATTTGAAATGCTTATAAAGGAAAAGGGTGCATATGAAAAAAAAGGTTGATGGATTAATTACTTCAGAAACCTTTAAAAATATAAATTTTATACAAAATCAATGTTTTGTGGGACTTCCTTGTGAAAGACTTGTAGAAAGCATTGTAACTAATTTGAAGAAAAGATTGATGGATTGCGAACATTTAAAAATAGGCTGCCAAATTAATGACACTGATAAACTAAAATTTCTAAATTATTTGGAGCCAGATTACTGGAACACTGAAGAAGTGGTGGTTCCATGGAAAGCAGCTGAAGAACAATTGGTTGCATTTGGTGAAATTTTCAATTATGAATCCATATTAATGATTATTGTGATTTCATAGAAAATGTATTAAAAGATTCGGAAAAATATACAATTCTTTGCAGCATTAAAAAAGGCTATAGATATTGTTAGAACGATTGCAGTCAGCTCAGGAGAAGCAGAAAGGGATTTCTCATAGATGAACATAATAGGTTCAGAGGGCAGAAGTCGTCTCATGGTTTCCAATATAACAAACCTGCTGATGATCAATCTAATTGGCTTACCTCTGCAAGAATGGGACTCTGTTCCTATCCTATAATAAAGAAATGGTTATGGGCACATCGCATAGCTGATGATCATTTTATCAAACAAAAGAAAACAGTTGAGGACGCCAATAAAAAAGCAGTTTGGTAGTACTTTAAACAGTTTTATTGTTTTTTGTAAAGTTTTGTTATGTAATAGTTTTTGATTAATATTTTAAAATGTAACAATCTAGTTTTATGTACCTTTTTATTATTTAAGCATTAAAGACATAAAATAATAAACTACCTTTTGTTTTGGTATATCTTTTTTTTATACTTAAAAAAGTCATTAGGGCAAAGTAGTGATGTTGAGTTGGCCACGCCCAGCCAATCATGTGATCACCAAGCCATGCCTAGCTGGTCACGTGATCACCAAGCCAAGCCTGGCTGGTCATGTGACCACCAAGCCATGCCCAATCAGTCATGTGACCGCCAAGCCATGCCCAGCCAGCAAGCCACGCCCACCCAGTTACATGAAGACCAAGCCACACCCACAAATTAGGCCACACCCAGAGAACCAGTTGTTAAGAAATTTAAATCCCACCCCTGCAATACTTATGTCAATTTTGGGCTTGACAGGACCGTTTACTGAGGTTGCTTATAACAATGCTGTACATATCAGTCCTGGGCTAAATCTTTCCCACATTACTGCAGGGATGGAGTTCATTCCCATGCCTGAATTGCTGAGGGGACACCCCCCCCCCAATCCATGTCAGTAATTGAATGGATGGATGCGATTAAGGAGTACTGAGAAAACACAAAAAAGACTTTGAGTAAGGCAGCCCAAATCCACAAGATGCAAGGTGACAAACATCACTGGCAGCAACCAGAGTTTAAAATAGAAGATAACGTTTCTTTGTCAACTAAATATTTGAAGTTACATTTATCTTCTCGAAAATTGAGTCCAAAATTTATAGGGCCTTTTTAGATAATTAAAGTAATTAAACCTGTTAACTGTGAAGCTTAGTCTCCCTCGGTTATTGGGAAAAGTACATCCGGTTTTTCATAGTAGCTTGTTAAAACCATTTGTGGCTTCACCATTGAGGCCAGCATATGAAGCTCCAAAGCCTTTGCTCATTGTGGGGCATGAACATTATAGGTTAAGAAAATTTTGGACTCTAGTGGGAAGTTACAATATCTATTTTATTTATTTATTTCATAAGCTACTTGGGTAAATAGCTGGAAAGTTAATGTGGATAGATTGGTGGGAAAATTCCAAGCCCAAGGCGAATCCTGCATGTGGAAGAGGAAGTTAAATTGCGTATTATATTATTGTGTTTGACCTAATTTCAATCTTTGTGATTCTATATTGTTGTAGGAGTTTCTCTTCAAATGAGGGGGGCAGCCTGTCAAGCCCAAAATTGACATGTACCATTTTATTTAGCCCTTTTAATATATTCTTTTTCTTTCTTTCTGTTTGCCAGTATTGGGGGGAAGGGTTTTGGGCTCACCACATTCCGAAGGTGGGAGGAGTGGAGATAAAGAGAATTGTTTGAGCTAGGTGGTGTTTCTTCCTGTGGGAATTTTTAGCTGTAAATAGTGCCTAGATTAATAAAATTGTTATTTATGTTATTTATCTAAGCAACAGCTGATGCAAATGTAGCTATATTTTTCTGCTGGATTACTGTATTTCTGTAACACTAGAGTGCTTATTCGGAGTTTTAAAGAGGACAATGACAATAAGGATTTTTCTTTTGTAATTAGATTTCTCCATGTGGCTGTGAAATTTTTGCAGGACTAGAATGCAAATAAGGCTGCTGTGATAATGGTGTCTCATTTGCATTCAAAAGGATAGCGGTGTCTATTTTAATCTTTCTCTTTAGCCTTGCCTGGAGGATCAGAGACATGTATGCTGGAATTAAACAATTTACCTTTGGGATAATTAACCCTATTTGAGAATAGAGGCACTCTTGTAAAAGACTGGAAGGCTTGTTTGGCTTTGATTTGAAGAGTAGAAAGAAAAATATTTTCAGATGCCTAGCGGAGAAAAAGTAATTTTGAATTAAAATAAAATCCTTTGTATATGTCTTGAATTAAATAGACAAGTAATAGATCCTATGCTGATATGACAACACTCACTTTTCAGGAACTTAGAGAGCAAAGTATGTCTCAGGAATGCTGCCAACACCCCCCTGTTAATCCCATTTAAAGTGCTAAGTGAACAATTTGTTTTACAGCAAGATACAAATCATTGCTATAATGGAAGGAACAGATAAAACAGGCCATTTAGCTGTATATGAAGTAATCAAAGTGTTTCTTCACCATTTTTCTCCCCTTATAATGAATGATCATAATGGTACCCTTGACATCGCTCTAGTTGCAATGGATTGTAAGATTGCTTTGTAAAATATAGCAGTTCTGAAATTTACCACAGAAATACAAGAATATTTTGAACTGTCTTTGCTACTCTATGTTGAAATATTGAATCCTCAGCTGATGCAGATTTATCATTTGAAATTTCTTCTCCTTCCCGGCGGTGGAGCTCTTGCCAAGGCAGCAAGCACCTCCCCGCCGGACCCTCTGCCCATCCTGCCAGGGCCGTACAGTCTGGGAAGAGCGAAGAAAGAGAGCTGCGGGTGTGCGCCTGCCTGCCAAGCAAAAGAGCCGGGCTGACCTGAGCATGGCTTCCTTCCCAGGTCCCTCCAGCGTGAACCTGAAGGGGCCACCGGGAGAGGCCGCCAGAGGCAGTGATAGCGCCACCCATCCATGGACAGGGAGGCAAGGCGACTCGTCCTCCTCCTCCAAGCTGAGCCCTGCCAAGTCAGTGCCTCTGCCTGATGCCCATTCCACTGCAGCGTTTGGAGCTGCCGTCGCATTTGGAGATGCACGGGGACGGGCTAGGAGAGGGGTGGAAAGGACGGGCAGCTTCGGGCTCTCTCTGCCAGCCAGGGAAGCAGTGCTGTCATCACCTCCCCTCCCTGTCCGTGGATGGGTGGGCGCCATCACTGCCTTGGGCAGCCTCTCCCAGTGGCCCCTTCGGGTTCGCGCTGGAGGGACTTGGGAAGGAAATGAAGCTCAGGTCGGCCCAGCTCTTTTGCTTGGCAGGCAGGCGCACATCCGCGACTTGCTTTCCTGGCTCTGCCCAGCCCACACGGCTCTGGCGCAGCCCTGGTGGGATGAGCAGAGGGTCTGGCGGGGAGGTGTTCACTGCCTTGGCAAGAGTTCTGCTGCCGGGAAGGAGGGCCCGCGCTGGGCGCCCCAGGTGAAGCTCTTCATGCTCTGCCCGGCACCAGGCAGGGATGGCAGCTGGGCGCTTCTCCCGGGGGGGGGGGCAATCCTGCATTGCGGCCCCAGGATATTCGCCCCCCCCCATGTGGGGTTGGGCTGCTCTCTCAGGCAGGGGAGACTTTGTTGTAGCAGGGCATTGTTTTTAAAATAATTGGCTTTACCTTAGAAAGCAAAGGGAAAGCGGCGACAGGAGTGCCTGAAGCCAAGTGTCTCCACTGGGCTCCGGTTGCAGGGAGGAGCCTTGGCTGGCTGTGCGTGGCTGTGCCAAATGCCACGGCATTGCTGTAAATGCCACAGCAGCAAGGGAGAAGAGAAAGCAATGGTGGAGGAAGGTCTCACAATATGAAGTGCCCCACCAACTCCGAGGTAAACATCCAAGCTGTCGCTACCCGCCCACACGAGGATACAAGGGTGGGGGGAACTAAGTCACCCCCCAAAAGACAGCCTAGCCATTTTTTGGGGGGTCAAAAAAACATAAGGCCCGGCCTTATTATGTGAGAAACACGGTATATTTGCATGTGTTCTGTAATGGGCTGAACCCAGTTTGTGGCATAATTCTGCATGCCATTCTATTTGTGGGATTAATGTGACAAAAGGTAAACACATCATCATTCTGGGATAATAAAAGCCTGTCTACAGCATCAACAAAATGTTATCTTACTTGACAGAAGAGAGAAAGATGATAAAAATAAAGAAATAAAGTCTGGAGTATACCTCTCTGGCCCTTATAGTTTTGAGGTACATGTTGTCCTCATTTAGTGAACACAATTGGGACTGGCAATTTGGTCATTAAGTGAACCAGTGGCTAAGTAAAACTATTACTATGTTTGTCTTGTTACTTCAGTTTTCCTTGGCTTGATAGACCCACAAAAGTCATAAATGCAAGGATTGTTTGTATAGTTACTTTTTCATTAACTTCATAATTTGTAATGGTCACTAAACAAGGTAGTCGCTAAACCTGTATGTCACTAGAGAAATCAACAGTCCCTTAGGAGTTAGTTTCATACCACAATAATGGAATAATAAGTCTTTATTAAGAAAAAGAGAGAGGGTAAAAATGTGGTGAAAAGTAAATCTAATTGTCTATTCAATTGCTCAAACTGTTTATTTTTGTTATTTTTCTAACCAAAATAAAAGAAACATCTGGGAATAGGGTGGTCTTTGCATTGTCTGAATCAGATCCTAAATCTGAGTTTTGCACCTCCAGGGACCATGTCAATTTTCTGCACAGAAATCTTAAGGAGAATTGAACAATACAATACACATCAAAAACAATAAACTGGCATTTAGAAAATAATAAACTTTGTGAAATGCTATGTTATGTATACACAAGTATATGTGTATATTATTATGTATACACAAGTAACAATTCCTTGAATCAGAAGTTCCTTTCTGAATTACAGTATAAGGCAGTGTATAGAGTCATCTAAATATTAGGAAAGAAATTATAATGAGTTACAGATATTGGAACATGGTTCAATTAAATTTACAGTCAGATGGCAAAACTAAGAGTTCACATGTAACACAGGGGTCAAACTCGATCACATCATATGAAGTCACGTGACGTATCGCAACATTTTTTGCCTTTGCAGAGATGGGGTGGGATGTGGCTTGCGTGTGATGCATCCAGCCCATAGGCTGCCAATTTGACACTCCTGACAATTATTTTTAAAAAAGAAAAAGAAAGATCAATCAGCTTAGGAAAAGCAAATTATCAAGATGACTAGAGAATGAATTGCGGTGACTTTCTGAAGATATTTGCTGAGTTGTCAGTTGAAAAATAACAACTATTACTTTGTCTGATCTTACATGGCTTAGTCAGAAGTAAAATTATTAACTGAACGTGCCATGTTATATTAAAAGGGCACAGCAAGAAGACATGTGAAACTGTTCATGTTTTCTCTAGGATCATGAACAAAGTTGCCTGGTACATTTTGAAATTTTCCTTCTAAAATCACATCCAGTTCCCAAAGCAACAGTTCAACCATGGTGGACTGCCAAATCCCTCCCCCTTCCAGTACTGGAAGGCATACTTTCAGGAACTGTACATGGATACTTCTATTGGAAATAATGCCAAATAATAATAACAATCTGAAAATGTGGACATTAGTCACAGTGACAAAAATAAAGAATCTTGTTATTTTGGGAAAGAACTACAGAAGACCAACTTAACTCAGGAAAATACCTAATCTATCCAGAGACCATTAAAAATAATTTGGCGTTCTGAGCCTCAATCAAGGTAAGATGTCACCCTCAGGGCCATCCTGTAAGTATCACTGACACTCAGAAAGATGTCGAAGAAGGCTGCACATTGGCTCTACTCTGAAAGGTTTTTCTCATCTGATAACTTGATATAATCTATAGTAAAAGAACAAAATGAGCTTTTCTTTTCTTTAGACGTGCCTTTTTCTACAAAGCTTTTCAAGACAGGAAATTTTAACACAATCTGATGCATGCTATATTTCTGTACTTTTCAATTTCTTAATTACTAGTTCCACTCTTATTTACCTCTCTAGGTCTAAACAAAATGCTTGTCTAATTAACTGACACTGGACTATCAACTCGCCCAAACTGAAAAGATGATGGATGACTCTTACTTATTTTTGAAAGCAACCTTTCTGATGCTCTTATCTTCCATCATTTTCAATCCCACTCAAAGCAAAGGATGATCTGGTTGGGACTCCCACATTACTGTTCCTCCTTAGCACACTTTTTCCCAGAGCATGTATTTTTTCAAAAGGTGTCCTGGTTTTACCCAGCAATTCTATAAAATCTAATTAGTGTCAACTGCTCAGTACATTTTTACATGTATCAACCAACCTTCCTGCTGATGGGATTCAACAATACACAGTCTGTATTCCAGGAGCCATAATAGCGCAGTGGTTAGAATGCAGTATTGAAGACTAACTCTGCCCACTGCCAGGAATTCAATCCTTACCGGCTCAGGGTTGACTCAGCCTTCCATGCTTCTGAGGTCAGTAAAATGTAGACCCAGATTGTTGGGGAAATATGCTGACTCTGTAAACTGCTTACAGAGGGCTGTAAAGCACCGTGAAGTAAGTGTTATTGCTATAGCTACTGGAGCTGCCAAATCAATTTTTCACTGAATTACTTGTAGTCTCCATCCAATTTCTACATTATTCAATTTGTCTCTAGAATCCTCAAATCCTAAAGTGTCATCTTGCTAATTTTCAAACATAAAAATACTAAATTATAATTATGACACTTTTTGTTAATTTACCATAGCAGTTTCTTATTCTTATAAAGAAATTAGACAACTCATGATCCAATGGGTAACTTTTTCAGGGATACTTCCTTACCTAGACAGAGAAACAGAATGTCCATAGGGAGCAAAAAAGCAGCGGGGACAAAAAATATTTGTAACTACCTGCTAGCTTCTCCATTAACTTTCCTTGTAGGAAGCTGCCAGGGAACTTCACATGTGAGATCCCAATCACATGATCTTGGCAGTGGGGTAGTGTAGAGTACTAAAGTATGACAACAACTTCACAAAATTTTAATCTCATTGATCTCATGGGTACTGGATTTTGTAAGTTAGTGTCAGCTGTCCAATTGGTGATTCCAGATAAAGGAACTTCTGGGACATTATTTTACCAAGAGTATAAAACTTTACTGAATAAACAACATTGGCACAAAAGAAACTGAACCAGCTCTGGTTTTCTCACACAAAAACAAGCACAGTTAATTTTTCCCTTTTCCCTCCAGAACACCCACAGTCCAAAACATCCACCAATCACTCCTGTTCATTTTGTTACAGGAAACAGCCAGCCATACTGAGACATCTGCTTGGTGTGTCTTTGAGATGCTACCAGTGGTGCTGGTGGAAACTTGAATACCATTCTCCCACCCTTGCATTCCATCTACCCCCTCCCTGTTATTGTCAAGCTGCAAGTGAAGGAAAAACATAGGTGAAAGTACAAATCTATTTTGACATTATCCCATTTAAGGCATATTGATTAAAAATGTTGCCCTATTATGCACAATTGTGCCCAATTAGAAGTTACAAACATGAAAATATTAATAGTATATTGATAACTGACAAAAGATTAAGTAGATAAAGTGAAGAGTTCAAGATTCATAAACTGCATTTGAGTGAAATAACATTCCTCGCAAACTGTTTTCATTTGACCAACCTAAAATACCATTGACCTGATTGGCTGCTTTGACATTCTGAAAAACTAAGCATAAGAAAGAACAAGAAATGTAGCCTGGATTGTCAAAAATGTAGTGCAATTTTTTCTTTAGACCAGGGCAGTGGTGATATTCAGCAGATTCTGACCAGTTCTGGAGAACTGGTAGCGGAAATTTTATTAGTTCAGAGAACTGGCAAATATCAGCTCTGACTGGAGATTTTACACTATCCTTTCCCTGCCGTGCTCACCAAACCACACCCACAGAACTGGTAGTAAAAATATTTGAATCCCACCACTGGACCAGGGGTGTCAAACTCACGGGTCCTGCCCATTTTAACTACAGGGAAAAAAGTCCCGATATGTCACGTGATGCTGCTGTGATGACGTGAATTTGATACTCCTGCTTTACACCTTTTCCTAGATCACAGAACAGGAAGAAGTTGTAAAAACCATTTATATTGTTTGGACAATAGTCACTAAGTGGCAGAGAAATTCAGAACCAATTAGTTCTGGTGGCGAAAATCTAGCAAGGGATATTATTATGGCAGTGATAACTGATTGATAATATGCTTAACCCAGTAACTACTATACCAGTTAATTCAATTTACTGGAGTTATGACAACATATAGACTAACTGGGTATAAAGTCTCCATTGAAAAAATTCAAATCCTGCCCATTTTCTCTCCCATGAGCTCATTTTGGCAAAATTTCATGACAATGTGCTTACATGCTACAACTAATCAGTTTTTGCTTGACAATTTTGTTTATTTTGCCAATCTTAGAGTGAATTCCTCATGAGAGATAAACATTTTCAACTTTTCTGCTTTTCTGCTCTTTCTCTCAAAGGATTAAATAAGTAAACATGTGATTCATCAAGGAATTCACAGACATGTCCAATTGGGTAGAGTTTATTTAAATCTATGTGCAATTAGCTCTGCTTTGGGTTACATTTAGATGACTGGAATAATTGATAGCTATTTAGTGTTTCTGTAACATACTCAGTCTCCTATTTTGACAAATATATTGTGGGATTCAAGTCATTAAATATTTCTAGAATTAAGATATTTAATTATAGTATTACCTTCTAAAATTAAGCTAAATGCATTTATTTATATTGCAATAAAAATGAAATATATTTACCATTTTCTTTAGATCAAGTTATTTTAACTACTTTTTCCACTGGCCATGAATCCAAATCTGCTAACTTTTCATTTAAGGCTAGGTCACACTGGCCGATGGATGCAAAACGTATGCAAAAAGGACACAGCGGATGAGAAAAATTTCGGGGGTGGCTCCATCCGTTGTTATCCACTCTCAAAAGTGCCCCAAATATGCATAAACAGAACGGACAACAACGGAAAGGAACGGACGGGGGTAGTACGTAGCGAGGATGGTAAGTGGATGTTCGTAGGAAGCCTAGCGGATGGAAGCGGATGACACATCCGCAGGGCTTCCGGGGGAGAATAGCGAAGCGGACGCGTAGTGGAAGGAGGGGATGCATAGCAGATGATCATGGACATCATGAACGCCTAGAGGATGCATAGCGGATGCGTAGCGGATGCAAAGCGGTCACTGAGCATTGCATCAGCTCCGCGGATATAAAAGGATGCAGCTTGCAAACAGTCACCATTCAGAGGAAAGACCTGCTGCCAGAGACATCTTGAAAGAACACCATAGTTCGACAGTCAGGGAAGAAGAGAAAGCCTGTGCCTACTCCTGCCAGCCCTGGCAAGGACAGAACCACCATCCCACCCCCTGGCACTGACTCTGAAGCTGCTGGTGCTTCTGCTGCTGCTGCTGGTGCTCCTGGTGTTGATGCTGCTGGTGCTTCTCCTGCTGGTGCTGCTGGTGCTTCTCCTGCTGGTGCTGCTGGTGCTGCTGCTGCAGCTGGTGCTTCTCCTGCTGCTGCTGGTGCTACTGCTGTGATGGACCAGCCCCAAGGCCCTCAAAGCCCTGCTGCTGAAGGCCCTGAAGCCCCTGCCAGAGGGAGGAAGAGGCAAGGCAAGGAGAAGGGAGACAGGAAACAGTACTCCATTTCCGAAGACCATGAGGAGGAGGTCCTGGAATGGCTGAGGGAGAATGAGTACCTGTGGAGAAAGGGCCACAGGCTCTATCATGACACCAAGAGGAAGCAGGCAGCATGGAGAGACAAGGCAGAGAGCCTGGCTACACTTCAGACGTACTCCTGGGATGGTGGAAGCACATGCACAGCTGGTATGGCAAGCTGCACCTGAAGAAATCTGGCCAGGCTGCTGTCAAGCTCACTGACCAGGAGATGTACGTCATGGCCGGGTGCAGCTTCCTGGAGGGTGAGATCCGCCACCGAGGAGCAGCCCCTCTCTCAAACCTCTCCCTCAGACAACCAACAGAGAGCCACTCCTCTTCTAGACAGGAGACAGCTACCTTGTCCAGGCAGGTGTCTTTGGAGGGCCCCATGGCAGAGACCCCCCCGACAGCTGCACTCCCCATGCCAGAGGACGTGGAGGATCCCCTGTCTCAAATGGAGCAAGTAGAAGCAGCAGCCAGAGACCAACCCAACCCAACCCCACCCCCAGCTCCACCTCCACAGAAAGCAGGCAGAGAGGCAGACTGGAGGGCCAGAGCCACACTGTCCTGCTGGAGATCAGGGACACCATCAAGACCAGCACAGATCTTCTCTCTCAGCTGGTCCACAGCGACATGCCATCCTCTAACCGCAAGTCCTTCATCATGTACATGAGCCAGACCCTCATGGACTTGCCTGAGGCCCGGTACCAGGTGATGAAGGAGAAAATCACAGCACTGCTGTACCACCCAGCTGAACCTGTTCTGACCCACTCCAAGTCTGCTCCTCCACCCCAGGCGATGTCACAGCCCTTCCACAGATTTCAACAGCCCCTCACCTACCAAGGCTACGAGTACCAGGACTTCCCACAGCAGAGGCATCCCTTCCCAGTCCAGGCCCAGGTACATTGCACGCCACAGACGCCTCACCTGACCCAGCTGCAGACCAGACACTCCTCCTTCCTCCACCCCACAGCCAAGCCCCCCAACAGAAAATCTGTCTTCAGTCCTGTGCCTGACATCCCAGGTCCTTGAGGAAGGGCCTCTCAACCTCACGGGACTGAGTCAGCTCTCTGAGAGCTTCCTGAACACACCATCCCCTGTTCTACTCTCGGGGCCAGGCACGCCAATGGCGCCTCAGACCAGCACTCCAGCAACAGCCACCTCCACAGTCCCTGCCTCCTCGACAGCTGTGACCATGGACATGCCTCAGAGTGACTGAGAATAGTGCCAGAGACTGAGTTGTTAGCTGTTCACCTTATCTTTGCTTAAAGACACTCTATTTGGGTCATTCTGCTTTTTTAATAAAGTCATACAGTTGACTTAAGACAGTTGTTAATAAAGGTTATCTTTGCTTCACACACTTGGTTCATTTTATTTACTTAATAAAGTGTTGGTGAAAACTTTGAAAAAAGGGTTAAGCCTTTGCATGCTTGTGGGATAGGTAAGGATAGTTGTGGGATGGGTAAGGATAGCTGTGGGATGGATAGCTGTGGGATTGGTCAGGATAGCTGTGGGATTGGTAAGGATTGCTGTGGGATGGGTAAGGATAGTTGTGGGATAGATAAATTCCAGTGCAAGCATAGTGGGACTGTATGGTCCATCCTCCCAGCTGCCACACATATGGCCCTTTATTATCAATAACAATTTATTCATTGATCAACACATTTCAAAATAAACAAAACTCTTTATTAATGCCCTATTCATTGTAAGGCCAATCAACATACATGGCACAATCTCATCAGTGTGATGAGACAGGCTCAAGGAAGCATCCATTAACCATCTACCATCCTGTCTTGCCACTCCACTGCTCCAGCTGGGGAGTTGCACCAGTGTCTCAGTAGGTTGCACTGCTTCTTCCCTTCACGTGAAGTTCTGTTGGGGCCTTGTACATCTACAGTGTCTATCAGGTTTCGTCCTTGCGTCCATTCACCAGGCTCCATGTCCCCATTGCCTTGTTGACGGTCCACAAGCCTGTTCTGCAACACTGGGTAGTGGGTGTGCATGAGATTGTGCAGGATGCAGCAAGCTTCCATGATGCTCCTCACAGTATGTGGCTCATGCTGCATGGTGGTAAGAAGTATCTGGAACCTGTTGGCCAGGATGCCAAAGGCATTCTCCACCACCCGTCTTGCCCTGGACAGCCTGTAGTTGAAGATCCTCTCTTCACGGGTGAGGTATCTGGAACTGTAGGGCTTCATGAGGTAGGTTCTGAGGGAGAAGGCGTCATCACCCACGATGAAGTAGGGTACATCTTGTGTGTCGTTGGGTAGGGGGTCTGGATCTGGAAAACCCATGATGAGATTGCATTCCAGCCCATCCTTGAGGTCACTGGCATTGTATACCTGGATATCTGAAGCAGACCCGTTGCCTGAAGCATCGATGTACATGAACTTGTAGTCAGCATCAACCATGGCAAAGAGGATGATACTGAAGAAGTCCTTGTAGTTGTGATAAGAGGACCCTTAGTTGGGTGGAGCTTTGCAGGCCACGTGCTTCCCATCTATGGCTCCAACGGTGTGGGAAAAGTTCCACCTCTGATACCACTGTTCTGCAACTTTCCTCCAGCCTTGTTCAGTGGTGGGGCACTGGAGGAGCTCCTCCACATATTCTTCGATGATGGCCTGCACCACTTCTCTGACCACTTTGCTGATGGTGTTGTGTGGCACCCTCCATGCATACTGCATGTTTCTGTATGTGGTTCCAGAGGCTAGGTGGCGCAGAGTCAGTGCCACTTTCAGTCCAGGGTCCAGGCTGGGGCGGAAGTTGGTGCTCTGCTTGGTCAACCTGGGTCTCGGACGCTCCACAATTTTGACACACATGGCTGGTGGCATCCTCATGAAATGCTGGAATGCACAAGTGTCTTCATTCCTCAGCTCCACCATCAGCTTGCCATAGAGTCCAAACTCTACTCTTCTCCCGATCCATCTTCGGACCCAGACAGCTCTTGGACGTCTCCTTCTTCTCCTTCCATAGAAAAGGTGAAGCAGTCTGTAGAGGGCTTGGTTCTGGTGATGAATGATGGCAGCTTCCATAAGGAGTGTGTGATGATCCATGGTGGAGATCAATGGATGATGTGGAAGAGCAAGAGGAAGGGTGAAGAGGTCTGTACACCACGGCTGCTGGACTCATATTGAGATCCAGGTGATTTCCTCCCCCTTTTTATAGGAAATGTCGGTTTTCTGCTAGGTGTCCTTCCACATACTCTAGGCATACTCCAGACATCCTAAATATCCGAGATACGTCCCATATACGAAAGTTTTGTCCGTTTTAATGCTTTATATACGAGATGCATCCGCTTACATACTTTCTATTTCTGTGCTACTAATGCTGTGTGGACGTTCCGTGTACCTTTCGCTTCCTCCCTCTTTCCGCTTTCAGCTGCAGCGGATGTGAGTTGCGGGGATGCCCAGAGGATGCCGAGAGGATACAGCGGACGTGTAATGGATGACAACGGACATAGAACGTTTGTTGCCCGTATGTGTTGCAGATGTACATCGTACGCGGTGGAAAGTTCATCCGCTCAAAAGGTTTTGTGCAGCTCAAAACTTTTTGAGTGGATGAAATAGCAGTAGATGGATGTTTGATGGATAGAGCGTATGAATCACGTACACGGTGAGTACACAACGGATGTATCGCGTTTTCCAACGGATGGAAAGGTTTTTTGTCCGTTTTGCATCCTCTTTGCATTCGTTGGTGCAGTGGGACATGGGCTTTGTTATGTGTTTCCTCAGGTTTAGCAAAATGATTTCTGATGATCTTTCTAATACATGTTCTGCTTCTTAGAAACACAATTTGTTGAAGAAAGGAGGCTTGCTTTTCTTTAGCTGTCTTTTGTTTCCCTCCAAAAATTCTGTAATTGTCAGAGATTTCCTGGGCTTGATATTTTCAGTTTTATTCAGAAAATAGCCCAAATTCCCCTTTGAAAATGCTGTCTTTTTTGATTAGACCAAATTTTCAGTTCTGCTTTCCAGACTAAATTTCTTTTATCCATGGCCATAAGGCTGCAAAGACTGGGGTGGAGACAGAGGGAAATAGACTCACTGGTTGGATAGCCTCAATCAACCAGAAGATGATTCTGGAGCTCACATCTAATTTATCTAATTTTTTTCTTACTGAATTGACCTGATTCCTATATGACTGGAACAATTCTTACCTCCTTTAATGGAGTGCCCTCTTCTGACTGTTTTGGAATTAAAAATTGATAAAAGATCTCTTGAAAGTGATGAATCCAAAGACCATAAGATAAGAAAATTATGGCATTTTAAAGAAATATTCAGGTACATAAATGAGTGGAAAATACTCATTTCTGAAGAAAAAATCTGCTGCTGCTTACTAATCTCTAGAGATGTCTGATACCTGTAATGAGATAATTTAGTTTGTTATTACAGACAGAAGTATGATTCAGCACTATTCAGCTCATTTTTATTATTTATTTGTATCCCACTATTGTTATTTTTATAAATAAATTAAGGCAGTGAATGTATCCAACACACCTTCTTCATCCTGATGTGGTTCCCATCTTCAAAAAGGGGAGAAAAAACAGCTACAGGAAATTGGAGATGAATCAGCCTGACATCAATACCTGGAAAGATCCTGGAAAAGATAATAAAGTAGATCTGTGAACAACCAGAAATAAGCAAAGTTATAATCAGAAGCTAATATGAGTTTGTCAAAAACACAAAACAAATGCCAAACAAATATTACTTCTTTCTTTGAATAAGCTACTAAACTAGTGAACCTGTGAAATGCTGTGGATATAGTATACTTAAGACTTTAGCAAGGCATTCAACAAAGTAGGCTACTTCTTGGTAAGCTACAAAAATGTGGGATAGACAGCATCATTGCCAGGTTGATTTTTGACTGGCTGACAAACTGTACTCAACATGTAGTCCTTAATGGAGCTACATCCTTGTGGAGAGAAGTAAGCAGGAGTAAACCAAGATTTTGTTTTAGGCCATTTGGAATTTGATAAGTTTCCCTTCTATTTTTGGAATTTGGAATTTGCAACCTGGAATTAAGGAGAAACTTCCTAACAATGAGGTGGAACAGCTTGCCTTCAGAAGTTGAGGTACTGGAGATTTTTAAGAAAAGACTGGATAGCTACCCATCTAAAATGGTATATGGTCTCCTGCTTGAGGAGGGGTTTGGCCTAGAAGACTTCCAGTATCTATTCTGATTTTGAAAATTTGCAGGTGAGACCAAGCTGGCAGGAATAGCCAACATTCAGAAGATAGGCTCAAAATTCAGATGGATCTTGACAGACTTGAACACTAGACCCTATCTAACAAAAATGAAATTAAATGTAGAGAAAAGCAAGGTTTAACCTTATGCAAGAAAAAACAGATGTACAGGTACAGATTAAGTGAATTTACTGCTATTGACTCAATAGCAGTAAACGCAACAGAGATCTTGGAGTCCTAGTAGACAATCACTTACATATGAGTCAGCAATGTGCTGTAGTTGTCAAAACAGTCAATTTCATTCTAGGCTGCATTAACAGAGGAATAAAATCAAGTGTGTTCATACCACTTTATAAGGTCTTTGTAAGACTACATTTGGAATGCTGCATCCAGTTTTGGTTGCCATATTATAAAAAAGACATTGAGACTCTGGAAAAAGTGCAGAGAAGAGCAACAAATAAAATTAGGGGACTGGAGACTAAAGCATATGAAGAATGCTCAGTCTAGTACAGCCCTGCCAAACTGATGGCCCATGAGCCAGATGTGCCACACCCACTCTGGCTCTACAAAGGCAAAAAACATCATGATACATCATGATCCAGCCTGTGATGTGATAGAGTTTGACACCTGTGGTCTAGTAATGAAAAGAAGGACCAGGGGAGCCATGATAGCAGTGTTCCAATATTTGAGGGGCTGCCACAAAGAAGAGGGGGTTAACCTATTTTTCAAAGCACCAGAAGGCAAGACAAGAAGCAATGGATGGACCAATCAAGGAGAACTAAGGAGAAATTAACTACTGTAAGAGTGAGAACAATCAACTGGTGAAACAGCTTGCCTTCAGAAGTTAAGAGTGCTTCATCACTGGAGGCTTTCAAGAAGAGGCTAGATATCCACCTGTCCAAAATGGTATCGGTTCTCCTTTTTGAATAGGGGGTTGGACTAAAAGACCTCAAGTTCTCTTCTAACTCTGATGTTCTATATTCCTATTTTCCCCACCACAACAACCCCATAAGGTAAGTTGGGCTGAGAGAAAATAACTAATTCAAAGTCATCCAGCTGATTTTCATGGTAAGGTGAGATTTAAACTCATGGTCTCCCATATTTTATTCTGATACTTTAATTATTAGACCAAACTGGTTCATAGTAGGATTTCAAATGTAATATAAAACAGTGCAATATAGAATTATCAATTTTTTAGGTTGTAACAGCTGATGAATACTTGGGCCTTTTGTCTGACTTTTTGAAGCCACACTCTTTGACCAAACTCCTACCTATATCTCATATGCATTCCTACTTTTTGTCCCTTCAGTTTGACTGCCGTCTTGTACATTTGAATGCAAGTAAAACTATCCCCATGGTCTTGAAGTTCACAATCAGGACTCACAATCCAAAGATTGTTATGCCTCCATTCAGATGAATGTGAGTATTAACCCACTTCAATTTTTGCTATATGTGGAATTGAAGGGTATGCAGAGAAGAATTGGAAATGAATGAGAGCCGGTACAATTTAGATATTGCTGTCTGGTAGATTTCTGAATAGGTGTTCTGTTTTTCATACTCACAGCAATAACTTCATCAATGCATTGAATTCTGTTCTTCAGTAGTTAAGCTTTCAACCATCTTCAGGAATTCAAACAGGAAAAATAAATATAATTTCAGTTTATTTTCCGGAAATCCTGTTCTGACAGGAGGGAAATTAGGGAAGATGATCCAGCTGGATAGGGTAAACCTTTGAATGAAGCCTGAAATAGATAGCAGTATCTAAACATATTTTTACTTGATGTTTTCACCACTAGAGGGTAGAAATATACTACAAGAAGCTTTACAATGACTATCTCCATTGAACTTTGTATACAATATGTGCCTTTGAGGTTTTGAATAGAATTACAAAAGAGAATCTGGGTGTAGGTCTGATAACAGAAATGTATATTGTTTTATATCAATTGCTGCTTTGATCAATTCATACAAATTAAGCAAAAACAAGCACTCCTCTTTCATGGAATCAACTTATTAATTTCTTAAATGTTTTATTTAATTCTCACAAAATAATCACAACAGAATGGATCTCAGCAAAAAGTAAAAGTCTTAGAACTCACTTTTTGCTGGGGTCCATTCTGTTGCGATTATTTTCAACCAAATGGAATATTTTCCCATCCAGAATGGAAACCCAAATTCCCACTAAGTTATTAACTTAGATGTATATAATATTTTCCCAACATCCTGTTAGCAGTTTGTGTGATTATTGGACTAATACAATGAAAAAACCGTGCAGCTTTTGGCTCTGAGTTTGATTGTTTTCTTGTAGTTGTTTCATTACCCAAACTTGTTAAGATCGTCAGTGCTACAAATATTTTACTTTATTAAAATAAATGCATTTGGTAACAGAGGGTTGTAGCTAATATTATCATAAAATCAGCATTAATGCACGAATAAATGCAACATTAGCCCTGGATTAATATGCATTTGTATTACTCTTATTTTTCCCTGTGGACTCATATGTCTTCAGGTTTGGATAGTTCCACAGTTCCAGATAGCTAAATAAGTTCTTCCTAAAGAACTATACTCTAGCCTGGGTCTTTATTCATGTACCTCAGGATTGGGAACTATGTCCTTTTATAACCATGCTGGTTCAGGAATTCTGGGAGTTGAAGTCCACAAGTCACAAAGAGGCCATAGTTTCTACCCCTGATATACCTGAATGAAAAGTCCTTGAAATTTTTAGCATATAGTCTACCAGTTGTGACCATTATAATGATAAAAATTAGATGTACTTTATCTGAGCTATAAAGATTCAGATGATCACTAGATGATTAGAGTTGTCAATAACTTTGCTTCTATTAAATGATCATCTGTGTTTTTGCAGGCTAGCCATAGTAAACTAATTGGAATGAAGTCCCTCCTATAATTGTCAACTGGGGGAAAAAACCCTACTTTAATCACAATGGAAAGGGGGCAAATCATTTGCTGGGTCCTCCTTGGCTCTTTCTGCAAAATTAATTTTATACTATATCCCATGAATAAATAGTACAAGCGTGAGAGAGGCCAGCCTGAAGCAAACCCAACCCATCATTGGTTTAAGGCATATTATGCTACGTGATGTACCCAACCTTTTACAGGGAGACATGTAAAAACTGCTTCCACCCACATTCTTTGAAGGAAAACTAGCATGTGAGCTTTTATATTTCAAAGTCATGAACAGATAATCATAGATCAAAAGACACAATTGTGTGTGCTCAAGAGTACAACATTCTATAAATATATATAGTAGCTTTGCTTGACCTGACACAAGAAGGAAATTACTATGCAGTCAATGTAGATGATACAAATCAACACAGAAACAGCTTCTTCTAGTTCAACAATCTGGATTTAACAAGTGGGCAATTTCTGTAGACAGGACAACTTAGGCCCTGTGCAGGACGATTTCTGTCATGACATTACTTAGATGGGAGCATACTGAACACCAATTCTGGATGGATTAATGGACAAGAAATAAAAATTTTCATCTCCAAGCTGACTTAAGTTGAGAAATTTGAACCTGACATGATTCATAGAAATAGAAGGCATTAAATCCATCATATGTACAGCTATTTCATATCTGCACCCTTGGAAGCTTTCTATTAGGCCACTGCAGATTCACACCTGTTAAGTTTTCCATTGAAGCACAAGTTTCTGATGGAGACCATAGTAATGACATTTATGTTTTGTACTATATCATTTGCCACTATAATTAATGACATGTTGGGGCACAATGGCATGTATGATGTTATATGTCTTCCATTGCCTACCTACAAATATGAACATACAAAAATATATGGGATTTACACAGTAACTATAGCCAAACCCTGCCAATATTTTTTTTCTCTCCTGCCACAAGATGCCTTCACCTACCCTAATGCCACATGTATCAGATCTGGGAGTAAAACTACTCAGCTAAGTCACTCTCATATTTTCTATAATGTAAGACCATATAACTTTTGGGAAACCGGCTTGGACAGTTGCAGTCAGCCTAAGGCCTAGAATTGTGCTTCTATGCTTTCCATGTAGACATGAGGAAGTCTACATGGTTATGAAAGTAGTAATATTAAGGGAAAAATATCTTTCAGGGGGAAAAGTTAACCATAGAAATCTCTCTCTCTGGACTTCCAGTTTGGGTCTCTTGAGCGATAGACCGAAATCTGCGATCATGCATGGTTTTGATCTGTGCTTGCTGCTGGAGTGCCCCGATCCTTTGAATTTGGGGCTGAAGCCACCCCACAGAGGTGGTGAAGAGGGGGGGGAGACTGCTAGCCAAGTGGAGGGGAGCCGCATCTCTCCTCCTTGGCTGGTCTAAACTCCCTTCCCTGAAGGCAGTTGCAGTGGTGGTCAGAAATGGCCACCTCAAAGAAGAACCCGACTGGATAAGATTGTGCAGGAGGAAGACAAATAGGAAAGCTGGACAGACCGGGCTAAACAACAGAGAACACCTAAGCAAGGTACCCTGAATCTAAAAGTACCTAGAGGGATACTTCTGAAAGAAGATCTTTAAGCGGCAAAGGAGAGAGAAAAGGAGGTTTAAACCCCCTTTTTTTACCTTTATATTGACAATTACAAATGGTATGGAAAGAAATTTATATTAATCTATTCTCACACTAATAGGCAATCTTAAGCTGAAATCTAAGTGTCAAAAGGAAAATAAAGATTTTCTTCTTGGTCATTTTAAAACCCTAAAAAGGAGAAGAGTGGAGGCAAAAGGGTAGCACTTGAAATAATGGAAAAATGGAGTGCCACCTGGAAAAATTAAGAGGATTAACAGTGAAACTTTGAAAAAACTCCCGAGGATACATTGTAACTAAAATCTTATTAAGATACAGTAACCCATGGAAAGGAAAAGTAAAGGAAGGAAACAAAAAGGAACAGTCTGGGATCATTTGGTGATTTTTAAAAAAAGGTTTTTGGCATTGTTTTTTTCTTTCTTTTTCTGTTTTTACTTAAAGTCAATTGGGTAGTTGTTCAAAAGTGTTTAAAATGCCAAACTCCTGGCATTTAAAATTCCTGGAGGAATTGAAGATGAGTCTTAAAAAACAGAAAGAAGATGCAGAAAGGGGAGGAAGATCCTTTAGTTTCGTATTTGAATTTTTTGAAATGGAGATCCTGAACTATGAAAAGCCAAAGGAAAAGCTTCAAGAGCAAGAAGAAGGGCGGGACAAAGAAGCCTTTAGAGTTGTAATTGCAGGAATGTTTCAATCTTGGATGGCAAACCTCAGATAAAGAATGTTTCCAAGCAAATACAACTCAGGCAAACAAAGTCACTAATCTAAAGGAGGATTAGAGAGGGGAAGTAAACATATGTTAGACTTTAACTAGAGATAATTAATTGTATGATTTTACTGTGCTGAACAATAACAAAAGTTAAGCAGTAACCAAAGTTAACCAATGATGGAGGATAACTAAAAATGTGTAAATGCAAGACTATACTCCAATAAAGATCATCATGATTCAGTTGTTCATGATCAAACTCAACTGCCTCGTCATTACAACAAGTGGCACAAGAACAGGGACCATCTTACTTTGTCCGGCAAGGATTTGGTGCACCTTCAACCCTTTATGGTTTCTTCAACCTTTTGGTTTCTGTAAGTATGGGATCTTCACTTTCTGAGGAACAAAGGAAGCATATAGATGAATTAGGCTATTTGTTGAAGAATAATAATACTCAGGTACCACAGAGTAATCTCTTAAGGCTGATCCAGGAGATTGCAGCTCAGTGCCTATGGTACCCAGAAAAGGGGTCTTTAAAATTAACTGATTGGGAACGTATTGGGAAAACATTGCATACTGAACCTCAAGCAAAAATAGAAGTTTTGCAGGTATGGCATTTATGTAGGCATGCAATTGAAAAATTTGGTCACAATGAACTTTCTCTTTTAACACCTCCACCTTCATGTTATACTAATGCTGTCATTTGTCCCCCTTCATCACCTGAATATATGTCTTCAATTCCCTCAGCTCCTGCAGATACAGGGCAAAAGCCTCCTGACTCTATTGTTCAGTCTTCTTTTCAGAAAATGGTAGAGACTTGTAAAAAGGATGCCTCTGTCTCAGGAACAGAACTTTCAGAATTACTGTCTGTTTGTCCAGTATAATATCGTCCTGGTCAAGGGCCACAGCTTGGACTACAAGTAGCAGAATGGGAGGGTCTGCCTTATCAGATCTTAAGAGAGTTAAAAAGGGCAGTTACAGACTATGGGATTAGTGGTAATTTTACAAGAGGACTTGTAGAAGGAATAAAAAATGGTTATAATGATCATTATAATCATTATAATGATAAATGGTTAATGATTCCTGAAGATTGGAAGCAAATATTTCTCATGATTTTAACATCCATGTAATATGTAGTTTGGGAGAGTGAATATATGAGACATGCTCAAGCTGCTGCTTTAGGAGGGAGAGAGCATATACAGTTGAGCAGCTATTTGGTTCTGGACTGTTTGGTACAATTCCTACTCAAGTTGTTCTTCCTCCAGCTATGTTAACTATTGTTTCTGAATGTGCCTTTCATGCTTTTCTTAAGGTACCCCAAGCTGGAGAACCTAGAGCAAATTTTTCAAACATTCGACAGAATGCCAATGAACCTTATGCTGACATTGTTGAGTGACTGTCCAAAGCAATTAGACAGCAGTTTGATCATCAGGAAGCTGCTGGTGAACTTACATTCTAGATATTCATACATTCTAGATATTCATACTAACATTTGCGGCCATGATATCCTTTCTCTTCTTAATGCCCATTTGATTCTTGATAGCTCTTCTTCTTAAATGGCTCTGTTCTATGCCGGTTTGGATGGAACAATGGCCATTATCAAGGGAAAAACTCGTTGCTTTACAACAATTGGTTCAAGAACAATTGGCTGCTGGTCATATAGAACCTTCTACTAGTCCTTGGAATACTCCTGTTTTTAAAAAAGAAAAATGGGAAATGGTGTTTCCTTCATGATTTAAATGTATCCAACCTATGGAGCCTTTACATATCGTAAAGAATGTGGTCTACCAAATCCTAACTTAATTCCTAATTTTTATAAATTATTGGTGGTTGATCTTAAAGACTGCTTTTTTACTATACCTTTGCAGCCTAAAGAAAAATTTGCATTTATTTTTCTAGTTTTTAATAATAGCATGCCCACAAAACGATATCATTGGCGAGTGTTACCTCAGGGAATACATAATTCCCCTACACTTTGTCAATATTTCGTGGATAATGCCCTTCAACCCTTTCGGAATAAATTTCCTTCCTATTTAGTCTATCATTATATGGATGACATATTGATAGCAGCCCCGGATTTTGATGAATCTAAGTTGTTAAAAGAGTTAACGGATATTGTGGCACAACAGGGATTGTATATTCCTCAGACAAAATTCAAAAGGTAGAACCTTAGACCTACTTAGGACATAGAATGTTGCACAATTCCTCCATTCCAATTCTTCCTGAATTACAAGTACAGAAATCATATACTTTAGTACAGTGGCAAAAAAATTACTTGGCATTATTAATTGGGCACGCCCATTCTTCTACATTACAACTGATGATATGTTGCTCTTATTTCAGTCTTTGAAGGGAGCACAATCACCAGGAGATCTAGCTGTATTAATTGATCTTCAAAAAACATGCCTTCAAGAAATATTGAATAAGTTTAAACATTGATATGTGGACAGGATAACATCCTTAACAATAGGACTTTGCTTAGCTATTCTTCCCACTACACCCTTACCCATGGGATGTCTTTATTCTAATGCGTCCCCATAAGTGGTCAACATTCATGAATGGATTAATTTGTCAGCTACTCCGCCAAGAAACATTTATCTTTATCAATCAGCATTAGAGGATTTGATTATTAAAGGTCGTAAATGAGCCTTACATCTTACAGGACAGGATCTAATTAGCATAGCTTTCACTAGTACAAAAGTTGAACATGAGCATTTGATAATGATTTCAGAATCATATCAGATAGCCTTTTCTCAATATGAGGGAGACTTGTTGTATTCTTTACCCAAGGATCCTAGAATAGTGGTTACTACTACTTTAAATCCAGCCTTTTCTTCCATTTTTTTTTGCAAAATCCTATTTCTAAAGCTTTTACAGTCTTTGCTGATGGATCACCTGGAGTCGCGGTTATGCCGCCGTGGAAGATCCTTCTACTCAACAAGCAGTGTGGGTTCCAGCGCGCTGTGTTGTCCATATCATGGCATGGCATCAGGGCCTTCACAACCCAATTCCGGATTTTAATCTTCATCTGAACACAGAAGTCCGTCTTCCAAGTCTGACATGCCCGTAACCCATCACTTGGGGCCAGGTTAAATCTACTACATATCAAGCTCAACAATAACTGCAGCAGGCCTCATTACCTCAGACTCCTGAAAATCTTGTTGCTGCTGTTTTTGCTATTATTACTGCTAACTCTGTTACCATTTTACTTTGTATTTTCTTGTTTATGGTTAATGGTGTTTCTGCTCAAAATGACACTTCTGTGGTTCGTCTTAACCCTAATTTGTGGGTTCGTCATGCCCAATACATGTTTATGACCCATGGTACAAATATTACTTTATACTATGAGCTCCCAATGGCATTTGGTCAAATTTCTTTTACCCCTAACTTGATCATGTCTTCTACATTTATTATCTCACAACTACAATCTATTTCACACTCCTGGCTATTTTCTACACCCCCTCTCTTAACCCTCTTTAATTGCGATACATTCATAAATCTTTGAATCATCCATTTAAAATAAAAAAACGAGGATACGTCGAGTTGTAATTGCAGGAATGTTCCAATCTTGGATGGCAAACCTCAGATAAAGAATGTTTCCAAGCAAATATAACTCAGGCAAAAAAGTCACTAATGTAAAGCAAACATATGTTTGACTTTAATTAGAGATAATTAATTGTATGGATTACTGTGCTGAACAGTAACAAAAGTTAAGCAGTAACCAAAGTTAACCAATGATGGAGAACAACTAAAAATGTGTATAAATGCAAGACTATACTCCAATAAAGATCATCATGATTCAGTTCTTCATGATCAAACAACTCGACTGTCTCGTCATTACAACAGAAGCCATTTTCAATGATCAAATAATGCAAAGTGTGATCATAAGGAGAAAAGGGGGGGAAAGGAGTTAGAAGTTTGAGATCAAAGGGAACAGCCAAAAAGAAAAATAGTCTGAAAAAGAAGTATAACAGCAAGGAGAAGCAGAAAAGAAAACCACAGAAGGGAAAATTAGAGAGAGAAGAGTATAAAAAAGGGATGAGAAAAAGGGGGGAAAGATAGAAAGGGAAACTACTTATGAGGGACAAAAACAGGAAATAAAGAAAAAGGGGAAACGTACTAGGATTAAAGGTATTTGCTCAGCTAGAAAACACAGAGACAATGGTTAAATTAAGTTAAAAGTGAGGATTCTGCAAAGATACAAAAGATCGTGTTGTGACAGTAGAATACTGTAATGAGTTAGAAATGAAATCAGTCAATAATCTATGAGACAAAACTATATTGTTATGTAATGGTATGTTTATTTATAATTAATGCAATAATAAAGAAGAGAGGGAAACATTGCAATTGTTTCTAAAGATTGATAAAATATTGAAAAGAAATATGAAAGATTTATTAGGAAATTTATACCAGTTATTAGAATGAATTATTTTGCTTATTAATAGTAAATAATTTATAAGATAAAACTGTATAACTATCCAATGGTATGCTTATTAACAGTTAAGTAATAATGAAGAAGGGAGGGAAACATTTCAATTGTTCTCAGAGATTGATAGATATTGAAAAGAAATGTGAAAGAATTACAAGGTTAATACCAGTACTAGAATGATTTTGAATAACTATTTTGTTTACTTATGTTTATGTATATATATTGTTTTTACTATGTTTTTAGAATTTTTCTTTTTGCATTTTCAAGGGGAAGTGCCAAGCAGAGTCTGAATGATGAGATCTACATGATATAAAATAGATATTAGAAATTTGAATGTAATAATTTTAGAATGCACAAATTCAGTGTTTAAGGAGATTTCATATGATAATAACAATAAGATTTAAAGGTGTTGCACTTTGATTGGCAATCATAGAGGGAATTTTGCTTCTTAAGAATGTTGGAAGAGAACTTATGAAATTGTAAACAAGACAGACGAAAGTATAAGTACAATGAATAAAAAGATATAGAAATTTAGATGAAAGAAATAGAATTGAATAAGAAGAAAATGAGATAACCATAAAAGAAAATTAAGAGAAGTAAAGAGAGAAATAGTGAGAAGTTGGAAAAAGAGTAATAAGATATGAAGTTGAATACATAAGATGAACATGCATATGAAATTGTATCTGTGTGGAAATGTGATAACCCGGAACCATGCTATACTCAAATAAGATGTTTTATTTATTTTGTTAAAACTCAATAAAACTTTATTTAAAAAAAAAAAAGAAATCTCTCTCCCTCTCTCCCTTCCTCCCCTTTTCATAGAAAATTATCAATTTTATCCCAAGGCAATGTACTTCTGCCCACATACAGATCTGTCTAACATTTTAACTTAAATTTGGGAAGCAGTTTACATTTCTGGCAATTTTTTTTTTGTTTTTAAGTGCAATTAATAGAATTTGTATATTCTTAGATTACATGGTGTTTTTTTCATTTTCCTAATCATACCATAAAATGCAGTGCTGGAGCAAAATAAATGTATTTATATGTTACTTTGAAATACATATTTTAAAAGCCTGGGAATTACCATTGAGTTGATACTTTTAAAAGCATATTTGCCAGATGCCTTCCCAGTTAAAATCTGAAATGGAGATATTTCATCCCTTCATTTATACCAAGAGAATGCAACTCAAGTTCCACTTTTTGTCCACTGGATAAAAAGCTATTAAGATTTGGCAGAAGACCTGATACAGGAGCAGTCTGCCTTTGAAAAAGGAAATCCAACCACATTGTGGTTATGGTTTTTGCTCAGAGAATGTACATAATTGAAAAACAAATAGGCATCCAGGCCAAATCCATTCTAATCTTAGAAGGATCCAGCAGCATATTTTGGAATTTTTAAAATTACTGTGTCTGGTTTTATCCACCAGGGATACTAAGTTGTTCTTGATATGTAATGAAGAAATCTAAAGAAATTAGAAAGCAGTTTAAATAAGGTAAATTAAAGAAATAAGAAAATCCTCATAGTGGCTGGTGATCAACTGCTACTCAAGAGGAAATGAAAATACAATGTAGAAAGAAATTAAAAACATTATTACTTAATAGGATGATTTGTTTTTCCCAGTCTAGATCAATATGTGGAAGGATATGAAAGCATACAGCTTTTCTCCATGAATGTAACCAACACTTTATATGCCACTTGCACACACAGTGTACACAATAACAGCTCTGTGGATGCTCGTATGCGGAGCAATTAACTGCATGGTAGACAGCTTGGATAAACTGCAAATACAGTGCAAGGAGAATTAAGCCATTTTGGATCTTCTCAATGGAACTCAGCCATTGGGCTTTACATGTATGTGTTGGTCTTGAGCAAGTAATTAATACACAATGCATTTGGCTTAGCTATTATTTGCTTATGTTCTGCTAAAGGGAAATTTATTGCTAAGAAACTGAACTTATTTGGATGATTGATATGCCCTAACAAAAAAGAGCAAGAAAAAAGGCAGCAAAGTCAAATAATTGGTTAAGGTTTGAAATTATTGGGCTGCAACCTGGGATAATCAACACATGGAAACAAGTAGCTGAAAATTAAACTTCTTGGGAATTAATAATTATGTTTCAAAGTGGTACTGCTATTAACTCTTCAGGAATTGTTATTGGGATCAAGGTATGAAATATTACTAGTGTTTCATAATATGCAATTCTGCATTGTACCTAGTGTCATGTAGAATTGCTTGAGAATTATAAGAAAAACACAATGAAAATGTTGCAGATTTTGAAACAATTATATGTCTCTATTCTGAATATTTTCCATGATTGAATGGTCTGGAAAAATAATAACAAATAGTTCCCAGTTGTACCCACTTAATCTATTTTGTTCAAATGACCCAGAAAGAAGAATGGATTTTAATATTTAAGTGCTTATATACATGAAATCTTCATAGTAGCATGTGTTCCCCATTTAATGAAGAACTTCAACTTGATTAGAATGTTACTGCATTTCATCATTAGAGCACTTGAAATGATAAAATTGATATTTAACTACCATTATATGTTTGATTATTGAAATTTCACTATTTATATAAGCTTCTTTAGTGACAAAGGATCCCAAACAAAGTGATTACTAGCATAGGTTTCTTAAAAATGGATCATGCAAGACAAACCTTATTGCCTTTTGTGATAATGTAATTGAAGGATCAGCAAAAGGTTTTGGACATAGTATGCGATGCATCTGACAAAGTAGACCCATGATGGTGAACTTATGGCACGCGTGCTAGAAGTGGTACGCAGAGCCATCTCTCTAGGCACATCAGCTGTTGCCTGTTGCTCTTCCAATTTCTGGTGCTTCTTCCAGAAATGATATTGAGAACCTGGAAAGTGTACAGAAAAAACCAACAAAGATGATAAAAAGTATGTCAGCTAAATCATATGATGAACATTTGAGGGAGTTAGAGATGTCTAGCCTATCAAGCAGAAGGATAAGCGAGGTCATAATAGCTGTCTTCCAATTCTTGAAGGGCTGTCATAAAGATGAAGGAATTGATTTATTCCCTAAGGCAGGGGTGTCAAACTCGCATCATCACAGCAGTGTCACATGATGTATCAGGACTTTTTTCCCCCTTCGCTAAACTGGGCAGGGGTGGGGCTAACATGTGACACATCTGGCCTGCGGGCTTCGAGTTTGACACCCCTGCTCTAGGGCATCAGAGGATAGGAAATAAATAATGGGTGCAAGCTTTCCAAAGAGAGACACAAACTAGAAGTAAGGAGAAATTTTCTGACAGTGAGAACAATTGATCTATCAAATAGCTTGTCTCCTGGGGTTGTGGGTGCTCCACCTCTATCTGCTTAAAAACAGACTAGACAACCATTTGACTACGATGTTATAGGACTCCTGCCTTGAACATGAGCTTGGGTTAGAAAATCTTCAAAGTCCCTCCAGCTCTATAATTTAAATAATAAATATTTGTGCTGAGGTTTATCTCTGCATGGATAAGCATTTATATTCAATCACATGGAAATCAAAGGGGGTGTGTGATTCTATGTTTCTATCAGTCCTCTAACTGATGGCCCGAGAAGTATCTTTTCTTGAGTTTGGGTAATTGTTTCAGAATTGTCCACATAAATAATCAGACTTAATGCTTGAAAAATTCATCTGTAAAGTTAATACATTCTGATACTCTCAATTGGCATTACATAGCAATTCTTGATTCAGTGTGAAGAACTGGAAAGAAGGGATATTAATGAAAACAGAAGCATACAGGAAACAATGGAAGCACTTTTTCTTTCCTGCCTGCCTTTCTTTGGAACAATATCAGCACACATATATTTGAAATAGCTTTAATCTCTGGACAAAGAAACAAAAGATTTTTGTAGGCTTTCAAAAAGGAGAGTACAATAAAGCTCTAATAGGCAGGTTTTACAAAACCAAACAGCCATCACAATGTAACCTTATTCCTAATAGTAGTGCATTTTTCCAGATGAAAATGTTTAATTTCCAGATGTCAAAAATATCTCATTTTCATAGACACGTAGAGGAGGCAATAATTCTTTCACAGATACAGGATGAAGAGATTTCTTATCCTACAGGTAAAAACCTTGTATTTAAGGATGTGAATTCCAAATCCTGTATCCCTCTAAGGATTTCATTTCTACTAAATAACAGCTACACTTTTCAAAACAGATACTTAGAGTGGAAAACCTGATAAAATCCTTGCTGAGCTGAATCCCTGCCAATTCTACATTACACTGCAATTACCAATCTTTAGAACTTCAATAATAGGAAACAGAAATGGAGAAATTAAAGCTATTGGATTAAGTTGTTATAAATCACAAGCTCTCAGGACTTTATTTTTACAGAAATCATAGCAGCTATTTCCCTTTTGTTTTTTCACATTTATTCCAGAGAATCCATGCTTGTTATTGTTTTGTCCAGCAAAGTATTGAATATTTTGTAGATCACATAATCTACTAGTAATGATTTTATACACCATAGGTATTCCCAAACAAAAGGACTGCTGGATAACTATAAATAATTAGGAGATAAATTAAACTCATATGAAAAAAATAGGTATACACTAGAAATCATCTTGGTAGTTTGTTAACTTAACAACAGAGCTAATTGTGTTTATGTTTAAATATAAATAAATATAGGCCTCAAGCCTAATGACTTTTTTAATACATTCTATTTCATTTTGGAAAGTTCTTCCCATCCTATCAACTAACTAGACTTATGAATCATCCAAAATCAAGTATAAAATTCAAATTCAGTTCATCCAGGTTAAAGTCCCCACTCTTTGATTTCTATTTGATTGAATATAAAGGATGGTTAATGCCTATCCATGCAGAGATAGACCTCAGGAGAAAAAAAATCACTTTCTGCTGAGAACTTAACAAAAGAACAAGTCCACCAAGAACAAAAACATAGGAACCATGGTGGCATAGTACTTGGAATGCAATATTGCAGGCAAACTTTGTCCCCAGCCTGAAGTTCGATCTTGACCAACTTAAGGCTGACTCATCCTTCCATTCTTCCAAGGTCAGTAAAATGAGGACCCAGTTGGGGGCAATATGCTGCCATTTGTAAATTCCTCAGAAGGTGCTATAAAGCCCTGTGGCAGTGTATAAGACTAAGTGCTGTTGATATAAAACATAGACATAGTATACAATACAACAATTAGCAAGTGTTTTGATACCACATATCAACAATTTTTGTGCCTTAAATTTCAGTATAATTCAACATCAATATACGCATAGTCTTACCCACTGCAAAATATAGCTGGGGAATGCGGGAGAGAGGAAGAGGTTGAGGAAAAAGTTACATTCTCTCTGTGGTTGCCTCTTCCTGTTTGGTGTAGCAGTATTTGATGTGTGAACCTATGGCATATATGTACTTAAGGGGGATTACTGTCAGAACACTCCAGTTATGCCTGCATGCAGACATAACGATGAAAACATATTTGGGGCATTTGTCACAATGCACAATATGGGATCTATTAAAAGTATTTTTCATTTTTTGAACTTTTGGCTTGAACAGGGTTAATGCCTCCAGATTCTACCCAAGTTTGTTATCTGCATTTCTGCACTAGATTAAGCCTTTGTCACTTAACCATTTGTTGTCAACAATGTGTTCAAGAGTTGTAAATGATAGCCTGCCTGTCACCTCTTTTTCCTGGAAAGCTAGCATGCAGGGCTGGTTGATGCAACACCAAAATTATGAATAGTCTTTTTGAATATGATTTACTAAAACTGCCTCAATTTTGTGTTTTTTTTTAAAAATAGGTGGAATAAATAAATAATGACTGAAGTTCTACCAAAATAGGCATATAGGGAAGAGGTGAAGACTCTGGGGAACTGGTTCAATAAAAGTAACCTGGTTCTAAATGTTAAGAAAGCAAAGGAAATCATTGTAGATTTTAGAAAGAGCCAGCATAATCATACTCTATTAAGTATCAAGGATGCAGCTGTACAGATGGTCAACAGTATTAAGTATCTGGAGTGCAAATAACTAACAATCTGAACTCGTCTCTCCACATGTCATCCTTAATGAAGTGTGCAAATCAGTGTCTTCATTTCCTGCATTGGATTAGGAGAGCATAACTTTCTCCTTCTGCCCTGGCCACTTTTTTCAGAAGCACAATTGAGAGTGTTTTTATAAACTGCATTACTGTTTGGTTTGGTGGCAGTGCCTCAGATAGAAAGTCCATACAGAGAGTGAAGAATTTGATTTACGAAGAAATCAAAGCCGCCAGTGCTGAAACTGGCAACATGGAATGTGAGAACGATGTGTCCTGGCCTATCTTCCGACCTCCAAAAGATTGATGATTTCAGAAAAACCGCTATCCTCAATCGTGAATTAAAGCGATTAAAGGTTGACATAGCTGCACTGCAGGAGACACGACTCCCTGGTGTCGGCAGTATAAAGGAAAGAGATTACACCTTCTTTTGGCATGGGCAGGAACCACATGAGCACAGGCTCTATGGAGTCGGATTTGCTGTACAGAACTCCCTCATAGAAGCTATAGAAGCACCATCCTCAGGCACACCACGAATCCTGTCACTCCGCCTCAACACCTCATCCGGACTGACAAACATCCTCAGCGTCTACGCCCCAACGCTCTGTTCTGCAGTAGAGGCAAAGGACCTGTTCTACAGGGAACTTGAGACGATGATACGGCAGATGCCTGTAGAGGAGCACCTGTTTCTACTGGGTGACTTCAACGCCCAGGTGGGAGCGGACCACACCTCCTGGCCCCTTTCTTTGGGCCACTTCAGTGTCGGCAAGTTGAATGACAACGGCCAGCGTCTACTCGAGCTCTGCTCTTATAACGACCTCTGTGTCACCAACACCTTCTTCCCGACTAAGCCCCACCATAGGGTGTCGTGGAGACATCCCAGGTCTCGCGATTGGCATCAACTAGACCACATCATCACTCGAAGATCGCTTCTGAATCAAGTGCTTGTTACGCGCAGCTTCCACAGTGCCGACTGTGACACAGACCATTCTCTGGTCGCCAGCAAGATACGCCTCCTCCCCAAACATGTTTACCGATTGAAGCAGAAGCCCCGGCCTCGCATCAATACAGTCGGAACCGCTATACCTGAGCTACGTGAACGCTTTGCCAGAACCATCAACGACGCCCTGGAAGACTGTCCAACAGATAGTGCCATGTTGAGGTGGAACCACATCCGTGAGGCTATGTTCCAGACTGTTCTCGATACTTTTGGCAGAAAACAAAGGAAACAAGAAGACTGGTTTGAGGTAGACATAGCCGCTGTGATCGAACCCGTCATAGCTGTGAAGCGTGATGCCCTCCTTGCCTACAAGAGAGACCCATCTATTAAGACACTCGCAGCACTCCGTGCTGCTCGTAGCGATGCACAAAGGGTTGCTAGGCGCTGTGCAAATGATTACTGGCTTGATCTCTGCCAGAACATCCAGCTTTCTGCCAATCTGGGAAATGTGCGTGGAATGTATGAAGGAATGAAAAAGGCTTACGGTCCAAGCGCAATCAAGATCGCCCCACTCAAGTCAGCGGAAGGCCTAGTCATCACTGACCGCAGCAAACAGATGGAAAGGTGGGCTGAGCACTACCAGGAACTTTACTCGAGAAAGACCACTGTCACCGACTCAGCACTTGAGAAAACCCGAGTACTTCCCAGAATAGATGAGCTGGATGCTCCACCCACAATGGAAGAGCTTAGTAAAGCCATCGATTCCCGAGCCAACGGCAAGGCCGCAGGCAGTGACAACATCCCACCTGAAGTAGTGAAGATGGCAAAAGATAGCTCTCTTCTGGAACACCTACATGAACTCTTGCTACAATGCTGGGAGGAAGGAGCTGTACCCAAAGACATGCATGATGCCAAGATTATCACGCTGTACAAAAACAAAGGAGAAAGAAGTGACTGTAACAACTACCATGGTATATCGCTGCTAAGCAATGTCGGTAAAGCCTACGCACGTGTTCTTCTCAACAGACTGCAAATTCTCGCTAATCGTGTCTACCCAGAGGCACAGTGCGGCTTTAGAGCCGCCAGATCGACCATCGACATGGTTTTCTCCGTGAGACAACTCCAGGAGAAATGCCGTGAACAGAGACAGCCGCTTTATCTTGCCTTCATAGACCTAACCAAGGCCTTCGACTTGGTCAGTCGAGATGGACTGTTTGCCCTCCTCCAGCGCATTGGATGCCCCCCCAAGCTTCTGAGAATGATCGTGTCTTTTCATGATGACATGAATGGGACTGTCCAATTCGGTGGGTCGTGCTCTGAACCCTTCCCAATCAAAAACGGTGTCAAACAGGGATGCGTTCTTGCCCCTACACTCTTTGAAATATTCTTCTCCTTACTCCTCTCATATGCATTTGACGAGTCTGATGACGGTGTATTCATACGCACCAGGAGCAATGGTGGATTTTTCAACATCACGCGTCTGCGAGCCAAAATGAAAGTTACGAAAGTCCTCATCAGAGAATTACTTTTTGCAGATGATGCCGCCCTTGCTGCGCACTCAGAGGAGGCCCTGCAGCGACTTATTGACCGCTTTGCAGCTGCATGCAACAAGTTTGGATTAACCATCAGTCTGAAGAAAACAGAGGTTATGTGTCAGGATGTCAGTGGTGCTCCAAGCATCTCCATTGGCGAACACACCCTCATGATGGTAGACAAATTCACCTATCTCGGTTCTACACTTGCGAAGAACCTCTCTCTTGACTCTGATTTGAACGCTAGGATTGGCAAGGCAGCAGCAGCAATGGCCCACCTGAAAAAAAGAGTGTGGGACAATGTTATGCTGACTACCAACACAAAGATGCAAGTCTATCGGGTAGTTGTTTTGAGTACCCTCCTCTATGTCAGTGAAGCATGGACACTCTACTCTCATCAGGAGCGCAGGCTGAACGCCTTTCACCTTCGTTGCCTCCGCAGACTCCTTCGTATCACCTGGCAAGATCATATAACCAACGATGACGTTCTGGCCAAGGCAGGGTTGCCAAGTATGTATGCCTTGCTGACAGCAAGACGCCTGCATTGGTTGGGCCATGTCATCCGCATGGACGATGACCGTATACCTAAAAGCATGCTTTTTGGAGAGCTTGCCACTGGCACAAGGCGTACTGGACACCCAGCTCTCCGCTACAAGGACGTCTGCAAGCGAGATCTTAAAGCTGGCGGATTCAACCCCTCTCAGCTCGAGACCATGGCCTCAAATCGCCAAGGTTGGCGAACAACCACCAGGAACATCATAAAGGCAGCTGAGGAAAGAAGAATTATCCGATGGTGAGAAAAACGGTCACACAGAATGCAAAGGACAAGAGCGGTTCCACTACAGACTCAGCACATTTTATGTCCATTTCCATGACGCAAATTTTCCATGATCTCCCGAGATCGACGGAGCCAACAACAACTGTTTGGTTTGGTGGCAGTGCCTCAGATAGGAAGTCCATACAGAGAGTGGCAAGGACTGCTGAGAATATATAAGCAGAATACTGCTTATAAGTGTTTAGAGTTCAAAGCATTGTTAGAGACCCCACATACCCACTTCATGGTCTGTTTCTGTTGCACCCCTCTGGGAGGAGGTTTCAAAGTATTTCTAACAGGACTACCCTAACAGCTTTGTTCCCTATGCCATTGGTCTGGTAAACTCACAAGATTCATTTTTCTTGCCATGTACATGTATATATCCAAACTAAACTGAGTTGTTTCTCTGTGTCTTATAATATATGTGGGCCCTCTCTCAGCAGAGAGTCAGCATATTGCCCCCAAAGATCTAGGTCCTCATTTTACTGATTTCAGAAGGATGTAAAGCTGAGTCAATCTCGAGCTGGTCAGGATCGAACTGTCAAACTGCAGGCAGCCAGGAGTCTGCAGAAGTAGTCTGCAGTATTGCATTCTAACCACTGCATCACCATGGCTCAGTGAGCTAGGAAACATGCTTTCTCCATGGCAACCCCCACCCTATGAAAAATTCTTCTTCCTGGAATTTGGCAAACTTCCTGTTAGCCTTCTGTAAAGCTTTGAAGATCTGGCTTTTCCCTCAAGTAATGGGATAAGATTAGATGAGTGCACACCAGAAATTTGACTTGGCACCATGTTTTTGTTGCTTTTAAATGTGTTTAGTTTTATAGTTTTAACAGGGTTTTTATGCTGTTTTAATTGGGAGCTGACCAGAGTTGGTTATGAGATGAATGTCTTTGTAAATGCTTTAAATCAATAAATAAGGTAGCTTTGTGTTCAGTTTGAGAAAAAATAAAAAAGGATCACAAAATTGCCAAAAGATAATTATTCCTACAGTTCCTTCTTTCCTTAATGTATGTTTGGTGAAATTATAGTTAGTACTGCAACTATTATTGTGGTGGGATTATCCTGTGAATGTCTTGATACAGTTGAGTTCAGAATGATAATTTAACTGTGTTAAATATTATTATTTTATGCTTAGGAGTATAATAAAAGATAGAATGGCTTTTGACCAGATCCGGAAGCTCAGTGGCAGATTATATAGAAGAAACAATTTAGCATCTCTTCTTCATTGTGTTAATTGTTACTCTAGTTGCCCAGGAAAGAAAATTTGAACACAAGAAATCTTGCAAAAATAAACATTAGTATATTTATGCCTGTCTCATGAAAATCTAAGCTTCTCAGCTAGATGGGTGTTCACTTCAGAGGAAAATGATATGCCTTTACCATAATAAATAAATAATTTTTACTGATATAGATACAGGGGTAGAATTCTAAAAAAAAAAATCTCAATATGACATTCTTCAAAAGTAGAATGAATAAGGAAGACTGGTCCTGAAGCTTAACACATTTCAAAAGCCATCATAACAGAATATGCAGAGATGTGATGAAGGCATCTGCTGAGTTGTTAACCTCAGAGAAGTTTTGGCCCTTATGGGCCTGATCTAAGAAAAATAAAAATAAACCTAGATGTCCCAGCTATAAACATCACTTTCTTATTCTAAACTTAAATTTATTCTAAAGAGCAAAACATGTTATAAAGCTTAATTTAAGGTCTTTCTAACAGACATTGTGAACAATGGAGGCCATTATAAAACATGTAAGAATTGAAAGACCTATCAAGTTTTCTCGTCCAAGCATTGCACACAATTCAGCAATGACTTTGTTAAAATTGGATTTCATCCCAGTTCCAACAAGAATATTAAAAAAGTGGGCTGTGAACAGGTAACATAATCTATGTGAGTTAAATTGTCTAATGGGGATATCAAATTTGCATGAGAGCTACATCATTAGCAGCCAAACAGGATGGTATTTTGTGGGATGGTGGGAGGAGAGAGAAGTTTTCCAGTATTATATTTTCTTTTGAGGATGTGGGTTTTTGACCAAAATTTTTCAGGGAAATATTAATGAGTGTATGTTTGCTTTTAAATCCCAGTCCATGGGCTTTTAAAGGTAATAAGTGGTAATTCTTAGATGATTTAGCATCTTTAGCACATTCATCCTCCACGGCATTTTCTAAAGTAGGCATTAATTCTGCCTTAACTTTCTATACAGGTAGTCCTTGAGTTACAACAGTTCATTTTGTAAACATTCAAAGTGATAACAGTACTGAAAAAAGTGACTTATAACTATTTTTCACACTTAACAACCACTGTAGCATCCCCATGTCATGTGATCAAAATTCAGATGCTTGGCAACTGACTCATAGTTATGATGGTTGCAGCCAAGGGTCATGTGATCACCTTTTGTGACTTTCTACAAGCGAAGTCAATGGGGAAGCCAGATTCACTTAACAACCATGACACTAACTTAACAGCTGCGATGATTCACTTAACATCTGTGGCAAGAAAGGTCATAAAATGAGACAAATTCACTTAACAAATGTTTTACTCAGCAACAGAATGTTGGGCTCAAATGTGGTCATAAGTTGAAGACTACCTGTATATCAATAAACATTTTGTACCACTTTTTAGGGGATAACCAAAAAGTAATCATTGCTGCTGGTTTTCATCCTTCCTACTAGCCCAATGAAGAACAGATTCATTCATTCATTCATTCATTCATTCATTCATTCATTCATTCATTCATTCATTCCATCAGTCAGTCAGTCAGTCGATTAATTTATATAGACACAGATCTCAGAATTGTCCTAGAGAAAGGAGAAGAACCAGCATAAAACTGCTTTCCATTCCTATTCTCTGGAAGCAGTCCAAAGAGATATGGGTATAAGAATACTACCAAGAGATCAACAAGAACCAAGATCAGCATGTCAGGTGCAACATATTCCCACCAAAAATTATCCAGAAAATTAGAGGAAAGAAATTACATCATGGCTTACTTGTCAACCTTGTTGGTGACTCTGTGGAAAATAAATTTATTAATTAATTTTAAATGGATGATAGTCTGATTCATGGAAGTGAGTTTTAGTCTGCACTAGTTCCATGCCCCTTGGCATATAGTCATAGTGACCACATGACCCTGGAAATACCTTTGGACAATGCTGGATCCCTCAGCTAAGAAATGGAGATATGCACTGTCCTCTGGAGTCAGAAATGACTAGACAGGGAAAACCTTTATCTTTACCTTTAGTAAGAAAGTATCTTAAGGATAGGTATGTAAAATAGTAAGTGAGGGTACCTTTGTAGTTTACGCAGATGTTTGTAACTTTCATGACCCCTGACATTTAGTCATGATAGCTGAACCTCATGAAAAAAAACAGGAAAAAAATCAGAAAGAACCTACATTGGGAAAGACATGGATAAATACTTAAATTCTAAAACCCTAAAACTATAAAAGTTAACCTGTTTTCCAGCAGGGACAAAACCATGGACTCTTGATCATTTGATTTGGAAAGAAAATATATAAAGTTATGGAAAGGTAAATATCGTTTGAAGAATAGGATAGAATAGATTGATCGATAGAGATGGATGGATAGATAGATAGATAGATAGATAGATAGATAGATAGATAGATAGAT